>CM053505.1:87876926-88021295 GCA_028627145.1 Eidolon dupreanum | reverse complement strand
AAGGGGATTGCATATCGATTCAACCAGACGTTGACGTGTGCCACGAAACCGCCACTGGGAACGTGAGGATGGGATCAGAGGACTGGCTTCTGCATGTTAACGTTGGAGGTGGGGACGGTGCAGGGTTCTCGGCAGCACAGGTTGTTCCGGGCAGGGCTGCTGTCCGGCTGCTGCGAGCCCGTCCGGCCAGACCTGGAATGGGAGCCAGCGTCGTTCTGCCTGGTCACGGCGGGTGCCATCCCTGGTGTCCAGAATTTTACGGTCGTCCTAGCTACCAGGACTTGCACCTGTGCTCTGACAGGCACAGGACCTGCACAACCACCAAGCAGGCACTGAGGGTCCCAAAGCACCGTACTGAGGCAGGAACTAGGGGACAGCTTCAGGGCGATGACTGCGGGCACCAGGGCCACAAGATCCCCAGGATCTATGATGAAAGGCAGACTGCCTGCTCCTCCCCATGGGCAGACCCGTGCTCCTGAGCTTTCCCAAAAGGAGAGTGAGCCCGCATAAATGGGGTTCTTCCTAGTGATAATGATGACACTCTCATTTATATATGAAGGCTTTCTTTGTGCCAGGCACTGTGCCATGAGCTTTAAAGGCATGTATCACATTTGACCCTGCCACAAAGTAGGTGCTGTGATCATCCCCATTTTACAGAAGGAGAAAGACACTCAAATGGTAAAGAGATCAATGCAAATCAAAACCACAATAAGAGAGCATCTCACATCTGTTAGAATGACTATTATCTAAGTGTCAAGAAATAAGGATGTGGAGAAAAGGGAACCCTCATGCAGTATTGGGATTGCAAATTGGTACAGCCACTATGGAAATTAGATTGGAGGTTCCTCAAAAAACTAAACAGAACTACCTTATGACCTAGCAATTCCACTTCTGGGTATTTATCTGAAGAAACCCAAAACACTAATTCAAAAGATCTATGCACCCCTATGTTCACTGCAGCAGTATTTACAACAGCCAAGTGTGAAAGCAACCTAAGTGCCCATCAACAGATGATTGGATAAAGAAGAGATGGTACATATATACAATGGAATATTACTCAGCCATACAAAAGAATGAAATCTTACCATTACAACAACATGGATGAACCTGAAAGATACTGTGCTAAGTGAAATAAGTCAGACATTATACTAAGTGAAATAAGTCAGACAGAAAAATATACCATATGATCTCTCTTATATATGGAATCTAAGGAACAATATAGAAAAACAAACAATACAGAAACAGACTCCTAGGTACAAAGAACAAACTGATGGTTGCCAGATGGGAGAGGGGCTGCAGGGGTTGCTGGTTTAAAAAGGTGAAGGGTTTAAGAAGTACAAATTGTTAATTGCAAAATAGTCATGGGGATGTGAAGTAGAGCATAGGGAATATAGTCAGTAATATTGTAGTAACTGTGTATAGAGCCAGGTGGGTGCTAGACTAATAGGTGGGATCACTTTGTAAACTATAAATATATAACTACTATGCTGTACACCTGAAACTAATATAAAATAATATCGAATGTCAACTGTAATTGAAAAAAAGAGATGCTGTTACCTTAGCTGACATAGAAACTTCTGAAATATAAACTACAGTGGAAATAAATAGCTTTTGCCAAAGAAATAACAGGAGGAAGATGTTTGTTTCTAACTCCAAAAAATCCTGTTACATTAACCCATCAGTCTCCCAAGGATTCCAAAAAGCAGCTAAGGAGTCAGAATATGCCATTACTTCTTACTTTTTCTGTCTTAAAGAAATGAATTCAGTATTTCAATTATATTCTTCCCTGTGGGGTAGGATATCTAATGTATTATTTATGAAAAAGGAATTAAAATTAAAATGCTAGTCCTTCCATAATTTTGTCTAATTTTTCATCAATAAAAATTTTAAAAATTGCAGAAATTGAAGCGCGTATAGGTTTCAATCACTTAACTCCTTCAATTCTGATATTAAACTGTTGAACAATATATCCCTTTGGAAGGCTGGCTCTAAATAACTATTTTATTGTACTATCCTTATAGAAAGTCTTAATCTTAATCAAAAACTTATTTCTTAACATTTCTGAAAGATAATTCTTACTGGTTATTTCAACAGAAAAATTTGGAGGGAGAGGAATATTCTGATCACTCAAACCCAAATGAACAATTTTATCAAACTCACTAAGATAGCATTGATGGACACTCCTTGCAAACTCATCTAAGTAAGTGGCTTTTTTGATGTGGTATGTAATAACTGTGAAAAATAGGTGAGACTTATTTCTAGGTGCTCAGCATGAAGAGAAGCTCGCAGAAAAATTCTTCTAATGCCTTCTCATACAATTCTAGAGACGAGTCTGAAGAAGATGTTAACAGTGGTAACCTAGAAACTTCTGAGGCCACACAGCTATCCAGTAGCTTCCAACTTGGTCATGAAATCTGCTTAGAAGCTTGTTCTTACCAGCATAGCATTTAAGCTATCCATTTCCTACCAATCAACACATATGCCTGGTCTAAACAGTCAATTCAAGGGAGTGTGAAAGGATGATCCATTCCTTCCCAAGGTTTCACAGAACACGGTTGCATACAGCTGACATCTAGCCCTGCAAAGCAACTTTGCAGAATCATGTCCACAGTATAGAGTCAGGCCGCCCACAGTGTAGGGTCATCCTTATATTTATCCAGTCTCTGTTCTAATTTGCTTTACAACCTTCCTTTTAGTAGTGTCCTAAATGGTCCTATTTATCTGAGCTTTGACCCTTGTGACTTGTTATATTTACAATCTCACCTCACATCTTGGACCTTAAAATGATGCCATTTTTTCAACTCTGAAGTCTTAATTTGCTCAACAATGATTTGGCTATATCCTCTGATTCTGCTACTCCAGAAGCTCCGGGGAACCACTTGATCTATCATGGCCCCAAACTGTCATATGTGGAGGTCACATATGTGAAACATGTGAGAGAACAGAGAGCTGAGGGCCTGAAAAATCAAACAATTTGTATGTAACATGCACACATTCACGCAAATAAAATTTACTTATACACTGGTTCATATTATGTTAAAATATGGCTTTATGTAACAAATAAATTTTTCTAAAAAACATTTCTAAAACATTATTTTCCAAAGCTCACTTAGACTGAATAAAAGACACTATGGTCTACATACTTCCCTGATTCCCACTTTCCAATGGAAGAAAAATTTAGTAATAATTAAGTAAGGTCTTAGTAGAGGAAATCTTTTCCTCACTTCTGATTTTAGTTTGGATTTTTCCTAAGCATATTCCTGGTCTCCTGGTCTTTCTCCACTCTTCTATTCAGTTTACCCTAGGGGAGGTAAAGAGATTTAACTGATCGGTAAATTTCAGAAGATCAGGCTCAGCTCTGGCTTCCTTCTCTTTGCTTCTAGCTTCTCTCTGCTACCCAGGAATTCTGTACCTTTAAGAAGGCAGGGGAGCTTTTCTAGTGTAGTGCTACTGTGACTGGGTGGGTAAATCTGCCTATTTCAGGGGTTATGAATTTGCAAGCACAGTTAACTAACAGACCTAAGGCCACATCCTCCAAGCTGTTCTATAAAGTCTATAAAGATGATATTTTGACTCCATGTGCCATGTCTTTGATTTCTCAAATTGTTCCAAACCTGGTGGGGAAGAATAGTGTCACCTTAGAGACTCCAGTAAATATTACTACGTAAGACCAAAGATTATGCTTGTCTTTATTGCTATGTGTGTCTAGCATAGTAGGTTAGTCATAAATTTATTGGCCAATGATATATGAGGGGAAGGATGCAGAAAGGCTTCTGGGAGAGACTTCCTCATCCTTAAAAAAGAGATTTAAAGAAGAGAAGTTCTCTCCTCAGGCTTTTGTGTGGTGCCTTGTGAGGCCACTATTCTGAAGCCACCCCTTCATCATGAAAGGATAAGTCTGAGGCTGAAGATGTTCAAATAGGTTGAAAGGACTTGGGTTCTTGATAGTATTGCTAAGTCATTGGTTTAACCAATGCTGTAACTGCTTGGCTTCTGTCCTTTGTGTAATATGCAATAATAAATCTTATCGTTTAAGACAATTTGAATTGAGCCATCTGTAGCTTGAATTAAAAGCCTCTTAAGTGATAGAGGAGTGAAAAAGACAGTTACTGCTAATACAGTAGTTGCCCCATTATCAGTGAGGATAAGTTACAAGCCTCTCAGTGGATGCCTGAAACCACAGATAGTACCAAACCTTACATATACTATGTTTTTTTTTTCCTATACATACATACCTTTTCACTTAAAGGAAGCACTTACAACTTTTTCTTGGCATATCTGAATTGCCAGCATTACTATTCTTGAGTTTTGAGGCATTGTTAAATAAAATAAGGATTATTTGAACACTGTGATACAACAGTAGATCTGATAACCAAGATGTCTACTAAGTGAATAACGGGTGGATAGCATATACAGTATGGATATGCTAAACAAAATGATGATTTATATCCTGAGTAGGATGGAGCAGAATGGCACGAGATTTCATCATGCTACTCAGGATGGCACGTAATTGTTTATTTCTGGCATTTTCCATTTAATGTTTTTGAACTGCAGTTGACCATGGGTAACTGAAACTGTGGAAAGCAAAACCAGATAAGCGGGGGAGGGACTACTATATTCTAGTGAGGAGAGAAAGAAATACACATGTATACATAAATAGTTTAGATAATTTTAGTTATTTATACATGCTCTGAAGAAGACAAAATGGGGGTTATGTAGAGAGAGTGACTGGAAGGGCTGTTTTAGCTTGGGTGATCATGGAAGGCTTCCCTAAGGAGGAGGAGGGGCTTGACTTGATACCTGAATAATGAGAAGGAGTCATCCATCTGACAAAAAAGAAGAAAGAGCATGCCAAATAGAAAGAACAGCAAGTTAAAAGGCCCCGAGGTGGGAATGATATTGACATGTTCAACAGTGAAGGAGAAAGCCAACATGACTCAAGCAGAGTAAATGTGGGAGAGAGTAGAAGGAGATGAGGTTAGCAAATTAAGCGAAGCCAGATCATTAAAAGACTTACAGGCCATAAAAAAAGAGAATGGATATTCATCAAGTTGTGAATGGGAAGTGTTTCAGAAATTTTAAACAGTATAGTGGTAGGTCTAATTTGTTTTAAGACATTTATTTTGGCTGCTATGTGTAGGATGAATTTCATGGGAGGAAAGTTATATGAGGAGACAGACACTAATTTTGAAGTTATTGCAATAATTCAAACAAGAAACTATGGCTTGGGCTATGGAATTAATAGTGGAGATGATTGAGAAGTGATCAAATTTAGAACATATTTTGCAGATAGAAGTCACACGGCTTACTGTTGAATTAAATGTGACATATAAAGAGAAGAAAGAGGTCAAAGATGATTCCTAAGTCTTTAGCCTGAGAAACTGTGTAGCCTGTGATGCTATTTTCTGAGATGGGAAATGCTTTTGGGGCTGCATTAGTGGTAAGGGGATCAATAGTAAGTTTTCAATAAATGTCTGTGGAATGAAAGATTAAATTTTAAACAGCAAAGCTTTATTGTACAAACATATTTGGGAGAAAGTTATGTACACACCTACTATAGCACTAAGGGTATGAGTATTCACATTTGGATTGTATCACATACATGACTTAAAGCCTAGTTATTGAGAAAAGTTGAGACAGACACTATTAATGCAACCATGTACCATTAACACACTTTAAAAATTAACAAAAATACATATAACAAATAAAATTGATGATGGAGCTAAACCAGTAGCATTTTAAAATTAGAAAGCAAGAAAATGGCCATGGAAAACTACAGTCACCTCAGGACAAGAATAAAAATGCAGATAGACTGCTGATCAGGTGTACTTCCTGAAAACCAAGGGGACTCCAACATCTACGTATGCACGTGCCCAGTGTGAGTTTTACAATTTTGCTAAATACCTACCAAGTTTCTTGGTAGAATCCCAATTTAAACCCTCTGTACACATTAGCAATGTGCTCATTTTAGTTTATGTACCAAGCTTTGGTAATCTTTAATATCCCACTTAGGAAGTTAGTATAGGTAGCCTCTGGTTATACATAAAATGAAAGTTCTGGAATTTGATGTCATTTGTCTACAGCAATAAAAGGGGGTTATGCAATGAGAATTCATTCAAATCCTATTAGAAGGATCCTTATGGCCTTATGAGAATTACCCTAATGAAGCACTTTCCATAAGTTTAGATCAGGCAAGCAGAAAAAATTCAACATCTAGTTCAAAGGTTACCTCCTTTTTGTAGCCATTCTCAAATACCCCCTCCCCAGCACTCCTGGTATTTCTATGTCTTGCTTCATTCTTTTCCCAATGAATGACATTTCCTTGGTCTTCAAAGGCTCATATGGCATACCTTATTGTATGATCGCTCATAGTAGGGGCTTAATTTATATTAGTTGTTTTTGATGGTTATCAATGAACATACTATAAGCAAATATATATATATATTTGTTAATGGTAAGACCAATGATTTTCTTCTGAGTATTATAGTGTAAGCTTGGGTTTTTTTCCTTTTTTTTTGTTTTTGTTTTTATAATGCAGGTGTATGACTTAAGCTTTGATTGACAAGGCACCCATTTCAAAGAGTCATCCACTTCAAAGAAGGCTATCTTGAATAAACACATTGCCAGCCACAGGCCTAGATAGAGAGTTAGGTTACCTCCCCTTCCCCAACCCTCCCAGGCTACTTTGTTTTAAAGATCTGTGTTTATTTTAAAAAACTGATCATTTATACCTCTAGATTTTTTCTCTTGCCAAGCTTTAAATTCTTGCTCTTATGTTATAAATTCATCAATAAAGAATGAGCCTGCAAAACCCTTAGCCCCCACCATTGACTCCAATAAAAGCGGGACCCCAGGCCTCTCCTTTCCTACTCCCACCTGCCCCTGCCCTCCACTACCTCTCTGTGTGGCCCTGTAAATAATAAATCATTTTTTTTTCAAAGTTTCATGATGGTTTTTGCTGAGGGCGTCTTCCAATCATAACAACCACAAGGGCTGGTCCAGTCACAGCATTGGTTACTGATAGATTGAGGCCAGCACACAACAGTTATTTAACAATCAGGTTGCTATAGCTAAAAATATCAGCATGTGATACCCAAATTGAAACATATGACATTTCAAACACAAAATAATACATGGGGAACCAAACAACAGAATGTTGATTCTCTATATGAACTGTGCAAATGTTTTCTTAAAAGAAGACCAAGTAAGTTGTCATGGAAATTGTTCTAATTTGAGACTGACTGGATACACCAACATTTCATTTCTGTACCTGCCACATCTCGCTAAATCTAAGACATACAGCTTCATAGGAACTATAGGTTTTGTCGTAAAAAGTTATAGAACTTTGTAATGATTAGAAAAAGTAAAAGTATAAAACAAACTATATTTCTTTTTCTGTCATTAAAATTAGAACCTGAATTTTCAAATAGCAACGTGCATTGTTTTTGAACAGTAAAAATATGGTACCATATAATAATTTACTTCCTCAGCCCACCTTTCATTGTGCTAGGTCTTCCTAAAATTGTCTACAAGTAACTGGAGGAATAAGTTGAAACTGAGCAAATAAAATACCTCCCCCATTTTTCCCACTCTGCCAATATAGGGCCTAATGGGAATGAGAGCACTGAGCCCTTATGAGAAGTAATATTCAAACTTTAATAGTCTTTGATGGCTAAGAGAGAGGTCCTCAAGACCTACATGGCTCAGCAATGGGCCTCTTTCTTACTGTCAGTGAGCCTACAGAGAAATGATGTGAATACTGAGAAGGCACACTGTTGATGAAAACATCCAATATTAATTTAAAATTAAAATGCAAGGAAAAGGCCACGGAGAATCACAAACCACTACAAGACACTTTCAAAAACGGGTTACTGTTAAAACACCCTCCTGAAAACTATCAGAACTCCAGCAACAAGCTGTGTGAACGTGTACCATGAGAGCCTTACAGTCCTGAATTTTAGTTTTCAGTAAACTTAAGCAATGTGCTGATATTAGCTTATGAGTATCAAGCTTCGGAAAACTTTAATCACTCTCTTAGTAAGTTACTAGTATGGAATAATGGTCAAAAACATGGACTCTGGAACCAAATTGCATAGATTTCAATTCTAACTCTTACCAGCTCTGCGTCCTTGGCCAAATTACCTAGCTTCTCTTTACCTCAGTTTTCAATCCATAAATGGGGACAATGAAAGTACCATCTACCTACATGGTTGTTATAAGGATTAAACACATTTGATCAGTATTTAGAAATTGCTTAGGGCAATGCCAGGCATGTATTAAACTGTATAAGTTTGTTAAGCAAAAAAGTAGATTCTCCTTAGTCATATATAAAATGATAGTGTCCAGAATTTTATGCCATTTACCTGCAATAACCAAGGAAAGGACTCACACTTTTAGATTCATTTATAACCCATCAGGTGAAAACATATTTCCCAGCAGTGGGCCGGGGACCATATTTTGAAAATTCCTTAAAGGCCTGTAGTCTAATCTACTCATGTGACAAATGAGGAACTGAGGACCATGGCAGGATGGGACTTGACCAAGGTGATGATTGTTAAGTTGTGGCAGCATTAGAAATAGAAGCCAAGTCACTGCTCTCTGCCTTAATAAGGTTGAGTTTTAAATATATCTTGTGAGAAATTTATATGTGATCTTGAAAAAATTCATACTAGTAAAGATGACATTTACACTAATAGTCAAAGTAAATCGTGCTTGGCACACTAGAATCATGTATTATATGTGAGACTGCAGTTTTGTGTCATTGATATTTTATTTCTCAAACTTTTACCAATATGACTCTCTCTTTCATGTCACTCAATTAAGTAACAAGATTAATATTTCCTTCTATTACTGTCTTAGTCTGTTTGGACTGCTATAACAAAATACTGTAGATTACGTGGCTTATAAATACCAGAATTATTTCTCACAGTTCTGGAGGCTAGGAAGTTCAAGATCAAGGCACCACCAAATTTAGTGTCTGTTGAACACTCGTTTCCCAGTTCAAAGACTGTAGTCTTTTCCAGGTGTCCTCACATGGCAGAAAGGGCAAGAAGGCTATCTGGGGCCTCTTTTATAAGAGCACGAACCCCATTCATGAGGGCTCCACCCTCAAGAACTAATTACCTCTCTAAGGTCCCACCACCACATACCATCTCATTGGAGATAAAGTTTCAACATATAAATTTTGGGAGGACACAAATATTCAGTCAACAGCAATTACACATTCAAAGACAATGCATTTTAAATAAACTGAACCTGTTGAAAGAAAAACTCTAAGGCAATTTTATTCCTTACACTAACACTTTAAAAGATCCCTAATGAGTGACATAGATGATAGTTTAATTGCAATTTTGATTTCCTATATCATATTGAGATGTCTGTATCTTTTTAGCTTTAATACACTTCAAATATTAAATTATTAAGAATATATACAGCACAAGAATTAAACATGAAAGCCAGCTCATAGGCAATGAAGTATAAAAGCAGAAATTGCTTCTTAATTCCTTTGTCAATTAAAAAATAATAAAAATAAATGAAGAGCTTGGCCTGACAGTTTTTAAAAAGATATTCTGAAAGTCAGGATTGTGAAACCATATGCCGATTTTTAATACCCAAAGAGCCCTTACTCATTTGCTGAAATGCAAAGCAGAGATTGGGGGGATACCTTCTAAAATGAAAACCTACCACTTTTCAAATTTGCATTTACTTTTAGATTTATCACTGATGAAAACCTAGTGAGCTAATAACATTTGTAAACATGAAAAGTTCAATCGCAAACTCATCAACTGGAGTCTTTTTACAGTCCCATAACAGACCATGATTATCTGTTTGTACTAAAGTTCTATTAGTTTATCACAACCATTATCACCTCCCAGAGAGCAGTGACTGAGATTTGTCCAAGTGTGTGAATTGCATAAATCATACATTTCTTCCTATGGGTTTCAGTAGCCTCAATATTTGACACTACTAGAGAAATCAACAATTACATTTTAATAATGAGATATCAATTGGACTCTAAAGAATTTCTAGGAAAAAAAGCAGGTTAATGAACCATGGTACATTATGAAAATCTTAGGTTCAATATATCAGAACTGAAAGATCTCTTAGACGTTGTGTAGTTAAACCACCACAAAGGCAAGAACATTGTGGTTTGGATCAGTGAGTTAGTCTTGGAGTCAGGAATCTTCTGGAAACCCTGTCTCAGTATTCTTTCAAGTTTAGGATTGGTATTTGTAGGTGTGTGTGTGTGTGTGTGTGTGTGTGTGTGTGCGCGCGCACGCATATGTCAGTAAATATATTCCCTATTTGACGTCCATATCAATTTGGTTAATTCCAAGATTTTTCTCTGGAGCAAATCATAATCTAACCTAATTTCATTGCAATAATTTCTCATTTTTGAATATTAACATTTATAGATATTAACTTGTTAACTTTTCAGCCATGACATTCATATTTGGAAGAAAAAGAAATATAATCTGGAAGAATTTCCACATTACAGGCATTTTCTATTATTTATAAACATAATTTTTCACATATGGCTTCTTAGATTTATATTAAAAATGTTACATACTAAGAGATTAACTATAGAATCATTCTTGTGGCCTTTTAAAGATAACAGTACCAGCTAATTTATTTTAGGCAAACGAAATAATTAAGCAAACAGAAAATCACCTTGAAAATGGAATTGCACAGCAATGACAAGGGCTTGAGTCTTTTTTGTGACTTCATAAAAGCCCATTGGTACAATATATTCTTCTAAACCTTCCAAAGCAGGTGACATAATCATATAACTGTTGAAACTTTTTCCTGATTTGGGTTCAACAGCAATTCAGACACAATACTTTTCTTTTTTTATTAAAATTATTGAGGTGATATTGGTTAATAAAATCAAATAGGTTTCAAGTGTACAATTCAATAATACATCATCTGTATATAGCATTGTGTGTTCACCACCCAAAGTTAAATTTTCCTCCGCTATCAAATATTTGACCCGCTTTACCCCTATCTACCTTCCCTTCCCTCTGGAAACCACAAATTCACTGTCCTTGTCTATGAGTCTCTGATTGTCATGTTTGTTTGTTACTTAGTTTTATATCCCACATATGAGTGAAATCATATGGTTCTCACTTTTTCCATCTGACTTATTTTGCTTAGCATAATAATATCAAGATCCATCGCAAATGGCAGTATTTCATCTTTTCTTATGGCAGAGTAGTATTCTATTCTATATATGTACCATCTCTTCTTTATCCAATCATCTATCGATGGACATTTTAGTTGTTTCCATGTCCTGGCTACTGTGAACAATATTACTATGAACATCAGAGTGCATGTATTTTTATGGATAAATGTTTTCAAGTTTTTTGGGTAAATACCCAGAGGAGGGATTGCTGGGTCATATGGTAGTTCTATTCTTTGCTTTTTGAGTAGCCTCCATACTGTTTTCCATAGTGGCTGTACCAATTTACAGTCCCATCAGCAGTGTATGAGGGTTCTTTTTCTCTGCATCCTCTCCAACATTTGTTATTACCTGTCCTGTTGATTATAGCTATTCTATAGTAGCTATTCTAACAGGTGTGAGATAGTATCTCATTGTGATTTTGATTTGCATTTTCCTAATAGCTAGTGATGTTGAGCATCTTTTCAAATATTTGTTGGCCAGCTGTATGTCTTCTTGGGAAAGTGTTCGTTCAGGTCCTCTGCCCATTTTTTAATTGGATGTTTGCTTTTTGTTGTTGAGTTGTATGAGTTCTGTATATATTTTGGAAATTAGGGTTTTATCAGAGGTATTGTTTGCAAATAAATATCTTCTCCCGTTCAGATGGTTGCCTCTTTGCCTTGTTGGTGGTGTCTTTTGTTGTGCAGAAGCTTCTTAGTTTGATATAGTCCCATTCATTTATTTTCATTTTTACTTCCCTTGCCTTTGAGGTCAAATTAATAAAATCCTCTCTAAATCCGAGGTTCATGAGTTTAGTGCCTATGTTTTCCTCTTTGCTATTTATTGTTTCAGATCTTATATTCAGGTCGTTGATTCATTTTGAGTTAATTTTGGTATATGGTAATAGATAGCAGTGTATTTTCCTTTTTTTGCATGTGGCTTTCCAATTTTCCCAGCACCATATATTGAAGAGGTTTTCCTTTCTCCATTGAATGTTTTTGGATTTTTGTTGAAAATTATTTGCCCATATATGGACAGGTTTAATGCTGGACTCTAAATTCTGTTCCATTGGACTATGTCTTTTTGCCAATATCATGCTGTTTTGATTATTGATGCTTTGTAGTATAAATTGATACCAGGCAGAGTGATACCTCCAGCCTTGTTCTTTTTCCTCAGGATTTCTCTGGCTATTCGGGGTCTTTTGTGCTTCCATACAAATCTGATTTTTTTTTGTTCTATTTCTTTAAAGAATGCCATTGGGATTGTGATGGGGATTTCATTAAATCTGTATAATGCTTTAGGTAATAAGGTCATTTTAACTATTTGATTCTTCCAATCCATGAACACAGAATATCTTTTCATTTCTTTGTGTCTTCAATTTTTTAATAATGTCTCATAGTTTTCAATGTATAGGTCCTTCATATGTTTCATTAGGTTTATCCTAGGTATTTTATTTTTTTTTTGTTGCAACTGCAAAAGGAATTGTTTTTTTCATTTCTTTTTCTAAAATTTCATTGTTAGAATAGAGGAATGCTGTGGATTTTTGAACTTTGATTTTGTATACTGAAACTTTACTATATTTGTTTATTACTCTTAGTTTTTGGAGTCTTTAGGGTTTTCTACATAGAGAATCTTGTCACCTGCAAAAAGTGGCAATTGACTTCTTTATTCCCTATTTAGATGCCTTTTATTTCTTTCTCCTACTGATTGCTCTAGTGAGGACTTGCAATACTATACTGAGTAACAGTGAAGATAGCGGACAGCCTTGTCTTGTTCCTGATCTTAGAGGGAAGTTTTTTAGTTTTTCTCCATTAAGTATGATAGCTGAGGGTTTGTTGTACATAGTTTTTACTACATTGAGGTACTTTCCTTCTATACTCATTTTATTAAGTGCTTTAATCATAAATGGATGCCGTATCTTGTCAAATGCTTTTTGTGCATCTACTGATATGATCATATGAAGTTTTTCCTTTATTTGTGTGTATCACATGGATCGATTTACATATGTTAGACCATCCCTGTGCCCCTGGGATTAAGCCCACTTGATCATGGTGTATATTTTTCTTAATACGTTGCCGTATTAGATTTGCTAACATTTTATTTAAGATTTTTGCATCTGTGTTCATGAGAGATATTGGTCTGTAGTTTTCTTTTTTTGTGTTATCTTTACCAGGTTTTGGTATCAGAGTAATGTTGGTCTCATAAAATGAGTTAGAAAATATTGCCTCTTCTTCATTTTTTTTGGAAAAGTTTGAGAAGAACAGGTATTAAATCTTCTTTGAATGTTTGGTAGAATTTATTGTTGAAGCCATCTGGTCCTGTACTTTTACATTTTGGAGGTTTTTTTTTTTTTTAATGCCTACAGCACCTGGTATTCCTAGGTGGTCTCCTATCCAAGTACTAACCAGGCCTGACCGTGCTTATCTTCTGAAATCAGATGAGATTGGGTATGTTCAGGATAGCATGGCCATAGACTTGGAGGTTTTTGATGATTGCTTCAATTACCATACCATTGATCAGTCTATTTAAATTTTCCAGATCTTCTTGATTCAGTCTAGGAAGGTTGTATATTTCTAAGAACTTGTCCATTTCTACTAGGTTATTAAATTTAGTGTCATATAATCTTTCATAGCATTCTTGTATGATCCTTTGTATTTTGGTGGTATCTGTTGCAACATCTCCTCTTTCATATTTGATTTGGTTTATTTGTGTGCTTTTCTCTTTTTTCCTTAGTGAGTCTAGCCAGGGATTTGTCGACTTTATTAATTTTCTCAAAGAACCATTTTTTTTGTTGCATTAACTTTTTCTATTACCTTTTTGTTCTCAATTTCATTTAATTCTGTTCTAATTTATTATTTCCTTCCTTCTGCTGAATTTAGGTTTAATTTGTTCTTCTTTTTCTAGTTTTTTAAGATATAATAATCAGTTGTTTATTTGGGCTCATTCTTCTTTCTTGAGATAGGCCTGTAATGATATGAACTTTCCTCTTATTACTGCTTTTTCTGTGTCCCAAAAATTTTGATATTTTTTATTTTAATTCTTATTGGTTTCTATGTATCTCTTGATCTCTTGTTTTATTTCTTCTATAACCCAGTCATTCTTTAGTAGCATGTTGTTTAATTGCCATGTATTTCTGATTTTTCCCAATTTCTTTTTACAATTGACCTCTAGTTTCAAAGCATTATGGCCAGATAATATGCTTGGTATGATTTCAATTTGCTTAAATTTGTCAAGGCTAGTTTTGTGTCCCAACATATTGTCTATCCTGAGAATGTTCTATATGCACTAGAGAAGAATGTATAATCTGATGTTTTGGGATGAAAGACTTTATAAATGTCAATTATGACCAATTGGTCTAATGAGTCATTTAGGGATGATATTCACTTATTGATTTTTTGTTTAAATGATCTATCCATAGCTGAAAGTGGGTATTTATGTCCTCTATTAAAATTGTGTTTTTGTCAATTTCCTCCTTTAGTTCTGTTAGTAGTTACTTTATATATTTTGGTGCTCCCTGATGGGGAGTATAAATCTTAATAAGTGTTATGTCTTCTTGGTAAATGGTCTTCTTTATCATTATGAAGTGTCCATCATTGTCTCTCATTATATTTTTATCTTAAAGTCTATTTCATCAAATACAAGTACAGCTACACCTGCTTTTCTCTGGATGTCATTTGCTTGGAGTGTTGTATTCCACACTTTCACTTTGAGTCTATATTTGTTGTTGTAGCTGACATGTGTCTCTTGAAGGCAGCATGTGTTTGGGTTTTGCTTTTTGATCCTATCTGCTGCTCTGTGCCTTTTTATTGGTAAATTCAGTCCATTTATATTTAGGGTGATTATTGAAATATGAGATTTTCTGTAGCCATTTTATCTTTCATTTTGTGGTAGCTCAGTGTCTCCATTGTTTTTTTGTCCTTGTGTTTCTGTCTGTTATTTTAATTTGGTGGTGTTTTATGGTTTTTCCCTCTGTTTCCTCTTTTTTATGTTATGTGTCTCAGTTCTGGATTTTCTGTTTGTTGTTTATGTTACAGAAAAGAAAGTTATACACACACACAGAGTAATCCTTTTTCTTCTGCATGTGCATTATCTCCATTCCTCTTTGCAGATTCGGATGTTTATTTTCTCTCTTTTCTGTTTTCATAGACTCACATTGTCCCCCTTTATGCTGTATGTTTCTTTCTAAGTTACAGTAGCCATTGTCTTCTCTTTCTAAAGTGTTTTTTTTTTTTTACTTTTAACCCTTAGCCTTAACAACTAAACTTGAAGCTTGTTGCTACTTCTTTGCTCACATTTTCCACTTAAAAGAGCTTATTTATTTGGTCACTTGCCAGATTTTATCTAGATAGTAGAGTTTAGAGGCCTATTCCATGAAAATCCCCTTAAGGGAGAGGTGCAAGCTATAAATCTTCTTAGATATAGTGTGGAATTGGCCCCTTGGCAACAAGGTGCCCCACTACTCATATTGCGTATCATCTAACCCCTTTTGTTTCAGTGTCCTTTTGTGGGACAAGGAACACTGGGAGCTGATACTTTAAGGATCTTGCTTTTGTCATATATGTAGGCAATACATTGCCTGAATCTATCTGGGCTAATTTTTTTTGTATGGGCCAAATCTGTCAGGTTGTTTGATGTAGTGTGTATTGGTAAGTACCCTAAGCCTCAGAGCAAAGTAACCTGTGTACAAATCCCAACCCTCTCACTTGTGAGATATGTGACCTTTGGCAATGTGTATAACATTTCTGTGCCTTGATTTATTCATGTTATCTATTATTATTTAAGCCTCCATGACAGTAAAAGAATAAGTTTATTGTGTCAAATAACCAGTTCACTCAGTGTCATAAAATGAGCTATGCCACTTTTTCCATTAACTATCACATATTTATTTGATGACAGTTTTTGCACTAGGCATTATAGACAGTACAATGACTTTTAAGACACGGAAACTTTTCCCATGAAAACACTTAATTGGAAATACTGGTGTAAAGAACATGTTATTAATGAATAATATGCACAATAAGCCCTCCAAGAGTTCAGAAGAGAGACAGACCACTTTGACCTGGAGCCAGAGTGTGGATACAACCTATTTATCTTCTCTATTTAATCTCCAATATATTTTAGCAAAGCCATAGTTGTCTTTCCTAATTATTCCAGAAATGCATCAACCATCCCTTATTTAAATGATTTTAGGGACCAACATTATAATGATAAACTCATAACTTACACAGTATAGGCACCATATGTAAGTCCTATATTTTTGTTCATGTTGTGAAATTTATTTTCATTGAATTGTTTATTATTTTCTGCTTAGGAAATATTATTAGTCATTAAATAAATTTGAAGAATACAGAAAAATATTTTTAAAACCATCCATAACCCCGAGATAACCACTATTGACATTTTGGCATCTTTTCTTCTATTTTTTCTATGAATTTTCACACTGTTAAGCCAGTATTACATAATTTGCATTCTAAATAACATTTTATATTTTCTTAATTCAAACTGTGTAAGGAAGGAAACAAAAACTCCACATTACTGCAACTGCTAACCCCACATGACATTTTTTCAAAGTTACACATGTGGTTGGCAAATTCAAATAGTATAATGGTGCATTCTTCCACTGCACATATATCAGAATATATGCTATATAACATACCAAAAGGCTTTCTAATAGATTTTCAATTGTTTGAAATTATAAACAATACCGTATGTTGAATGTTTTTATCAAAACATAACACTAACACATGAAAATGACTGCAAGAATTTTCACCAACTTTTAGAGTATGTTTAGACTAGTCTGACTCAAAATCTAGGCTTTTTGAAATACATGAGCTTCACTTTGGAGGATCAAGAGGAAACCCCTCACAAAAATGTGCTTCAGAGCAGCTTTGGCAGAGGTTTAGCAAAAGGGCTCTATGACTGCTAATCAGGAAAGCCTTGCCATATGCATTAAGATGCCAAGCAGACAAAATCAAATAGAGCTTAAACAGAAGCCTCTTTTTGAAAATCTTGGACAGATACTCTAAATTACAATACGCCAAATTACAAGCACTGATTTTCTATTGAATTTTTCTAAAATAGATAACTCAATGTTATGTGATCCAGAGTAACAACAGAGATAGTATTCATATTATGATTATTCATAATTAATGAGCAGCTCAGAAGTGGCCAGCTGAAAAATAATTGCCCATTACCTGAAGATAATGAACAGCATGAAAAAGTGACTCTAAGCTGAATAGAGGAACTAACCCCAAAGTATTAATGCAGTAAACAGAAAAAAAGTTTAGAAAAAAATCCTCACAGTGATTCAAGAGGATTTTGTACCCATAAAAGAATAGAACAAGCTACTGTGAATAAAAAGTTATAATTGTAAAGGAAACAGTTTGTGAACATTATAAATATAATTGCCAGATTAAAAAAGAAAATACTTCCTCAAAAGGAGGCCTAAATAACAGAAGGAACACAGCAGGAAATCAAATTAGATGTCTGGAAGAGCACATTAAAGTGCTCTTTTAGAATATATTGAGGAGGTGTGGAAGGAAACAGAGGAAAACTAAGAAAGAAAAGTTGTGAAGTATGGATAATAGATATAGGTAAGTCAATGTCTGTCTAATAGAAGTTCCAAATGGTAAAATAGAGAAAGGAGAGATAGAAAGACATCATTAAAGGAGTAAAAGAAGATACACTTACCCACACTGAAGACTATTGTTTTGAAGCAAAATATTGAAAAATGGCACACTATGGTGTGTTACTTTAAAGAATGTCCACAATTTTTCCCTTCCTGTGTCCATTCCGCTTTGTAATGTAACTTTGAAGCTCCTTCCACTAAGGAGTGGAATCTCCCCACCCCTTGAATCTAACTTGGTGACTTGCTTTGGCTAATAGAATGTGGTGAAAGTAATATTGTATTAGTTCCAAACTATGTCTTAAGAGGCCTTGTGTGCTTCTACAGTTTCTTGGAGCATACCCTCTGATTGCTATGTAAACAAGCCCAGGCTAGTCTGCTTGCTGGTGGGTGAAAAGTAATGTGGAGCACACACAAGCCACTCCAGCTGAAGCCTTTCTTGCATCCAGCTAATCTACCAGATTATCACAGACACATGAATGATCTTAGCCAACACCAGAAGGAGCCAAAAGAACTAACCATATAGATATCCGATAGAAGAGTATTTCAGACAAAGGGATGAGTATGTGGAAAGGCTCTGAAGTGAGAGCATGCCTACTATTTCTAAGGAAAAGCAAGGCCAGTTTGGCTAGAGTGGAGTAAGTGATAGAGGGAGGGGCAGAGGAATGAAATGCGAGGAGTGTGGTAAATGGTAAAAATGGCCACACATTATTCCCCTTTCTGCATACTTGCCCTTGCAATATGATATCATATGTCCTCTCATCAAGAAGTGGCTCTATATCTCCACTCCTTGCATCTGGGTTGGCCATATGGCTAGTCTTGGCCAAAGGCATACTAGAAAATATAATACAAGCAGAGGCTTGAAAAGCAATTGTACATCAGGTCTTGCTTTCTTGCTGTTGTTGAGGCCCCTGTCTGCCATGTAAGTAAATCCAGGCTATTCTGCTAGATTATGAGACTCAGTCACTCTCATCGTCCAAGGCAACACCTAGCCAACCTCTAGATATGTGAGGCCATTCATCGCAGATGTATGAGCGATCCCTGCTAAGAGCAGCAGAAAAACCGCTCAGCTGAGCCCAGCCCAAATTGCCAAACCACAAAATTGTGAACTCAATAAATAGTTAAAAGCCACAAAGTTTTGAAGTGTTTTGTTATACAACAAAAATTAACCAATGCACATGCTTTAAAATAAAAGGATAAAGTGAAAACCGTGTAAGATTTCAGAGAGAGGCAATAGAAAGTTAGCTGTATTAGCTAGCATTGAATTCTTCATCCACAATATGGAATGTTATTAGACATTGTGATAATGTTTGTAGAATTCTGAAGGGAAAAGATTTTTAACCTAAAATACCACTGCAAAGAAATAGCTTTCAGGGATACCCAAAAGCTATTATCAAAGGCAGAGACAATTTTCTTCTTTTCTTATTGAGGTATATTTGATAATTAAAAATTGTATATATTTAAGGCTTGCAAATGGATTATCTGATATACATATCCATTGTGAAATAATCAGTACGATAAAGCAAACTAACATTTCTATCACCTTAAATAGTTGCCACTTTCTTTCTTCTTGTGTGTCAATGTGTGGGTGTGGTGAGAAGACTTAATATTTGTCCTAGAAAATTCCAAGTATACAATATTGTTAATTATAATCACATTATCTTTAGAACTTATTCATCTTGCATAACTGAAACTTTGAACTCCTCAACAAAAGCCTTGCTATATCTCCCTCGACCCAGCCTCCCACCATTCTACTCTCTGCTTCTATGAGTTCAACTATTTCATATTCCACATGTAAGTGAGATCATGCAATATTTATCTTTCTATGCCTGGCTTACTTCACTTCCAGGTTAATCCAGTTGTTGCAAATTAGAGCATTTTCTTTTTTTAAAGATGAATAATATTCCATTGTATATATATGATATATACATATATGCATACATATATCCATTGTGTATATATGATATATATACACATATATACATACCTATTATATTTTTCTTATCCATTTATTTATCAATAGATGCTTAGGTTGTTTCTATATATGGCTATTATGAATGATGATGAAACAAACATAGGAGTGTAGATATCCCTTCAAGATCCCTATTCCATTTCTTTGGACATATACCCAGAAGTAGAATTGCTGGGTCATATGATAGTTCTATTTTTAATTTGTTGAGGAAACTCCACATTATTTTCCATAATGTTTGTACCAATGTGCAATCCTACCAACAGTACAAGTTTCCCTTTTCTCCACATCCTCACCAACCCTTATCTTTTGACTTTCAGATAATAGCCATTCTAACAGGTGTGAGGTGATATTGTGTTGTGGTTTTGGTTTGCATCTCCCTGCTAATGAATGGTGCTGAGAACTTTTTCATGTACCTATGAGCAATTCGTATGTTTTTTTTTTTGAGAAATGTTTATTCATGTTTATTCATATCTTTGCCCATTTCTTTTTTTTTATTAAGTTTATTGGGGTAACATTGGTTAATACACTATTATAATTTTCAGGTGTACATTATAATTTGACATCTGTATATTCTATTGCATGTTTACCACCCAGTCAAATTTCCTTCAGCTACCATATATTTGATCCCCTTTACTCACTCCACTCTCCCCTACCCCTCTATATTTTACCCCCTTTAACTGTCTACCACCCCTCTCCTCCCCCACCCCCTACCCTCTGGTAACCACTACTCTATAGTCCAAGTTCATAAATCTCTGTTTGTCCTGTACCTTTGTTGTTTTTAGGTTTATATCCCACATATAAGTGATATGTGATTTTCAACTTTTTCTGTCTGGCTTATTTCGCTTAGCATGATTATCTCGAGATCCATTCATGTTGTCGCAAATGGCATTATTTCATTTCTTCTTATGGCTGAGTAATATTCCATTGTATATATGTACCAATGCTTCTTTAGCCAATCATCTATCGTAGGACACTTCGGTTGCTTCCATGTCCTGGCCATTGTGAATAATGCTGGTATGAACATTGGTGTGCAAATATCTTTCCAGATATGGGTTTTCAAGTCTTTGGGGTAAATACCCAGAGGAGGGATGGCTGGATCTTAAGGTAGACCAATTCTTAGTTTTTTGAGGAACCTTCATACTGTTTTCCATAGTGGCTGTACCATTTTTCAGTCCCACCAGCAGTGTATGAGGGCTCCTTTGTGTCCGCATCCTCTCCAGTATTTGTTATTCTTGTCCTGTTGATTATAGCTATTCTAACAGATGTAAGATGGTATCTCACTGTGATTTTGATTTGAATTTCTCTAATAGCTAGTGATGTTGAGCATCTTTTCAAATATTTGTTGTCTATTTGTATGTCCTCTAGGGAGAAGTGTCTGTTCAGGTCCTCTACCAAGTTTTTGATTGGATCATTTGTGTGTTTTTTTGTTGTTTTTGAGTTATATGAGTTCTTTGTATATTTTGGAGATTAGGCCCTTATCAGATGTGTTGCGTGCAAATATATTTTCCCATTCGGATGGTTGTCTCTTTACCTTGTTGACAGTTTCTTTTGCTGAGCAGATGCTTTTTAGTTTGGTGTAGTCGCATTCATTTATTTTAGCTTTTACTTCCCTTGCCTTTGAGGTCAAATTCATAAAATCCTCTTTAAGTCCAAGGTCCTTGAGTTTAGTTCCTATGTTTTCTTCTATGCTTTTTATTGTTTCAGGTATTATATTCAGTTCCTTAATCCATTTTGAGTTAATTTTGGTGTGTGGTGATTAACAACAGTCTAGATTCATTCTTTTGCAAGTGGCTTTCCGGTTTTCCCAGCACCATTTATTGAAGAGGCTTTCCTTGCTCCACTGTATGTTTTTGGCTCTTTTGTCGAAAAATATTTGCCCATAAAAACATGGGTTTACTTCTGGACTCTCGATTCTGTTCCACTGGTCCACATATCTGTTTTCCTGACAATACCATGCCTTTTTAATTAGTGTCGCTTTGTAGTATAATTTGAAGTTAGACAGAGTGATGCCTCCAGCCTCGTTCTTTTTTCTCAGGATGGCTTTGACAATTCGGGGTCTATTGTGCATGCATACAAACCTGATGATTTTTTTTTGTTCTATTTCTTTTAAAAAGGCCAATGAGATTTTGATGGAGATTGCATTAAATCTGTATAATGCTTTAGGTAATGAGGTCATTTTAACTATGTTGATTCTTTTAATCCATGAACACAAAATATCTTTCCATTTCTTTGTATCTTTTTTTATTTCTTTTAGTAGGGTCTTATAGTTTTTATTGTATAGGTCCTTCACATGTTTCATTAAATTTATTCCTAGGTATTTTATTTTTTTTTTTGTTGCAATTGCAAAAGGAATTTTTCCACTTCTTTTTCTGACACTTCATTATTAGACTATAGGAACACTATGGGTTTTTGAACATGGATTATATATCCAGAGACTTTACTGTGTTTGCTTATTGTTTCTAGTAGTGTTCTTGTGGAGTCTTTAGGGTTTTCTATATAGAGAATCATGTCATCTGCAAATAGTGACAGTTTGATTTCTTTGTTTGCTATTTGGATGCCTTTTATATCTTTCTCTTGCCTGATTGCACTCACTATGACCTCCAATGTTATATCGAATAACTGTGGTGATAGTGGACAGCCTTGCCTTATTCCTGATCTTAGAGGGAAGGTTTTTAGTTTTTCACTATTAAGTATAATGTTGGCTGAGGGCTTGTCATATATGGCCTTTATTATATTAAGGTACTTCCTTCTATACCAATTTTTTAAATGTTTTGATCATAAATGGATATTGTATTTTGTCGAAGGCTTTTTCTGCATCTATTGGTATGATCATATGCTTCTTATTTTTAATTTGTTTATGTGGTGTATGACATTAATCAATTTGTGTATATTGAAGTATCCCTTTGCCCCTGGGATGAAGCACACTTGATCATGTTGTATAATCTTTTTCATAGTATTCTTGTATGATGCTTTGTATTTCTGCAACATCAGTCATAATTTCCACTTTTTCATCCCTGATTTTATTTGTATCCTTTCTCTTTTTTCTTTAGTGAGTGAGTCTAGCCAGAGGTTTGTCAATTTTATTAACCTTCTGAATGAACCAGCTCTTTGTTGCATTTATTTTTTCTATTATTTTTTGTTTCTAATTTCATTTATTTCTGCTCTAATTTTGATTATTTGTTTCCTTCTGCTGACTTTAGACTTCATTTGTTCTTTCTTTTCTAGATTTTTTTAAAGATGAAGCATTAAGTCATTTATTTAGGCTCGTTCTTGTTTTTGGAGATAGGCTTGTAATGATATGAACTCTCCTCTTATGATCGCTTTTGCCATGTCCCAAAAATTTTGATATGTTGTACTATCATTATCATTCATTTCCATGTATCTCTTGCTCTCTCTTTTTATTTCTTCCCTGACCCAGTTCTTCTTCAGTAGCATGTTGTTTAATCTCCATGTAGTTATGCTTCTTCCTGATTTTTTTTTTTGCAGTTGATCTCTAGTTTCATAGCATTATGATCAGATAATATGGTTGGTATGATTTCAACCCTCTTATATTTGTTGAGGCTATCTCTGTGTCCCAGTATGTGGTCGATTCTTAAGAATGTTCCATGTGCACTAGAGAAGAATATATAAGCAGTTGTTTTGGGATGGAAGGCCCTGTAAATGTCAGTTATGTCCAGTTGGTCTAATGTGTCATTTAAGGATGTAATTCCTTACTGATTTTCTGTTTGGATGACCTGTCCATATCTGACTGTAGGGTATTTAGGTCCCTACTACAATAGTGTTTTGGTCTGTTTCTCCATTTACTTCTGTTAGTAATTGCTTTACATATGTGTGTGTGTGTGTGTGTGTGTGTGTGTGTGTATACACACACACAGTCATCCATTTTCTTCTGTGAGTGCCTTATCTCCATTCCCCTTTGCAAATTTGGATCTTTGAATCCTACCCTTTTCAGTCATTGTTATCTCAATTTGTCTCTATGTATGCTGAACATTCATTACTATCTTGTTATAACAATTCTCTTTTTATTATTTAAGCTTCTAATGCCTTGTTCTTAATAAGGTTTGCACTCCTCTATTTCTATTTGCCTAATAGTCACTTTACTCTTAATTCTGTTTTTTTGTTTTTGTTTTTGTTTTTTTTTTGTTATTTTGTTTCAGGTGAGCTAACTCCTTTTTGTATTTCCTGTAGTGCAGGCTTCATAGTGGAGCCTCAATTTTTGTATATCTGGAAAGGTCTTAATTTCTCCTTCATAACTAAAGGAGAGCTTAGTTGGATACATTATTCTAGGCTAGTAGTTCCTTTCACCTAATAGTATAATTATTTGATTCCATTTTTCTGGCTTGTAAGGTTTGTGCTGAGAAATCTGATGATAATCTAATGTGTTTTCCTTTTTTTAGTTACTGTTTTCTTCTCCCTGGCTGCCCTTTTTGGGTTGAGATAATTGGGTGTTCTGTTGCCTTCTTGAATTCCAAGCTCCAGCTCATTTCTTAGATTTGGGAAATTCTCATCAACTATTTTTCTGAAGATGCTGTCTAATCTCTTCTCCTTTTCCTCCTCTTCAAGAATGCCCAATATTCTTATGTTTCCTTTCCTGATGGCATCAGCTAGTTCTTGTATTTCTCTTTCATTATTTTTAATTCTTTGGCTTCTCTCTTCTTCTTTCTGATTTATTTCTAGTTTTCTGTCTTCAATATCACTGATCCTTTCCTCCATTTTGTCGACTCTATTTCCCAAGCTTACTATTTCATTTTTCAGCTCTTGCAGTATGTTCTTCATCTCCAGAAGTTCTATTCGGTTCTTTTTGAGTGTTTCAATCTCTTTGCTCTGCTTATCTAGTTGTTGTTTCAATTCCTGAAATTGTTGATATGACTCATTTCAGAATTCACTGAGTTTTTTCAGAAGTGCCATCCTGAATTCTCTGTCATTTAAGTTGCATATTTCTATGTCTGTAAGCTTATTTTCTGGAGATTTTTCTCTTTCTTTCTGAGTCGCCTTGTACTTTGGTTGTTTATGGTGTTTAATGGACTATTTCTCTGCTTGATTGCCCATTTTTAATTGAGTTTTTTGTTGTTTTGCTATTGAGTTGTATGAGTTCCTTATACATTTAGATATTAACTCCTTGTCAGATTTATGACTTACAGATATTGTCTCCCTTTTCATAGGTTGCCTTTTCACTTCATTGTTTTCTTTGTTGTGCAGAATCTTTTTAGTTTAATGTAGTCTCATTGGTCTACTTTTGCTTTTGTTTCAACTTCCTTTGGTGTCATATTTAAAATATCATTGTCCAGAGCAATGTTAAGAAGCTTTTTCCATATGTTTTCTTCTAGGGGTTTATGGTTTCAA
This sequence comes from Eidolon dupreanum, assembly GCA_028627145.1. NCBI lineage: Eukaryota > Metazoa > Chordata > Mammalia > Chiroptera > Pteropodidae > Eidolon > Eidolon dupreanum. The sequence goes on along the minus strand of CM053505.1, from coordinate 87,996,197 downwards.
GTCTTACTTTTAAACCTTTAATCAATTTTGAGTTGATTTTTGTATATAGTGTAAGATAAAACTATGTGTTTTGCTGTCAGTGGAAAGTTCTGTATATGTCATTTAGTCCATTTGGTATATAGTGTTATTCATGTCCACTGTTTCTTTATTGGTTTTATGTCTAGATTTTCTAACCATTATTGAAAGTGGGGGAATTTAGTCCTATTTGCCATCAATTTCTCCTTTCACAGCTGTCAATATTTGCTTTATATATTTAGGTGTTCTGATTTGGGGTATATATACATTTATAGTTTTACATATTCCTATTGAATTGACCCTTTTTTCATTATATAATGACCTTTCTGTCTCTAGAGACAGTTCTAGACTTAAAGTTTATTTGCTCTGATAAAAATATAGCTACCTCTACATTTTCTTGGTAAGATGGTGGAGTAGTAAAATGCTGTGCTCGCCTCCTCCCATGACCACATTAAAATTATAACTAAATTATATAACGATAAATCTGGACAACCATCCAAAGACCAGCTGAAAAGAACTATAAAAAAGAATGTAAAGAAGAGGTTACAACGAGACTGGTAGGAGGGGTGAAAATGAGAAACAGTTTGGCCCCACACCCACATATTGCAGTTGAGTATTGGGAGGGATATTTCAGCTGTGGAGGATCCCTTTGAGGAGTGAGGGGCCCCAGATCCACACCAAGCTCCTAAGCATGGAGCACCAGTGCCAGAAAGAGGAGCCCCCATAATACCTACTTGTGAAAATCAGTGGGGATTTTTGTCTGTCCCAGTGAGACAGAGGGCTGCTTGAAACCGAGACATACTCTTAAAGGACCCATGCACAGATTCACTCGCTTTCAGGTACTCAAGGTTGGCTCCTGTGGGGAGACACCAACTCAGGAGGTACCAGAGACATATGGGGAGAGACTGAGTTGTATGGCTTCAGGGCAAGGGTTAGAGGAACAGCTGCCATTATCTTTGTATTGGACCCTTCTTCCATGCATCCCACAGGCAGGTGCCATCTTTCCTGTGGTGAGCCTTCCCCCACATGACCAAGTCTGAATCTTCATTGGCCTGATGAACTCTGCTTGCTCCACCCTGCTGACTCCCTGGGACTCTTCCCCATCCAACTTACACACCACTGGAGCCACTTTGGGAGGCAGCAGCAGCCCTAGCTTGTGCACTACAGCAGGCTCTTTCAGTGGTAAACAGCCTGCTTCAACTCATATGCTCCTGGAGGCCCGGCCCATGCTGCAGTCTTTCATAGATGACTTTTGGGCATCCTTGGACCTCAGGCAGGTGGAAGCTCTCCTTGTTGTGTGATAAACCTTTTGTGGAATGGTTCCAGGCTCAGCACATGTGACGAAGCTGAATCTGCATTAACCTGATAAACACCACTCACCCCATGCTGGTGACTCCATTAGACCCCTCCTCACACAATTTATATAAAATAAAACACAAGGCTCCTTTAGAGGCTGAGCCTATAGATAGCCTGCAGGCAGCAGCAGGTCTCTGGGCCTATTGCTGAGCTACCTCAGGTTCAGTACTGGTGGTAGCTAGCCCAGGTTCACAGTGTGGCCTATCTCATGCACTTTTAGATCCAGCAGAGGTGGCTACCAACAGTAGATCATTTTGTAGCTCCTACCATGTAGCCCAAGGACTTTCACAGGCAGCAGCTGACCATGGCCTACCCAAAAGCACCTCTCAAGGACCCCCAGAACCAATATACCATAAGGCCAGCTTTAAACCAAAACAGAGCACCACGATTAACTCCACAAGTGTCACACCCAAAGAATGGTCTCCACAGGCACCAGGGCCTCCTGGGGTAAATCCTGCCCTATGGAGTCAGCTACCACACAGTAGATCATATGCTCTGGTTGTGGGCAGTCCTCACAACCAATCAGCCTGAGGGTCAATCCTACCCACTGATGTCCCAACTGTAATCGAGTCTCAACTACAATAGGAAAATGCACACAAGAGACCCACCTGGAGCACCTGACTCAGGAAACCAGGAAAAATGCTCTACTGCACCCCATAGGACACCCAGTACATAAGGCCACCCAGTCAAGATTGGGAGATGTAGCAGATCTACCTAAAACATAGAAACAAATGAAGAGAGAGGGGCAAAATGAGGAGACAAAGAAACATGTCCCAAAATGAAAAGAAGAAGAAGAAGGAGAAGAAGGAGAAGAAAAAGGAGAAGAAGGAGGAGGAGGAAGAGGAGGAGTATGAAGAGGAGTAGAAGAGAGGGAGAAGGAGAGGGAGCAGGAGAGCGAGAGGGAGAGGGAAAGGGGGAGGAAGAAGAAGAAGAAGAAGAAGAAGAAGAAGAAGAAGAAGAAGAAGAAGAAGAAGAAGACGACTCTTGAAAAGGCACTAAACAAAATGGAAGAAAGCAACTGACAAGATACAGAGTTCAAAACATTAGTCAAAAGGATACTCAAGGAACTTAGTGATAACTTCAACAAAGAGATAGTAAGTATAAAAAAATTACATAGACAACATCAAACAGAGCCATTCAGAAATGAGAAATACAATAACTGAAATGAAGAATACACTTGAAAAAATCAAGAGTAGATTAGATGAAGCAGAGGACTGAATCAGCAATTTGAAAGACAGGGTAGCAGAAAATACCCAATCAGAACAGTAAAAAGAAAAAAAGAATTGAAACAATGAGGATAGCTTAAGAGACTTCTGGAACAATATCAAATGTAATAATATTTGCATCAGCGGTACCAGAAGGAGAAGAAGAGGGCAAGGGAGTAAGAACTATTTGAAGAGTAATGACTAAAAATTTCTCTAACCTGGCAAAGGAAATAGAAATACAAGCCTAGGAAGCTCAGAGAGTCCCAAACAAGATGAACTCAAGGAGGCTCACACAAAGACACATCATAATTAAAATGGAAAAGGTTAGAAACAAAGAGAGAATCCTAAAAGCAGCAAGAGAAAGGTCACTAGACACAAGGCAGCTCCCATAAGACTTAGATGATTTCTCAACAGAAATATTGCAGGCCAGAAGGGAGTGGCATGGATATTTAAAGTGATGAAAAAGAGTGACCTACAACCACAATCTCCACTGGTTTTTCACAGCCAGAGGTTGTGGGGAACTCTCTTCCTGGCACTGGAACCCTGGATGGGTAGCCCAGTGTAGGGCTGGGACCCCTTGCTCCGTAGGGGAAAGAAGGAGCTCTGCAGCCAAGATAACCCTCTCGATTCTCAACTACCACACACGGTTGTGGAACTTGGCTGTTTCACATCTTCACCCCTCCTACTATTCTCGAGGTGACCTCTTAAACATTTCCCCAGTTGTAGGACTTTTGTTCAGCCAGACCTCAGCTGACTCCCTGAGATGATTGTTCTGTAGTTTCATTATAATTTTGGTGTGTTCACAAGAGGAAGCAAGCACAGCATATACCTTTTACACCATCTTGACCCGAATCCCTCAGAATATACATTCTTTTCAAGTGCACTTTGACCATTTTCCAGGATAGACCATATGTAGACCACAAAACAAGTCTCGATAAATTTAAGAAGACTGAAATTATATCAAACATCTTCTCTAACCACAATGGTATGAAACTGAAAATCAATTACAAGAAAAAAGACCGAAAACACACAAATACATGGAGGCTAAATAACATGCTAGTAAACAATGAACGGGTTAACAGATGAGATCAAGGATGAAATCTAAAAAATGCATTGAGACAACAAAAATGAAAACACAATGATCCCAAATCTATGGGACACAGCGAAAGCACTCCTAACGTGAAAATTTAAAGCAATTCAGGTATACCACAAGAAACAAAAATCTCAAATAAAGAATCTAACCTTGCAATTAAAGGAACTAGACAAAGAGCAGAAATAAAAACTAAAGTAAGTAGAAGGAAGGAAATAATAAGAATCAGAGTAGAAATAAAAGAATAGAGTTTAAAAAATATAAAAGAGCAATAAAAACAAGAGCTGGTTCTTTGAAAAGATAACTCATACAACTCAACACCCCCCCCAAAAAAATCAAACAACCCAATTAAAAAATGGGCATGAGACCTGAATAGGTATTTTTCCAAAGAGTATATACAGATGGCCAACAGACATATGAAAAGATGCTCAATGTCACTAATCATAAAAGAAATGCAAATATAAACCACCATGAGATATCACCTCACACCTCTTAGAAAGGCTATCATCAATAAATCAACAAACAAGTGTTGGCAAAGATGTGCAGAAAAAGGAACTCTCATGTACTATTGGTAGGATTGCAAATTGGTGTAGCCACCAATAGAAAACAGTTTGGAGGTTCCTCAAAATCTTAAAAGCAGAACTATCTTTTGACCAAGCAATTCCACGTCTGGGTATTTATCTGAAGAAATTTAAAACACATTCAAAAAATATATATTCACTCTTATGTTCATGCAGTGCTATTTACAATTGTCAAGATATGGAAGCAACCTAAGTGCCCATCAATAGATGATTGGATAAAGAAGAAGGGGTTGATATATACAATGGAATGTTACTCAGACATAAAAAGAATGAAATATTCCCATTTGTGACAACATGGGTAGACCTGAAAGGCATTACACTAAGTGAAATAAGTTAGAGAAAGACAAATACTATATGATCTCACTTATATGTAGAATCTAAAGAACAAAATAAACAAACAAACAGAAATGGACTCATGGATACAGAGAACAAACTGATGGTTGCCAGATGGGAGGGAGTTTGGAGGACTGGGCTAAAAGGTGAAAGGATTAAGATATGAAATAGTCAATAGGACGTAAAGTACAGCATAGGGAACATAGTCAATAATATTGTAATAATTATGTATGATGTTAGGTTGGTACTAGACTAATCAAGGGATCACTCTCTAAATTATATAAATGTATAACCACTATGTTGTACACCTGAAACCAATATGAAATAATATTAAATGTCAACTGTAATTAAAAAATAAAAATAGTAAAAATAAATAGCTGAATAAATAAGTATAGCTGCTTCTTGCTTTCTAATGGTTACAATCTGCATGAAAGGTCTTTTTCTAAAAGATATTTCTCAGGCCATATGTGTATTTAATTCAAAAGTGAGTCTCTTGTAGACAACATATCACTAGATCTTGTTTATTTATTCATTTCATTATATTATGCCTTTGGATTGGTAAGTTTAATCTATTTACCTTTTAGGTAATTATTTATAAGTCAGAACTTACTGTTGCCATTTTGTTAATTGACTTCTTTTAGATTTGCAGTTGTTTTGTTCCGCTGTTTCAGCTTCCTTATTGTACTTCTTTATTGTACCCTGGAGCTCTCCAAGAACTATTCTCATTGACATGTAGTTGTTTATTTGTTTTTGTGGGAAAGATGAGCATTGGAACCACCTAGTTTGCTATCTTGATGATAATTTTCAATAACTCAGGGATTCTACTTAAAAATATTCTCTGAAATGAAAACATTCATTCATGTGGTCTCCATCCTCATGACCTAAGCACTTCCCAAAGACCCACCTACAAATACATCAGGGACTAGGTTTCAACATGTGAAGTTGTGGGCGGGGTTTGGGGGGTGGACAAAAACATGCAGTCTATAGTACCCCGTAAGTTGTTTTGGCCAATAGAATGTGACATAAGTGATGAGCCAGTTCTATCTCTAGGCCTTAAGAAGCCTGGTCCCTCATAAATTCTCTCTTAAATTCCTGCCGAGTCATGAGAATAAGCCTGCTGGAGAACAAGAAAACATGTGGAATAGACCCCAGTTGTCTCAGTGGAAGCTATTCTAGTGCCCCATAGTGCTAGTGACCTCCAAATACGTGAGAGAGCAGTCAAGAGCAGCAGAGCTATGTACCTGCTCCACAGCTGATAGCCACTATTAATGGACTCCTTATATCCATATCTGTTGCAATGTGATTTTGCTGTTCTTCCCATTAGAGTGGAGTTTATTTCCCTACAACTTGAATCTAGGATCCATTGTTACTTATCCTGACCAAAACTGAATGTGGAAGAAGTGATAATGTGCTAGTTCCAACTCTAGGCCTCAAGAGAACTTGCACATTTCTACTGTCCTTCTTGGAACTCTGCCATGTTTTAGGAATATGCCCAGGCTAATCTGATGGAGAATGAAAGACTACGAAACTGAGAGCCTGGTTTTCCCAGCAAACTGCCAAATATGTGAGAGAGCCCAGCCAAAATCAACAAGCTTCCTAACTTACCCATAGCTAATTACAGACACATAAATGAGTCTAGCAAAGATGAAAAGAAATACCCAGCTAACTCATGGGCTAATGATAATAAAGGGTTGACTTAAGCAACTGAATTTTGAAGTGGTTTGTTATACCACAATAGGTAAGCAATACAAAGTAACCTGGAAAAAAGTGACTTTGTATATCTTTTCTATGAAGATCATTAAGCTGCCACTGAACTCAAAATTAGGCATACAGGGATGAGACATCTTAACACATGTTGATCTTTGCACTAAACCATTAAATAACTGCTTTGTCCTTGATTTTTTAGAAACTACTTAAAGGATGTCACTACCTGGGTTAGTGAGGGTGGAGGGAGGGTGAGAAAAGGAGAGTAAGTAAATGTGACTTGAACATAAAATTGCACTTGAAGTTTACTATCTTAATTTTATGGTGTTTATGTGTTGGTGCTTATGGTAAACAAAATTGTGAATTATATAGGTGTACAGAAATAAGCCCACCTAAACTTTCTAGATAAAAAATTTAAGCCTGACAAATTTTGACATTGGCTATATTTTCTTACATTCTTACTTGCTATTTGCAAAGAATAATTGGTACAGAAATGAGATTTTTTAAAAGTCTGTATTTATCTAAAGGCCTTTAAGAAACTGGAGTTCAACATTAAAGCTGCCTGCAACAACGACAGAACACTAGTTCCCAAGGTATAAAACATTAATAACTTTTAGACAATTGCTTGATATTCTATTTGAGCTGTTTATGTCCTTTCGAATACCCTGGAGTAAGGTGGAGATTTTTCTTTGCAGATAACTGAGGCTTGAGAATACTGATGAAGATTGTTTGGAACTATACAATTTGTGGGCATTTTAAAGAAATGTAAGCAAATAGAGAAAATAATGAAGGCTGCTAAATTGGGAATGAGGCTGGTGATACTATATTTGAACACATGATATGGTTTCATACATAGTATGGTATATAAAGTCAGTAGAAAAGGGAAAAAGTGTTTGTAGCACAAAAACACAAATGAAATATTGGTTTAATAAGCCCTCATTAAACCAGGTGAAAAGAAACCATTACTTAAAAGTAGTAACATAATCTTGTGGTGTATTCTGGGAAAAATGTAATCCTTTTGATTATCATGAAAGTGGATAGTAGGCACCATGTTACCCTGTTCTATCCCAAATGCTCATGTGAAATAATTTCCACTCCTGGCATCTTGAGTTTGGCCTTTCAAAGGAAATGGGGTCCTTACAGAATAACATACTTTAAAGTCAGCCTGGTACATCCTATTCTATGAAGAAGCAAGAACATTTTCAAAGGTATCTGAGTTGTGACACAGAAGTCATCATGAAATCGCTCCCACTGGCCTATGCAAATTTGAATGTTAAAAATGTGATTATGATCCCCTGAAAACAGTAGAGTCTATGAAAGGCCAAATGTTCATAATGATGCTCAAAAGGGACAACATAAAGTAAGCAAGAAACAAGTTACATAAAATGCATATATGATTGCAATTCTCAGACAAATTGTATCAGGACCACTGAGTTTGGATATTAAATCAAATCTGTAGGTTTCCTCACCTACTGGGAAGTTGGGGGCTGATACTGCATAAGCACCAGAGCTCATCCTCATTTTTCACATTGCTAATGAGGACAGGACCATTTTGATACTGAGCTTGGTCCAAAGTTGAGTCACATATTTTGGTGAGTTTTTCCTGAATGAGATTATATATATATATATATATATATATATATATATATATATATATATATACACACACATATAGTGGTGCAGTGAATTTAGATGAGTCAGGAACCCATCCTGTGTGGATTTTTGCAGCTACATGCTCCCAGGGGATCCTAGGTACCCAAGAGAAGCTTTACTGAGATATGATAAAACTAAGACTTTATACTTTATTTTAGGGAATATTTTTACTAAAAATAAGAAATGCATGCAGGAGGGAGAACACTTGGTGCTAACAATGGTAACCAGAAAAATATACTGTCTCAATAATTACTGGTAATGTGGTTATGAAATTAAGTAAACTATTAAGATGAAGTCCTACAATAGAAAATGCATAGTGTTAACAAACAAAAATATTTTGAAGTCTAGAAAAGGGAAGTGGTTCATCAGGAATTCAGCTTTTTTTTTTATCTAGCAGAAATCCAACTCATGAAGCCAGTGTTGCTTGCAGCTGCACTCCCTTCTGGGAACTCTGGCGGCAGAGTGATCTGGAGGAGATATTACAGGAAATAAAAATATAAGGTAAACTAAAGACCTTGTTCTGTTGGGCTGGGAGCACTGTAAATAACTGATTTTTCTGGTATTGATAAGAAATTATGTTTCCTAGAGTTCTTAGGCCCTATTCCTACTTCCATGATAGGGTTGGAAGGGCCACCTACTGAAATGGAAACTAAGGCACTGTTGTGGCTTTAGGCCTAGAGCAGCTGGTAGAAACTTCCAGAGGAGTTCAAGGTCATGGGCTAAATACTGATGAACTCTCAAGGATGTGAGATTTACTATCCTCTGCTACAGAGGACTCAGAAACTATAGAAACCAAGGAAAGGTTTAAATTAAGGTGAGGTTGACCAGCACTTATTAAGGAAAAAGTGTTAATAAACCTTCAGTTTGGGAAGAGGAGTTAATATCAATCTTAAAGTTAAAATTATTTTAGGAAACAGTCAATATGTCCCTCTTCAATAAACGTCAAATGCTTTAAGGTTTTATGGTCAAAAATGAAGTCTGTTCCAACAGTCTTGTGACTAGAAGGTTTCTGTTCCCTGAAGTTGCAGGTCTTTCCTAATGGAAAATTATTAGGACAGAAGAATAACTTATCTTCTAAGACAAGTATGTATCTAGACTATATGAAGTTGAGTAAGACTGATAATTCATAAAATAAAAGTAGAGGACAAAATAAATGAAAGTAAAGGAAGAAACTCATGCAGATTAATGAGGCAGTGAGGAAACAAGTCTGACTAGAGTAGATGATCTGCAGGCAAATAGAGAACAGGAATGGTTATGTAGGGAAAGTTACAGAGGACTTGGATGCCAGGTATAGTTTAGATTTAATTATGAATTGAGTTATATGAAAAAATGATACTTTAAGGAGATAATCTGATAACAATAAACAGGACAGGCAAGAGTAGTGAGGGGTTGAGAGGTTGGTGAAAGAATATAAAATCTATATGATGAGAGCCTGAGCAAGGGGAGTGAGACTGGTAAACGAATACTAGACACAATGAAAAGCAGATGTTTTTTATTTTCTTATTACAAAGGTATTATATGTTCACTTTAAAAGTTTTAATACATTTATATACAAAAGTGTATAAAGGAAAAAATAAAAATATGTATCAGTGCAACCACCATTAGAATATTTCAAACTCCTAAATCAGTATAGAAAAAGGGGAACATGTACTTTGATAAATCTAGCAAGAAAAGATAAAAATAATAAAATGACAGAATTATTTTTGTAGTAAATATGAAAGGTTTAACTATGGAATTGTAATAAATATGAAAGCTTTAATTATGAATTATAAAAGCAGATATTCTCAGATGGAATAAAAAATCTCATCATGTGCTGTTTTGAAAAAATATGCCTAGCCTAAAACAAAACAACAAAGAAAAGTTGAAAATATTAAAATAAAGATACACCAGACAAATGCAAACAAAAATCAAGTAGAGGTGGCAAAAAATGTCAAGGCATAAAGCATTAAATGTGTAAAAGAAGGTATCTTCATGATGTAAATTGATACAGTCCAATAAGATAATCATGAAATTTTTTTGAAAGGTGAAAATAAGGGAAAGGTTGCATATCATTACTTTTTTGGTAATCTATAAAACTATTTCACCATCTTGATCATCAGAGCAATCGTGAAATTTAATGCACTGATAAAGAATTTCAAATATGTAAAGAAAAAAAGGTTAGAAATAGGAGACTGTAATAAAACAAGAAAGGTGATTTTATACTTTTATTAGAAAATTTAGATTAAGTAAATAAAATGTGAATAACAATAGGTAGAAATATGATATACTATTACCTAAGCAAAAAGTAAATACATATTTGCTTCAATTGTCCATGGAATATTTATAAAAATTTATTACATTAAGACACAAAGAAAATATTCCAAAATGTATAATTCATGCAAGAAACATTCTCCGTTCATGAGACAGTACAAATAGTAATATGGATAAAAGGAGTAGAAAAATGAAACATCAACTAAAACCTAATAATGTTAAAACATATAAAATATACTTCTAAATAACTCTTGGATTAAAAAGGAAAACTAATTACAGATAGGTAACGGAAGGAGGACTATTATAACACTGCATGTGGAAATTGTGGGATACAGTCAAATATATTCCGAGGAAAATTTATGATTTAAATTCATTAAATGGAAACTAAGACTAAAAATAAACTAAGCATTCACCTAAATAATCTAAACAGAGATCAAGCAGAACCAAAGAAGGTAGAAAGAAGGCATTAATGAAAACAGAAAGTGATGTTTTTTAAAAAAGCATTTGATTTTTTAATAGTTAACTGAAAAGAAAATATATAAACCTATGAACAGTCTTATTAAAGAAAATAAAAAAAGATATAGCTATATAATATGCAAATCAATACACGCTAGATAATATTACATACAACTTTCAACAAATACATTTGAACATCCAGATGAAATGAAAGAGTTTTATAGATAAATTGACAAAATTGACTCAAGGAGAGATGGAAAACCTAGATAGACTAATCATCAAAGAAATTGAAAGAGGATTTACATTTCTACCCTCCCATTCCCCAAACAAGTACAAGACAAAATAGTTTTATGGATAAGTGTTACCAAGTGTTCAAGGGAACAGCTCATGTTTAAGTTACATAGATGGTAAAAAAAAAATTAAGTTTGTTCACAAGGGTAATACAATTATGATATTAAATCAGGAAAAGGACAGCGTACAAAGGAAAACAATAAACAAAATTTTTCTCAAGAAGTACGCCTTGGCACATTGGTGTCCTTTGGATGGGTTGGTATGTGTAATATATTTTATCTCCTGAGGCCTTGGTAGCAGAGCCTAGGAAGACAGTTGCCTCTGCCCCAAGCAATCTTGGTCATTTACCCCAGTGTGCCAGCCTATGTAAAAGGTAAGGGGCACTACTTTAGACACTTGTTAAAATAGAGTTTTATATCTTAAATGAAATATTGACATAGACAAAACACCACTACCAAGTCAGTTTTTTCCTAAGAATGCAAGAATAGCTCAATATTAGGAAATCTATTAGTATCATTAACTACATTAATGGATTAAAGAGAATAACCATATTATCACCTTGGCAGATATCAGAAAAGATATTAGATAACATTCTATATGCATTCCTGACAAAACTATGTCAATCAGGAATCAGGAATAGAAGGGCATTTTCATAACTTGAAAACAGGTATATATCAGAAACAATGACTATCATATTGAAACAAGAAGATATTTCTATTAAAGTAAAAAACAAGAGAAGGATGCATGCTCTTTATTAATCAGTATAAATCTACATTGTCCTAGAAGTTATAAGGTCCTTACCAATGTGCCAAAAAAAAAAAAAAAACCCACAAACATTAGCAAGAAAAAGACAAATGTTTTTCATTATTTACAATTGACATGATTGTGTTCTTAGGAATTCAAGATAATTAACTGGAGAAAAAAAATAGAGCTAAGAGCAGAGTTTAATATAATGCCTTGATATAAGATAAAGGAAAACTGTATATCATAAAATGTAAAATCTTGATGTGTTATTCAAAAGGTCCAAGGTCCTTCCAGGGATTTTTTCTTTTTACTGAAGTTGACAAGTTGATTCTATAATTCATCTGGAAAAAGAAAATGTAGAAGAATAGCCGAGTAAACTCTGAAAAAAAAAAAAGACGATAAGTAGAGAGCAGCCCCATCAGATTTCAAAACATATTATAATGATACAGTAATTAAATGGTAATAGCAAAAATTGAACAGAAAAGAACCATAAGAAGCATGCTCATATAATTCATGATGAAAAGACAATTCCAAATCAATGTAGATATAATTCTATATAATAAATAAGTTAGGAAAACTAGATATCTCTTCTGAAAGAACTTTCCACCATACACACACATACACAAACACAAAAAATCAATTCCATATGGATTAAAGCACTAAGCAATAAAAAATATGTAAAATATTAGAAGAAAATGTAGAACAATATTTTTATAATCTTGGGATATAGAATCCTGCTTAAGTATGAGACAAAACCAAGAAACTATAAAATAAAAATTTTAATATTTACATATTTATATAATTAAATATTTATGGCAAATAGCATAATAAGTAAATTTTTAAAAAGACAAATGATGGACACTTGCAATATATAGCAGACAAAAGGATATCAGCTCTAATATCCAGAGATCTACAAATCGACAAGGAAAAAGGATAAATGACTCAACAGAAAAACAGACAAAAGAAATGATCAAGCAATTTCCAACAGAATATGAATAGCTAATAAATATATTTAAAGGTTCTTAACTTTACTAGCAAGTAGGGGAAAATAACTTAGACAAATGACATTGGATTTTTCATCCAAAATGCTGACAAAATTAAAAAGAATGATAGTGTCCAGCATGCCAGAAGGGTAATTTAGCTCAAAACCTTTGATCTAGCAGTTATACTTCTAAGGTACTTGCTTATAAAAATACTTCTAAACATGCAAAATATAGATTTATAAAAATGTTTTTTATAACATTAGCTGTAATAGTAAAAAAAAACTGTTAAACTAAAGATTATATGGAAAAAGTTGAATAAATTATATAGTACAACCTACTACAGAATTCTACTAGTTGTTAAAACAATGATTTTCTATTGAGTATGAAAGGGAGTGGGGACGAGATGGCAAGTTGCAGAATAATACAATAAGTCCTTATTTAACTTCACAGATAGTTTCTTGGAAACTGCAACTTTAAGGGAAACAAAGTATCACAAAACAAATTTTATCATAGGCTGATTGATAGAAACAAGAGGTAAGTACCTATGGCATATTTCTGGTCACAAAAACATCACCAAACTTCTAAATAAAGAACCAAACACTTCTAATATCAAACACTGAAATAAACATGAGCTATACATACATTTAAGAAAAATGAATAAAAACAAAGAGAATGATTTTCCAACCTGCTTATTCCAGTTCGGATCATGGGTGACTGGAGCCTCTCTTAACAGCTCAGGGAGCAAAGCAGGATCCACCTTGGACAGGACACCCTTCCATCACAGGGCACATTCACACACACCCACTCACTCAGACTGGGGCAGTGTAGACACGTAACCTCCCCTTACATGCACATCTTTTGGGATGTGAGTCCCCTGAGAAAACCCATGCCATAGGGGGAGAACTTGCAAACCACACAGACAGTGGCCCTAGCCGGGTAATTTTTTTTCTCATCAACTTTAATTAAATGAGATTGAACAAAACAACATTATTAGAGGATCTGCTGTATGTATAGGATGATTTTGTTTTGTAAAACACACAAGAACACACACATGCATATAAACAGAAAAAGTACTTGGAAGGTAGAAAGCAAACAAATCATTATGGCCGTCTCTGGGCAGTAGGACTGGGAGGGTATTTTCATTTGTTCCTTTACATACAGTTCTTTTTACTTTTATAAAAAGCATGTGTTACTTTTGTAACAGAAAAAAACAACACAATCTCACTCTATAACATTTGGATTAAAAAACAATAAGGAAATATAAAAAAGCTATATGAAATCTCACTATATAGGGATGATTATTATTAACATGTCGACACTTTTTTTTCAGTCCCTGTCATACATTTTTTACATTATTTGAGATCTTACTCTATGTAATTTTGGGCTTTTTTTTTAACTAGTACATTTTCCCTATAGAAAATTTAGAGAATAAAGAGCCGCAAGAGAATAAAAAGTACATGTATTCCCACAATCCAGAGATAATTGCTTTAGAAAACATCATGAAATTCAAGCACACAGACTTAAATTATGAATAATCCTCACATGCTGTCATAGATTATGCACACCATCGCATTAAGCCATGCATGGCCCTCTTTTATTTTTATCCATTAACTTGTTTCATAATAATCATACGATTATTAAATAATCAATAATGTTCTTAATTATGTAATAAACACCCACCCAACTCACCCAACAAACCTGAGCACTAGAATTCAGACAATAACTTCAGTCTACTTCTATGATCCTCTCCTATCCCAACCATCTTTCCTCAACTTCACTGACCATTATCCTGAATTTTTTATTGATATTCCTTTGCTTTTTAATAGTTTTAATTCCAAGTATATATGTACCGAAATAATATAGTGTTTACTTTTACTTTTTTTGAATAATCTAAAAAGGATATCCTATTATAGGTAGCCTTCTGGGACTTGCTATCTTAATTTAATGTTATAGAAGTAAAATCTAGCTATGTTATGTGTAGCTATAGTACATTCATTTCACTGGTATATAATATTCCACTGTGTAAATACACCACAATTTATCCATTTTCTTTTGGGGACATTTATTACCAACATTTTAGTGTATCTTCTTCTGGTTATTTTTTCTGAGGACATTTATATTGTTTCCTTTCTACATAATTTGAAAACTACATATACTTTCATGTGACCTGTTCCTCTCACTGAGATCTTGTGAACATATTCCTATTTCAGTAAATATTCTTCTGTGGTGTAAACTTAAATGGCTAAATAGTATTTCATCATATAGTCACAATATACTTTCATCACTCCCAATTGTTGAATATCTGTATTTCCTATATTCTTTTTACTATAAGCTTTATGATGTACATGTTCTTCAGATCAGCAACTCTCCTCTTAAGAATTTATTCTAAGTAATATCTGAATAAATTTGCACACAATCACATATATGACTATCATGTAGGACGAAGCAGTTTGTGTTTTGCACAGCTTGTATAACACATGTGCGCATCACAGCAGTTTCTATAATACAAAAATATGGAAAGAACTTAATGAAGTAAATCAGTTATGTATTAAAATTATAATATAGACACATTTACTAACATGGAAAGATGCTTATAATTTATTAAGTGGAAAAATTAGGTTAAAAGAGCATTTTATTTTTCATAAAATAAAACAAACATATTGTGAAACAGTACAGAAGAACGTATATCAAAAATTTTGCAGCATTATCTCTGAATATTGAGTTTATTTGAGATTTTAATTTTTTCACTTTGCTTACTTATATTTTGAAGTTTTTCCAACAGTAAAACTTAAATACATGTATGACAAAAAGATAAATAATGAATTTTTATGCACAATCATTTAAATATTTTTCCTGAATATAAAATACTTTTATATTTTAAGAACTTCAGGGGAAGAAAAGAACATAAAGAATAAAATTCACATGTTATCCTATCCACCTAGAGATAATTAGCTCACAATCTCCAATGTGTTTATTTCTAGTCACCTGTCTCTGATTATATATTTTAAAATAATTGCAGTCATACTTTACATAATCTTAAGTGTTGATTTTTCACTTAATATTATATAATATGAACAGACCATAAATATTTTAATGGGAATAATATTCCATCACATGGAAATAGCACATTTACTAATTATGCCCTTAGGTTTTACTATTTTTCACTATGCCAGATAACTATGTGAGGAATTATCTTTGTGCATGAGTTATCCACATTTCAGATAATTTCCTAGAGTAGATTCATTGAAGTAAAAATACTAAGTCAAAGAATACCAAGACTTTTATATCCCTTGATGCATATTGCCCAAACTGTAATTACCATATATTTTAAGAGAGCATGGAAAAGTAGGGGGGAAAAAAGTCAAAATACACAAATCCCATGCCTATCTTTAGTACTTGCTGCTTAATCTCTAATTAAGTAAAACGGATGTAAAAGCATCCTTCTTATCTAAGGCACAAGGTTATAATCAAATTAGAAAATAGATCCTTCAGTCACTATAAATGTTACTTCTTCAAGAATGCTTTCATTAACTTTCCAGACTCTCACAGCATCTTATACTTGCTTTTCCTTCATGGTCTTATGACGACTGATATAAAATATGCCTGGCACACAGTTGGCGCTCAATAAATACTTGTCAAATGAATGGATAACTGAATGAATGAAATGACAGCACTTTGCAAACTAAATCATTAGGTATTTAAAGTATTATTATTATTATTATTATTAATTTGTATTACCATGTAGATGATTCCAAATCTTTAGAGATTCTTTCCTTGCCTAACTGAAATTTCATTTTGTGGCTTTAATGCTTGTCATGCCAGGCAGAGGCACGGGTAGCAACATTGCTGGAAGCAACTGATAAGAGCTAAGACTTGGAAAACCAAGTAGTTAGGTCTCTAGGTGAGCATGCTGGGAGTTAAGGAATTGTAGTTACCATTAGTTGGACACTAGGCAGTGGTCAGGAATCCAAGAGGTCAGTGATATTTGAAGCAGGTGGATCCTGGAGGTCAGAAACAAACTAATGGTAAATAGTCTAGATAGTAAGGTGCAAACTAGAGAATGGTCAGAATAAAGGAATTAAAGTAGATGAGAGTTGAATTCCAAGCACCAGTACTCAAAAGCATGGAGCTATGAATATGATTCTAAAGCAAAGGGTACTTGAACTCAGTGCTCCCTTATATTATTTCTACCCAAACTGAAAATAGTATGAGGAGGCGTTGTGCCAAGTTCCATATACATGAGCAAGGGAATGATAGTAGCTGGTTGAGGAATGAGATTTGTGAATACAAGTAGGTTCTGATAGTGACAAGACAAAGTGAGACCATTTATATATAAGATCTTGTGATAGTCTATATATAAAATGGGAGCAATCAAACTCTGGATCCTATAGTTCTCATATTATAGCACAGTGGTTAGGATCATGGACCCTGGAAACAGGCTAGTAGTGTTCAAATCCAATTATATCATTTATTAGTTGTGTCCTTTGGATAAGTTATTTCACCAGTTTCCTCATCTGTAAAACAGGGATGATAATACCTACCTCAATGGGTTCTCATGAAGATTAAGTGAGGTGATACATGTAAGGACCTTAGAACAGTGCCTGGATGCAGCAAATGCTATGTTAAATGTTATTACTATTATTATTATTATTATATCACCATCATTATTAATATTTAGTCACATAAGACCAAACAAAAATTGATGTTATAAAAATAGATAAATACACACTGTATGTTTACTTTATCTAAAATAATAAAATCTCTAAATAGGAATTTTTCTCATTAAAATAAGAATTTCACTTGCACCTAAACATAATTGACTATATAATATATAAAACTATTAAGCATGAGTAATGTAGCAAAATTTATCACAGCAATCCAATGTGTGTTTATTCTATAGAAGCTGTTTTATGAACATTATCTTTAAAAGTTCTAAAGAATAAATACACATTTCCTAATAGCAAAAACAAAACTAAACAAAAGACTCTTAGGTTGATCCATAAGATCTGGTCTATAAGAAGGGATATGCTATTAAATTTTCTGAAGGTAGTTCTACTAGAAGCAGGAATATTTGAGTTGGAAGACCTCTCTGTGGAAAGATCTGAACATGGAAAGCCTCAGACTTGGGATGACTAATTTTGAAAAAGTCTGGACCTGGGGAAAGGTCAGAAGACCTGGACAATGGAACATGTTAGAATACCTGAATGTTAGAAGATGGAAGACGTGGATATTGAGCCCGCTGTTGGAAGACTGGGTAGTTGTCAGAAGACGTGGAGATGCTGGAAGACCTGGAGGTGTAGGAAGACATGAATTTTCTGGAAGACATGGCTTAGCTGGAAGACGTGGATTTTCTGGAAGACGTGGCTTGCTGGAAGACGTGGATTTTCTGGAAGACGTGGCTTGTTGGAAGACGTAGATTTTCTGGAAGCCGTGGCTTTGTTAGAAGACGTGGATTTTCTGGAAGATGTAGTTTTGTTGGAAGACATGGGTAGGCTGGAAGACATGAATTTGATGGAAGATACAGCTTTGTTGGAAGACAAGGATTTGCTGGAAGATGTGGATTTTCTGGAAGTCATGATTTAATGGGAGACATGGATTTTCTGGAAGATGTGAATAGTCTGGAAGACCTGGAGGTCATTGGAGGACATGGATTTTCTGGAAGACAGGGCTTTTCTGGAAGACATGGATTTTCAGAAAGACCCGAATTGTCCGGAAGATCTAGGTTGTTTGGAAAACGCAGATTTGCTGGAAGACCTGGAGGCTGCTGGAAGATGTGGATCTCTAGGAAGACATATTTGTGGAAGACCAGGATTTAGTGGAAGATGCAAATTTTCTGGAAGACATGGCTTTATTGGAAGACCTAGATTTAGTGGAAGACATAGATTTTATTTGGAAGACATGCACTTATTGGAAGACGTGGATTTTTCTGGAAGGTGTGGATTGAATAGAAGATCTGGATTTGATGGAAGATGTGGATTTTCTGGAAGATGTAATTTGGTTGGGAGACATGGATTTTTTGGAAGATGAAGCTTTGTTGGAAGACGTTGGTGGGTTGGAAGACAAGAATTTTCTGGAAGATATGGATTTTCTGGAAGCCATGATTTGTTGGAAGACATGGATAGTCTGGAAGACCTGGAGGTCATTGGAAGACATGGATTTCCTGGAAGATGTGGATTTTCAGGAAGACCCAAATTGTCCAGAAGACCTGAATTGTTTGGAAGACATAGATTTGCTGGAAGATCTGGAGATTGCTGGAAAACATGGATCTCTAGGAAGACATACTTGTGGAAGATCAGGATTTTAGTAGAAGACATGAATTTTCTGGAAGACGTGGCTTTGTTGGAAGACCTGGATTTAGTGGAAGACATAGATTTTTATCTGGAAGACATGGACTGACTGGAAGACTGAATTTGGTGGAAAACGTGGATTGATTGGAAGACGTGGATTTTTCGGAAGATGTGGATTGAATGGAAGATCTGGATTTGGTGGAAGATGTGGATTTTTTTGGAAGACGTTGCTTTTTTGGAAGACATGGTTAGGCTGGAAGACATGAATTTGATGGAAGACAAAGCTTCGTTGGAAGACACAGATTTTTTGGAAGCCATGATTTGATGGAAGACATGGATCACTGGAAGACATGGGCAGTCTGGAAGACTTGGAGGTCATTGGAAGACATGGATTTCCTGGAAGACGTGAAGTTTCAGGAAGACCCGAATTGTCCGGAAGACCTGGATTATTTGGAAGACATAGATTTGCTGGAAGCCCTGGAGGTTACTGGAAGATGTGGATCTCTAGGAAGACATATATTTGTGGAAGACTAGAATTAAGTGGAAGACATGAATTTTCTGGAAGACGTGGCTTTGATAGAAGACCTGGATTTAGTGGAAGACATAGATTTTGTCTGGAAGATATGGATTGATCAGAAGACTGGATTTGGTGGAAGACATGGATTTTTCCAGACGATATGGATTGAATGGAAGATATGGATTTGGCGGAAGACGTGGATTTTCTGGAAGATATGGCTTTGTTGGAAAACATGGATTTTCTGGAAGACGTAGTTTTGTTGGAAGACTTCGGTAGGCTGGAAGATATGAATTTGATGGAAGATACAGCTTTGTTGGAAGATAAGGATTTGCTGGAAGTCATGGGTTTTCTGGAAGCCATGATTTGATGGAAGACATGGATTTTCTGGAAGATGTGGATAGTCTGGAAGAGATGATGGTCATTGGAAGACATGGATTTTCTGGAAGACATGGCGTTTCTGGAAGACGTGGATTTTCTGGAAGACCCGAATTGTCCGGAAGACCTGGATTGTTTGGAAGACGTAGATTTGCTGGAAGACCTGTAGGTTGCTGGAAGACCTGTAGGTTGCTGGAAGACGTGGATCTCTAGGGAGACATACTTGCAGAAGACCAGCATTTAGTGGAAGACACAAATTTTCTGGAAGACGTGGCTTTGTTGGAAGACCTGGATTTAGTGGAAGACATAGATTTTTGTCTAGAAGACATGGATTGACTGGAAGACGTAGATTTTTCTGGAAGATTGGATTTTTCTGTGGATTGGATGGAAGACCTGGATTTTTCCGGGAGATGTAAATTAGTTGGAAGACCTGGATTGATGGGAAGACTTGGATTTGGTGGAAGACATAATTTTTTTCCGGAAGGTGTGGATTAGCTGGAAGTCCTTGAAATTCATGGAAGACATGAATTTTTCTGGAAGACGTGGATTTTCCTGGAAGACATAGATTTTGTGGAAGACCTATGATTGCTGGAAGACTGGATTGTCTGGAAGACGTGGATTGTCTGGAGATGTGGATTTTCTGGAAGACTGGAATTAGCTGGAAGACCTCGATGTTGTAGGAAGACTTGGAGTTGCTGGAAGACCTGGAGTTGTTGGAAGACCTTGATACTGGCGCCATTGGAAACCCTGGACATTGGAGACATTGGAAGCACAGGATGTTGGAGATATTGGAAGCCTTGGATTTTGAGGACATTGGTTATTTTGGATATTGGAGTTTTTGGAGGCCCTCAATGTTGGAATTCATGGATATTGGAAGCCATGGATACTGGAAGCCCTGAGTACTAGAGACATTCCTGGACCTTGGAAGCCCTAAACTTTGGAAGACATGGACAATAAAAGACCTATATATTTAGAAATCCTAAAATCTGAAGCCCTGGATATTGAGAGACATTGAAGAACCTGGATAAAGGACATAGAATTTGAAAGATGTAATTTTCATGGTGCTGGAAGTCAAAGATGTTTACAGCCCTGGACATTAGGAAACCTCAACTTTAAGAGTTTGGGATATTCAGAGACCTAGTCATTCAGACACTGGGGATGTTGGAATCCCTGCATGTTGGAAGACCAGGTTCTTGGAGATATTGAAAGACCTGGGCATTGAAGCAACTAGAAATGACAAGTGTTGTAAAGTCAGGATTTAAATGACACTAAAAGTTGTAGGAAGTGAATGGTATAAGTGCTAAAAGATATTGGAAGAACTTGGACACAATGAAATACATGAGCTCTAGAAGACTTGTATATATAGGGGACATTGGAGGATTGGGAACATAGTAAAATTGGAAGTTAGTACACTGGATTCTGAAAGATAAGACCTAGAACTTGAAGGTTGATTGTTGGAGATATTAGAAGATCTAGACTTTTAATGACCTCAATATTGAGAATATTAGAAAACATTGGCATTGGAGAGGTTATAAGCCAGAGAGTGGAAGACATGGATGTTGTAACATTTAGAAGATCTGGCAATTGGAGATGTTGGAAGCTATGGAGCTCAGAAGTTGTTGTTAGAGACACTAAATAATTAAAAAGCCTAATCTTAGAGATATTGGAAGGTCATGTTGAAAGATATTGGCAATGTTTAAAGACTTTCACATTATGGACCCAGCATGCTTCTGCTGTGCGATTCTGCTATCTAAAAAACTTTCACATTAGAATTTGATATTACATTATAAAAACATACCATAAAGCTATTATAATAGAATTTATGACTATGGCATCACTTTCACTAAAAAGTAAAATACAGGGAAAGACCATTTTAAGAAGATGACAGAGGAAGTAGGGAAATTCAAGTATAAGCAAGTAGTTTGAAGGGGTTGGAACCTATCATAATAGTCTCAACGAACTGGTCTTCTGGGTTTGTACTGGTTGATAGGATGGAAATGAGGAATTATCAAAGAATAAGCAATAATAAGGATAGGGGAAATACTTGGCTTTAGATCAGAGGTCAGCAAACATTTTCTCTAAAGGATCAGATAGTAAATATTTAAGGTTTTGCAGGTCATGTGGTTTCTGTTGTAACTATTCAACTCCACCATTATAATGTAGCCATAGATAATACCTAAATGAGTAGGCATGGCCATGTTGCAATAAAACTTTATTTTCAGAAAAAGAAAAAAAGCAGCTGGGCCACATTTGGCCTAAGGGCCTTAGTTTGCCAGGCCTGTATCTAGAAGCCAAATCTGGGGTATGGTAAACTTAAGTAAATTCCTGGCTAACATTCATGTACAAGAGAACGGCTAGAAAAATTTGAAGCCCAATGATAAATAAATAAACTATATATGTGATGATATTCAGGAAATGAAGCTGGCCAGAACCTAAAAATGGAGTTTAGATCTCTACTTAATTGTTTCAGGAGCCCAAACAAGGAGCTTTGTAATCAAAGCCAAAATTAAATGAATAGCATTCAGGACCCTAGAGAAGGGGGCTAGGGTTCAGCAAAGATGACCTAATTTAGTACTCTGGAAGTTTAAGAAAAAAATTTAAATAGAAATTCACCCCTACCAAATGGGGTCAATCCTGCCAAAGAGAAAGAGTACTCAGTCCAGGGCAGAAGTCAGTCACAAAGCCCTCACTCTAAGTCCCATGTTCTTATCATTATGGCACTCATCATACCACTGCTAATTAATCAAGAGCGAACACTAGGTTTTTGCAATTAAGGAGATTACGACTTGGTAGTCTCATCTCAGGCACTCTGGCTAATTCCTGATCTTACCCATCAGAGTTTAAGTGACAAGCTTAAAAGATGAGAGTTGACCTGTAGGCTGAAGAAGACAGGGACTATCACATATACGGTATGAAAAAGAACACTGTCAGACAAATCTGGCTAAGCTACATTGGTACTCAGTCATGATCTAAAGGTTAAGCAGTAGAATATATAGACAGTGGGCAGCCACTGAAGATTTTTAAACAAGTAACAGAATCAGAATTGTGCACAAGGGAAGTTAGGCAGCAAGGTGCTGAATACCAGACTAGATATCTAGATAGATAGATAGATATGTATGTGTGTGTGTGTGTGTGTATATACACACACACACATACATACATACACACACTAAAATACCAAAGACTCCAAGTTAAAACACTTAAAGGGTTAGGATGAGTCATGAAGCCACAACAATCATCCAGGTTAAGTGGTAGTGGTGGATTGGATTAAGGCAATGACAGTTCTGTTGCTCAGCAGACAAAGCATTAGAGTTATGATGAATACTCCACATTCTGAATACTACTGTTTTAAACTTCTTGAATGCCATCATAGAATATATGAAATACAAAGAAGTTCAGAAGCTAGTCATGAGGAATTTTCCTCACCTAGTAAGATTACTGATTCAATTTCTCTCAAAGGCAATCTGAGCTAATAGTTTGTGGTTTGAGCAAAGTAGGTCTTATACAGCTTTATCTTTAGCTCCTATCAACATAGAATGACTTGATTATCTTAAAAGTGGAACCAAGTTGATGGGTTCTTTTCTAGAGAATAAGAATGCTCTAGATAAGAAAAAAATCATTACCTTTAATCACTAGATAACCATTATGCAATGATAACCACATTGTAATATACCATATGGAATCATCACAGGTCAAGGGGTAATATAGGGTCAAAGGAATTATTGTTTCAGGTATCTCTTGGAGGCAAAGAAAAACATTAAAAATTTTATTCCTTCTCTCTTTTTAAAACCATCATACATACCTTATTTCGAGAGAAATTAGGTAAAATATCAAAATACTTAAAAATTTCAGACAGGAATAAACTATTACATCCTAGTTCTATAATGCTTATTCATGTTATAATAATAATAATAATAATAATAATAATAATAATAGCAACAATTTATTGAGCGCTTACTCTGTGCCAGGCACTGTACTAAGCATTTCATATAATCTTATAGCAAAAATACAGGTATTTTTTACCCCATTTTACAGATTAAAAACCCAAGTCTGAAGTGGTCAAAAAACATGCTCCGCGTCACAAAGCTGGTAATTGGCAGGGACAGCACTGAAAAACAGGTCTGATTCGAAAGCCTTAGGCCCTGTGCTGGCTTCTCATGCCCCAAGAGCCCAAGGGTTATCCTGCCAAGACTAAGCACCACTCCACTACAAAGAGGGAGTCCGCAGCCCAGGGCAGACAAAGAAGCCAGTGGCAAAGCCCTCACTCTAAGTCTCACGTTCTCGTTATGGCACTCATCATGCCACTGCCAATTAATCAAGAGCCAACTCTAGGTGTTTACAATAATGGGTTAATTATATCTTAGACTTTATGTAATAAAGCAAGAAAGATGAACTGCAAGTCTGCAGCACACTAGATTCATATTTAATTTCTCAATATTTGTTGTTCATGCTAACAAAATATATTATTTATCCTTTCATCTATTTTCTCTTTGATTTTATGGTTCCCAAGAATAATACACTTTGTTCATAGCACATCATATTTATTTCTGAATTCTTAATCAGAACACACTGACATCAAAGGCCATTAAAAAGTAATAATACTAGGTAAAGTTCAGTGATCGATGTATTTCACAGCACAAACATGATTCACAAACTCTTTTAGACTACACACAATGTAGCAGCCCTTTATTAGCATTCAGGTGGTGACAGCTATGTAATCCAATGTGTAGTTTAAAGAATCTTCTCTGTATTTTGAACTTAAAAGATTTTAAACAAACAAAAGTTTCTTTTTAAATGTAATGCCAGTTTTCTAATATTTTCTACAAATTTCAGCAACCCGGGTTCTCTTTCTCTATATCCGCTTTTCTTCTTCTTCTTTTTCTTTTTCGCCAGTGGTTAATATAAATATATCTGAAAGATGGAAATTTCCATGTACTTCCCAATATTGAACAGAAGAATTTACCTGAGCCATTTGACAACAGATTCTTTCCACTCAAACTGTACATAAAATATAATGAAAGAAAATTTAGCTTTCAATTTTGGAGACTATTCTTGAAAAAGAAAAAAGAAACACCTATTTACATAGTAGTGCTGTCATTAATATCTATTTCTACCACTTAGCTTATACCAACTTTCACATCCTCCTTTCATCCTTCAGCTGACTTTTTAAACTCAACTACATTAAAATGTTCATTTAACCTCATCAGTGATACTTCTTAGATTATTTTAACTGAATATTGCCTTAAACAAGAATTAGATCTATCCCAATGTTTTATTTCAAATGGCCTGGGCCCTAGACAAACATTTCCATGTATCAAGACAAAGTCTAGACATTCCTATAACAACTAAAATCATAAAGTAGTCAGTTTCCCATCACATTATTTTACATTACCATTTCCTGGTTTATGCTGTTTAATTTAAATGCTTATTTCTCTAATTCTGATCAAGTGAAGAGAAAAAATTGCCAAAGCAGTGATCTCAATCAATGGTAAAATCAGCAAAGCACACTCTTTAATGGCCTATAGAACCACCGATTATACTGGTAAAACAATCATTGACTTAAAAACATGTACCTCTTGATATGATTAAGATTATGGCAATTATCCATGAATATTTTAAACAAGAATCATACCGAGTGCTCTTCTTTGATTTATGGAAACAATAGATACGAAATGTTGAAGCGTTTTACTCAAAATATCTATGCATTATTCTTTTCCCCAAACCCTGTAACTCAGAAGGAAAACAGCAATTATCACATAAAAAGGAACTCACAGGAAGTTCTATCTTACCTCCCAGGAAGTTTATGTTACGTTTGTGTCCCTTTTTTTTTTCCTATGGCATCTATGCCTCTCTTTTCTGGGAGGGACTAAACATAGTAATGCTTGAACCATAAGGATAATTTTTTAAATGACAAGACACGGTACAGTAATACTACTACTTACCTTGGACTCTATGAAAGGGCTTGGGTACTCACAAAATCAACCAATGAGATTAATACACCTTACTCTCAAGGTAACAATGTCAGAAATAGAAGGACCTTAGAGACTGGTCCTATTCTTTCATCTGACAGATAAGGAAAGAGTAGAGTGATTTGAATAAGAGCATTGAAAGAGCAGAAACTTGAAATTAAGGTTTCCTAGTTCCTGGGTTCATATAATTTGCATTATATTTTCTACTACAATTCTGTGTAGACTCAGAGCAGTAGTTTGCAATCAAAGCTGTATTTAAAAAGCACTTGAGGAGTTATCGAAATATACAGATGCTGGCCCTATCCCTGATTCAGCATGTCTAGGGGCAAGTCCCAGAAATCTGTATTTTTTCCCAAAGCTCCTCATCATGATTTTGATGTACAGTGTTAAGAATCGCTGTGGCTTGGAGGAAGAGTGTAGGCTCCTCTGGCACTGTGAGAAATCATTAGCTCCAAAGCACCCTATAGTGGGTTTTCAACTCTCATCTGCCTCTTTTGGACTTCTTGAGGAATGTCTGTCATCTCAACTGTAACTATGCAAGCAAGCCCTTTTAACTTATGTACTTTTTTTCTTTTCTTTGATCACTTCAACCCCAAATATAGGTAGCCTATAATTTAGACCTCCATGCTAGGAAGAAGGAGGAGAGGTTACTGGATTTCCACCATCTTTAGGGAAGAGGAAGTATTAATACCTTTTTCTGGAGGATAGTCAACTGTTTCAATCAATGGGAAGATCAGATATGAAAACAGAGATGATCGATGGAAATGAATTCTAGCAGCATCTCCTCCTTGATTAGTTACCAGAGTAAATTCAGGAATCTATTATAAATATACTGCCTTTCAGAACCTTATACAATTGCTGCAAAACAAATTGATTTATATACCAAACTAGCTAAAAGGAGAGGCTTTAGATCCTTTCTGTTGAGATAGCAAGTTAGGCTTAAACAGAATATAAATTTCAAGATCAAGAGTATAAAATCGAATTATTCAACCAAGTAATATAGCCCCCTCACTAAGTACTAGAATTGAGTCCCTAAAACCACCATTTTAGTGGAATTTGTGTTGGAGGAATTTATGAGCTTTTGAGGAAAATTGAAGAAGGGAAGGGAGTATTATGAATGCTCAATTGATTTGCTCACTGAAATAAAACACTAAGTGAATCTTAATGGCATTTTACTAAATTTACATTAACAATAGTGATTATTAGGCAATTAGTTTCTACTTCTAATCTCAAGGTGAGGACAATCATGCATCAATGAAAATGCTGGTTATCACAGTAGCGACAGGGAAAGAATCAAGAAAATTAGATTTTGTCTGGAAATAAGTAAGCTGGATCTTCTACTCCACCTTCATCCTCTGGCACATGGATCACTACGCCATCAGAGCTAACTGGAGTCTGAATCTCAAGGTTTAACACTGTGTGTGCAGCCTCTCTGCCTGCTGTTTGTATTACTGCTTTATAGAGTGTGGGTAATCATTTAAGCCTTGACTCAAGGTCAGTAAATATTCCACCAAGGAATCTCTTTCCTCAAATCATCACAGCATTTTGATTTGCAGAGTGGGTACTTCAACGTTCTTGGAGTTCTGGATATTAACCTGTGCTGACCTCTTTTATCAACTTTTGATATGATCACATCTCTGAAATATTTCTCAACTATCTTCTGAGGGTGAGAATCGAATAGTTGAGCAATATCACTTAATTCAACATTTTCAAATCCTTCACCACCTGAACATTTTACAGATGCTACAATGTTTTCAATTTCTTCTACCACTGGAAGGAAACTTTCAAAATCAGTTACAACCTCATTCCAAAGTTTCTACCAGGCTCCATTAAGTGATGACTGTTCTATTTCTCTCACTGATTCTTCTATTATTGCTAAAGCGTTACAAATGAAGAAATTTTGCCAAGCTTCTTTCACAGTAAGTTCTGGAGTCTCTCTCATAAGATATGCATGCTAGTCAAACATGCACTGAGTACAGTACATCATGAACATTTTCAGCATTCAGATGCATGGGTTGAAGGAGTGGAGTTGCAGTGGGGGGAACGGAGATGGCTTTAACCCAAGGAGCAGCATTTACTATTGCACTTTGGTCGTTGCGAGCAGTGTTCAGAATCAGCAACACTTTGAATTCAAAAAAATTTTTTTTGGTTTAAATATTGTTTAACCTCAGGAAAATAACACTTCAAAAAGCAGTCTAAGAGGTTTTCAGTGATCCAAATTTTATGGCTTTCCATCATGTAGACAGAAAAGTGTTTCTCGCATTTTCTTCCAAGAGGACACAGATTTTGAAATCTGTGAAGCAATATGGGCTTAATCAGAAAGTCACCCCAACCACTGGACAAAAGCAGAACTTCGAGCTTGTCTTTTCTAGATCTGTAGCCTCTGGTCTTTCTCTCATCTTTTGCAACAGATGTGCAAGTAGGCACGTGCTTCCAGAACAGGACCGTTTCATCAGCGTTGAAGACCTGTTCAGGCAAATAGCCATTTTCCTCAGTTTCCTCAGGTATTGGGGATACTCTGCAGCAGATTCATAATCTGCTTCTTCTGCTAACCACCTCTTTCATACAGACCATAGCATTTCTTAAACCTATCCAACCACCTATTACTCACAATGAATGTTATAACTTTTTGTCCAGATTGAAATTTAAACTTGCATTTTTTGGTGCTCACTGGTGATTATACAAGCAGAAAGAGGCCTATTCAGCTTCCTCTGTTTTAGAAACCACAGATGAAAATCTCCTTCCATTTTCTCTATTTTGGCATTATGAGTTATATGTGATTTTCTCAATAATTCTGGTGTGCCCCTCAACACACTAGCCCTAATACCTTTCTGATGTTTCTTTATTGTACAAACTGTGGATTCATTAACATAAAAAAACACTCTACAGGGGTCTTTGTTCCACTATTATCAAGCATTTCAAGAACTCTCATTTTGTTTGCAATAGACATCACCTTTCTTGCCCTCTTCACTCATCTTGCATTTCTATCATCCATCTCCTTGATTTTTGCTTGGATGTCATTCTTACACAAACTTATTCAAATTTACAATTATTGAAAGTTTTATATCACTGATTGGTACACAGTACGAATATAATATATAAGAAGCAAATGACAACATTTACAAGACAAAGAGAGCACAACAGCTTTCGTGTGACTACACATGTATGTGATCGACAGCTGCAGAGGGAGCGACAGGCAGAAGAACAAGAGCAGAAGCAAGCAACTCAAATGTTGGTCTTGTCACATGAGATAGTCAGCAAGACAACATGATGGTGACTTGAATTTGCATATTGTTCCAAAACTCTCAAAGGTGCAGACTAGGTAAAGTCAATTTTTTTTTTTTTATGAGAATGACTTGCAGTTGTGAAGAGATCACGGAACTCAGGGGTCAAGGTCAGGCCACCAGGCTGAGTTGAAAATCACAAATATCACCATCTAGAAGAAAGTAAACACAAAAAAATAGAAAATGAAGTCATGAAGAGTGGCAGTCTGCATAAGTAGCTTATAAGCTAGTGAGGAGAACAGAAATTTGGGATAATAATAATATACGCCAAATTGCCCTTACAAAGGCTGAACCAATTTGCATGCTCACTAACAGTAGATGAGAGTCCTTTTCTCCCATATGTTCACCAACATGAAATGTTATCAACCATTGTAATTTGTGCCAAGCAGAAGGTGAATAACAAGGTAACTCATTTTTGTTTTAATTTTCATTTCTTTAATTATCCTTCCATATGGTAACCCATTTCTATTTCTTCATCTTTAAATTGTCTATATTTTTGCCCACTTTTACAATTTTTTGTTATTGATTTATAGGCACTATTAGCATGTTAGGGAACTCTTATTTTTAATTCTATGTTGCAAACATTTTCTCGAAGCCTGTCATTTACTTTTTAATTTTATTTTGTCTTTTGCCATAAAGATGTTTCCAATATTTATGTACTCCAATGTGTCATACCTTGCTTTGAAAAGCTTCGCTGATGATAAAAATATGTTAACCTATTTTCATTCATTATTTTTATAGTTCTGCAATATTCTTTCAGGGTATTGAAGAAAGGATGGCCTATTCAATAAATGGAATTGGAATAACTGGCTATCCATCTACAAGACTGTCTGAAGGCCTCTTTCAATGGTATTTCTCCTCTGTACTAGAGCCACAGAAGTTCTAGTAGAGTCAGAGCCCGAAGACGACCAAATTAGGGGCTTGAGTTGATTCCAGTTGGTTGCGCAGTTTCTCCAGAGGTCAGTGTAGCTTGAGGAGAGAAGTGTTTCCAAGCAAATAAATAATTATTGTACATTTTACTGGCTTAATTTCTGTTCTGCTACCAATCTGTACTCCTGACTTACATCAACTGAGTGATACTACTAAGTTCTCAGATCTCTGATCTTCTGATAATAGTTTCACTAATAATTAATAAATAGTCATGGTTTTGGCACAACTGGAGAAATTTGAATATGAGCTGGCTGTTAGACGAGATTAGGTGATTACTGTTGAGTCTGTTAGGTATAACAGCGGAACAGTGGTAATATAGGCAAATATTCACTTTTTGGAGGGAAAGTTGAAACAAATACACATAATTATGTAATCAGTAATTTATTTTATGAAAAAAAAAATGTTAACAATTGTTAGATCCAAGTGGTTGATAGGTGGTCATTCATTGTATTAGTCTTTCTATTTCTCTGTAGGTTTGAACATTCTCATAATAAAAAAAAGTGTGTGTGGATACACATGAGGACATGGAATCATAAACTCAGGTCTCCTGGCTACTTTTAAGGCACTACCACATACGTATCAGTGCCTACAAGATGAAGGTTAACTATAAGATGAAGAGTTTCAACTAAATAACAACTAATCATTGGAGGGAAATCACTTTAAATGAAATATTTTCTGTGCTTTAAGCAAATATATTAAATACTAAGTCATTATGAAGCCTGAATTCCAATATTAACTTAAAAGACACTCAATTTCCAAGTTTTCTTTTTTCTCTACCAAGTTTGAACAAAAGATTTATAGCAATTTTACCTGAAACCAGATTATTTCAACCTGAGAATAGTTCACATTCATAATACTAATAACAACTGTTTTCTATACAAGAGATAGAGATTTATGAAAGGAAATAAGGAACAAACAAGAGCAGAGAAACTGATGACCCTGAGTAGGGAGAATGGCTACTATATGTTTCACTAAATCATTGTTTACCCAATGATTTACTTTCTTCAACCAACTTTCAAATGACAGAATATACTTCTACCCATTACATGTACTTTGGGTCAGAGTGTCCTCCTGTGTTCTCTGAACTTGCTTAAGGATATGTCACTTTTGTAAGATGTTGGATCTAAGTTAGTGTGAAGAA
Source organism: Eidolon dupreanum (assembly GCA_028627145.1). Classification (NCBI taxonomy): domain Eukaryota; kingdom Metazoa; phylum Chordata; class Mammalia; order Chiroptera; family Pteropodidae; genus Eidolon; species Eidolon dupreanum. Next base: position 87,965,033 of record CM053505.1, on the reverse strand, counting down.
TAAAGCCTCTGAAATAAACTTCCCATGTTACCTTTCAGTTCTGCAAGCTATAGAGACTCGAAGCTGCTAGGATAATAATAAATAATGGTATAATCAAGTGTACCTCTTCATAAAGTGTTTTTTTTTCCAAAGAACATTTAGTTACAGGGTTGAGAGTATAACATCATTCTTCTAGTCTATGTGAATCTAAGATGCCTGGCATACACTGTAAGGAGGAACAAAGCCTAGCTGGTTGAGCTCTGGGGCTCACACTGCTCAAGTGTCCAAAAGGGCAGGAGCATCTCAGGATGTCTTTTCTGTCAGCATTTCAATCAAGAAGAACAGAAATTTTTTTTTAAATGCATCACTCTGTAAGCATTTGTTTGTACAAATACAATTAAGCTCATTGCAGCTTCTGTCATGGAAAGAGGTTTGCTTTTATGCGAGATGCGCAGAACTCATTTACCCCTTCAAAAATCTTAAAAGACACACACACTCAAGTGGTGAGCTCAAAAAGTACAGATCATCAGAATCATTTAACACATTAAAGTATAATAGCCATAAGTGGTAACCAAGAGTGAGGTTTCCATGAAAAATCTTTTTTCAAAATGTATAAACTATTCACCATGCAGTTACTAATATGATAAAGATGTCATTAAACTGATTCTTGAGACCAAAGAGCAATAATAGAGCATTTCAAAAGTAAACCTTCATGATCCGAAATTTCAGAAATTCATTTGTTCTCCTCAGTCAACTCATGCTAATAAAAGAGCTTATCATGTATGAGGCCACATAATAAGAGGAATAAATAAATGAATTGAGAAAAAAAAAACTTGATCTCAAGGAACTTAGTCTTCTAGGGAAGATTAATATAACACAATATAAGGTAGAAAGCCACACATTCCATAAGAGTTGCAAAGAATGTGTTATGGGGGCCTAATATGCCTCTTTCTGTCCATTCCTACTTTATCTACTCTGGTTCAAGCCCTTCTTTTCCTCATCTGAAGAATAGTGTGTAACTTCCTAAGTTGTCTGCCTGCCATTCAAGCCTATCGATCAGCAAAACCTTTCTAAAATAGGGGTCTAATCCAGTACTTCCTCCACTTTAAGTGACTCCAATGAGCCCCCCACCCCTGCTTACTAAGTACAACTTCCCTCTGTATGATGGTGCCTGCTTACTTTCCCAGTCTTATCTTTCACTACCTCTTCCCTTGTAATATACATGTCAGCTAGTTCAGGGGCCATTTCAATCAACCGGATTTCTTAACCTTCAAAACTAGTTCAAACACCACCTCTTCCAGGAAGCTTTCCTTGCTCCCTCCAGCTGTCTCGGAAGCACTGGCTAGTACTGATTAGAGCTATTAAAGGCTCCCTCCCATGCTTACTGATTACAGCATTTATGACACTTCACTGTAGTGCCATCTGTTTTCCTGTGTTTTAATCATGTGTGAATGCCTTGACAGTATCTGTAACTGAACAGGTCCTCATTTTATTACATAAATGCTTAGAGAGAGTGAGAACTGCATGGAACACTCACGAAAGTGTTAGCATTTCAACTGGACCTTGAAAAATGGGTAGGATTTCAGTGTGTGGAAAATGGGGCAAGTGAGTGGTAGGTGAGAGGGGGCAAAGGTAGAGGCAAGAAAATACTGTGTTAAGTATGGGGATTAAGATGAGACTGAAACACAGTGGGTAGAAGTGGATAGTAAAAAATAAAATTGGAAAAGTCTGTTGAGGTAAATCACAGAGGGCTTCAGATGCCCGATTTCTTTGGTGAGACGGAGGTATGTTTAACCGTCTTGATGTTAATGAATGGGTTTATGTTTGCAATGAATAAAAAAGCAGGTTTCTAGAGTAAACCAGACCTATTCTTCCTTGTTACTAGGTCTCAGCACACATATTCCTAAGAGAAAAAAAATCCTATTTATGTCCTAAATCATTTAGAGATATCATGTTGATATCTATTATCACATTGCTATTTTGTTCTTGCAATTTAATCTTTGATAACAAAGACAGTCATAAAACATCTTCACTTTCCTTCTATGGTTCGATGGGTCACTAATCGAATAGACATCTATAAGTTCTTCATAATAATCCATTTTTCACATTAAAATTTCATAGAAAACTGTGCACATTTCCTACTGGAGCCAAGTAATTTTTTATAACTCTGAAAATTCTCCTCCCACCTCAGAAGTCAAAGTAGATTCTATGTAGCAAAAGTGCCCTCTGCTGGCTCTAGGGTGGAACAACTAAACCTGAGCAGAGAACGGAAAAAAAACAGGGCGGTCTGCAGTGCGCCCCGCCCGACAGGCCTGCAATGTCGGCACTTCACCAACTTTCTCCCTTTCTCCTTAAGTAGAATGTTGACTTGATAGCTCCTCTAGGGAAGCAAATTCGTTTTAGCAGGCCAGGAATCGGGCATCTTGGATTACCCTTTTCCCCTCATCTTTTTGGGAGATTCCAAAGGTTGTTTTTGTTTGTTTTTAGGAAAAGGCACATAAATTTGAACATAGTCGTGTGATTTCCTCCTCCATTTGCTTTTTCTCTTTACCTCATTTTCACTGGCCTGCGTAAGACGCAGTGAAACATTTAGTTAGGGAACCCTGGCAAGTTCACCGACTTAGTGGCCGGCAAGATCCCAACCTGAAATACAACCAAGCCATCTCCTAAGCCAGAGGCTAGCTGTGCCATCTACGCTCTCTTAACCTTAACGGCAGCAAACAATAAGAGATCAGCATGCAAGGGCTCCTCACCTAACAACTTAAAGCAGTTTTTAACCAGCACCAATCAGTGTCCGGTTGCCTGCTGGGAGTTAACTGATGTAGGATGTAGGAAGCTGCCAGCTGTAAATTGTGGAGTGTGATCCTCATCAAAGGTGCTTGCATCATTGCAAATGCAGACAGAATTGCAATACCAGGAAATGCTCAAGGCAGGCTAGAGAAGACAAGGAGTCCCCAAATGCACAGGCATAACTTAAACAATTTCAAAAGCACTTCTTTGTTACTTGTAGTTCCTTTAACGCATTTCTTTTCAACCCAATTCTGAATGGGTTCCTAAACTCTAATTAAGGGACTGCAGCTTCCTCTTGTGCCTTACTTTTGTGGGGTTTTGGTGGTTCCAATGCAGAGCTTTATACTCTGGGGCCATGGGATGAGCTCTTACTTTAGGTCACCTCCAAACTCCATACTATCCCTATGGCCTCTGTGAGCAAAGCACTGGCCTGTGCTCCTTGAGACACAGGTCACCGGGTGAGGCAGCAGCCCTTCCTTTGGCACAGCCAGGAAGGTATCTACACAAGGAAATACAACTCACTGCCTCAGAAGAATAAATAATCGGTACCATAGAGGTCCTGGGCTTGGGGCCTGGGAAGGAGAAGGCAACCATTTCACAGCTGATTTGCAAAGCTTGTCATTAGGAAGAGGCGAGTATGGCCAGGCTGTGCCAAGTCAGGGTTGGGTCGTGTATTTATTTAACATTTTCATATGCTGTTCATGGAATAGTTTGCATTAACTTTAAACTTTAAAGATATTGCATTTAAAGTTTTCATTTTGATTAATGAGTGTCTTGCTGCCCCCTTAAATTTTACTCCCGAGGCGAGTGCCTTACTAGATGTGCCCTCCTCCTGGCCCTGGTGATATATGAGTCAGGGCACAGGTGATGGACATGATTTTGCAGGTAAAGAAGTAAAACGCAGCCCGGAGCAGGCGCTGGGGAGCCAAAGCATGAACTGCCTAAGGATAGGGTGAAGGAGGCCAACGAGGTGTGCTCTGGCTGGCTGGCTGGCCAATGCTGACCTCGCTGTCTTGCAAGGGTAATTTGTGGCAGCCCCTGGGGGATATCAACTTGGTTAAAGCGGAATACCGAGAGGATGGCAGCTTACCTGGTTCTGGCTGCTCCAGGGCCCACAATCTCCTCTCCTAACTGCCAAGGCACGATCTGCTCCCCTCTGCGGAATACGCGTTTCATCTTTGCAGTGCGCCTACTCTGAAGCAGTGTGTCCTTCAGCGCAGCTTTTATCAACAGGCTGCTCTCGAGAGAGACCTGCCCCCTCAGGGAGCCCCACCAGCGTCGGCCCGCCCTCCCGCCCGCAGCCAAGGCCGCCTCCGCGCCAACTGCTCATTGGAGGTCCACCCCCAACGCGCCGGGCAGGCTGGTACCCCACAGAGATGGGAGGAGTGTGCTATAACTCCAGATTTGTTTGCCAAGTGTCAGGACACTTCCTTAGTTACACTGCTCACCCCCACCCCCAACTTGGCCTCAGCAGCGGCAGCCGAGAGGCCCTCTCAATTAACTATGTCAAGGCCAAAGTGATGACACTGCAAGTTTTGTTAGTCCATAGCGGTAACAGTGTCGCTGATTCCCGATCGCTCGGGGAGGCGGCAAATCTTAAAGCAGGAAGGAACGTCAGTTTTGGGTAGGATTTAGCATTCGCTGTCTTTCGTGAAAAGTCACCAAGCAAATTAAATATGTCAACATTTAGTACCAGTAGTGCATCCTAACAAATACACACACCCAAGAAACCTTCTAAAGCAAGTTGTACCAAACGCTGCCTGTGCACACTTGAAATCTCTACGAAGAGGTAGGGAAAAGTGTTGAGAGAAGGACGGCATTTCCGGTGGAAACTGGCCTAAAGCCTAGCTCCATGGAACACCAACGGGGGGGGTGAGGTGAATTTGTTGTTCTCACTCAATCCCTTTATAAGACCTCATGTTTCTCTGAAACTCTTTGCAAGTGCCTATCTACAGGTTACTTTGGGTTTCTTACAAAGCAATTAAAGTGGCTTGTCCAAGTGCGACTGGCAGCTCAGAAAAATACTCCTGGAAAATGGATGTGAAACATGGCTGTTTACTCCACACAGTTGTGTTAATGCGTTAACGAGCACTGAAAGCAACCAGGGGCTGGAGATGCATATTTTCCCCAAATCTCTAAAGACATATTTCACTTCAGGAGTCCTGTCTGAAGATCTTCAGTTATTTTTAAGGCCTTAATAAATGAGTAATGGGCAAAGTGCATAGTATAAGAGCAAATGCCAGATTTAGCAAACAAAATACGCGTCACCCAGTTAAAACCGAATCTCAGATAAACAAGGAATCCTTTTATAATATAAATATGACTTGTGCAATATATGGGACACACTTATACTTTTAAAATTATTATTCATTGTTTAGTTGAAATTTAAATTTAACTGAGTGGCTTGTTTTTGGCAACTTTAAGAACAATGCAATAGTTAATTGAACTTCCATGTATAGTCTAACAAACAAGCCACAGTCTATATTGATAGGTAGGCAAAAAAATATCACAAGGATTTTTAATTTATACATGCAAAAAAAACAGTTACATTGAAATATTTATTATGAAAGCAGTAAAAATTTTATTTATATTGAGAAGATTGTCAGTATGATAGTTAAGACTATTAAAGCTTTTAATTCAGGGGTCTTCAAAATATGCCCAGAAGGCCAAATCTAGGCTGTAGACATTTATTGTATGGTCTTTGAGATAAGAATGGTTTTTACATTTTTATTTTTTTTTGTATTTAGTTATTTATTTAGACAATCTTTGGTTGACCTCACAGTTTTAATTTTATTTTTTACACCTACAGCACCTGGTCTTCCTAGGTGGTCTCCCATCCACATACTAACCAGGCCTGACCCTGCTTAACTTCTGAGATCAGACAGGATCAGGCTTGTTCAGGGTAGCATGGCTGTAGATGGTTTTTACATTTTTAGATGGTCAGAATCAAAAGAAGAATAATATTTTGTGCCAAGTGAAAGTTATATAAATTTCAAATTTAAGTGTCCATAAATAAAATTTTATCGTAATCCAGCTGTGCTCATTCATTTTCTTAGTGTCTTGGGCTGTTTCCAGGCTACAAAGGTGAAGTTGAATTGATGCAACAGAAACAGATCAACCTACAAAGCTGGACATATTTACTATCTGGCCCTTTGTAGAAACAGTTTGTTAACCCCTGATGAAACCATTACCTGCCACATTGTGTTGTAAATAATCACTAAGTCTGTTAGCTAGAACTCTAAGTCAGCTGAATATTTTCCTTATTTACAGAAATCGCTTAGCTGTCTTTTTTCTCATAGTCAAAAAAAAAGATCATGTTCACATAGATACAAAATCTTGGCAAACAGAAAACCAGTGGTGTTTGAGATTTAACATCTGTTTTTCACGATTTGTAATTCAACCTTTGTCCATTGCTACACTGCCTCACAAACCAGAATATTGCTGAGGTTTTTAAATCCCTAACCCAATCTGTACTTTATCAAGTGGCTCGCCTGCCATCTTGTGGGGAAAGAAAGATATGACTGCTGTATGTATGTATGTATATACTTATTTATTTAGACAAACTCTGACTAGTTATAAGCTGTAGAATCATGAATGGTGATGACAATAACGGCAATTCCTTACATATCAATAGTCTTTTGCCATTTACAAAGCATTTCCCCATGTAGTATTTTAATTAATCCTCCCTTAGGACAATGCTGTGTTATGAGCAGATCATCTGTGTTCTATTTTTCAGATGAAGAAGCTGAGTCTGAACATAGGCTTATTCAGGGTCATACAGGCAGGCTCAAACCCAAATGCCATGTTCTGTTTGTGGAACCTAATCCCTCTGAACTTATGTTCCCTCATTTCTAATTTCTAGCTCTACTCTACGAATGATTTGGAAGCCTCTGTTTGCCATTAAGTGCATTTGTTTTAGGAAACTTCCAGAATAGTCTTTTAAAACAAATATGAGCCATCCAAAATAGCCCCTGTCAAAAAAATTTCTGAGGCAAAAAACATATATTTTTTCTAGGTAAATGTTTAATTGATGTTTATCAAAAATAAGGTATGAGTTAAGAACCATTTTCTGACAGAGTACATAAACAAGGCAGAAGACACTTAAGGCTTAATCCTTGGAGGACTGTTTGATTGCTGGAACCATACTTGACACCAGCCAGCTTTAAATCCCTTTTTGATTAATTCGTATAATAACATTTTTTTCAAAGCAATATGAATCCTTTACTTTTAGGCCTATGAAGTGACGTTTGCATAGAACTTTGAGAGTATAAGACACAGAGATCTCAAAAACAGATCCATTTTAGTTGCTCACTCTTCTCGGAAACTTTCAGGGGCTTGTTGTGAATCTGCAGGCAACTTTGAGCTACTTGTGCTAAAACTCATTTGAGAAGGGAGATTTGTGGGCTCTTCCAAGACTAAGATGCCTCTGTCTTATAACAGCAGTTTGTGTGCTTAGTGATGACCAAGTGCTATCCAAAGAAAGAGTCATGTCTACAATGACATCCATCTGCTGAAACTACAATTGAGCACACAATGGGAATATACTAAATCATGGGCCGCCTGCTAAATGCAGCTGTACTTGTCAAGTGTGTCCCAAAATGCACAAAAGGTCAATGTGAGAAAAAACAGTCTCCACAGCTTTGTAAATCATTGTTCACAGGCTGTGCCTGTTCCTTGTGAAAACGCCCCCAGTGGGGACACGTTAGTATTACTTGCAAATAGCTACATTTTCATTTTAAAATTTCAGCTTGCAGTAAGGGTGTGAAAACTAAGGCACCTGGGATATGGCAATTAAATTCTTTTATTGCTAGACTTTGAGCACAACCTTAAGCTTAACCACAGGTGATTCCTGCTATTTGCAAACTTTGCTGATGATATATCATAGATGGAGGAACTCTCTAAAAATCTTTAGCTAGGGCCTGATCCTGGACCCGTTTTATTGGTTACCTCCACTGTCTTGGCAGGCAACATTTTGGTTGGAACATTTCTAGTTGCTGAATCCTGGCTATATATGTGGCTAGTACGTGGCTCAATTCAGATGCACCTCAACAATTATGCAAAGAGGATAATATTGATAATTTTATAAAATGCCCTGAGGTTCACTACTGGTTTCCTCAAGCAGGTCAGGTCATCCTAAGTATGTCTCTACAAGTTCACAACACAAGAATTCTCTTAAGTTGCTACTATTTATATCACAACTATTATTGTTACTACTACCACTACTGCTGCTGCTAATAACTGACACATATAGTGTTCCCTCTTGTTAGGAACTGTTCTAGAAGCTTCAAATACATGAACTAAGCCAATCTCCGTGGATCATACCTGTGGGGTACAGTATTATTTGTCATACCCATATTACAAATGTTAAAAGCAAGGCCCAGAGAGCCTAAGAGACTTGCTCAAGTTCATACAACTAGTGAAAGGTGGGGTAGTGTTTGAACCCCAGCAATTCGATTCCAGAGCCCCATCTTTTAATTAATATTGCCTCAATTCCAAGGCACAGTCAGAAGACACATTGCCTACTCAATGAAATCCAATGATTCAGCTTGGTATTCACTACCTTCCATGATCTAGCTGCATATTATATTGTCCTTATACTGCCACCACCCAGCCTTGTCCACTCTACCCATTTCAAAGGACTCATCAATAACAAGTCATGACTCCATCCATGCTGTTTCTTCTGTTTTACCCCCCTCCGTCACACTTTTGCCTGTTGAAGTTCTACTCATCCTTTAAGGCCCAGCACCAATTCGACCTCTTTGGTAAATACTTCCCTCAGGTCCCAGCTGGTAGTAAACAATTGCCCCTGAATTCTCCCTCACAGCCCTTTGTCTGAATCTCTCTCAAGGCACTTAGCACATTTTACCTAGTGTTGGAATTATTTACATGCATGGTAGTCACATTCACTAGGCTATAAACTCACTAAAGAAATCCCAGCTCAATCTCTGCTTCAACCATGACTCCTTCCTTGGCTTCTCCAAAGATATTAACTCCTAGGCTCCCTCAGCACTTTGTTCTGACCTTAATAAGACTTAACCTTACCCCAAGGTGTTGTCTTTAGTCTGGATATGTGCCTTCCCTTAGAAGGTAAACAGTTTGAGAGCAGTGTTTTATTTGTCTCTGTATCCTCACTCAGCCTACTTTTGTCTCTTACTCATGTGCTTATCAAATGAATGAATGACTGAATGAGTGAAGCCTTTCCTGAATTTCCCCAACCAGAAGTAATCACTACCTTCTCTGAATTCCAATAGCTCCTTCTTCTTCCTTGTGACATTTTTTATCTTGTATTATCCTTGTTCATAGATAGGTCTTAGCTCCTTGTTACATTATAAGCACCTTAAAGTTGGAGATATGCTTTTGGCATCTCCATGGATCCATCACCTAGCAGAAGTCCTAGTCCATAAATGGACTCAATAAATATCTTCTGAATAAACGATTCAGCACAATGAATATAGCCCCTTAATGATCAGCTCATAGGTGGTCCCAAAGAATAAGTGAAAGAAGGGTGAGCTGGGTGGTAATTAGCTACGGAACCTGTCATTCACACCTATTCAAACAAGCAGTCATCATTTATCACCGTCAGTACTGACATTAAAGGCAATTCATTATTCTTTGCTTTGCCACTAGGGAAATTAAAAGAATAAATATCAACATCTTCCAAGAGACTAGGACAAAGTGATAAAAACCTATGAAGAAAAAATCATTTTTTGGTTCATACAATAGCTGCACACATCCTAGAAAAAAAAATCTATGCCTTCATTTGCCAGTGCAATTGTATTCCAATCCTAGCACAGTCGGCCCTTCATATTCATAGGTTTTGCATTCATGGACTCAATCAACTAAGGACTGAAAATATTTGAAAAAAAATGTTATGTTGTTGCTGACATGTACTATGTAGTTAGGCCTACGATGGTTGCATCTGTACTGAATATGTACAGACTTTTTTTCTTGTCATTATTCCCCAGATAACACAGTATAACAACTATTTACATAGCATTTACATTGTATTAGGTATTATAAGTAATCTAGAGATGATTTAAAGTATAAGAGAGGTTGGGCATGAGTTATATGCAAATACTACTCCATTTTATATAAGGGACTTGAGCATCTGCAGATTTTGGTATTCACGGGGGTCCTGGAACCCATATCCATGGACACCAAAGGATGACCATATTCCTTTCACATTATTTTAAAAAAAAACTTAGCACCTGGTAAGATAATTAATAAATTAAACAGCTTGTATTATAATGCAATGGTAGAAAGGTTTTAAAATATCATAAAAAATTATACAGATCTACAAGTTAATAATGAGTCATTCTTATATTGATTGTTCAATAAGTCAAAATAAAATATCTCAGAATGAAGTAATCTTTATAACTGAGCTCTTTGTAGAGTAATACAACTCTAAGGGAAGAAAGAAAAAGAACATTTACTGAGAAAGCACTAGGTCTCAAGTAGTGTCCTGGATGCTTTTAACCCATTTTATCTGATTTATCTCTCTGAAAAATCATGAGAGGTCACATAGCTAATAAATATCTGAATTAAAGTTTAGTCACATATCTTCTGTGTCTTCCCTTTTATTTGGTCCCTCTTATTAAGAAGTCACTGCAAATATAACACTTTTGGAATTCTTTATCAGAATTGTTTAAGTTTATCCCTCCTTACCACAGTTAATTGAATTTCAGAGATTCATTCAACACATCTAAGTCCAACTGGTCAGTATTTCTACTGTTCAACTTCCCTATTGTCAATGCCTCCCAAATTACTATTTTACTTTAGGTAGTTTAAACTTGTTAAGTTGCACAGACTAGTGTTTTAAATTTTTTTTCATCTCTCCCAAACATACAGTTTTAGTAGCCTGATGACAGAAAGCCAATCATGGCAATCCAAATGGGCTGAGTTCCAATGGATCAATAACTCACTTGGTGGTCTGCTGCCAAGAGGCCAAACAATTGCCATCAGAAAATATGGAGCCCAATTCTTCACTCTGCCACTGATTGAATGGGTCATTTTTCTTTGGCAGTGGTGACACTCCCTTCCAAGTAATCATCTGTGTGAGTAATGTGTGACTGGCACAGAGAGAGAAGACTTACTGCAAACATTTATAGACAGTTTCAGATTGGGGAAAAGTTTGTGAAAATATATAACAACAAATTTAAGTAATAGAGTATTCACAATCAGTTTTGAAAACATTAAGCACTTGTCAAAATCACACAGTTAATTTCTTTTAGAATTAAATGAAAATGAAGGAACAATAATTAGGCATGTAATTATCCATATAAATGTTTTTAAGATTTATAATTATAGTTAATTGCTATAAAATGTCATGTTGATTTAAAAGTTGTTAAGAAAATTGTAAATAAATTTCACCCAGGCACATGGGCTAGGGTGAAACCCCAAGTGACTTGATGACCCAGATCACTGTAGAACCTGCCGGGCTGGCCATACATTCAGCCTCCCTTACTCTTGTTGAACCTTTTTTTTATTTCTCTTTCTCACTTTGTCCCTGCAGACATGGGAAGTCCTATTATAGTCATGCATCCCATAACATTTCAGTCAAGAACAGACCACATATCTGACAGTGGTCCCACTGGAAAATTCCTATCGCCTAGTGATGTCATAGTTGTCATAAGGTCATAGTGCCATGCATTCCTCACATGTTTGCGGTGATGCTTGTGTAAACAAATCTACTGCATGCCAGTTCTATAAAAGTATAGCACATACAACTATGTACAATACAATAATACTTGATAATGATAGCAAATGACTATATTACTGGTTTATATATTTATTGTACTATTTTGCTGCATTATTTAATAATATATATGTTATAGTTATTTGACAGTGTACTTTTTCTACTTACAAGAAAACTTTGCTGTAAAACAGTATGCCGTGTTACACTGGCAGCGGCCTCATACATCTCGCATTTACTGTGTCTCTTGATTGCATCATTTCTCTTGTGTTTGATTTAATCTCATGTTGTTCTGTTCATCGTGGCCCCTAAGTGTACAAAATATACTGCTAATGTTGCCGGTAAGAGACCACATCAAGCGACTGACCTGGCACAAAATTAAAAGTGATTAAGGACTACAAAGGTGGAAAATCGGTGATCATTATTGCTCTCCAGTCAAGTATGTCCGATTCCACCACAGCTTCAATTTTGAAGAATAAGAACAAAGTGACAGAAGCTGTTAAAGGATCTGCTTCATTGAAGGCAATGAAGCTAATAAAAATCCGAGAAGGGCCTTTATATCAGACAAGGAGAAACTTTTAATGACACGATTGAACACCTGACACAGAAGTGTATCCCTCTCAGGACAATGATGATCACAGCCAAAGCAAAAAGTTTGTGATGTTAAAAGAAAAGGCTGCCTCTGACTAGATGTTGAATTTACTGCTAGCTCCGGGTGGTTTAAACATTTCAAGAATCATTATTCATTATGTAATGTGAAAGTGAGTGGTGAGCTGTGAGTGCCAATGTGAAGGTGGCTGAAAAAATTTTGGAAAGTCTAGATATGTTGATTGTGGAAAAAAAAAAAGGAAATCTCCATGGACATAATTCTGAAAAGAGTGACACCTCTTCAAGAAGAGTCTCAAGCAGGTCCTTCAGGAGGTATTCCAGAAAAAGGCATTGTTATGATAGAACACAATAGCTCCATGCATGTTTTTGCCCAAGGATCTTCCAGTGGGACAAGATGTGGAGGTGGAAGATAGTGATATTGATGATCCTGACCCCATGTAGGCCTAGGCTAATGTATGTGTTTGTGTCTTAATTTTTTAACAAAAAAGTTTCAAAATAAAAAATATAAATTAAAAAAAGTTTTAAATAGAAAAAAGTTTATGGAATAAAGATATAAAGGAAGAAAATATTTTTGTACAGCTATACAATGTATTTGTATTTTAAGCTAAATGTTATTACAAAAGAGTCAAAAAGTTATTTTTCTTTTTTTTTAAACACCTACAGCACCTGGTATTCCCAGGTGGTCTCCCATTTAAGTATTAACCAGGCCTGACCCTGTTTACCTTCCAAGATCAGACGAGATTGGGCAGGTTCAGGGTGGCATGGCCATAGACACAATCAAAAGTCAAAAAGTTAAAAAATAAAGTTCATAAAGTAAAAAAGTTACAGTAAGCTGTTTAATTTATTATTGAAGAAAGTATTTTTTTCATAAATTTCTGTAGCCTAAGCATACAGCGTTTATAAAGTCTACAGTAGTGAACAGTAATGTCCTAGGCCTTCATGGACATTCATCACTCACTCACTGGTTCCCCCAGAGAAACTCCAAATCCTGCCAGCTGCAGTCATGGTAAGTACCCTGTGGAGGTGTACCATTTTTTTATCTTTTATACCATATTTTTACTGTACCTTTTCTATGTTTACATATGTTTAGATACACAAATGCCATTTTTTTTTACAATTGCCTATGGTATTCAGTACAGTAACATGCTGTACAGGTTTATAACCTGGGAGCAATAGCCATATATCACATAGCCTAGGGGTGTAGTGGGCTGAACCATCTAAGTTTGTGTAAGTGCATTCTGTGATGTTCGTACAATGATGAAATTGCCTAATGATGCATTTCTCAGAACTAATCCCTGTAGTTAAGCCATGCACAACTGTATTCTCTGCTTAGTCCCCCCATTCCCTAGAGCTCCTATGATGGAGACACCAAAAGAAAATGATCCAAGGGGTTAAGAAAAATAAAATGAAGCCAAGAAGGTGATATGGCTTTTAAATTGGAATTCCATTGAATTATGCCAGGGTTGACTTTCGTACACTTGACCTAACTTCAAAGACTGTCACTTCTATTCACTGTAGGCCACAACTACCTCTCAATACAAGACATTTTCAAGTTTATTCTTTCTGAAGTTTCATTCAAATATAATTTAGATTATAACTATAGTATGAAGATGAACTTTTAGAAAATCTGTTCTCAGTAAAAAAGCATGATGTTATCTTTTCAAACTTCACCTTACATTAAAAAAAATCTAAAACCATGGTTCTATGTAATATCTCCTTGCCAAGTTAATATTACTATCCTCTTATAGCTGCTCTTAGAAAAAGTTACCCATTTGCTCTCTTTGGGGTGGGGAAAGATTATATAAGCAGTTTAGAGAATCCTACTCTTTTCTTCAAGTGCTTAAATGTATGTGTTTCAATAATAATAGTTACTAATTACCATTCTAACTCATGCTTATCAATTTTAATAGCTCCTTCTTTCATAAAATTTCTTTACATTAGGCTATAAATATCTTGTATTTATCATTTTTTTTTTTTGCATTCGAGGACAATTTGATTCCCTAAAATATCTCTGCGACATAAACTGTATACTCTGGCCAGTGTGAGACTTAAAGTCAATCAGTAGAAGACGATTTATCTAGCTCTCCATCTATGTCTAGCATCTATTCTATAAAAATGCCAGGGGAATAGAGATATACTGAGTCTATATATTTGATAGAGAAACTAATTAGGCTTTAGCTCTCATACTAAACCCTGGTACTTTCATATTGATCCAAAAAGAGGGCATCTCTGTAAGCATGTATATTCACTTCAGTATTAATATACATGAATTCATTCATCTATTCATTCAACAAACCTTTACCCAGCTGCTACTCTGGGCACGTAACTGTGCAAGGTACTGGAGATAAGTAGAGTAACGCATTAAATCTTCACAAGAATATGAGGTAAGTACTGTTATGATTCCTATTTTACAAGTGGAGCTGAGAGAAGTTATTTTCCCAGTCACAGAGCTAGTAAGTGGCAGAGCCACTCTAAAATAACTCAGATAACATAGATGGCTTTAACTTAATCTTTAACTTGGGGAAGTAGTATTTAATCAAATATCCTAAACAGAGGATTGGTAAAGCTTCAGGGAACTGTGGGCACATAGGATTACGTACTAGAACTTTTCTCTTACTACCTCTCCATTGCCGTGACAAGATATTACCAACACTGTTGGTAGCACCAAATTTGACCATTCAGGATCACAGTAACTCAGCACCTCTTTATCAAGTCTTCTAGAGTCTGAAGAGCTGTGATTTCTCAGGATCCCAAGATACAGTTCAGTAGAGTCTGATTTAAAAACCTAGGGGTTTTAGTTACTTTGCAAACCTGTTCCAAATTCATTATCAGGACTCAAACTTCAGTCATCCACAGAGGCTGGGCAGGCACCTACAGCTCTGAGAACCAAGAGGACTAGCAGAAGAGAGGAGCAGCTTTCTCCTTATCTAAGGCCCATGCTAGAGTCCAAGCACAAGAAACTGTGAATCTAGTGAGTGTATGGGGATGGCAGACCTCAGAGAGGGTGACTCTCAGAACTTGAGGGTCAAGCTAGAAAATGTATCCTGTTACTAGGAATCGACATGAACTTGCTCCATTCTAGAGGGCAGCATAATTCTAATCAAACTACCTTTTCTATGCTTTCTTCATTAGACCCCTTAAGAATCGAAAAAAATCCCCCATTAAAACAAAAAACAAAACAAAATAATAAATATTTGGTAGAAGGAATTCCCTTAACCAAGGAGATGGTCATACTCTTTGGACACCATTTTCCTCTCTGAAAATAGACAAAACAATGCCAAGTATCTCCCCTGGGAGGACAGATGGAATGCAGTAAGCTGATTTTCAGAAATGCAAATAAGAAACAGCAGCTAAGACAGAATTAATTCAAATTACTATTTCCTGTTTGTTTGCTTGATTTTTAATAACTGAAGAGCTAAGGAGAAGGTCCTCCTTTTGCTCTTGAGAACTAGCTGAGGGTCTAAACTAAGCCCGTTTCAGTGTTGCAGCTCCTTTTCATCCAGCAGCTGTCCAACCTGGGGTTATCCATGTTTCTGGCATTTGTAGAACAGTCTTATTTTTTGATGATCACACCCTATGGTTTTACAGAAGAAATTCAGAGTATAGAAGAAAGGACACTATGAGTTGTGGGAAGTAAATCAGAATCATAGGGAGGAGGGGAATCTTTTATTGAAAAGATCCTGATGTGATTCGAAAGTGTATCCAGTGCTGAGAACCACAAGTTTAGATGGTTTTAACCTTGGGAGGTTTCCAAGTAATTAGAAGTCAAGTTTATGCAGTAAGAGTAACTCTCTATACCAGGACTGTCCAATAGAAACATAACATGAGTCATGGATATAATTTAAAATTTTTTAGATAATGCATGGAAAAAAGTTAAAAGTCACAGTAAATTAATTTCATAACATATTTTAATAGCCAAATATATCCAAAATATTATCTTTTCAACATGTAATCAATATTAAAAAATTGAATAGCTTATTTTTTCTGCGCTAAGTCTTAAAAGTTTGGTCTTCATTTTACATGTATAGTATACAGTCTGGACTGGACAGTAGGGCTAGAAGCGAAGGCATTCTTCTACTATAGGAGTATATTTGAGGGAATACCCTCCTAGTAGGTGTGGTTTTTGCCTCTCTATTGGCCACCACTCCAGAATGGCATAATACATAGTAATAAAGGCAAAGATGATTCACAGTCACTGGAAGGGCCAGAGCTGGAAGAGCCAGTAGATATTTGGTACAAACTCTTTGTCTATTAACAAAGGTACTGAGGCCCAAGGATGGAAGGCTTGTACCAGCTTGCACCGATAATCTGTGGCAGCACAAAGGCTCTGGAGTCTTAAGCTGTTCTCACTTCCCTGAAAGAGATGGGTAATTGGAAAGGTGGTGTCTGCCCTTATTCTCCCTTTTCTTGATTAGCAAAGAAATATTTCCTCTAATTCTCAAATAAAACAAAGAAATTGATCAGAAGCTTTTCATTTTATGTTAAAAATTAAAATACTGAATTTTTCCTTTGCTGGGATTTTTTCTTAGTATAGCAGACTTTGGATTGCTACTCAACTGTCATTTTCAGCACCTACCCAAAGAATGAGGTGGTTAAAGGGCCAAATTAACTCAGGAGGTCCCCGGTTGAGTAGAATGATTGATTTCTGGAACAATCTACACATCTGGTAGGAATGATCAGAAGCCTCATTAACAGAATTGTATTAAACAAAAGTGTATCTGTGACAGAGGAGGAGGACATGAAGAGAGAAAGGAAATTCCAAGCTCATTCCTGCTTTTTCATGAGCAATGCATGTTACTAATACAATTTCTCAATCCCATTTAAGAGTCTCTTTTCCATATTTTCTCAGGTTCCTGGACTCCACATGAAATGTAATGTAAGTGAACTAGTGATATGTAAAAGAAAAATAGGTACTAAAGATCTCAATGAAAGACAATACACCAGCTCACTTTCTACCCTCCACCGTGTTCCTCCCTGTATCACTGTGACCTAATTTTCAGTGAGTGAACTACTTTTGGTTAGGAACATTGGCTATCCCTGTAGTTCTTAGTGAAGCAATTTGGGAGCATCTTCCAGCTGAATTTATGACTGTCTGGAAACTGGGTGAGTCAATAATGCAATCTGACCATAAATGCTATGTAGTCAATAGAGGAAAGATATTCAGCTTAAGGAACAAGAGGTCAGATTGCATCAGGTCAGATTGTACAAGGCTTTAGTACCCCGGTGACCTGGACTATTGAAAGGAGTAACAGAGACCAAAATCATCAAATGGGGAATGGCAAAGAGAAATGAAGCTAGGCAAAGAGAAGAGTTTGATGAGACAAGGGCTGTCTTCAATGAGCAAAAGGGCCATATGTCAGCAGGAGGTGACTTGCCCCAGAGTTCAGAATGTTCACCCAAGAGAGGCAGATTTTAGTCTAATATGAGGCAGAACTAACAAAGATGGCCAGAGAATGCATGGGCTACCTCAGGAAACACTGAGTTCTCTATTCTTGGAGATGTTCAAGTAGAGGGAAGGAAAAATATTTATTGGAGACTTCTGTTGAGATATAGGGATTGCATTAAATGGCTTTAAGGGTTCTTTCTAACTCTGAGACTATATTATCATCTTCCCTTCTCTGGTCCTCAGTCTCCAGTGGAGTCCTAAGAGAAGTGCTGGAAATTTTCCTATATTATAAATGAGATCATGGCTGAGCTCCCAACCTACCTTTACCAACAGGTGTGGACTCTCTTGGTTGGTCTGGGAACACAGTAGGAATTTCAAGCAGGTAGCTCAAAAAAAGCCTTGATTCCAACCTGAGTGGGGCTTGACCTAAGCCAGTTACAGGCATCCGCACAGGCAGCCCCCACCCAACTAATTCATCAAGCCCCACCCACAGGACCCTCCCTGCTCTTCATTCTTACACACGGGCATCATTGCACCCAGACCTCTGTATGTAACAGCCAACTTCCCTTTGCAGGCTCCCTCTCAAAAATGCACACGGTCAGTGGCATGTTCAAAGCCTCTTCAGCACAAATTCAGTTGCCCAATCGGCATCCTTAGCCCTGTCTCCAGTCTGAATCTAGGTTGTCAGGCATCCTGTGCAAGCCAAGTTGCTAGGCAACTGGAAGTCCCAGATCTGAATTAGTCACAGACCAGACATTGGCTCTTTGCTATTGGTTTACCAGGTCTGCAGCCCTTGCCTCAATCTGAAACTAGTACTCAAACTTAGGTACAAAAAAATTAAAGTAATGCAAATACATCCCAGCCACTACCCCCTCTGCATTCTGACACAGTATAGTAGTCCTCCCATTTCCCAATAGAGACATGCAACCAAATACACTGTATCATTTTAGCCAGGAAACCGAAGCCTTCTTCTGGATACTCATTCCTAAAAGGCTGCATCCCTATTTAACTTCTGCCACCCATAGGAAACAGTCTTCAGCGTTTTCTGACATGTGAAATAAGGCAAACCGTTGATCGCCATGTCGCATCAGTGATGAAAGACATTGCCAAGATATTTCAAATGGCATTTTCTGTGGCCTCATTTGAAGTGCTACTTTCACCTCTCTATTGCATTATAGCAAAATCCTGAAATTGTTTAAATAGACTCTCAGGAAGTCACTGACAGGCCTTCTTGCATACTTAAAAACCACATGGTATTAGATGACATCCTCAAGGTCTCCACTGTGCCACTTTTCTCCTTTACGTTCAGGAAAATGAGTTCCTTCGCACAATGAAAATAAAAGTTGCCTTTTCTTACTTAGATATTGGCAACTCTGAATACAATTCTGTTTGGGACAACAAGAAAACTTCTATGGCAATCTGAGGTGGCTGGCACCCTTGGCCATTCCCTTCCCAACCCTGCAGGACTCCTAGAAAAAGCCCTGTGGCTAAGCATCAGGAGCTCAGAGGAGCCTAGCTTTTTCAGCTGCACTTCCTCTCCTCGCTTCCCAACCCTTTAGCCCTGCCTGCATATCTGTGATTTCCATCCAAATGCCTTAACCCAGCCCTTTTGACAGAGATTTCAGAGGCACTGATTTTCTGGCTTTAGAACCTCTTGGGATACCAGTTTTATAGTCATGGGCCAGAGCAGCCTCATTGCTGAGCCCAACTCAGGCTCCCAAAATCCCCAGGCAGGTGGCTGTCACCCAGACTCCATGCTGGGTAGGAGAATAAATAATATTCTCCATCTGTTTCGGCCTTTATAGATCACAAGCACTTCCATGAGCATTTCAATCTGATTCCAACAATTAGCTTTATCTGGGTTTAAGAAGGGTAGGTGTAATGCCACTGCCATTTTACAGATGAGAAAATAGATACAAAGAAGATATTCCAGGTTAAATGAATAGATGGAGGAGTCAATATAAAGTACTGTTGAGTTAATACTACTATTAATTCTACAACTATTGTTCCTAACACAATGCCAATAGCAATAGTAGCTTATAGATGCTATGTTTACTAGTACTGATGGAAAGAATTCAGTGTACAATATTAGAAAAGCAATGCTTCTAATTTAATTTTGCAACTTCAGTTAATAATTCTCTGGCAAGTATCTCCTTTTGAATAGAATCAGCTACATAATTTGTGGGAACATGAAAATGAGGACCCCTTTTCAAAAAATTTAAAGAGTTTCAACACCATTACAACAGAGCATTAAACCAAGCATGGAGCGCTTCTAAGCATAGGGCTCTTAAGACTGTATGAGACACAAGCCCATAAAACTGGCCCTGCTTTTGAGCCCTCAAGAGACACGTAGAGGAGAAAAAAATGGCGTAGATGATAGAGGATCTGTTCATCCCTCTGGCAACCAAATCAAAGCTGTGACAGATGCCCTCAATCTTGTCTAATCTTGGAAGCTAAGCAGGGTCGGGCCTGGTTAGTACTTGGATGGGAGACCACCTAGGAATACTGGGTGCTGTAGGTGTTAAAAAAAAAGTTGTGACAGAAACAAGGAATAAACAGCAAGAGAAATTACCTGAGGTCTAGATGAACAAGCTATAAAACTAGGGAGAGAAATAAGAAATGACCCTGCAACAGGAAGAGGTAGGACGAGTGAGGACGCAAGGCTTGCCAGGTCCCAAGCCTCTGAGACAGAGGCTGCGGCAGCGGCAGACACCTCTTAAAGGGGCCAAGCGGACTTTCACGGTGACAGACTCACTTGCTGTGAGCACCAGGACCAAGTCAGCAGCAAGGGGGGCACCAAGGACTTACAGGCAGACACTGAGTTGTTGGAGTGAGGGTCAAAGTGAGTTTTCTCCTGGGCAGAAGTGCAGGTAGTATCCATCGTTCCTCTGTTGAGCCCACCCCTCTCCCAATGTGGGACACAGCAACGTCATAGCTGAGACATAATCAAAATGGATGACAAAGGTTGCTCCACCCAGAGGATTCCCTGAAACTCTGCCTACCCCAACTTGCGGCCTCACCCAAGCCACATCCAGTTGTGTCTTCACTTAGTCAGGGGCCCCTTGCTGAGGAGCGCCTAGACTCACACTGGTGGCAGCTGGCCTCGGTTTCTGGCGTGGCCTCTTGAGGCAACTATAAGCACAGCAGCTGTGGATTGTTTGCTGAATCTTGACAGGTGGCCCCAGAGGGGCACAGGCTGGGGCTAAACTTGGCCTGCAGCTGAACCCCTCTCAGGACTGTGCCACCTGACACCTACCACACAAAGCCATGCTAATAAGACCAGGACACTCAGAAGCTTTGCTTAGTACATAGAAACAGACACAGAAAAGCAGTCAACATGGAAAGACAAAGAAGCAGAAACCATATGAGAGAACAGAACAGAGATCCAGGAATAATGGTATTAAGGAATCTAACAGATGCAGAGTTCAAAACACTGGTTATAAAGATGCTCAATGAACTTAGGGGAAGAGTACATGAATTCAATGAGAACTTTAACAAAGAGATAAAAAATAAAAATGGAAATGGAAATTATAAAAGAGAACCAGTCAGTAATGAAGAACACATTATCTGAGATGAGAAATATATTAAATTAAATAAACAGAGTGAATAAATAAGAGGATCAAATGACCTATATAAAGGATGGGAAAGCCAAGGACATTCAATCAGAATGGCAAGAAAAAAGAAGGCAAGACTATAATAATAATTTAAGGAGCCAATGGAATACTATTAAACATAAAAAAATCTGTGTCATAGGGGTACCAGGAGGAAAACAACATGTTGATGAGCTATTTGAAGAAATAATAATGAAAACTTTCCTAACCTGGTGAAGGAAATAGATATATAACCCTGGGAGGCTCAGAGAATTCCAAAAATCAAGAACCCAAAGAGGCCCATACCAAGACATATCGTAATTAAAATGCCAAAGGTTAAATACAAAGAGTGAATCTGAAAAGCAGCAAGAATAAAGTGGTTAGTTACCTACAAGGGAGCACCCATAAGACTGGAAGCTGACTTGTCAAAAGAAAATATGCAGGACAGAAGGGCTTGGCACAAAATATTTGATGTGATGAAAACCCAAGATCTACAACCAAGGGAACTTTATCCAGCAAAATTATCATTTAGAGTTGAAGGAAAGGTAAAAAGCTTCCCAGACAAAAATAAGCTAAAGGAATTTATCAACACCAAGCCAGTATCACAGGAAATGTTGGAGGGACTTTTTTAAGAAGAAAAAACATGTGTCAAAAACAGGAATAAAGAATGGTAGTAACTACATTCCTGTCAACAAGTACCTCAAATGGAAAAGAATTAAGTGCTCCAACCAAAAGATAGAGTGGCTGAATGGATAAGAAAACAAGACTCCTACATATACTGCCTACAAGAGACTCACTTCAGATTAAAAGACACACACAGACTAAAAGGAAGGGGATGAAAAAAGATATTGCTTTGATAGACCTAGAGGATATTGCGCTGAATGAAATGGGGTGGATAGAGAAAGACAAATATCGAATGATTTCACATACATGTATAATCTAAAGAACAAAAGAATCAACAACAACGACAAAAGCAGAAAGAAATAAACTCATAGATACAGAGAATATTTTGAGGGATACTAGATGTACAAATGGATATTTGCAGAATAGACATGGAAATGTAGGGTGTAGCATGGGGAAGATGGTTAATAATGTAATAAATATGTCAGGGGGAAGAGGGGTACTATTTAGTGGGGTGATTGCTTTGTGAGTTATGTGGATCTCTGATCACTATGCTATACAACTGAAACTGGTATATTATTGTATGTCAACTATAATTGAAAATAAAAACTCATCAAATTGTACAATGTAAATACAAGCAACTTATTGTCTGTTATATTTCAATTAAAGACAGAAAAAAAAGACACTTAGTTTTAGTATGATGTTTAACCCTAGTAACAAGGGGAGAAACACGTTATTTATTTTCTTATACTTCTCATTCATGAAAACTGTTTTTTTTGTTACCTCTTATAAATTCTTACATCATCAACATTATCATTAGAATCAGAAATGTGTCACAAATCCTGGATGACAAATCTAGGGTGTTTTTTTTCATTAATTCTTGAGATAACATACTTACTATGGAGTTTTTATTCATCTTGCTGACCCCCTCGAATATTATATAAAACAAAAACTAGGAAAGCAGCTCGATTGCCATTCCTCCCTCTCTTAGGCCCTTCAGTCAATGAAGGATACATTGAATATGTTAAAACTAAACTAAGCCATGACAAGGAGAAAGGCTCCCTCTGTTAGTCCACTTACGAAGAACAAACAGTGCCATTGAAGGCATAGCCTCACACAAGGCTGTGTTAAGTGGTTCTCACAACAGACATGCTAGACATTTTCAGTCTGAAGAGATCCAGTCTGTCCCCAGTCATAGCCCCACCCATTACAATTCTTTCACGGCCCTCCACTTTCAAGCCAGGAAACAAATAAAAGAATGCTAAGAAAACCATCAAACAATTGCGACAAAATGTATAATGTAATATTATTTAAGTGCACTGTGATAAATTTTTAAATGAGAGCCAATTTTGTTTGTTTGTTTGTAAATTCAATAATACATAGAGAAGTGTCTTCACTAGGCTGATGTCTTAGAGTTTGGCTTTCTGCCCTTCGTGATCCTTTTTTCTTGACAAATGACTTACTGTATTTAACCAATTTTGAGATGCTTCTTTTCTTCACATTTTTACATCTCTAAAATCAGAATGTACCTTTTAATCAATGCCATTTTACAATCACTGTCAGCCAGGAGGCATATTTGAAAGGGAGCTATCACTGGCTGTGTATACTCAAACTTAGTTGTGGCTATTGTAGTATCATAATACATGATAAAAATATATGTCTAAGCCAAAAAAGCTCTTTTAGTAAGCATAAAATTAAAGTTCTATAGATATGAAAGCATTACATCATAGTTTATTTAGAAGGGTTTTTTCTTCTTTCTTAATGTTACATAAAAATGTAATTACATAAAAACACATCTCAAATGTGATGAAACACTTTATACCTTCAATAGCATGTAATATCTGTCACTGACATTTCCAAAGAGTTTGAAAAGCTTTACTTGCACTCACTGAGAAATCATTCAAAGTTAATACTGGGAAAATTTTTAGGTACTAATAAAAGACTACTTTTTAAATATCTTTAATAAAATACTGTTGTTTTTTTTTTTTTTTTTTACTTTTGTCTGCTTACAAATAGAAATTCTCCAATCTGGAAACTCAAACACTAGTAAAAGGTGCTGACTATATCAGAATATCAATATACCGGACCAGAGTAGTAGACAAATCATTTTTTTCCTATGGTCATCTTTTTAGAGGAAGTTGGAGAATTACAATGTAAGCTCTAGAGCAGCACTATCATATAATACATACAATGCAAGCCACATATGTAATTTTAATTTTCATGTTGCAACATTTTAAAAAGTGTGAAAAGCAGGTGAAATTAATTTTTAATAATGTGTTATTTAACTCGGTATATCCAAAATATCATTTCAACATGTAATCAGTATCCAAATATTAATGAAATATTTTATTATGTTGGCCTGGTCTTTGAAATCTGGTGCATATTATATTTCACACTTATACCACAGTTCATACGAGCCACATAGGGTTCAGAGCTCCCATATTGGACAATGTAAGTCTAGTCAATTCATACATCTATCAGCAAAACAAAATAATCCCTTCCAGAATATTTTGCTCAAAAACGATCAGTCATAGAAGCATTTTCAGAAATTCGAAAGTGGCAGCTATTTCTACTGCAGTTTTATGAATGTGAACTACAGTAAATTGGTTATCTCAACAATGATAATATATCACTCTTGAGCATCCCGCTGAAGACAGTCTAGAACAGTGGTCTTCAAAATAGGCTACTGGTACATTAATTCTTTTCTAGAAATATGTGAGCAGGGAGAGTTTGCAGGGAATCCACTCTCAGATTCTCAATTTGCATGTATATTCTCACTTAAAATTGATTTCTCTAAGAATAACTTTTTTTCCACTTGCTTAAAATTAAGCATTATTTTGCAGCTATTCTCGGTACTAATCACTTACATGTGTCATTAATTGAAAAGAAAGCCACCTCCTAACTAATAGCAGTACATACTATTGATTCTGATTCTTTTAAATATAGCTGGAATGTTTTCCGATATTACGAAGCGTTTACACTGGTAAAACTTATGCATAGAAATTGTATGTGATTTCTTTCAGATAAGGTACATGATTCATTAAACTAGTTAAAACTTGTTTTCTCATATTGTGTCTCAAAATATCTTTTCCAATTAAAGTCTATCCTCATTTCATTTTATAAATAATTACATATTTTCTACCTCCTATTATCAAAAATAAAATATGGTGGTTGCTAAACCAATTATTTTTCAGCTAAATATACTTTTTATCTTTCATAAAATATGGTTGAAAAGTTTGATTCTGTGGTCTAATAACATTAATGGATTTAAAATTTTTAGACATAATTCTTAATTATTTCTAGAAACCCAACACTAGAGTTCTAAAAACAATGCATATGTGTTTACCAAAGGAAAGTATGTCTGCCATCAGATTCTTTGTTTTCATACATGAATTATAATGTTAGCAATATATTACATTGTTTACTTTTAAATTACACATAAGATACAAAATTATTAATTTATGAATTTATTTTGAAGTGGATATAAATTTCATTATCATTTTAATCTTCTATTTAGTTTGTTAGAATTTGTCCCATAATTGGGACAAATTTGTCCCATAATTGGTTTCTCCATGGTTTTACTACTACTCCTCGGAATGCATATCATTTCATTTTTTCCATTGAAAAGTAAAATCAGACACTTTTTCTGAAGTTAAAGGGGATTTGGCTGATTATTTTGATATGAACATTGTCTTTGCTGATTAAGTTATATTAAAAATATTTTCTGTGAAATCGATGATCCAAATATGCAGCCTCAAAATTTCATATTTAAAGGATATAATGAATTAAAGGCATTTAATCAAAATTATTGTATTGGCTAAGACACATTGATCTAAGAAATTTGATTTTCTCAACCTTTTGAAAGTACATTGGATTTAAATTAATGCCTCAAAATGAAAGTATGACAGATATAATAGTCCTTTGCTAAATCTTGGCAAGGTCATTTTGGTAAACTTCCCAGAAACTCAGGAATAAATGATTTAGCAACAAAATCTTTTGTAAATTGGGGCTTCTTTGCTTTCACACTAGTAAAAATAGGCCTAATCAAGTTGTCTGTTAAAAAATTTAATCATTACAATTTTTTGATGAGTGGTCACTGATTTTTGACCCATGATTTGGACACTTATTCCATTCTCTTCTACTTATTTATGGAAACAAAATTTTCTGAGTTCTTATATCTATTAATGTGAGAAACAGGAAAAGGAAATTATAATGTGCTCTGTCTCATTAGAATTAATTGTTAGTCATTCTCAAAGCCATGAACTAATTTTGGGGAAAATAAACAATCATATTCACTTGAGAAATTCATTTCTAACCAAATTCTAGTATTTAATTTTAATAATTATTTATCAAATTGTATAATATTTTACAGAGATGTACTGTAGGGTGAAATAAAAAGCCTTTAAATAAAAAGCCTTTAGACATAAAAACATATTACATTAGGATAAATTATGTGAGAGAATGTGAGAGAAGTTAAATGGAATGGTGATTTCAAGGAGATAAAATCGTGTAAATTTCTGACTGTTCATGGTTTTTTTCATTTGGTTACTTTGAAATAAGCAATGATGAGTATTTTTAGTTCATTGAATCGTGCAAAATGTAATTAAATCATGTTATTTAAAAGCATAAGTATTAATAACGTTGTAAATAATAACTATAAATAATTAAATTTATGGTAAGAAATTTCGTATGTTAACTTAAAGATGTGTGACGGGGTAGATTTTTACAACTATTTTAGGTGGCCTATCATTAGAACGTTTGAAGACCACTGCTATAGAACAGTCTCAATCAAGTCCAAATGAAAACTGAACGGAGGTGGGAGGGAATTTAGGAAAAAATGTTTCTCTTTATTTTTAATTTCTGAATATAGTAGAAACCACTATAACTTTATGTGTACTAACTTATTCGCCAGGGAGGTTATGCAACTTCGCAATGGGTGAAATTTTAGGAATGTTTTGGAGCAATCCGCAAATACTGTACTTACTCAATATGGTCACTAGGTGGCAATGTGCATGGGGCAGGAAGCCCCCTTTCCCCTTTTCCAGGGGTCACTCAATTTCATCTCCTCCTGCAAAAAGGAAAAGGATGTGAATAACAGTGACAATCACAACAATCGACGATAGCAGGATATGTTTGTTGTAGCTCTTTCCATTTGCCAGGGACAGTAATAAGTATCATCTCTGAAAATTTCAGAAATGGCTTTGTCTATGAAGGTAATCTATTTTTCATTAATACCGTTTACAAATATGTTAACACATCTCTACAATATAAACATGCACTTGACCACAAAACCTAAACCCTATCCAGCTAATAACTTCAACTCTAGTAAAATTAAAAAGCAGCAGCAGCATCTATGACATTCCAAACACCAGGCTAAGCCCTTCGTTTCACTGAATCTTCCAACAGCCTGAAGAGATCGTGCTACTAGTACCCCCATGTTACAGGTGTGAAAGCAGAAAAATGTCCCCAAATCATAGAGCAAGTAAGTGCTGGAACTAGGATGCAAACACAGGTTTGGTTTGTTTTCAAATTCGATAGCCATACCCTTAATATTACACTGTGTGGTTTCAGTGGTGTGTGCGTGTGTCAGTCTGACTATATATCTTTCTATATTTAGCTATGCATGTTTATACTATGCCTATGATTTTGTGCACATGGAAGTGTGTGTGCATGTGTGTGTGTGTACACACATGTGCATCCCAGATCTTTCAGGGAACTTTCTGGTAATTTCCACATCTGCTTTTATACAGAAGTAGTATAATAATTTTCATTATCTCCTGAAAAGGCTAAGAAATAAGTACAATCACAGCCTCCTTTGAAAAAGGGTTTGTTTGCACGTCCTTTTATGTGTTTGAGTCTCTGTGTTTTCATCTGTATAAATTCGTATGAGTCTCTGTCTGTGTTTCTGTTTATAGCATGAGCAAGTCCACGTATGCAGATGTATATATGTGTGTACGTTCATACATATGGTATACATTTAGGACTGTCATATGGGCATAAGAATACATTTGTAGATCATTGTGTGTGTGCCGATAGGTATATATGCTGACGTGTGCATTGGAGTGCCTGTGATTATGTCTGTATCCTTTAGTGTGTTTAGGTCTGCATTGTCTGTAGATATATGTGCATATCTCTAACTCTTACATACTGAAGATATTGTGTGTTTATGTATTTGGGGGAGGGGGTATACCTGGCATCTGGCTGTACAACTGCATGTGCATTTATGTCTCTGTATGTGCAAGTGCATTTATAGAGCTCTGTGCATGTGCCTGTAATGGGGGTTTGGAGTGTGTCACCATCTGAGTGGGTGGAATTGTACCTTTGTGGGGGGGCAATGTCCATGTCTATGTGCAATATATAAGTCTGTGGGACTGTACCTCTATCCTCGTGTATATATCTCTGCATGAACATTTAGTCTTTACGTTTACTGCTTGCAAATATACATCTGTGTGTATCTCTGCATGTCTGTGTCTTTGTGTATATATGTATGTCTGTGTGTGAATGAGTCTATGTGTCTATGTGTACCTGTACATTCTTGATTGTAAGCCCCTTTATCTGTGTTTAGGTGCTTCTATATAACATGTGTATGTCTCAGGTTCAATCATCTGTTCATCCACCTCTGTTTGCATGTGTATGTATGTGTGACCACCTGCCTGTCTCTGTGGGGGCATGTGTTTGTGCATCTGCATAAATCTGTCTGCATGAGAATGAATTTCTCTGGATGACTCTCTGGGTGAGTGCATCTGTGTCCATGTGCAGATGTTTATGTTGCTGTGTACATGTGAGTACTCCATATGCATGGGAATTTTATATGCCTGTGTATATGTGTATGCCTCTGTGGTATGCATGCTCATCTATGTTTGCATGCATACATATGACTGTTTATACAAGTATCTGTGCAAGTGTATGTCTATGAAGGTGTGCTGAGCTCTGCTAGTGTGGGTGCATGTCAGCATGCACAGGTCAATAGGCATGCATGCTTCTGTGTGTATCTGTGTGCCTCTGTGCTTGTTCAGGTATATGTTAATGGGTACCTGTGTCTGTATACCCATGTGGAATGTCTGTATGTGTATAGACCTGTATATGTGTTTGTGCATATATCTGCACAAGCTTCTGTGTCCATTCACCTTCTGTGTAATTCACCTATGTTTCTGCACATGCATGTGATTTCATATGCTCTCTTTGCACATCTGAGTCTGTAAGTGCAGATGTTTGCCCATGTATATCTTTGTGTGGGTCTTTAGGCCTGCGTCTATATGTGTAGACATATGCTTCTGCATATGAAAGTCTCTGCTAAATCTATCTGTCTGTCTATCTATCTATCTATCTATCTATCTATCTATCTATCTATCTATCTATCATCTATCTATCATCTACCTATCTATCATCATCTATAAGGCATCTCTCTCTGTATATGAAAGCATATGTCTCTAAATGTATATGCCATGGTCTGTATGATATATACATGTGGAGATCTCTTTATGGATCCATCTATGTTTTGTTGCATGCACATGTATGTCTCCGTGTACAAGTACACTTATGTGTGCACCACTTTGTGCTTGTGTATTTCCATATGTATACTCACATGCAAGAATATTCCCATGTACACCCCATGCATGTGCATGTGTGCGTTTATATGTGCTCATGGTGGGCATGAGCACTTATTTTGCATGTGAACCCATGAACACATTTATGCATGTGTGTTTTAACAACTATGCCTTTGTGTATAAATGCATGTGATTCTGTGAGCACAAAAATGCTAATAAGTACATGTTTAAAACATACATATCTACCTACAAATGAACTGTTTCAGTGTGTATGTAAATGTTCCCATGTCTCTGCATATCATTAAAAGCACATACACCTGTGTCTGCACATGAATGACTCTATGCATGTGTACAGGTATGTGTACACACACGTGCCTGTGTGGATTCAGGTATGCTTGTCTGTATTTCTACATAAACATCTGGTGATGTCTGAGAATGTGTCTGTGCTTCATGAGCCTCCAGAAGTAGCTATATATTTTTGTATATGTACATGCGTGGGTGTGCATGTTTTTGCATCTTTGAGGTTGTGAATCAGTAAACACAGTCTGGATGGCATATATTTATATACATATATGTATATGTTTATATTTATGTGTGTATGTATAGAAATGTATGTATACATATACACATATGTATATATGTAATCTGTGTGCTTCTCTGGGTCTGTGCAAGTGTGGAATGCATATTACTCTGTGCCTACATACAGAACTGTGGGCATTTGTGTGTGTCTGTATGCATGCATATGTGTATCTGTGTATACATGAAATGACTTCTGTTGGGACTTTGGGTTTTACATTCATATTTGTGCAAATGTGTTTTTGGCTATAGCTTTAAGAATGTATGGTCTGTGGGATTAGTACACACCTGTAGGTCTATGTCAGTGTAAACATCTGTGGCACTGCACATGTGCATGTGTGTATTCTGTTGTGTGTGTATTTGCCTATAATGAGTATGTGTGTATGTAGGTATGAGCACTTTCTTCTGGAAAGACTTTTCTGGTCGTTTCCACATCTGCTTTCCTATGATACAGCCAGCAGAAGGGGCTCAAGATTTTCTTAGCTACTTCAAGAGTAGCCAAGAAAATGAATATTAAAAAAGATAGCCTCCTTTGGAAAAATGTTGAGTACTGAAAATGATAATTATGGTTTAATAACACAGGCTTTTTATAATCTGAGGATAAAAAACTGGTGGCTGCTCAGATCTGCGAATCCCACTGCCATCAAGGCATTTCTGTTGGAGACCATGGCAAGTACCTATCTTCCTTCCCAACTCTGACCCTAGGCAGGGTCCACATGCTGCCTCCTGGCTGTCCAAAGCCCACGCCACACAATCCCCATCCCACCTTCTGCTTCCCCAGGCTTGCCTATTATAAAGCACTCCAAAGTTATTCCTGCCTTCTTCCCCACTCTCTTTTTTTCCTTGGCTAGAAATTCAGATTAAGATACCTGGTGTTATTGAATCCTTATGACAGCCCAGGAGGTAGGAACCAGTGTTATCCCCAGTTTATAAATGAGGACTAGGATCAGAGAATTAGAGCACATTGTGTGGATCACATGGTCAATAAGTGGCAGAGGCAGAATTCAAAACCAGGCCTGACACCAAATGCATGTTCCCTCTATTCTATCACTGACTATTTCTACTATCAAATGTGCCCAGGTCCCAGCACATTTTGAGATAGGGAGCAGGCACATCTTCCTCCAAAGACTGTTTGTTTTGAACCTTGATTCTTTCCTGAAATTGTCTCATTTAATTCTTGAAATAGCTTAAAAGGAAGTATTTCACTATGTTTACAAATGGGTATAACAGACTCGAAAAAGTGAAGTCACTTGCCAAAACTTTAACATGTTGCTGAGGATTAAATGTGGTAACAGTGAGTGTGGGACTCCAGAAGTGAAGTTGAATGCTCCAGAGTGAGCATACATATTGTGCTGCTATTCATGGTGTTGTGAGGCTTTCTGAGTTTTGTATAGGAAGTCAAGGTATTATTAAGGATGGCTGTAAAGTTTGGGGCAAGTCTGGGTGTTGCAGGGTGAATATGTGTGCTGTAAATTATGTCTCTCTGGGCATGGTTGTTCTCTATGGTATAGGATGAGTTTGTGAGAACTCTGGGGGCGTGTTTGAGTCTTCTGGGGCTAGTTTCTGGGTTAGGTGGCATGTCTCTGCAGTGGTGTGAGGCTAGATGTTGTGGGGGGGGGAGTGTGTCATGGATTAGGTTGTTGGTTGAATAGCTAGTCTCTGTGCTATGATGTGAGGTTAGGCATTGTGGGGTGAGTCAAGTGAGGTGAGTCTGAGTGTAGCAGAAAAAAATCTTTTTGTTACAGGGGAAGTCTATTTGTATTGTGGGTTGATTCTGTGTTTCAGAGTGATGTGTTTGATGTTATAGAGTGAGTCTGTCTGAAGGAAGCTAGGTCTAAGTGTTATGGCACAAATTTATGGGTTGTGTGAAGTGTTAGGAAGTTGTAGGTCTTGTGAATGAGTTTCTTATGATGCAAGACTATGAGTAGCATTATTCCTGTGTGCACTTTGAGGTTGTTCTCTACATTAAGGGAGACAGAGCTGGGGTTGGGGTGAGGCAAAGCTGTGCATTATGGGTTGTTTCTATGAATTATGGGCCCTGTGGATCTTGAGCATCTGTTTTGGGATGACTGTGCTTTGTGGGAGTGATTGTGACTGCTGTAAAATTTTATAACTATGATTTTTTGGATATATAATCAGGAAAATCTATGGACTGTAGAACATGTCTTCACATTGCAGGGCATATCTAGGTGTTGTGGTCCATACATTGCAGTCTGTACATTGTGGGATATACCTTGGAGTACTGGGATGAGACTTTGTGTCACAGGTTAATTCTAGAGATTCTATGGTAAACCGTTGTGTCATAGAGCCAGACTTTGTATTTTAGTGTATGTCTGTGCCTTATGGGAAATCTACGTGGGTTTTTTTTGTTGTTATTGAAGGGGAGTTCATTGGGTATGGAGTTGTATCTGTACATAGTATGGCATTTCTGGAGGTTGTGGTCCAATGTTATCCATTACAGGGCAAGTCTGTATGATACAGGCTAATGTAGTAATGGGTGTGTCCTGGTGTTGTTAAGACAGGCTGGGTTATTAGGGATATGTCTAAGTGTGGGGGAGCTTGTGTTTGTGTTGTGGGGCTACTCTGCATGCTATAAGACAAATTTGCCTTATGGTGTAATTCTGTGTGATATGGGGTATGCCTGTGTGTAATTGAGCTTGGGTTTGGAATCTTTATGTTGGGTGGTGACTTGTTTTGTAGGATGAGTTTGTGTGGTAGGCATGTCTGTGCATCATAGAGTATGTCTCTCAGTAGTGCGGGACAAGTCTGTGTATGTTGAGGCTTGTCTGTAGTATGGTGGGTCATGTATTGATTTTGTGGGGTGATGTGAGATTGTAATGGGATTTTGTGTATGTAGGAGAGTCTGAGTGCTGGGGGGCTTGTCAGTGTATTGTGGGGGAGAACCTTAAATGGGGTGAGTTTGTATGTTGTGAGTTGATTCTAGGTGTTTTGGAGTGAATTTGCATTTGGAGAAAGTCTAAGCATGATGTGGCCATTCTGGGACTGCGAGTGTCTGTACATTTTAAAGGCATTTTGTGCATTGCAGGACACATCTTTTCATTGGAGGTTTTGCCAAGGTGTTGTGGGGGTGAGTATGTGCACTATAGACTATGTCTAGGTTGTGGGCCAAAGGTGTTTTGTGGGGCAAGGCTATGTTGTAATGCATGTCTGGTGAGGAGCATAACTGTGTAATATGGAGTATGCCTTCATCCTACAGGGCAAGTCTATGTGTCCTACAGCAATGCGAGATGGGAACAAGTTTTCTTTGTGGGATATTTGCCTTGTGGATTGTATGTGTTTTGGGGTGAATCTGTGCATTAGAATACAATTTTGTGTTTGTGGGTAAAATGTTTGTCTCATAAGGTACATCTGTCCAGAGTGCCTTATCTATATTTAGATATTATGAGCTAGTTTATGCATTGTAAGACATGTCTTAGTGTTGTGTGGCAAGACTGTGAATTTGGGGGTATGGCCAGATGTTTGTGGTCTGTCCTTACCATAATGAGGTAAATTTATGTTGTGGAGTAAGGCTGTGCATTGTAGGAAGATTTTTGCATTATGGAACTTACCTCTGTGTTATAGGGCATGTCTTGGTGTTACAGAGCAAGTCTGGACATTTTGGGGCGAGCCTGTTTGTTTAAGTTCATTGTAGGTATTGTGAGGCATTTCTGCAGTATTATGGTGCAAGACAGCTTTGACGCACATCTACGTGTCATACTAACATGAGGTGCCCTTTGGAGCAAGTCTTGGCACTTTTTGAGAATTTTTGCATTGTAGGGTAAATTTTTGCATTGTGATGTGATTCCACGGGCCGTGGTGGGAGTCTTATGTTATGGAACATGTGTGACATTATAAGTTTGCCCAGGTTTTGAGAGGTAAATGTGGGAATTATTGGAGAATGGGCGTTGTGAGGCTCATATGCATGTTGTGGAGTGTTTTTTGGTGTTGTGGTGTATGTCCATGTGTTTGGGGGCATATCTGGTGATTGTGGTACACTATGGATTAATTATTTGCTTTGTTGATGAGTCTTTGCATTGTGAGATAACACCGTATATAGGAGTGGAAGTCTGTAAATGGTAGGACGAATTTGGAAGTTATGTAAAATTCTACACATTGTGGGGTGAATCATTTTTCTGGGGCATGTTTTAGAGCTACTGGACAAGACTATGCTGGTGGAGGAGGAGTGCATCTATGCATTTAAGGATTCAACCAGATGTTATGGCAGGGTCCATTCATTATGGAGTGTATGTTTTTAGAAATATTCATAAGTTGTTATGCAATACTGTGTTTCTGGGGAATCGATATCTTATGAGGCATATTTGTGTATTGTGGGATGTATATAGGAGCTGTGGGAGAAGCTGTCCATTTTGGGATATGTATGTTTTTATGCAATTTGGGGTGCTATGAGATCGACCTGGACATTGTAGGGAGAACTATGT
Source organism: Eidolon dupreanum (assembly GCA_028627145.1). NCBI lineage: Eukaryota > Metazoa > Chordata > Mammalia > Chiroptera > Pteropodidae > Eidolon > Eidolon dupreanum. Next base: position 87,930,804 of record CM053505.1, on the reverse strand, counting down.
GGTGTTATTGGATTATGTGCATTGTTTTGGGAGTGTCTAAGTTGTGATTGTTGTCTGTATATTGTAATTTGTGTCTGGGTGTTATGGGACAAATGTGAGTTGTGAATTGATTCTAAGTGAGGGTAAATCTGTATGTTATGCTGTGTTTGATGCAGGGTGGGTTTGTATCTTTTAGGCTGAGTGTGTTTGGTGCAAATTTTGGAAATATGTGGTAAGTGTGTAGTGGGGTGAATCTTTGTTCTCTGGGGTAGGTTTGAGAGTTGTTCATGGTTGTGCATTATGATGCAATTCTGTACATTGTGGGGCAACTCAAAAATCTGCGAGCTAAGTTTGAGTACTGTTGTTTCTTTCTATCCATTGCAGGGCAACCATATGCTTAGTGAGAGTGTTTCTATAGGGCATGTTTTTGTTTTAATATGATTGAGCAACTACTTTTAGAGTCTGTGTGTTATAATACTGTGAGTTTGAGACTCTGTGGGTCAAATCTGTGTGTTTTAGTACAGTCTAGGATTTACAGAGTTAGTGTAGTGTAGGTAAAAGTGTCTTAGGCTAATTTATGTCTTGATTAGTGGCCGATGTGCTGCGATACAATCCTGTGTGTTGTGAGAAGAGCCTATATCTGGGGTAAAGTCTCTTCATTGTAGGGTGTTTCTACGTGTTGTAGTACATCTGTGTGGATACACTGCTTGGGAAAATCTTTGCACCATGGGGTAACTGTGTTAGTTGTGAGATGGTTCTATATATTGTAGAATGAATTTTGTCTTTTGATGTTATTCCATGCCTTGTTGGGAGAGGTTGAGTGTTGTCATTGACTACAAGTGTTTTGGGGTCAGTTTTTTGTGCTGGGGGACTTGTGTGTTTGTCAAGGTGTGTGTATGTTTGGTCAACTCTGAATTTGTGTGGGATATCTATGTGTCATGAGTTGACCCGATACAATGCATGGGGAATCTGTACACTCTGGGGTAGTTTTGTGTGCTTTGATGTGAGTCTGAGTGGTAGGCATAATCTTGGCACCACACTTAGGAATTATAAAGTGTGTCTAGATGATTGTCATGGGGGTGGAAGATGCATGTTCGAGCATGTTTCTGCACTAAAGGAAGAGTCGTGACATGAGATGTGTCTCATTGTGACTCAATACTGTGCATTGTGGGGCATATCAGTGCTTTGTGATATGATCCTGTGCTTTTTGGAAAGTTTGAGTTGTGCATTTCTGTTTGTGCATTGGATTTTTTACAATTCAGTATGATGTGTAGTGAGCACACAGTTGGTGAAGTGAGTCTGTGTAGTTGGTTGTGGATGGGCATTGCAGGATGTGTCTTTGTGCTGCAGAACAGGTCGAGGTGTTTTTTTGCTATTTTCCCTGTACATCAGGTGCTTGCATTGCAAGGTGAGCATGTCTGAGGCACATCTCTGTTTTAGACCACATCTGTGCACTGTTGTGCAGCTATGTGCTTTTGAGACAAGTCTGTGTGCTGTGCATTTGTTTTTGCATTAATAATATGTTTCTCGGTACTCTGGAGTGAATCTGGGGATTATGAGGTGATTCTGGATGTTGAGGCATATGTCTGTGCATCCTAGGATATGTCTTTGTGTTTGGAGACAAGTCTAGGGGTTATGGTATTAGAACAGACTGAGTGAGTTGAACCAGTCCTTCATGAAATAAGGTTGTGCACTGTGGAGGATTAAATGTATTCTGAGACATGTTTGTATTGCATACAAAGTATTCTGACATTTGTCTGGATTGTGAAACATGTCTATACAGGGTATAGTTTGTCCAGGTGTGGTTGGGCGAGTCGTGAGCTGGGGGGGTGGTATATCTATGCATTATAAGGCTTCTTACATGATGGGGAAATAGGGGGAGAATGCTTTGCAGTGAGCCTGGGTGTTGTGGTTCTAATGTTTTCACTGTGGAGTGATTGTGTCTATTGCGGAGCAAGTCAGCTTGTTGCATGAGTCTGTGCATTGTGATACCAACCTTTGCATAGTAGGAGAGTCTGTGTTGCACTGTATGCCTTGTGTTATAAGGCAGGTCTATGCATCGTGGGGTTCATTTGTCTTTTGTTGGGGTTTATATTTGGCATTGTGGGGTATGACTTTGCTGTGTAATGGGTGTGCACTGTGTGGCAGTATGGGATTTGTGAGGCACACCTTGTCAGTGTGTTATTATCCTGTGCATTATGTGGTGAGCTTGTAGGTTGGGGTTGTGTCCACACTTTGAGACATACATCTGTATGTTGTGGGACATTTTCATGGGTTGTGGGGTAATCTGTGAGCAGTGAGTTGACTCTGAATGTTCTGATGTGAGTGTGAGTAATGCAGGCAGAGAGTAGAACTATGGGAGATGTCTATGTATTATGGGGCACGTCTGCAGATTGTGGTATGTCTGTGGTTATAGGTTGTATTTGAGTGCTATGGGCCCTGAATATCTGTTGGGGGACTTATGCAGGGACAGCTGAAGGTGTTTGGGATCTTGGCATCGTGATGTAATTCTGTTCCGTTGGGGGCTGTGTTATGGGGATGCCTGTACATTACAAAGTATGTCCAGGTATTGTGAGGCTAGACTGTGCAGTGGGGTAAGATAGTGTGCTGTGGTGTCATTCTCTACACTGTGGGAGTAGTCTGCAGTGTGAGATTGGGTCTGTACATTATAGGGTATGTTGTGGTATCACGTACCAGGTCTATCTATATACTGGAGTTTTTTGTATGTTGTAGGACAAGTCTTGGTATTGTGAAATGAAGGTATTTACTGGGTTGATCCTAGAATGCTTTGGGTTAAGTCTTCATTGTGTGGAGCTAGTGTATGTGTGTTATATGCCTAGTACAGGCATTGTGGGGTGTGTCTTATTTGTCATATGACTCTGTACATTGAAGATGATACTTGTGGGGAATGGGTCCATCAATGTGGTATGGAACAAGTCTGTGTTGTGGAGCAAGTCAGTGCATTGTGGGCAATTTGGGGTGATATTTATGGGTTTTGATAGGGAAGGTGTGATACAATTCTGTGTTGCAAAACTCTGTGTTGTAGATTGTTTCTAGGGATCTTAAAATGAATTTTTCGTGTTGTGTGGCCAATGTGTTCTGTTGTGGGTATGTGCTTTGTCAAGTATGACATATAGGATAGGGTGCATTTAGTTGGATGGGATGAGTCTTTACGTATCACGAGTATATTTGTGCATTGCAATGTGCGTCTAAGTGTTGTGTGATGAGTCTAGGTGTTATGCAGAGACTCTGTGGTAGATGCTTCTGGGTGTTGTGGGCTAACTGCAGTCAACAAGGCATTGTAAGGAAAGGGTGGTGAGAGTGTGAGCTGTGTGATTCTGTGCTTTATGGAGGTATACCCTATGTGTTGTGGGTTAATTCTAATTATTTTAGATTGAGTCTTACCATTGTAGTCCAGTTACACATTTAGAAATAACAACAATAACAACAACAAGACTGGTTAACATCAATAACACTAATGCTCTGCCAAGTACTGTTCTAAACACTTTAGAAGGCATTCAATCATATATTCCTCTTATCAGCCCTAATAAGTACCATTATTATTCCCAATTTATACCTGAGGAAAATAAGGCACAGAGAGGTTAATAAACATTTCCAAGGTCAGTTAGTAAATGATACATGTGGGATTGGAACCTACACAGCCTGATTTTTAAGTGTAAGCTTTTAACCACAAGTTATTTCACTTGTTTGTTTTGGAGTGTGTTCTACCTGTCTCTGAGCCTTGTGGGGTGTGTCTTGTGGCATGTTTTGGATTGCAGAGTACCTAGGAATTGCTAAATTTATTCAAGTACTGTGAGGGTGAGTCTTGTTGAAAGGGCATTGCTTTCTGTTGTTTGCATTGTATAGCAAGGCTTTCTATTGTGGTCAACTGTGTAAGTTGTGTCAAGCCTCTGCTTTAAAGGAAAGATGTGTGGTGATGTGATTTTGTGAGCTGTCAGAGAATTTTGTGTGTTTACAGGAATATCTCTTTTGAAAGGTCATGTTTCACTTGTCATGAGTCTAGCCCTTGGATTAAGGTATGTTTCTATGCCTCATGGAGTGAATACTGGTACTGTTGCCCAAGTCTGTGCTTTATAGAGGAAGCTTGTAAATTGTGATAAAACTCTGTGAGCCATGGGGGAACCATGCATGCTGTGGGAAATGTGTGTATGTTGTAGGGTTCTCCAAGTATTCTGAGGCTAATAGCTACATGGTGGGGGTGCATTGTAGGAGGACTCTGTGTGTTGTAGTGTGTGTGTGTCTGTGTTGGTGTGATGTGGAGTATGTCTGTGCATGTTGGGGCTGTCTATGTTCACAGGAAGTGTCTTTGTGCTGTGGAGCATATCTGTGCATTGGAGAAAAGTGGGCACTTGGTGGGGGGTGAGTTTGCGCATTGTAGAGTTAGGGTGTTGGTTATGCAATGCTGAACACTGTGAAGCTTCTCTCTATATTTCAAAGTATTTCTAGGTGCCTTGGGAGATGTGACATGTATCATGGAGTATTCTCTGCATTCCTGAGGCAAGCCTTAGTTTATGGAGAATGGCCTTACGGTGTGGGTTTAGTCTGTGTGTTATAATGTAATTTCAAGTATTGGACAAGGTATGTCTATGCATGCTAAGCTGTTCTGGAGCAAGTCTGTATACTGTAGAGCATGTCTAGGTATCTTTGGATGAGTCTGTGTATTGTACTATGTCTGCATCATGGGGTCCCCCTGAATTGTTGGGTTAGTCTGTGTGTTGCAGGATGAGTCAGTATTATAGTACAAGTGTTATAAATTTAGGAGCATATCTGTAAATAGTAGATATATCCACACATTATGTGGCAAAATTTGCATGCAGTAGGGTGTGTTTGTGTAATATACGGCTCATCACTGAGTTGCAGGGTACATGTATGTGTACGTGTGTCATGCTCTCTGTGCTTTGTGGGGTGTGGCTTGGTGTTATGCATACAGTCTGGACATTGCAGGATGAGTCCGTGTCTTATGGAGCAAGGCCATGCATTGTTTAGAAAGTTTCTTAATTATGATGCACTTCTGTGTGTTGTAAGTGGCATCTGCTTTAGGGTTCTGTCTGTGCTCTATAGAATGTGTGGGTGTTGTGGTTGGGTATCTATATGCTGTAGAGTGTTTCTAGATGTTCTGGGGCTAGTCTATGTACCATGTGCTGACTCTTTGTGCTGTCAGATGATTCTAAGTATTTGAGGTAGGCCCTTTTCACTTTAGTAGTAATGGTGGTGGTAGCGGGGCTAGCAGTAATAACAACTGTAATAGTTCCTAGGTATCAGGCACTGTACTAAACACTTAACATATCTTAATTCATTTAATGCTCACAAAAACCCTTTGAGTAGCTACTATTGCTATCTTTATTTTACAGATGAGCAAACTAAAGAACAGAGAAATATACTTACCCAAGGTGATACAGTTAGAAAGGGGTGGAACCTGGATTCAAACCCAGGTAGTATGAGTCCAGAGGCCCTGATCTTAACCATTACACAAGTGTGTATCTGTTATAGGCCAGAGTTGTAGCTCAATAGCATGGTAAAGCATGTCTGTAAACTATGTTGGGGATTTTTGCATTGCAGGATTATATGTGTATTGTATGTCTACACACTTGGGAATGATTATGTGCACTGTAGGTTTTCCAACTTAGAGTAAGTCTATGTTGTGATGCAATTCTGTGCATTGCAGAAGAAATCCATGTTTACAGGTCTGCCTATGAATTATAAATTTTATGGGCGTGATTATGTTGTGGAGCAAGTCTATGTCCTGAAGGGCTTGTCTGTACATTTAGGGTGAGTCTGTGTTCAGTGGTGTTTGTGTGTATATTGATAGAAGAATCTGTGTATTTTGGTGGCATTCTTTGCATGGTTGGGTATATCCTGTTTATAGGCAGCATTGTGAGCAGTGAAACCAGTCTATGTGCTTTGAGATAAATCTGGGAGTTGGAGAGAAAATAGCTACACATGTCTGTATTTTGTGGGTTGAGTCTGCTTGATCTGGGCAGTCTGTGTCCTTTGGGGATGATCTGTGTGTCACAGAGCAAGTCTATTTGTTGTGGGAGAGTCTTTGTGTCTCTCTGTGTGGGTTTTCAAGCTGTCATGAACTGTGTTCTTGGGGTAAGTCTGTACTCTTTGGCGAGTCTGTGTGCTCTGGTAGGAGTCTGTGTGATATGGGGTGAAGCTGTGTGTCCTGAGGAGGGTCTGTATGCTCTAGGGAGTGTCTTTGTGCCATGAGATAGGTCTTCAAGCTTGGCAAGGGTCTGTGTGTAGTAGTATAGAGTCTGTGTGCTCTGGTGAGGGTCACTGTGATGTGAGGGAAGTTTGTGCCCTGGGGAGAATCTCAGCTATAGGTTTAGCAAGTGGGGCATTGAGAAAATCTGTATGCTGTGGGAAGTCTGAATGCCATGGGCAGAGTCCACGATCTATCTAAGAATCTGTGTGCTGTGGGGAGTATCTGTGTGCTAGAGGCTGAGTCTGTGTCCTGTGGAGCGAGTCTTTTTACCTCGAGAACATGCATGCTCTTGGGAGAATCTGTGTTCTGTGGGGTGAGTTCATGTGTTCTAGAGAGACTCTGTGTGCCAGAGGAAGGGCCTATGTGATATGGGGACAACCTGTGATGTTGGAATTGTCCATGTGTCATGGGTAGTCTTTATGGTAGGGGGAGTCTGTGTCCCTTAGGTGAGACTTTTTGCCTTGGAGAGAGCATGTATGTCTCTGGGTGAGTCTGAGTGATGTGAGAAATGTCTGTGTGCTACAGAGGTAAATGTGTGTTTGAGTTATTTAGCCAGTGGACATTAGGGTGAGTTTGTACATGGCAGCACAAGTCTGTTTTAGGGCAAGTGTCCTTCAATATTAATAAATAATAATGTCCAACACTTATACAATGGTTACCATTACCAGACACTGGTCTAAAGGTGCTATTATTATCCCCATTTTACATCTGGGGGAACTGAGGCACAAAGAGATTAACTGTACTATAATAAGTGGTAGAGGTTTGAAATCAGGCAGTCAGTTTCCTGTGCCCACATTACTATGAATTGCTATGCCCACTCTGAGGGCATCAGTGGCCTCAAACATTGGGAAGACATTGTGGTCACTGGTGGACATACTGAGAGAAGGTAATTTGGAGGAAAGAAAAAAGAAGTGCTTCAAAGCCTTCCAATGATTAAAAAAAATGTAATGCTCTATATACAATAACGATGCAATTGACATTATGACTGAAGAATAACTCCTTGAGTGACTGGGGCCCCCAAGACCCCTCCTTTGCCTCCACAGCTGCATTCTGCCACTGCAGAGGAGAGCAAACGCGCAAGCCTTGGCAAGCTTCCGTTGCCAAGGAAACCAGCCTCCAGTCACAAACAAATCACAGCCTAATGCGGCAAGTCAAGAAATGACTGGGGCTATGGCTGTGAGCCAAAGGAGTCTTTTGCAATAAGGATAGACAAGGCATCCTCCCACGCATGCCCACTTTTTTTCTTTCAGAATCAGTAAAGGCTAGAGGCCAGCTCAGAAGTCAACAGAGAAAGAAGGCTGTGTTGGTGCTGGGAATGGAGGATCAACAGTGGGTGGCAGGTGATTTTAATAGTCAAATATTTCTGTGAGCGACATTAAACCCATCTCCCACTAAAAGATTCCATGTTATATGCTTGAGCCTTCAACCTGTGGTGAAAAGATGTGAACCATTGGGATGTGTTCCTATCTACAAGAGATGATGGCAGTGATGGCATAGATTGGAACTTACCCTACCACCTTTAAATTGCTAGATCGTAATACTGCCAGCAACAGACTGGCAAACATTATTTATTTCTGCTCCTCATACATTTCTTACATTTCCCTCTTATACCATTCTAGAAACTCCAGGAACTGAGTCCAGACAGCTTTAATTCTCGAGCACCTGAGGAGTAGAAACAGAGGTTGAAGGAAGAACCTTAGGAGTAATACTAACCCTGGGGGTATTTTTTTTTTTTTGAACACACAATAAGAATGTCTGGTGTGTCTAAGAGGAACAGCACATCTGGAACAGTGGTTTTCTATATTTGGATTCTTCAATTGTAATTTGTAAAAACATCTGATGAAAATAAAAATTTTAAATAGTTAAAAAATTTAAATCCTGTTTGAAAACCACTGTCCTAAACTACAAGTGCCTAGAATTCTTAAAGGGTATAAATATGAACATGGCACTTTAGAATGCTTTCAGAAGCTGCAAGAAGGTAGAGGTACTATTGTGGAATGTAACCATCTTAGGTAGAGAGAAAATGGCTGACCTGTGGAAAGCTACTCCCTATCAATGAGAGAACAGTTGTTGCCATTTCAAATCAGTGGAAGAAGGTTGGATTATTCAATAAATGATGCTGAAACAATTGGTGTCCTGATTGGAAAAAAAATAAAATTAGATCCTGCTTCACACCATATACCAAAAGGAATTCCAGATGACTAGAGTTAATTGTAAAAAAATGAAGCGATGAAATGACTAGGGGAAAACTAGAGGTGAATATACTCATCAAAGGAAAAAATAAATCACAAAATCAAAAATTGATAGTAGTGGATATTTAAAAATGTAAAGCTGCGACGTGTAAAAATAATCCCACCATAAATGATTTTAAAAAAATCAACAGGCAAATAACAACTGGGAAATAATGGTCTTACCACATATGATAAATAAATTAGGCGATATGTATGGGGTTGCGGGTGGGGAGAGAAACCGTAAACTGTGTCATACCATTTGATCCAGGAATTCCACGCCTACAAATTTATCCTAGGGGGGGAAACAGAAAAGCACACAGAGATTTATATGAAAAGATATTCTTTGAGTTATAACAGTAAAAATTGCACATATAAATACACACTCAATAATTGGACATTTAGTGGGTCACCTATATGATCGAAAATTATGCCTCTACAAAATATCACATTCTAGTGGAATATTTAAAAATATGAGAAACCTCTCCCAATATGTTGTTTAATCATTAAAGCAGGCCGAAAACTATATGTACATATGACCTACATTTTGTATATAAATATATACTTCTATGCATTTATCTGCATGTATTCAGAGAGGAGAGACTGACAGTAATTGTGGTAATAATGATTATCTCTAGGTTATGAGATTATGGGTAATTTTTATAGTCATCTTTAGATTTTTCCAAGTTTTCTACAATGAACGTATGATATTTTTATAATTAAAGGGAAAAGACAGCATTTTTAACAAGATATTTTAATAAATATTATAAAAGCGGTGGGAGCTCAGAAAAGAAAGTCTTGGAATAAAGACAATAAAAGCAAAGATTAAATGTACCAATGTATACTGACAGAGGATCAAGCAAAACAAACTCAGTGTGTCCTATAGAAAGATTACAATATTATTTGCATATTAGTAGGTACAGAATTCTTATACAAGATGGACTCCTGGAAATTTTTCTTCACTACATCAGAGAATGGTCACATGTCCCTGGATGCGTCAGTTATTCTCTTTGCCGCAGTGCTCTGTTCAACACCCCCTCCCTTTGCCTTCAACATGCTCTCCCCTTTTCCCCCTGCAAAACATGCTATCAGCAGACATTTTCAGCTTGAAAAAAAAATGGTCCATTTTGTGGACTTTCTTTTAAGCTTTTTCAATCTCATTTTTTTTTTTGTCCTGGATTACTGTTTTGTCATCCAACTCAATAATCTACCTATCTTTTTTCTCTTTTCTTCCTGTTGAAGTGTCAAAACAATCTGAATTTCAAAGAAATGAAAAATCATGACTTTAATGTTTTTTTCTTGCAGGAATAGATCTACAAAAGCAATTTCCAGATAAAAGGACACACAGAAGCTTACACATTTTCAGGCACATTTCAGAAACAAACAGGAAAGCTTTGTTGATAGGAATCTCTGCTACCCTTCTCACATCCCTTTTCAAAAAAAGAAACACTGAGAATATTCTGTCTTTATCTTACAAATTGATTTCCACAAATAAAAATGAATTATTTTCCAAATAAAGGCACAGTCACATGTTTATTATTTCTTTTTCATCCTAAAACCAAATTTTGTTCTTTCCCATTCAACACGTTTATCTCTCACATGAAGTAATTAATCTGAACATCACAGGCTGTCCTCATTCTCATTTTCTCTCCTAGACAGACATCCAGTCACATTATTTTCTTAATTAAAAAAAAACAAACAAACGAGGAATGGTATCCTTTTCTCTATTGCAAAATAACATTTTTTCTCATACACTCTCCACACTGTGAAGGCAAATCAGGTCTGAGAGTATCTTGAATCGTAACCCATTTCATCACGTCTAATCCAAACATCGTAAAGCTGAGATACCATTCTGAATGCAATTTCTCATTTTAGTGACATCTTCATCAACTCTTATTTGGGGAAATATCTTACCAGAATCACAAGGGGGGAAGTTTCTGTATTTTCTTCCAGCAACTCATGCACATTTAAGAAACAAGCTTTAAACTAGAAAAGTGATCGTGGAACATTTATAATTTAATTAATTCATTTTCCCAATGTTGCTGATAGGGATCAGAAATTCCTATACAGTTCTGTATTATTGTATTCCATTAAAACATGTCACTCACTTTAGAAAGCTTATTTTGCATATCTATTTTACAAAATATTTCTCAGCTACTTACCAGCAGCATGGGATCTGCCTCCGCAACAGCTCTGAGTTTGTCGCAGTGAAGGGGAGGGGGAAAAGCAGCAGCAACCACTTGAAAATGGGCTGTGCCCTGAAGAAGGGATAAGCTCCATGGAAAGAAATGAAATGCCTCAAAATTCTTCCAAAAACCTAAAATCACATGAAGCATCACATGCTAAAAAGTACATGCTCATCGAAGGACAAATTTTAATAGCTAAACCTCTGATCTAAAACACACTTTAATTACCATGAATCCAGTGGAACCCCTACAATGCCATGGGCTTTTGGCTCTCCCGTCTCCTAGCAACAGACTCATTAATGTTTTTTTTCTGCAGTGGTCCTACTAGGCATCAGACAAGGTCTAGTCTCTGGTAGTCAGCATTACCATTTTGTTGTTCAAAAAGTTCTCCAGGAGAAGATTTTGGTTTTGAATGACATTCCATTTAAATGATATAGACTGTTCTTTTCCCTTCCCTTCGTGCAATGCTGTCATTTGACCCCTGACCTAAAGATGAGCCTCAGTAAAAGATGCCTAACCTCTTCTGCAATCCTTAAATTACGCATAACCCCACAACTAGAAATCTGGGCCCTAAACCAGTATTGTTATCCACTGTGTTCAGAGAAAAAAAATAATGCACAAAATCCATCTGTATTCTTAACCTTGTCACCATGATTTTCACCCATTGGTATGGTTACTGGAGGTACATGTCATAAAAACAGTGGATGAAATATAACCAGATAAAAAAGCGCATTTATCTATATTAATTATAGATAAATTAATAGAAAAATATTATTGACTGTATCCTAAGGAAATAAGAACAGATTATTACATAGTAGGTAAAATATGATCACTTTTATATCTCATTTGGATAGGAATAAATGTAAAGAAAGAAATCTGGAAGGATACATACTAAAATGTTAAGAGTGATTATGTTTGGGTTTTCTATGAATGGTAGAATTTGAGAATTTTTCTTTTTGATTATCTATTTAATAGCTTTTCTGCAATAACATATATCCCTTAGATGATTAAAAGAGAACCATGTACAGCAATGCGAATGTACTTAATGCCACTAAACTGTATACCTAAAATAATTAAAATTATAAATTTTGTTATGTATATTTAACTATAATAAAAAAGAGTGAGATCCATTTATTCACCCCATGAACATGTATTGAGTATCACCACATTCAAAATACTGTACTGGGGGCAGAGATTATAAAAATGAATAAAACACAATTCATTCCCCTTCTAAAAGTCCATAATCTAACAAACAACTGTCCCCCAAATTTCAATATGGGTTTTTTTTTATTATACATGACATATAGCATTGCTCTACTTAGAAACAGAGGTATTTTGTTAACATAATAATTTCATGCATTTTGGGTAACATTTATAATTAGGGTCATTGCATTGTCTGCCTAGAAATATTAGATTCCCAGTAGGTGAAGAAAGTAAAGAAATAGTAAATTTTAATATGTAAATATATATATGCATTTGTATATTTGTATAGCATTGTCATATTTCAAAAAGGAGGGGCAAGGAAACTGTTCTATATTACAGAAGATTAAAGAGATATGACCAAAAAAAGAGATATGACACCAAACATAATGTTTGATCTTTGGATCCTGAATAGAAAATAAAACAGCTATAAAAGACATGTTAGGAACAATCAGGACATTTGAATACAGACTAGATATTAGATAATATTAGATCAATGTAATAATTGTTTGGTATGATAATATACGATGATAAAGTTGTTTTCATGAGATACATGTTGAAGTATTGAGGGTAAAGTGCCACAATACCTAAAAATCACTCTGAAATGCTTTAGGAAAAAAAATCACAGAGCAAGCAATAAAGGAAATGTAGCAATATGTTAATAATTGTTAAATCTAGGTTAAGTATGTACATAGGTGTTTACTATTATTCTTTGAGCTAAAATCCAGAAAATTAAGAAAATTCTTTAAAAAAATAATTATTGCATAATAATTATACTTAAAGTTACATTTCATATACATTCTGGAATTAACAACAATTAAGTTTGTAATCCCTCAGAAAGAGCTTTCCATACTGACCAATTGGACGATGAATATTTGTCATGCGCCATCTAGTGGTAAAATCCTGATTTACCGTGACTAAAACTTTTCTAAAGAATACAATTTGGCAATTGACTCAGTAAATAATACCATAATTTGCTTGTAATAAATAAATAAAAATGAAAGTATTTCTTATTATTGTGTGTCAATATAATTAAAATTTTCTCTTAAAATTGTTTAAAATGCCTCTACTCAGATGTCCTAACAACCTGGTACATGTCCACGTAGGCCCCATAGGCAGGGCTCAACTCCAAGCTCACGTTAAGTCTATGAGTGAAATGTCCTGTGAGTCTTCCTGGAACATGGCAAGGCAATCAACCTTGTGAGGACTGTTTCTCATCCACCTCCCTCATTCTGGTGAGGCACGGGACTTTCCATCTTGCTTCCTCCCTTAGGGTACAACTTCTGGTTACAAAACCTACTAGATATAATATGGGAACAGCTAGCTCCTCCTTGATAGAATGACTTGCTGCTCATGTCGTCTGTCACCTTGTCCCTGTGATTCACTGTCAGCCTGTGAGACCAAGGATGTGAGGAGCTGACACCACGCTGATCTTCTGAGTTTGCTTTTGCTGTCTTTATAAGTTATAGACTGTCTGCATCCATTTGGCTCATTGTCTCCTTACCAACTGAATAATATAGCAGAGCAGTAGCAGGTTCTGTGTCTTAGAGACTTCATCATTGTTTGGGGGAAAGTATCTACAAATGTGTGTGTGTAGGTGTGTATGCATGCACACACAGAGTTCACAAACTTCATACATTTTAGTGAAACTTGAAACTTTTCTTTCTGAAACTGGAAACAAGAGGAATGCTGTCTGCTTTTATAACTTCTATTCGACATTGTGCCCGGCGGGGGCAGTTGGTGAGGTGGAGGGCAGTGGCCAATGTAGTAAAATTATACAAAGAGCTAAAAGGAATGAAAAATAATATGATGAAATTAACCAAGTAACCATAGGCACCCAAGTAACCACTTAGTCATAAGTAAAGGAGTAACAAATCACAAAGGTGGCTTCATTGTGAGTCCAACACATTGCTTCAGGTCAAGTAAGTAGAGTTTGCCCTCAGCAACCACCCCTTGACCGTACCAGGCAATTCAGTGCAGTGACTCTTGATTTGACTTGCCTGTTTAGTCACCTAATGGAAACTTCCAGTCCCACTCAGGAGCCTATCTGAAGGCACACCCAATAAACATCATGGAAAAAAGAAAAAGAAAAAGAATAACGACTGCAATGCATCAAATATACAAAAATCGTAATTACTCCCCCAATCATTGGTCACCATTGGTAGTTACGAGGGTAACAATTCCTTATTCTGAAAATTGAAAATAAATGAAAATATTCAAACATTTATCTTTTTTAAAACTAATTTATGTTGTTTATGGTGACATTTGTTAACGAAATCTGGTAACTTTCAGCTGAGCATTTTAACAGTAAGGCATATACATATATATATATATATATATATATATATATATATATACACATATATACATATATATATGTATATATGTGTATATATATATTTACATTGTGTGTTCACCTCCCATAGTTAGATTTCTTCCTGTCACCACATATTTGACCCCCTTACCCTATCTACCTTACCCCTTCTCTCTCACACCCTACTCTCTGGTAACCACTAGTCTATAGTCCACGCCCATGAGTTTTTGCTTGTCCTGTTCATTTGTTGCTTTTAAGTTTATATCCCACATATAAGTGATATCATGTGGTTTTCAACTTTTTCTGTCTGGCTTATTTCGTTTTGCACGATTATCTCGAGGTCCATCCAGGTTGTCGCAAATAGCAATATTTTATCTCTTCTTATGGCTGAGTAATATTCCATTGATTTATGTGCCACAGCTTCTTTAGCCAATCATCTATCATAGGACACTTCAGTTGCTTCCATGTCTTGCCCACTGTGAATAATGCTGCTATGAACATCGGTGTGCAAATATCTTTTCAGATATGAGTTTTCCAGTCTACGCAGTAAATACCCAGTAGAAGGATTGCTGGATCATATGATAGATCAATTCTTAGTTTTTTGAGGAACCTCCACCTATTTTCCATAGTGACTATATCAATTTGCAGTCCTACCAGCAGTGTATGAGTGTTCCTTTTTCTCTGTATCCTCTCCAACATTTGTTATTACTTGTCCTGTTGATTATAGCTATTCTAACAGGTGTGAGACGATATCTCATTGTGGTTTTGATTTGCATTTCCCTAATAGCTAGTGATGTTGAGCATCTTTTCATATGTTTGTTGGCCATTTGTATGTCCTCTGGGGAGAAGTGTCTGTTCAGGTCCTCTGCCTATTTTTGATTGGATTGTTTGTTTGTTTTTTCATTGTTATTGAGTCATATGAGTTCTTTGTATATTTTGGATATTAGACCTTTATTAGAGGTGTTGCTTGCAAATACATTTTCCCATTTGGATGGTTGTCTCTTTACCTTGTTGACAGTTTCTTTTGCTGTGTGGAAGATTTTTTGTTTGATGTAGTCCAATTTGTTTATTTTTGCTTTTACGTGCCTTGCCTTTGGGGTCAAATTCATAAAATCTTCTCTAAGTCCAAGGTTCATGAGTTTAGTGTCTATGTTTTCTTCTATGCATGTTATTGTTTCAGGTCTTCTATTCAGGTCCTTAATCCATTTTGAGTTAATTTTGGTGTGTGGTGATGGAAAACAGTCTAGTTTCATTTTTTTGCAGGTGGCTTTCCAGCTTTCCCAGCACAATTGATTGAAGAGGCTTTCCTTTCTCCACTGTATGTTTTTGACTTTTTTTGTGGAAAATTATTTGCCCATATAAACATGGGTTTACTTCTGGACTCTTGATTCTGTTCCACTGGTCCGTGTGTCTGTTTTTCTGCCAATATCATGCAGTTTTAATTATTGTCACTTCGTAGTATAGTTTGTTTGTTTGTTTGTTTATTTTTTTTTAGGCAAGGCAACCTTTGTTTGACTTCACAGATTGCAAGGACCTTGTCAGTTTACAATCCCTTATTTTTTAAATTTTTATGCCTACAGTACCTGGTCTTCCTAGGTGATCTCCCATCCAAGTACTAACCAAGCCCAAACCTGCTTAGCTTCTGAGGTCAGATGGGATTGGGTCTGTTCAGGGTAGCATGGCCGTAGACTGTAGTACACTTTAAAGCTGAGTAGAGTGATGCCTCCAGCCTCGATCATTTTTCTCAGGATGACTTTGGCTATTTGGAGTCTTTTGTGCTTCCACACAAATCTGACAATTTTTTGTTCTATTTCTTTAAAAAATGTTGATGGGATTTGGATGGAGATTGCATCAAATCTGTATAATGTTTTAGGTAGTAAGGTCATTTTAACTATGTTGATTCTTCCAATCCAAGAAAACAAAATATCTTGTTTCAATTTCTTTGTATCGTCTTTGATTTCTTTTAATAGGCTCTTATAGTTTTCATTATATAGGCATTCACATGTTTCATTAGATTTATTCCTAGGTATTTTATTCTTTTTGTTGCAATTGCAAAAAGAATTATTTTTTCCACTTCTTTTTCTGACACTTCATTATTGGAATATAGGAATGCTATGGATTTTTGAACATTGATTTTGTATCCAGAAACTGTACTGTATTTGCTTATTGTTTCTAGTAGTGTTCTTGTGGAGTCTTTAGGGTTTTCTATATAGAGAATCATGTCATCTGAAAATAGTGACAGTTTGACATTTTTGTTTTCTATTTGGATGCCTTTTATATCTTTCTCTTGTCTGATTGCACTTGCTAGGACATCCAATGTCATATTGAATAACAGTGGCAATAGTGGACAGCCTTGCTTTGTTCCTGATCTCAGAGGAAAAATTTTAGTTTTTCACCATTCAATATAATGTTGGCTGAGGGCTTATCATATATGGCCCTTCTTATATTAAGGTATTTTCCTTCTATACCGATTTTGTTAAGTGTTTTGATCATAAATGGGTGCTGTATCCTGTCGAAGGCTTTTTCTGCATCTATTGATATGATCACATGATTTTTACTTTTTAATTTGTTTATGTTGATTTGCATATGTTGAACCATCCTTGTGCCTCTGGGATGAAGCCCACTTGATCATGGTGTACAATCTTTTTAAAATGTTGCTTATGTTGCTGTATTCAGTTCGCTAGTATCTTATTTAGGATTTTTGCATCTGTGTTCATGAGAGATATTGGTCTGTAGTTTTTTGTGTGTGTGTGTTATCTTTACCAGGTTTTGGTATCAGAGTGGTATTTGCCTCATAAAATGAGTTGGGAAGTATTGCCTCCTCATCAATTTTTTGGAAGAGTTTGAGGAGAATGGGTAGTAAATCTTCTTTGAATACTTGGTAGAATTCACCGGTGAAGCCATCTGGTCCTGGACTTTTACTTTTGGTAGGTTTTTGATGATTGTTTCAATTTCCATATGCTGATTGGTCTATTTAGATTTTCCACTTCTTCTTGATTCTGTCTAGGAAGATTGTATTTTTCTAAGCACTGGTCCATTTCTTCTAGGTTATTAAATTTATGATATATACTTTTTCATAATATTCTTGTATGATCCTTTGTATTTCTGTGGTGTCTGTCATAATTACCCCTCTCTCATCTCTGATTTGTTTATTTGTATCCTTTCTCTTTTCTTTAGTGAGTCTAGCCAGGGGTTTATCCATTTTATTAACCTCAAAGAATCAGCTCTTTGTTGCATTTATTTTTTTTGTTTTTATTTTCATTTATTTCTGCTCTAATTTTGATGATTTCTTCCCTTCTGCTGACTTTAGGCTCTATTTGTTCTTCTTCTTCTAGTTTTTACAGATGAAGCTTTAAGTTGTTTATTTGGGCTCACAATTGTTTTTTGAGATAGGCCTGGGATTATATGAACTTTCTTATTACCTCTTTTGCCATGTCCCAAATGTTTTCATATGTTGTACTATCATTGTCAATTGTTTCTATGTATCTCTTGATCTTTTTATTTCTTTTCTGACACAGTAGTACTTCAGTAGCATGTTTTTTAATTTCCATGTATTTGTGGTTCTTCCTGCTTTCTTTTTGCAGTCAATCTCTAGTTTTGAAGCATTATGATCAGAGAATATAGTTAGTATGATTTCAACCCTCTCATATTTGTTGAGGCTATCTCCGTGTCCCAGTATGTGATTGATTCTTGAGAATGCTCCATGTGCACTGGAGAAGAATGTATAAGCAGCTCTTTGGGGATGGAAGGCTCTGTAAATGCCAATTATGTCCAGCTGGTCTAATGTGTCATTTAAGGATGTTATTTCCTCATTGATTTTCTGTTTGGATAATTGGTCCACATATGACAGTGGGGTATTTAGGTCCCCTATCACAATAGTGTTTTGGTCTGTTTCTCTCTTTAGTTCTGTTGTTATTGCTTTACATATTTTGGGGCTCCCTGATTGGGAGCATAGATATTAATAAGTGTTATGTCTTCTTGGTGCATCATTCCCCTTATCATTATGAAGTGTCTCTCAGTATCTTTCTTTACATTTTTTATTTTGAAGTCTATTTCGTCCAATATTTGTACCGATACTCCTGCTTTTCTCTGAATGCCATTTGCTTGAAATATCACTTTTCCACTTTTTCACTTTGAGTTTATATTTGTCTTTGCAGCTGAGATGTGTCTCCTGTAGGCAGCATATAGTTGGGTTTTGGTTTTTGATCCATTCTGCAACTCTATGCCTTTTTATTGGTGAGTTCAGTTCATTTATATTTAGGGTAACTATTGAAATATGAGGTCTTCTTATGGCCTCAAGCATTTATCTTAACTCTCCTGTGCAAACTGTATTTCACCATAATCAAGCAGCCAATAAGGGGAAGCTCTTTTTTTT
Source organism: Eidolon dupreanum (assembly GCA_028627145.1). Taxonomy (NCBI): domain Eukaryota; kingdom Metazoa; phylum Chordata; class Mammalia; order Chiroptera; family Pteropodidae; genus Eidolon; species Eidolon dupreanum. The sequence continues at coordinate 87,912,293 of CM053505.1, read as the reverse complement.
TTTTTTTTTAAGAAAATTTCCAGCTAATGAATGCAGAAGGAATGAGAGAATTAGGGGGAAAAAATCACCATTTTGCAACCCTAAGCAAAACAATGGATCTAGGTAACAATCTTCAATAGCTGCCAAAACCATTTAGTAAATGATTAATGAGAAAATCCTTTTTAAACAACAAAAATAACTTCCCAGGCCCAACCTCCTCAATGTCATTTATAATGCTTGTAGAATTGTTATATCAACTCTGGAGAAGGATAGCAGGAGAAAGGAAAATTACAGTTCTATACTGTGTTCTACAGTACCAACATTTCCAAATAAAATATAATATTTTAATTGATGAGTTATGGAAAGAATTTTTATACTAAAGGAATGACTTTATTCTAGGCCTGGCCTAAATTATTCCCTGATTGAATTGTAATCCAATTTAAATACCTGAAATAAAATAAACTGTTTAGGAAGGATCCTACAGATAGAAATCTGAGACTCTGGACTGTTAAGGCAGGTCATCAATGGTACTGTTTGTGTGAGAACCCCTGGGACTTTGGATCTGATCCTTGGATCCCATTTGTAACAAAGAGAACAACACTGCTGAGCCATAGCAGGCACACTAAGAGACTCAACAACAGCACCAAGCTTGCCACTCCTGCAGCAAGGTACAATACTCAGGACCTTTCTCAGCATGAAAGTAGGAACCAATCTCTGGAGAAAGACTGGCATAATTGGAACTACATTCCACTGAGGCTGTAACAGGAGCTGTTGACATTCCTGCGCCAGTTACTGCTACAAAAAATGACTCTAATTTCTTTTAAATTAGCAGATAAAAGATAAAATGAGGATGTCTGCAACCTAATGCCTAGGAAATCAGAGAATATAATGCATTTAACTACTTTTCTTTGCATAAAAGGAAGGTCAATTGAATTTTCCAGCCATTTGCATCTATCAGAACATAGCCTCTAGCATGGGATTGTATCAGTATCAGTCTAGCACAAATAAAATCACAGAAGGTCACCCAGGAAGCTCAACAACTGCTGATAATTTGGACAAAAGTGTATTTTCTGTCTGAATTCAAAGGCCTTTGTTATAAGGAGAAGAGAAGGTACACAATTGGACCTTATTTTTAACCTATCTAGAAGCATTAACAACTAAAAATTAAGGCAAAAGCAAGAGCACAAATGAGCAAGAGAGTAATGAGAATCAGTGATGAACCTGAGATGGCTCTCTTTAGTCTGGCCTTCTCCAGACTGAACATCAAAATTTCATAACCTATTCCTCATATGATGTTTTTCAAAACTTTTGAGTTTTGAATAATCTCCTCCAGAGATTTTTCTAGTGTGTCTTTCAGAAGGTGGTACTACAAACTCATCAAAATAGTCCAGATTTTGCCTGAAAAGCACAAAGAAGACTAGCGTTGTTACTTCTGATGATCAAAACTACTTCTGGACATTATATAGCAAAGTGTGGGGTAATGAGAGAGGGGAAAGCCGAGCATCGTACTAGGTGTTATAGTACAAGAGCAAATGAGACAGACAAGGTCCATGACTTAGAAGAGTTTACATGTTTAACAAAGAAGATAAACCAATACAAGAAATTAAACAATAATAAGAATGTAAGATAGTGATGAATGCTACAAAGATAATAAACAGTAATGTGAAAGGACATCTTGGGTGGTCAAGAAAGGCAACTCTGAGAGAGCGACATTTGAGGTAAGATCTAAATGACAAGGAGTAAACCAAGAAACTATATGTAGAAGTGCTTCCTGGGCTGATAGAACAGCCAATGAGAAGGTCCTGAGAATGAATGAGCCTGACATGTTCAGGGACAAAAAGATGAAAATGATAGAAGATAAAGCCAAAGTCAGCTGTAACTGAAAAATATTTAAAAATAAAATAAAAAATTAGTTAAAAAAAAATAAAGGTAGACAAGGGTCAGAGCACACTGGGCCCTATTAGAAATGCTAATAAACTTGAATATCTAATTGAAATGGGAAGTTATAGCAGGGTCTTAAGCAGGTAAATTATATGATACAATTTATGAACAAAACTGAGGTTTCCCTGAAGAAGTAATCCACCTGTAGACTACAGTGTCAGCTTCTACCCAAGAGCTTCCAGCCTGCTGGTATGCCCTACAGATTTCAGACTTGTCAAGTTCATCCCCACAATTACTGAGCCAATTCCTTGATATTATTTGTGTGTGTGTGTGTGTGTGTGTGTGTGTATCACTCATCACCATCTTACATTCTTATTATTTGTTTAATTTCTTGTATTGGTTTCATATATATGACATTTAAATATCATATATGTGTACATATTTAGATACATAGAGGGCATATATTTGATATCATAAATATATGTGTGTATGTATGGATATATATATATACACACACACACACACACACACACACACACACACACACACACACACACCGATTTTATTTCTCTGGTAAAATCTTGACTTATATACTGAGTAAAGCATCAGTGCCCATGGGGAGATTGATAGTCTAAAACCTAGTCAAAAGAGACCAAACAGTAGAGTCCAAAGACGAACCAATGTGGAAGGAATGAGTCAGAGATGTTATTCTGAGAATTTAGGGCAGTGACAGGGTGAGGACCAAGGCCTCACATGAGTCTTTTGCAGTCAAAGAATCATGGGAGGAAGATAGGAGTGGGGGCTTATAGAAATAAAGCTAAAGCTTGCCATAATAAACTGCTCAGGGGTATCAGATGGATTCTAGACTGATCATCCACAAAATATTTATAAAGGATAGCTGAACTTTGGTGCTTTCACATAGGGGAGGCAGAACCCATGCCTAATCTTGGGTTTGGGGAGGATCTAAAGACCTACTGGCTCACTTTCTTCTAAGTGGCTGTGGAAGAGGGGCAGCCTGAAGCTGTCTTGTGCATAATGAGAACGTCTAGATGAGTCAAGGATAAGGGCAAGGGCTAACAACCTTCTTATATGCAATCCACTTTTCATTCTCATTTTTACATTTTGGGATTATCTAATTTGTCTCCATAAAGGAAACTCTGGGAGGCAGCCACTTGGATTTAGGTCTCTGACTAGCATCCCAGAGGTTGGAGGTGTACTGAATTGTTGATTTACTATGGATATAGATATTGCCATGTGTGTTAGCTGTAGCTGACAGCAGTATCAGACACTGCTCTGTGAACTTCACACTGATTATCTTATTTAACCATCACAATAGCCCTATAAAAGAGATACTATTTTTACACCCATTTTACAGATGAGTAAATTGAGGCTCAGAGGTCAAGGTCAACAACTAGTAAGTAAGGGAACAGGATTGAAATCCAAGAACTTTGATCAGAAAACTCCTCCTCTTTACTTTCTACTGCCTCCTCTATTTGATTCTTGTGATGTGTGTCACCTTGAATTATCATTGATATTTGTCTGCCTTCTGTTAACTGAACTATAATATCCCTGAGGGCAGAGATCTAGTCTCATTCACCCCTATACCCATAGGTCCTAAACAACCACCCCTTTATTCTCTTAGTCATCCCATTGGCTGGCTTGACTCTATGAAGTAATTATGATGTGTGCTGACTTCATATTAGCAGCCCCACTTTAGAATTCTGAAGGGAGCAGAGCATCTTAGTTCAAAGCACAGAGAAAGGGCAGATAACTGGACCACAGTTAAACTTTTCTTTTTGTTTGTGTGAAAAAAGACTAAATATTTAAATAATGGGCAAAGTTTCAAAGGTCTTTCGCCTTCTTATTTTTGTGATTTTTGTGGAATGCCAACTTTATTTACACTTGTCTTATTCCGGTGAGTGAAAATTAACTGGGTAATTAACAGGCTTAAAAAGTAACAATGGCCACTGGGGAAGTAAAATTGTATTTTAGGTAATTATATTTTTCTGTTAAAAGTTTTCAAGATAGTAAATAATCACAAATGTCTTGCAGCACCAGTAAAATTCAATGGGTCACCAGCTGGGCCAAATGAAAAAAATGGAGCATATCAAGACAATGAATATCCATCAAAATATTCAGGTAAATCAATATAACATTCGCATTCAGTAAGATTACAGTTATTTCAAAAGAAAATATAGGTGAGGGCTTCTTTCATATGCTATGTGATTCTGTCTTTGCCTCTGTATTGGTGATCATCACTGTTCATAATAATTATATGAATATAGCTCAAAAATTAAATACTATAATATTCCATGTCTTTAAGATGAACATTCTCTTTAGGGATTGCTGCTCTCTTTCCTTCCTTCCTTCCTTCCTTCCTTTCTTCCTTCCTTCCTTCCTTCCTTCCTTCCTTCCTTCCTTCCTTCCTTCCTTCCTTCCTTCCTTCCTTCTTTCCTCCCTTCCTTTCTCCTTCTCTTTTCCCCTTGTCTTCCCTCCCTTTCTTCCTTTAGCTTGGTATACACAAAATCCTTATTTCTAATCAGATCATATGAACATGGCTGTATGACTTTAATTGTAATTTCATGCACGTGTTTTGGTGGTAGAGAATATTAGTCCAGACATAGACAACTTGCAAGTGTACAGCTTTCTTTAAAGTCACTTGTCTTTTGTTTTGTTTTGCTTTTTTGTTTGAATGAATGGGAATTCTGTTTATCTCAAAAAATAGGAATCAATATCTGACAATCTGTAGAGTTAGAAAATGAATATTTGTTGGATATATGTGGAATGCAAAATGATTCAATTTCTTACAAAATAAATAATATCTATATAATATAATAACATTCAACCAGTGTTGGTCTTGAACCCTCCCTGACACTGAGTTTCTTATCTTCTGAAGTAGTTTCTTAACTTGTACTACAACAACGCAGACCAGAACCCAAATGGAATCTGTTCTTACTATTCCATGTTAATGACAGCAAATATTTGATGTGAATAGTTCCTCGTAATTTTGAAAATACAGTAAAATGATTCTACTGAACATGGAGCACATTATATTAATTTTACAACATTTAACATTTGAGCTATAGGGAAACTACATTTTAGGATGCTTGTATAATCCCAAATAATTTCTTTATCTCCCTACATCTATCTCTATTCTGTCACCTCCCTCTGATCTCATGCCATGGCCTAACTGGGAGCCCTATCTGTAGTCATTCTATACAATTCTTGGGGCTTCACAAGAAGGTGAGGACCTTGGAGGGTTGGGTGAGGACTCACAGCCATTGTCAGGGACACTGCACTGCATGACCACAGAAGACACCAATGTGGCCACCATTAGCCTACATAGCACTTTTGTGCAAATTAGAGAAAGGTACCCCCTCAGGACAGATTAATTGAAAAAAATTCCCCTCTGGGTTAACAAATTAATAAAACACCCCCTATTGTTGGACATACTAGAAATGAGAACCGACTCTGGGCTTACAGAGCCCTGCAGACCTGTGACATGGCATAAAGAACACAGGCTGATTTTCAGGTCTTACTGCCCACTCTCACCCACTAGGCACTTATGTGCAGTACACAAATTACACAGTTATACATAGCAGTCCTGTGAGCAACACTTCTGGCAGTTTTTTCTTCTGTCTTGACTTTCTCTCCTGGAACCTATAAGACCATTTGATTCAGAGTTCTATGAGCTGGAAGGCCACTGTTTCTTCTTGCAGCTCTCCCCCTCCTGGAAGGTGTCCTTCTTTCTCTTTTGCATATAAGCTAAATGCCTGCTATGAGGAAGCCATCCTCACTCATCCTCATCCATTGCAAACACATGGGCTTATTTAGTTTCTTAAAGCTCAGATATTAATGTTTCATCACTTGCCTGCTCCAAAACCTTTGTCTTACCCAAGCACCAAGCACAGAACTTGAGTCCTGGCCCAGGGACCAGAAGCCCTAGGTTATGGTTCTTACTCTAACACTAATTTGTTTCTTAAGACCTCTTCCAAAACCTTTTCTACTCCTAAGCTTCTGTGATTCAGGGCTCTGGGTCCCAGTGTAGTCCTGGAGACAGAAAGTGGAATTATTTGCCTCATCAGATCAGGAAGTAGTTCCCTGGGAAAAAAAATTCTCCTGTAAACTTTGACACTTAGTCATATGAAAAGATGCTTACCTCATGCATAATAAGATATATATAAATTAAAGGTACATAAAAATCTGGGTTTTCAGCTATCATATTGAAAGAGAACAAAATGTTTGATAACATACAGTGTTGGCAAAGGAACAGGGAAACAGGTAAGCTCATACAGCAGTCTCCCCTTATCTGAACAGGATACATTCCAAGACCCCCAGTAGATGCCTGAATATATATGATGTTTTTTCTTACACATATATACTTATGATAAAGTTTAATTTATAAGTTAGGCATAGTAAGATATTAGCAATGATAACTAATAATAAAAAGAACAATTATAACAACATACTGTAATAAAAGTTATGTGCATGTGGTCTCTCTCCCTGATAACTGATCTGATAACAGAGACAACTACCAAGTGACTAAGAGGCAGAAGCATATACAGTAGAGATGCTGAACGAAGGGATGATTCACGTCCTGGGCAGGATGGAACAGGATGGTGTGAGATTTCATCACACTACTCAGAACGGCACATAATTTAAAACTGATGAATTTTTTATTTCTGGAAGTTTCCATTTAATTTTTTTGGACCATGGTTGACCACGGGTAACTGAAAAATAGACTATTGCATTTCCCCTGGTCCATTTACTCTCCCATTCTTCTAGAAGACTATCATATGTATTTTCCTCTTCCATCAAACCCCTAACATTTTCCAGCAGCCTCACACTTAGGTGTTGGTCTTGTTGCTTTTTCTACTGAGAAAATACAAGTGCTCAAAAGAGAACTTCTGCAAGCTCCCACCACTACACGCCCCTTATACCTGCACCTGTACTCATATTCTCTGCCTTCTCTCCTATTGTTGTAGACGAACTATCCATGTTAAGGCCAACCTCTTCGCCTGTAGGCAAAATTCTATCCTCAACTCCAACTCAATGACATCCTTCCTGTAATTCTTTTCCTTTCCTGCATCATTACATTTGACCTCTCTACTGGATCATTCTCATTAGCGTATAAGCATGCTGTCATTTCTCCTATCATCTCCCTCCCTCAATGCCCTCCAGCTATTGCCCTATTTACAGTAAATTTGCTGTCTCTTTACAGTAAAGCTCCACAAGAGAGCTGCTAAAACTTGCCTCCAGTTCCTTTCCTCCACTTACTTTCACACCCATTCCAACCAGGCTTGCATCCTCACCAAAACTTATCCTGCCAATGTCTCCAGTTACTTTTACATTGCCACTTTATGGTCAATTCTCAGGCCTAATCTTACCTAAACTACTTTTCTTTTGTTTCCTAACATTTTATTATGGAAATTTTCAACTGTACAGAAAAATTGAAAGACTTACACATGGGTTCATCTTTAAAAAATTGTTAAAAAGACTCAGCCATCATCTAGATACTAAAACTAAACATTTTACTATACTTGCTTTTCACAGCCCATGCCATTTTTATCATGTCACTGCCCCTTCTGTTGGTGGAATGAACCTCAGGGCATTTTTAAGCTCTAGTAGGCTGAGCCACCTCATCTTGTACCAGTGAAGGGACAGAAAGTGAGAGAAGGTAAAGGGTGAGGCTAGGGACAGTAAACTCATATTGTCAGATTTAAGAAATGAATGAGTTATATATATTTATATCATCTATTGTTCTTTTATTCAATTCATACCAATAATAATTTCTGTTTTTTTTTCCAGGTATAATGAAAAATGAGAGTGTTATCCAAGAGATAAGAAACCAGAGAGATGATGAAATTGCATATGCTATACCCAAAAGATATATCAAATGGAATATAGGGAACATGGATTTATAAATTTGAACCCAAAATATCCTGTAATCCCTTTCATACAGCATCATACAACTAGAGAAAATAAATGTATCATTTAATCAGAAAAGTATGGCCACTCTTCTTTCAACCAAATAGACTGCAAATGTCTTTCTGAGTCAGAAATTCAGATCGTCTACAATGCAGGAAATAGGTGCTTTGAGTAGGGACAGGAAGCAGATGAAATAAGAGAACCAGGCATTCAGTAGAAATTTAACTTGTATTAATTTACACAGACTGTGCAATCAAGTCTCAGTTCTTTTTTATTTATTTAAAATGGATTTCTGATTTCTTTAGGCATATCTGATTTTCTCTTCCATTCCCAATTAACAAATATGTTACTAATACACAAAGTTAATATAAAATTATCATGAGAATTTCTTTTCTGTTCATTTTAAGCAATGATTCCACATAGACCAGCTCTTGCTAAAGTAATTTTAATTGTGTATGTAGCTAACCATCTGTATTTCTTTGCCTATTTTTTGCACTGTGTAAGTATAAAATAAACAGCATATATTGCCCATTAGACAAGTGACTGTATACTAAGGTATTATTTAGTGTCGACCAATGATGATGATAATAACATTAATCATTACTTATTATAGTCAAATAAATATTTTGGATTAGTGGGGATGTCCTCCTGAGTTGCTTCATGATATCAATTGTTTAAAAATGAATCAGAACACAATACAACTAATAGAATAGAAAATATCATAGTGCATCACATATATTAAATGATTTATGACATTTTTTTGTTACACACACAAGTAGGGTTGTGATGTAAAATGAATTTCTTAAAATGAGTCATGGTCAAAAAAGTTTTGACAGCCATTGTCCCAGATTCTGGCTATTTTCCCAATGACCTACCCAAAATGTAGTATCATGAAATGTACATACGATTTTAGTTGAAGTCTTAAAAGAGCAGATGAGAAAATGATGACCACCTTCTTTTTTCTCTAGATACTTATTCTTATTAGTCCAGCCTGTGATAATATTAGGAGGTCTTTAAAAATATAAGTCACACTGTTTGCATATATCAAAAAGCTTGTGGTCAGGTTCATGCTCTTTCAAGTGCTATTACCAAGTTGAAACTAGCATTAAACAAAATGAGCCATAATGTATCATCATATTACTAGCAGGAAGAGGAAGAACTCTGAACAGAACCCATATATTCTGGTTCCTACATTCAAATATATCACAGCACAAATAATTTAAAGAAGTATAAATTTATTTGCTTTAAAATTAAATTTTAAAAAGGGAGTAAATTGCTATTGCAAGTATAGTTAATTTTTCATGTAGCAATTTTGAGATCACTTTGAAATAATCAAATGTAGGCAAAATGAGATAGAAAACAAAATAAAAAAGCTTGTTATTGAGAAAAAGTAAATGAAATGTTTGTTTCTGGGTTATCTAGCATGGCAATCTAGATATCAGGGTTATCTCAATCTACACTCATTTAATTTATGCAAATATGCATTTTTGTGTATTTCATCAGTATACACAAATATCAAAACAAATATAGAAATTTCCGGTCAAGATGTCAGAGTAGGTAAATGCTGTGCTTGACTCCTCTCACAACCACATCAAAATTACAACTAAACTACACAACAATCATCACTGAGAATTGCCTGAAGTCTAACTAAACAGAGACCCTACAACTAAGGACATACAGAAAAAGTCATGCCAAGAACTGTAAGAGGGACAGAACCTGGAACAGGCTGGTCCCACAACCATGTGTGGTGGTTAAAATACAGGAGGGATATATCAGCTGTGGAGGTGTCCCTGAGGAGAGAGGGGGTCCGATCCCGACACCAGGGAGGCAGCCAAAATGAGGAGACAAAGACACATGTGTCAAATAAAAGAACAGAACAAAGCTCCAGAGAAAGAACTAAACAAAATAGAGACAATCTACCAGATGCAGAGTTCAAAACACTGGTAATAAGGATGCTCAATGAACTTAAGGGAAGTGTAGATGAACTCAGTGAGAACTTTAACAAAAAGATAAAAAAATAAAAATGGAAATGAAAATTATAAAAGAGAACCAGTCAGAAATGAAGAATATATTATCTGAGATGAAGAGTACATTAGAGGGAATCAACAGAGTGGATGAAGAGGATCAAACCACCAATGTAGAGGATAAGAATGCCAAAGACACTCAATCAGAACAGCCAGAAAAAAAGAAGCCCAGAATACGATAATAATTTTAGGAGCCTATGGGACAAAATTAAATGTAACAACATCTGTGTCACAGGGGTACCTAAAGTATAGAGGGAGAACAAGAAATTGAAAAATCTATTTGAAGAAATAATGATGGAAAACTTCTCTAACCAGGTGAAGGAAATAGACATACAATCCCAGGAAGCTCAAAGGGTCCCAAAACCAGGAACCCAAAGAGGCCCACACCAAGACACAACATAATTGAAATGCCAAAGGTTAAATACAAAGAGTGAATCTGAAAAGCAGCAAGAGAAAAGCCGTTAGTTACCTACAAGGGAGCACCCATAAGACTGGCAGTTGATTTCTCAAAAGAAACTATGCAGGACAGAAGGGCTTGGCACAAAATATTCAATGTGATGAAAACCCAAGATCTACAACCAAGATTACTTTATCCAGCAAAGCTGTCATTTAGAGTTGAAGGACAGATAAAGAGCTTCCCAGACAAAAATAAGCTAAAGGAATTTATCAACACCAAGCCAGTATCACAGGAAATGTTTGAGGGACTTCTTTAAGAAGAAAAAATATGTATCAAAAACAGGAATAAAGAATAGTAGTAACAATTAAGTGCTCCAACCAAAAGATAGAGTGGCTGAATGAATAAGAAAACAAGACCCCTACATATGCTTCCTAGAAGAGACTCACTTCAGATTAAAAGACACATACAGACTAAAACGAATGGGAATGCCTTGACTGATCTAGAGGGTATTATACTGAAAAAAGTAAGTCAGATAGAGAAAGACAAATACCATTTATTTTCACATACATGTGGAATCTAAAGAACAAAATAAACAACAACAACAATGACAATGACAACAACAAAAATGGAAACAAACTCATAGATACAGAATATCTTGAGGGCTACTAGATGGGAACGGGTTTAGCAGGGAATGGTGAAAAAGGGCAAAGGGATTAAGAAGTACAAATGGATAGTTACAAAGTAGACATGGAGATATAAAGTATAGTATAAGGAAAATAGTCAAAATGTTGTAATAAATATGTAGGAGGGGAGAAGGGTACTAGATTTAGTGGGGTGATCAATGTGAGTTATACAGATCTCTAATCAAGCTGTACAACTGAAACTAATATATATATTGTATGCCAACTATAATTGAAAGAACCTCATTGAACCGTACAATGTAAATACGAGTAATTAATTGTCTATTATATTTCAATAAAGCTTAAAAATTTTTATATGTGAAAAAAATAAAGATATTCCCAGCAAAACAATGACTATGAGAATTCATCACTAGCACATATGCCCTACAAGAAATGCTAAGTGTAGTCCTTCAAGTTAAAAGAAAGTGACAACAGATGGTAACTTGAATTCACATGAAAGAACAATTATCTGGTAAAGGTAATGATGTAGTTAACTATAAAGACAGTATAAATATATGTTTTACTGTTCTGCTATTATATTATTTAAGATACAATTGCATAAAATAATAATTATAAAATTGCATGTTGGGCTTATAACATAAAGGTGTAATATATATGAAAAGCAGCACAAAGGAATGGTGAGAAAATAAAATGGTATTAGAGAAAATTTATATATTTTTAATTAAGTATACTTGGTATGCAATATTATATTAGTTTCAGGTGTACGATATAGTGGTTCAACATTTATATATCTTACAATGTGATCACCATACTAAGTCTAGTAACATCTGTCACCAGGCAAAGTTATGACAGTATTATTGACTATTTTCCCCTTCACCTTTTTTCACCCATCTCCCCATGCCCCCTCTGACAACCATCCATTTGGTCTGTTTCTATCAGTCTGCTTTGTTTGTTCACTTTTTAAATTCCACGTATAAGTTAAATCATATGGTATTTGTTTTTCTCCTCTCAGACTAATTTCACTTAGCATAATACCCTATAGATCCATCCATGTTGTCACAAACAGCAAGATTTCATTCTATTCTATTTCTTAGTAATATCCCATTGCATATATATACCATATCTCCTTTATCCATTTATCTATTAATGGACACCTAGATTGCTTTCATATCTTAGCCATTATAAATAATGCTGCAATGAACATAGGGGTGCATAAATCTTTTTGAGAAAATGTCTATATTTTACCAGAATTAAGTTAGTATTAATTGAAATAGGTTGTGATAAGTTAAAATATATTCTGTAATTCCCAGAGAAGCCATTAAGAAAAATAAGTCAAAATAAATAGTAAAAATATCAATAAATGATTTAAAGTGGTACACTAGAAAATTACAACAAAACAAAACAGTAAAGGAGGAACAAAAAAGATATGTGACACAGAAAACAACTAGCAAAATTGCTGAGTAAATCCAATCACAAATAATTACATTAAATGCAAAAGAGATTAAACATAAATCAAAAGGCAGATTTTCAGACTGAATTTAAAGATATAATACAACTATATTCTGTCTACAAGAGACACACTTTATATTCAAAGACACAAATAGGTTGAAAGTAAATGGATAGAAAAAGGTATATCATGTACACAGCAACCAAAGGGAAACTGGACTAGCTAGACTAATACCACACACAAAAGTAATTTTAAAACAAAAATTACTAGAGATATAATAAAATGCCATTCATCAGGAAGCTATGACAATTAAAAAATACATACATACCTAACAACCTAAAATACATAAAACAAAATCTGACAGAATTGAACGGGGAAACAGACAATCCAACAATAAACAATAAAAGAGACTTTAATGTCCTCTTCTCAATAATTGATAGAAAATCAGCAAAAGTATAGAAGATTAAAATATCACTACCGACAAATTCAACCTGACATCTATAGAACACCCCACCCAACAACTGCAGGGTATGTATTTTTAAGTGCACATAGTACATCCTCTAGGATAGGTCATACAGTAGACCATAAAGGAAATCTCAAATTTAAAAGAATTGAAATTATACAAAGTATGTTCACTAACTGAAATGGAATTAAATTAGAAACCAACAACTGAAGAAAATGTGATTAACAAATATTTGGAAATTAAATAATACACTTATAAATAACCCATGGGTCAAATGTTAAATCATAAATCACAAGGGAACATGAGATATATTTTGAATTGAACAGGAACAAAAATAACATATCAAAATGTATGGGATGTAGTCAAAGAAGTGCTTAGTAGAATGTTTATAGATTTAAACATTTGTATTCAAAAAAGAAATATCTCAAACCATTAACCAAAGCTTCCACCTTGAGAAATTAGAAAAATAAAAGCAAACTAAATCAATAAGATGAAGAAAGAAGGAAATAATAAGAATGAAAGTAGAGATCAATGAAATAGAAAACAGAAAAACAACAGAGAAAATCAATGTGACCAAAATTGGTTCTTTGAAATGATGGACAATAATTGACAACTTCTAGCAGGACTAAACAAGAAAAAATGAAGACATTGATTACCAAAATCAGGAATGAAAGAGAAGACAACACCACTGACCTTATAGATATTAAAAGGATTGTGAGAGAATACTATGAACACCTCTACGTAAACAAATTAGAAAATTTAGATGAAATGGAAAAATTCGTAGAAAGATGCAAACTACTAAAATCGACTAAAGAGTAGATAGAAAATCTGAATCAACATATAACCAGCAAAGAGATTAAATTAGTGAGTCAAAAAACTTCCCGCAAAGAGAAGTCCAGGCCCAAATGGCTTCAATTATGAATTTTACCAAACATTTGAAAAAAAAATTAAAGCCAACTCTATATGAATTCTTCCAAAAATTAGAAGAGGAAGGAACACTTCCTAGCTTATTCTATGAGGCCAGTATTACTCAGATACCAAAACCAAAGACATCACAAAAAAAGAATACTGCAGACCAGTATCCTTTATGAATATAGATGCAAAAATCCTCAGCAAAATATTCACAAACTGAACCTAACAGCATATGAAAAGGACTATATACCATGACCTAAGGGATTTGTCCCAGATATGGAAGTTTGGTTGAAAATACAAAAATCAGTCAATGTACTACACCATATCAGTGTATAAAGGGAAAAAAATCATATCATCTTAATAGACACAGGAAAAACATTTGACAAAATCCAAATCCCTTTCATGATAAAAAGAAAAACACTTGTGACAGAAACATTGTACATGTGTAACATTTGTATGTTGAAAACTACAAAACGATGCTGAGAGAAATTAACCAGATTCATGGATTGGAAGATTCAATATAATTAAATAGAAATTCTCTACTAATTGATCAATCAATAGATTCAATGCAATCTCAATCAAAATGTCAGTAGGTTCTTTTTTTTTTTCTTTTTTAACAGAACTTGACAAACTCACCCTTAAAATCTATGTGAAAATGCAACGGACCCATAATGGGCAAAACAGTCTTGAAAAAGAACAAAGTTTTAGGATTTATATTTCCCAATTTAAAATTTTAGTAGGAAGCTACACTTATCAAGTAGAAAAATAACTTGACCAGTCAACATTAGCTATCCATGGTCACTGTACAACCCAGAACTGTCAGGATGAGCACAGGAATGGAAAGGCCACAGTGGCAAAGACAGAGACTCCACATGGGCTCAGTAGCATGAACTCTCACTTACCAAGGCCAGACTAGCTATTGCTGCCTGTCAATGTCCAAATTGTCAGAAACAGAGACCAACTCTACTGGTATGGCACTATTCCTCAAAGAGATCTACTGGCCACTGGATTGCAAATTGACTATAATTGGACCCTCCCGTCCTGGAGGGGCCAATACTTTATACTCATAGAGACAGATATTTAATCCAGCAATGGGTTTTCCTTTGCTGTTGACAGAGCCTCATCCAGCAGCATCCTAGGACTTACAGAATTCACAGGCATTGAAGTATAGTATGTAACCCAAAGAGTCAATTCACAGCAAAGGAGGTGTGGGAGTGGACCCATGACCATGGGACCTACTGGTTATATAACACACCCCACCATTCAAAGTGACGAAATTCATAAAGTGCTGGAATGGCTTTCTAAAAGCACAGCTGAAGCGCTAGCTTGGGGACAATGCTGAAACGATGAGGTGACATCCTGAAAAATGTAGTGTATGTATTAAATGAAAGACCTCAAGATAGTGCTGTGTCCTCACTAGGAAGAACACATGGGTCTGAAAACTAAGGAGTGGAATAGCTATACGTAACATTACTCCCAAGTGACCAACAGGGGATTATATAATTTCTGTTCTCTCATCTGAGCTCTGCAGGATGGTGGGTCCTGTCTTCCAAAGGCACACTCTTTCCAGAGGACACAGCAAGGCTCCCATTGAACTACAATCAGAGCTGATGGAACTACAGGTCAGAGCTCTGGATTCCTTGTGCCAATGGACCAGCAGGCAAGAAGAGGAGTCATAATACTGGCAGGGATAATTGAATCTTATTAGCAGGAGGAGGTAAGGGGTCCAGGAGGATTAGGTGTGGAATCCAGGTGATCCACTTAGGTACTCTTGCCCCATATAACTGTGAATGGACAAGTACAGCAATGTCAAACTGAGAAGGATCTGATTTCCAAGGCTTCAGACCATTTAAGAATAAAGGTATGGGTCACACCACCAGGTAAGCCACCGAGATTGCTGAGGAGACTACTGAGAGTGAGGTGAATTCAGAACGAATAGTGGAGAGGATGAGTACCAGTTGTGATCCCAAGATCAACTGCAATGACTAGGGTTGTAGTTCATCCCACTAATCTCCTTTTTCTCAGAAAAATGTCAATTGAAACCATGGAGGAGCAACTCCCTGGACCCTTAAGGAAAAGTAGACCTGTGCAAAGTAATGGAAGGACTGGTGATAATGAAAACAAAACGTACCATTCAGATTCCATCCCCAAAGAGTAAAAACGACCAACAGCCCCAGCTACTATGCTCTGAATTCATAAATACATTCTGAGACTACACTTCCAATGACTGACAGCAACAGGCATATGGACTCATTCTTGGAAGATGCAGGCCTCCTTGGGCAATAAGAAAACCCTGTGAATAGCTTTGAAAATATTCTAAGTCTCTGTTGCTCAAAGAATTGTGTATATCCACTGCACTGAGTTGAAATGACTAAATCTTTTAGGATTTACAATTTGACCAGCTTTAAAAACACCCAGAAAACAGCCCTACACCCCCTCCCGACCACAGAAAACACCACCAGCCCAACATATACATGCATAAATGATTTAAATTCCTCAAAGATGACATAAAAATTATATAAAGATGTCTGTTTTGGTTTTAAAATTATAATAATTTTATTTTAGTTCTTTTGTTCTATAATTGTAAGAAATCAGCAACTAGGCCATGATATAGTAAAAAGTGCAATAGGCAAGAGGTCAGAAAAAAACAATCCCAGCTCTGTTACTAAGAAGCTGTGTGAGCTTGGGTAAGGTCCATTTGTTTGCTCTCTGGATCTCACTTTCCTTACATGTAAAACAAGGTTAAATTTGATTATCTTTAAACCCCACTTTTAGTTCTAAATCGATTCTGTGGATAATCTCTATCTTTTCACTTCAACCAATGGAACTACATCACACATACCCTTAAATGACCACAAGATGTCAGAATATGCTCATCTAACACTTAAATAGTCCTCAATTAACAATTCTTATTTTGCATTTAACTAGAAGACTAATTTTCACATTTCTTACACATTTCAAGAACTTTCCTAATAACCTTATCAAAGAGGTAAATATTACCAGTAAAATTTATCCTGGAGATGATAGGGAGTCATTCATATGATTACCATCTAATAATTAACCCTTACCTTCTTCCAGAAACTACATGCTTATTTTCTTCACTAAGCCTTCAACTGCATTACTTTTGTTCCCCAAATCAAAATTTTACCCATTATTCAAAAGCTAGCTCTACCTATTCACAACAGCAATAATAATAATCTCTAAAAATGAACCTAATACAAAGTGCATAAGACCTACATGAATGCAACTATAATATCTTACTAAAAGATGGTGGGAATAAATGAAGACATCTATGGTCTGGAAAAATCTGTTCTCCACAAACTAATTTTAATCCAATACATTTTTCCCATTATACCTGAAAATCTCAGCCTAATTATTCATCCAGAAGAGAAATGGGCAAAAAAGATCTAGATTTTTTTAACCTCTGGAAAATATTAAGATAAATAAAGAAGTTACACATATCTTACAAAATATCAAAACATTTGAACCTAGTCCTTGAAACAGTGAAATGGCACATAACAAAGAAAATAGATCAATGGACCATAAGAGTCCAGAAGCAGATCCTGTATGTACAGGAATTCAGAATATCATTAAGGTTGAATTTAAAATAAGTGATAAAAAGATTCAGTAAATAGTAATTGCAGAATCAACTTTACGTGGAAGAATAAAATGAACTGAAATCCCAACTGCATGCCATAGTGAATTCTAAGTGAAGTAAATATCTTTTTTTAAAAAAATTCTATAATACTGTAATAGGAAAAAATGAATACCTTCAATCTATGTGCTTCATTTTCCTTTTCTGAGAAAGAGATTATGACACTTACTTCACAGGGCCACTGTGAATGTTAAAAAGGCTGATGAATGGCATATTGATAAGTAATGAATACATGTTAGTATAACAGAATTACAGTAAATATTTAGTGATAAATAATTTTTTTTATTAGACCAGGAATATACAAGATTGGAGAACAACTCACTTATCCAAATCATTCAGTATATAACAGATTCAGAATTTATAACTGAGGCACAATTAGAACTCAGGTCTCTGAATTTCAGCTCAATTCTTTTGGCCATAGATTCTCTCTTTTCTTTCCCCATTAGGATATCGTTTTAACACTGAAATGTTTCATTGACTTCCACATGATTGAAGTATCTGTTCATTTAGAAACTCTTAACTGATAAACTGCTACTGTAAAGTCAATATTTTTAAATGAATTTGTATTTAACTAAGCACAATGGTATTCATATAAATTTTTTAAGCTATAGCATATTTTCTCAGATATTTAAAAAAATTTTTTTCAATTACAGTTGACATTCAATATATTAGGTTCAGGTGTACAGCATAGTGGTTAGACATTTATATAACTTATAAAGCGATCCCCCAATAAGTCTAGTACCTATCTGGCTCTATACATAGTTATTACATTATTATTGAATGGATTCCCTTTGCTGTACTTTACATCTCTGTGACTATTTTGTAACTACCAATTTGTATTCCTTGATCCCTTCATCTTTTTCACCCAGTCCCCTAAATCCCTGCCCATCTGACAACCATCAATTTGTTCTCTGTGTCTATGAGTCTGTTTCTGTTTTTTTTTTTTTTTTTGTTCATTTGTTTTGTTTTTTAGATTCCACATATAAGTGAAATCATATGGTATTGTCTTTCTCTGTCTGACTTATTTCACTTATCTCAATATCCTCTAGGTCTTCCCATGTTGTCACAAGTGGCAAAATTTCATTCTTTTTTAAGGCCAAGTAACATTCCAAGATATTATTTATTCAATCCACAGTAAACACCTGGTGTAACCCTGAAGGTAGGAACCTCTGAACTATAAATAATGCTCTAGTTTATTGCTGCAGAGAAAGCATTCAGTCAGAACAATCAAAAGACTGAATGTAACCTGTTAAGGAACAACCTGAGAGTCTACAGTTCTGTGCCAGCTCTCAATAAAGACCTTGATCCTACAGGTATATAAAAAGCTGATAACCATTTTGAAAAGGGAGTTAAATCTAACAGACAAAAGCAGTTCCACTTATGGCATCAGCACAGCAATTTACCCTGATTTGATATCAAAAGATTCATTTCTCATAGATAAACAAGTCTTTTAATTTCACTTTAGAAGAGGAGACATATGGGCATGTTGTGGTTATTTGTGTTTTGAGTCAAGAAAAGAGTTGCAAGTGGTTGCCATAGGAGAGGCTAGGAAAAAAGGTACTGGCCAGGAATTTGGGGACAGAGTAGGAGGGTGGTAAGAAGAGAAAGTAAGGAAAGAATGGGGATTCCAGTGAAAGGATGGTGCTAGTGCATGATTTGAATTTCATGAAGATTTCTGATTTCACAGTCTTTCCAGAGCTGAAGTTGTGGGTTCGGGTTCTATTCTATATCTATCCTGTTTCAATCCAGTGACTTTAACCCATGTCGCTTTATTTCTCTGTTTGATCATCTGTAAAACAGGTGAATGGCAACTGCTGCCGCTACTTCATAGGTTATTTGGGAGATCACAGTAGACCTAGACCATTAAACAAATAGAAGGGACTGCTGGGATCCAAGGCATCTGCCCAGCCTGGGTTATGTAGAAACAGGAAACAGAGCCACAACTATTCTCGCCCTACCGCAGGATTATGCTTGAGCAGACAAGAAAAACAATAACTCTTCTTGGCCCTACTTTTTTGGCATGTAGAAATGTGGGGATTCCAACATGATGGATGCTACAGAGAGTTCATCCAAGAACTTGCCCCGACCTTTCATCACCCCACTTTATGATTGCTTCTAAGTTCTCAAGCAGGTAAATGACAACCAGAAAAAAACTACACTCATGGAATTTTAGAAAGGAGGATGAAATTCCCTGGGATCATAAACATAAACAAATTCACTTTTCACCTTTGTCAAACAGAAATGAGAAGTGTCCCACTCACCCAGCTACTCTGTACCTCTGTACCCCAAATCATTCCCACAATTTGTAATTCCATTTCTACCTCTTCTCTTGGAGCCTTACTTTTACCTAGAAGATGCTCTCATCATAAAACCATCCCAGAACAGATACTATTCTGAACAAATGAGATATTGGGAAATTTTCTGATAAACATTTTGAAAAAGTTACAATGATAAAGAATAACATTGTATGTGTCAGAATTCGTGGCCCCAAATTTTGAATTACATTTCTGTAGGATGCATGGGTTTGGCTCTTGAATGAGACAGGCACAGGACCATGTCCTTCTGGCACCATCAACGTGCATTTGCTATCCCAGCAGCACTTTCATTTTCATTGCTCTAAACTGTAATTAGCTTTCTCAGTAGAATTAGACACTCAATAATGCCTGAAAACAACTCTGCAGCGAGAAAAACTAGAATTGACTTTTAAAATAGACAGCAGAGGTCAGCAAAGCCTAGTCCACTCAGCTACTTGTAGACTCTGACATTCGCATTGCAAATTTCAGATCCATTAGCAACCAAATCTCTCTTTTAAGGATCCACAAGGTAATTGAGAGAAGAAGGTTTTTCCTAGATATAGAGAGTGAACACTGAACACTGATCAGTTCAGTATTGGTATAATGAGGACG
The DNA here is from genome assembly GCA_028627145.1 of Eidolon dupreanum. Taxonomy (NCBI): domain Eukaryota; kingdom Metazoa; phylum Chordata; class Mammalia; order Chiroptera; family Pteropodidae; genus Eidolon; species Eidolon dupreanum. The sequence goes on along the minus strand of CM053505.1, from coordinate 87,892,060 downwards.
AACAAAGCCATGGCTCTCGTGATTATGCAGTAAACACAAACAACATAACAGGCTTCAGGGGATATTATTTTCAAAAGAATAGGCTCCTCTCAGAGTTGGTCAGAAGCAGGTGATATAATATAGAAATAAACACAAAGCATATATGATATGTATCACTCTTGAATAAGAAGACTGCAATTAAGGAAAGCCATTTAAAACTATAATTGATAAATTTTAAGTAAATATACCCTTGTAACTGAATGCAGATGGCAAACCCACTATACAGCTGACCCCTGGGCATGAAGAAGAAATAAACAGGAGGTGCATTACATGCTATTAATTATTTTCACTGCTACAGTTGTTTGCTATATAATACAGGTCAAGGGGTTAGCCTGAAGCTTCTCCTAATATATTAGTAAATAAATTTGAACAGATTTTAATTTGCTAATGGAAAGGTCTGGGCCAGTTGCAAATAAGAGTGAGGCTACTTTGTCTCCCTCATTAGCATGCAACCAGGCTTATCCTTCCCATTCATACAAAATGTTACATTTCCATAAAGTGTAGTGTAATTTGTCAGAAAAAAAACTCTGTAAACTACATTAGAATAAAGATAAATTTGTATCATGTGGTCATCCGCCTCATAGAGTCTTTATGATAATTGCATGTCTAACACCTGCCTTCAAATAATACTGCCTGCCAAATAATACCACTCTGAATCTTCATAGTATATAAAAATGACAGGGATTGAAATAGCTATTCTTCTAACTTATTTCTAAGAGTCTATGCTTATAGCTATAGCCTTTATTGTAGTTCACTAGTATGTCCCAGGTTTTGTTTTGTTTTGTTTTTGTACAGAAAACTCTCCCTGCTTAGCAATTTTAAATACTCAGTCTATATTACAGATTTATGATGTTTTCAGAAATCTGACATTAAAATAACATAACAAATTGTTGCATGTGATGTGATGAAAGCCTTAGTTTGAAGTGAAATGACTGTTTCAAGTGATTTATGGCAGACAGTTTAATCTAGTTGTAGTTCATATTTTTCAGTGTTTCCTGCCCCCACTCCCAATTGTTTATTTAACCTACTGAAAATAATCACTAGAATTTGTAAGATTTACATCCTGAATAATAAAGAGACAAAATCTAAAGTTTATAACTATGGAAGTGAGTATTAATTCTCCATTCTCACCTTCATTTTTCCTTCCCACCTGTACCCCAGGGGGTCTGTACTTCTCTGACCACATTCTCCCCAGCCCAGCCACAGCCATAGCTTCTGAGAGTCTTCCATGAGGTGGGAATGAATCTCTGCCATCATTATCCAAGTATGACTGAGAGTTCCGTAGATTTCCATCCCCTCTTCAAAGTAAATATTTCCCTGGTCCCCACAGTGTTGGGCAGATCCTTTCAGGTATCAGGGCAGAGTGGACCAGCTGGAATGGCTGGTTCCTCAGCTTAACTTGGGAGACTCAGGAAGAGATCCCCCATGCAGTAAGAGGACAAAGTGAGAGGGATGAACAGTAAATGGCTCTTTTTGAACAAATCAATGTAGAGTCTACCTGCGAGGATTGTGGCTTTGTAAGGGAAGGGTCCAAATTCACCATCAAGATGAAAGACTATTAAGGAAGGTCAACAATAGGAGAAGCAAAACTGATATGAGACAATCTGGGTTTATAAAATAGGATAATTTAAGGAGTTAAACTGGCGAAAAATCTTATAATACTTCTCTCAGACTTTCGTTCTCACATTTATATTGATGGCTCAATCAACTTTTCCAGTTCTGAACTCTCACACAAATAACTAACAATTGATTAGTGTTCTGTGGTTTTAGAAAATGTTTGGAAGTTTATTGTTGGATTAGATGTTCACCATAGCCCTGTGAAGTTGGCAGGACTCAGAGAGGTGCAGTGGCTTGCTTAGAGTTACACAGCCAGAACTCAGGTACTGGCTCAGTGACTTCAAATTCCAAGCTCTTTTCATAACCCCATGCTGCTCTCCCCCAACTTCAAGTACCTAAAAGCTATGCCATACTCCATATACTGCCACAAGAACAGCCTGAGTGCAGGGAGACATTTTGAAATCCCTCCCCACATTTTCCCCACACCTTCTTCCCCCTCATCAGGATCCTTGGCTGAGTCCAGAAACAGCAGGGAATGCTTGGGTGGCCTTGACTAAAGAACTACCTCCCAGCCACCCCATCCCCGACTTCCACCCCCTCCAACTCTGGCCCTCTCTCAGCAAGTGGCGAGAGTCATTTATACCCACAATGGGAAGAAATACTATTGTTCACAGGACTCAGTTTGTGAACTGGGTTGTGAGTGGGCAGGTAATTATCTGATTCACCTCTCAGAAGCTAGAGCTGTCTAGGGCATAGTCTGGCATTGCCCAGGGTTGATTGATATGAAGCTGAAGTGAACTACATTAATTTCCCAATGTGGATGGTACAACAGACCACAAGATCCCCTGCTATATGATCAAAGTAACCTACCCCACATCTTCCCCTCAAATTGAAAAGAAAGAAAAATGTGACTTAAGTCTCTTTCTAGAACCTCCTAAAGGGATGTGGAACTTCCGGATAAGCCATCTCATCCATATTATTCAACAGTTTTAGTGTCCAAATATTTTGGACAAAATTTGGTAAGAAAAAAAGAAAAAGAAAGAAAGAAAGAAAGAAAGAAAGAAAGAAAGAAAGAAAGAAAGAAAGAAAGAAAGAAAGAAAGAAAGACAGACAATGGTTGTTCCATTTAATAATTGCAACAGAGACGAAAATTAAGTAGGTCCAGGTAACAAAACACTATTCTAATCAACAAGCATTTATCACTGAGTATTCATCTTTTCACCTGTTACTTTACACACACACAAAAAAAGGACTTCATTTTTAATTCTCTCAGTCAATATCTTTCTGGAACATCATCCTTTTGGAAAAGTACAATCCCCTTTAAAAAAAAAATCTTGCCAAAAGCAATAGCAGAGGCATACCTCTGTTTATAGTACTGGGATCTCCTCAGGGGCATTCCTTTTATTCTGGATTGTCACTCATACCATTTCCTATTAAAATAACATGAGGGCACACCGTAATTGACAAAAAAGAAGCAAAAAAGATTAATTCTATCTGTTTTACAGTTTTAATGTGGCTATAAATTTTAAATTACCAAAAAAAAAATCACATGAGGAACTACCTCCACAGTCAGTATGGGCTGATAGCTCTGTTTTAAAGCTACCGCCTGCTCACATGTACCGCCTGCTTGCATGTAATATAGACTCTGTATTATATTAATTTCAACATTTGTGTCTTTTAGGCAATACTGTCCTGTTTTATTCAGGGCAGTTCTTTGGCAGCCAGACATAAGAAATGGCAGGAAGAAGTGTATATGTTAATTCTCACTAATGTCCAAACTTTCTTTCTTTTGTGATGTAAAAAAAAAACCTATTTGGAAACTGGGAGGAATGAAAGAGCCTCAAGGTTAGTCTCCTTAATTATAATAATGCCTCAAGGATTGTTCAAAGGAAGGACAAAGTCAGATACTTTTAATTCCAAGAATTTTCTCTTTTTTTATGATAGAAAATGGAAGCAAACATAAACATTAGCAACTTGCACTTTAGAGCATCGTACAGATTGCTTTAAAATTTCTCCTATGTGTAATTTTCTGGGAATGCAGGCAGTTATTATGGGATTTGCTGGTATTTCCACTACAAAGGTGAAATACTGAGATACAGCTAGAAAAAGGCACTACATTCAGAAAGCTGAATGCTTCACTTTACACCTCAGAAGAAGTAAACTTGGCCCTGATGCAGGGAGGCCCAGATCATGACATTCAAGGAGGAAAGTAAGCAAGCTTTTAAACAAAATAAGTGAGGTAAATATGTGACTTTCCCATATTTAGATAGTTGCACCTCAACTCTTCACTCAGATAAGAATTATGTGATCATTTTAATAACCAGTACTTGAAATTCTAAGTCTCCACTCCATTTTTTTTTACTTTGTAAAATATGGATTAATTTTCTGCCTTAAATTATTTCCCTTGCAAGAGCTATAGAAAATTTGGAAATCCAAGAAAATGTTCATCCTGGAAAGAAAACATGAAGCATCACATGGCAAATTTGACATCTTGGTTGGTATTTTACATTATTCAAAACCTGCAAAACTGTTCTCAAGTCCTATAAAATTAAAGATAGTTAAAATTTAAGTCAAATGGATTTTAACAGTATGTTTGCCTAATACAATTAATTAGTGTACAAAAACATAGAGTAGGTTGTAATTAGTAATACTGCAGATAACCAGACTACTTCCAGCTGTTTTTATTAGGATGAAAGAAGAAAAGCTTAGAAAAATCTATTGCTGAAAACAGTGGTAAGATAAACCTTCATAAAGTCACCTTATTGAAATGTGCTTGTGCCCACTTTCAATTCAAATGTTATCTACCATTTAAATCTGAAGGGGCACATTTGCCAACTATCTTTCCTAATCTAACAACTATCTGCCAAAAAAGGAAATTTACAGACATTAGTGACAAGGACAGAATTACCAAGGGAAACGTAATGCTTCTTCTATTTTACTGTAAAAAATGTCAGAAGTTGTGTATTTTGCACAATTCCCAGCAGAGTAGCTGTTACCCGACTCTTCATCCCGCCCCCATGCTCGGCATTCCACAAGTGATAATATTGACTTATCCTATGAATACCTCCATGCCTTCAATAGATATTTAAAACATTTAGCCAATTTGATGGAATGTTTACTTTTTAAGGGGAGACTGCATTGTCTGCTCTTTCTTGAGGCTGCTTTAAATTGGAAAAAAATATGGGTACATTGTTTTATTGTCAAAATACAAATATTAATTTAAGTATAAGCTTTTTTGTTAACTAAAACCATAAAAATTATGATCATCATTTCCATTACTTTTTTATCCCTATCCCTACTCTTAAAATCAAAAACAAAAGCTGAATAGGTTTGTTTGAATAGGCTCAAGAAAGAGAGCAGACAATGAATGCAGTCTCTCCTCAAAAAGTAAGCATTCCATCAAATTGGCTAAATGTTTTAAATATCTATTGAAGGCATGGAGGTATTCATAGGATAAATCAATAATTATCACTTCTGGAATGCTGAGCATCAGGGGGAGTTAAAGGGTGGGGTAACAGCTACTGTGCTGGGAATTGTGCAAAATTCACAACTTCTGACATTTTACAGAACACAAGAAGCAGTGTCCAATGTGACATGGGTTAAAGCAGAAGAGCCATGTAACCTCACAGCTTGAATAAAGGTAGAGAAAATCTCCTTCATAGCCCTGGTCATAAGGAACAGGATTCACTCTTTAGATATTAATAGTGTTATTGAAATAAAGTTATTTCAAGTAATAACAATAAGTACATCAACACTAGCTATCATTTATTGAAAACAGCTAAATATTTGGGGGTGCTTACCAAGTGCCAGGTACTGTACGAAGCAATGTACAGATTATCTCATTTTGGCCTCTCACTAACACATAAGGTAAATATTATTACCACTATTTTGAAGATGAATAAACTGAGACTTTAATTTAAATAACTTGCCTAAGACTACGCATCTGCTAAGTGGCCAAAGTGGAATTCAAAGCTGGATGTCTGTTTCCAGAATCTACCCCTTTACCTTCTATGCTCTACAGCCTCTGTGATAATAAACACACATATAGTGTTTTCTAGCTTGTGAAGTACTTTATACATTTATCAAGTATTTCACATTTACCCTGTCAATGCTCACAGCACCTCTATCTACCTGCCAAGAGGTAACCTTGCTGGTTTGAGCATTTCTAGTGACACAGAAACAATAGAGGTGCACTGCAGAGTTCCTGGAATCTGGGATGACACACCTGGACTCACATCCTTGCTCCACTATTTATTGATTGTGTGACCTTGGGCAAATAACTCAACCTCTCTGGGCTTTTCTTTGCCTGCGCAATGGGTTTCATAGTTCAACCTTGCTTTCCCCACAGTAATTACTCCTAAGATAATGTATGTGAAGGTGCTTTGTTAACTGCAAAGTGGTGGAAATAAGATTCTTAACATGGGGTTTGCAAACGGGCCATGGGAGGTTTGTTGAACCCCTTGATAGTGCAAGCTTGGCTTATATGTGTGTATATGCATTTTTTTTTTCTGGCATGACTGACCATAGTTTTCATCAGATTGCCCCAAATAAGGTTTAGAACTGCTACAGTATAAACAGTAGTCATTCTGTCTTTAGGTGACTAGAGAAGATAAGAGTTCCTTGTACTGGAGACCACTCTGTTTCTCTGTAGTTTCTTTCTATATCTATCGGGCTTTATTTCACGCAGGCAACCATAGCAAACAAACACATTAACACTTACACATGGCAGCCTTCCCAAGACTTAACAGCAGTTCTGTCTCCTCAGCTCCACCTCCAAGCCTTAGCCTCTCATTCATTCATTTATTCATTCAATATGTATTAAATGCCAAATTTAAGCACAAGTACTGGGCTATAGCAGGGAACAGCACTCTTTACCTCATTAAACTTAAGAGTCTAGTGGAGAAGTCAGATAAACTTTGGTCTTGAAAGTGGCAAGGGAGTGCAAGGGATAGCTGTGCAACCTACAGAGATTCCTCTATCTTTTTATATAGAGAATGGTGGAATCTTTTTCTAGCCTAGTTGCTTTTTCCCTAAATGCACTTGGTTTGTCTAAATGTCCCTTTTAAAATGGAGCAGAAAAAAAAAAACACAGGTGTATTATGATCAGCATAGCAAACAACATCACATTGCAGACATCTAACTTCAATTAAAATGGCCTAATACAAATCACTATATTTCTTCAATTCTGGGGTTCATTATTTTTACATTTTAGTGTCTCTGAAAATGATAAGTAACTGCATACATTTAATGTGAAGCATTTTTTTCAATGGAGATCATTTTGGATCACTGATGTAAGTTGTAAGCAATGGATAGCATCTTTAAATGGTTAAAATATGGTAAATTCTTGGGCAACCACATCTTGTGTTCTTGACTCATATATGATGAAGCATGAAATCTTTAAAATCTTGCACAAGACCCTCAATGACCGGGTCTCTGCCCATGGCCCTAGTCTCAATTCTCATCATATGCTGTCTTGAGCCCTATGCTCCAGACCTTCCAAATTGCTTTCAGGTGCCAAATGGGCAGGTAGTTTCACATATATTACAGCTATCTACTGGCATATTTCCCCCAATTAAACTGTGAACATCTCCAGGGCACAACAATGCCTGATTTGGCTCCCTATCTCCAACATCTAGCAAAGTCCCCCCAACATAGGTGTGGTAAAGTCTTTAAAAATACCTTAATTCATGGGCTTACCATGGACTAAAATCCCTTTTCAAATGGGTTGCTAAGCCCATCTCTTTCCAATTTATACTTGTTTTGCAAGTGGTTTCAAAATCTACCTCAGATACCACCCTGTCTATGAAGCCTTCCTTAACTATCCCAGCCAAAAAGTACTTCTCTTGTCTCTGAATTCATTCTTGACACTTTTCATGAGTCATCAACAATAGTTCATCAGTAGGAAGAAGCAGGTCTCACTAGAATAGTGTTTCTCAGCTATTCTGTGCACAGGTCATGCTGACGAATATTTTAGACAGCATACTTAAAGTGATTAGAATATTCAAAATAGCCCAAGGCATGTGAATGAAAATGGCCTCATAATCACTATTTCTCTGTGCTTAGGAATGCATCCACAATTTTGCACACCCACGTGGCTCTTTGGGTGGAACTGTTTACTGCCTTGATAGCTTCCGCTCTCTCAAATACTAAGCCAAATTCTTACATTTCCCAGGCATCACACTATCTTTCCTTGGTGCTGTCATGAAATTATGTTCTGCCTCTTATTTGTACACATGACCAATGGTACTTCCAATCTCTCAATTATTCAGTTAATGCCTCATCTGGCAGACCTCTCCCAACAGTGTTGAATCCCAGCCATGGGAAAAAAGAAATTACATGTTGCTCAAAATATGGACAGGTAGCTATAAAGGACTTGTGGTACTCCAGGATGCCAAGGCACTCTGGTTGAGATTCAGCGTGACAGAGAGTACACTTAACTCACCACATTTACAACCTGTTTGAAGAGCAAGAAGGCCATTGACTTCAACAGGCTTAGAACATATACCCTGGTCACACATACTTGGACATTGCCTCCCAGCTTCCCAAGGCATATGAATATAACCTAGGGTGTCCCATGACTGAGCAATATTAAGCCTCTGATTTACACCCAGGCATCAGGATGGTCATATGGTAGAAAGAGCATTAAAGTGCAAGTTAAGTGAACTAGTCTAGACTCTCTGGCTCATAACATAAGTAGCAAGCAGTCCCCTCATCTGTTCAATAACATAATTTTGAAGGGCCTTCCTAGTTTAGACAGCCTGTGAATCTATGGCAGAGACTCATGCCATTCATCTTCTAGATCCCCATAGCCTAGATGAGGGCTGGGTCCAAACCCATGTATGATGAATAGATAAATTAGGTGATTTATTTTGTATTTGACCTTGTTCTGCTTTATGAGACATATCTTTGGCATTAATAACTGATCAACACAATCTTTCTTTATGAAAGTATCAAGAATAATGTATTCATTTGAGGAGAACTTAGGCTAGTCAGGTTCAGGCTTTATGAAGGACTCACACAGTCTAAGCTAATTTGCGAAGGAGTCATCTCATCACTGACCAAGGAACCTTTTTATTCCTCAAGGTCACAGCAGAACTGGAAATGCTCTATAAGAGCCCTGAGTAGGTCAAGGGAATCCCATTTTATATTGGCAAATTCAGAGATCCATGGGTTTGAGCAGGCTGTGTAATAGGAAATTATCTAAAATGACAAAAAGTTCTCTGTGACTTTAGTAACATTAAGTGGGAAAGCAGATAGCAGCTGGGAGACTCTAGAACATTGAAGAACAAAGTAAGCCATCTTTTCCCCTATCTTCAGCCAAATATCAGCTTAAAGTTATCAGGGAAGAGCTTTAATTTTATAATAGCTAGAGCAGAACTTTCAGTTTCACTCAAATAAAGAAAATATATTGGTTTTCAGGAAACAATGTGGAACGGTTCAACTTATTTATCCATCTCTGAAAAATATTCCTGGGGCTACAATTCAAGAGGATTTCTGATTCAAGACCAATATACTTGGGCAGGGCAAATGGAATATGCCACCAAATGGCTAACTCACTGAACAAGGATGGCAGACACATGACTCTTCCTGGTTGTGCCACCATCATCCCCCCACCATCCACCCTGACTTTGTGACCAGGCTTTTTCTTCTAGTAGCAATACGAAAACTGATAACTCCTTCCCTGGATCAGGAGGAGTTTATGAGATAGGATCTTACAAGAGAAACTCTTTGAAGGTGTGCCATAGGCAAAAATAAAACATGCCCTGAGAATTTTGGTAAAATAAAACAGCAATACCTGCAGCTTTGTAGAAGGCCAGTTTCAAATACAGAATTCTTAGATTCCTAGGAGTGCTGAGTCAGAATGTGGCAGCAAGAGGAACACCAGCCCCTTGTCCTCAAATCACTCCTCTTCTCTTCCCATTCTTTCCCAAGTTCCAATGCTTACATAAGGAACTTCGTGTCCTCCATGTGGAGACCCTGGCCTAAATGTTCAAGCTTCAACCATTATGACCCAGAAATTTTATTTCTAGGTATACATTGGAAAACTGAAAACATATCCACACAAAAAAATGTATGCACAAATGTTCATAGCAGTACTCTTCACAATAGTCAAAAGGCTGAAACAACATAAATGTCCATGAACTAATGGTTGGATAAACAAAATGTTGTATAACCATACAATGGAATATTATTCAGCCAAAAAAAGGAATGAAGTACTGGTACATGCTACAAACATGGATTAACCTTGAAAACATGCTAAATGAAAGAAGCTAGTCACAAAAGTTCACATATTATATGATTCCATTTATATGAAATATTCAGAATAGGCAAAAACACGAACCAAATTAGTGGTTGGCAGGGATTGAGGGAAGGAGGGATTAGGAGATGACTACTTAATTGACATGGGGTTTCTGGTGATAAAATAGTTCTAGAACTAGATAGAGGTGATGGTTATACAACATTGTGAATGTACTAAATACTTGTCTTTATCTGTTTGGGTGGCTATAACGAAACATCACAGAGTTCTAGAGGCTGGAAGTCCAAGATCAAGGCACCAGCATGGTCATGTTCTCCTAAGGACTCTCTTCTTGGTTCATAGCTTGCACCTTCTCACTATGTCTTCACATGGTAGAAGGGGCTAGGGATCTCTCTGGAGCCTTTTTTATAAGGGCATTAATCCCATTCATGAGGGAGGGCTCCACTCTCATGACTTAATCACCTCCCAAAGAACCTACCTCCTAATATTATCATCTTTGGGGGTTAAGATTTCAATACATGAATTTTGAGAGACACATTCAAATCATAGCATTACCACTGAATTTTTCACTCTTAAATGGTTAAAATGGTAAATTTTCTGTTATTTGTATTTTTCCACAATAAAAAAGAATCTCAAACACATTTAAATAAAAGTATTGCTGACCAATAACCAACAGCTTACATGTTTACAATTTTAACATATGGTGAAAGCAGATAACATTTGCTGAATTTCAATTATGTTAATTACCTTACTTCTCTATAAACTCTCACAACTATCCTGTAAGGTAGGCATTTTTTTATCCCCATTTTAAAGATGAGAAAACTGAACAGTGAACTATTTTATCCAAGGCCATACAACTGTAAATGGAAGCACTGTCATTCAAGTCCAGATCTGACTGACTCCCAAGTCTATATTCTTAATTATGCTAAAAAAGAGGAAATGTGGTAGAATTTGGGGCATCTGTCAAGCAGCTTCAGTACCATAAAATCTACCCATTTTGACATTCTACAACTGAAACAGTGGTCTCCAAATTTTTGTAATCTCTACCCTTATCAGTGATAAAATCTCAGCATGCATTCATAGTATGGGCATATTCATTATATTTATGAAATTATATGCTTGGACTATTAGCAAATCACATGTTAACTATTACTAAAAATCTATTTATTTCAAGATCAAAATTAATACAAATTTTAATATTTCCTTTCTATTTCTTATGAGTCATCTTACACACACACCCTTAGGAGTCAAAGTACTCTACTCTAGAGACAACTGCTCAGGAGAAAGCAAGTCCTGGTTCTAGCCACATAATAAGTAATTTTATTGAAGAATCATTATTGATGACTTACTTGGCACAAGTTTCTTTGCTAGCTTCCATTAATGGTGCTTACATAAACCAAAAACCCTCCCTGCTTTCAAGCTACTTGCAATCTAGTAAGGAGTCAGTCACCTACCTGGATTACTCCCATCCAAGGCAGACTAAATTATTATAATAGACACAGGTTAAATTCAAAAGCCCTTCAAAAACTGGTCCATAAATAGTTTGAAAAAAAAGCTGTTATGTCCATTTCAGTTATAAGATTTTAAAAAAATGTCTTGAAAGAAGATAGATCAGATGTTAAAATAATCATTTGTCCAAAATTTGAAATATACCAATTTTGGGTATACACTGCAGAAAATGTGCGTATGTGAATATGCACATGTGTACATAATATGTGCATAAGATATGCATCAAGGATTTGTTAATATTAACATTATTTTTATCCTCTAGAGCTTTTGATCATGAAGATAGGTAGTTATTTGAGATGTGGCTTTTATCTTTCTTGTGTCCCTGGTAACTAAAACTGTTTTAAAAATATATGATTGGGCAATCACTAATGTGTTTTAAGTAAATTAAAAATACTATGCCCCATTTACCACTTCATCATGAAGATAATTTATAAGTCCTTGGAAATTTAGCAGATTTAAAAGAAAAATATTTTTTCTAAATAACTACTTTTTATGTTCTGGCTTAAAAATAAACTCCAATATGATTTATGAAATGTTCTTATTTCTGCAAGGTATTGTGATTTCTGAAATAATGAAGTGTAGTACTTGAAATCACATTTAATTTACTCTGAGGGAAGCAAGCTAATGCCGTGCGAGGTTGCTGGGGAAACAGAAAAGCTTCTTTAGGTCAGTGTTGTAGGAGAGAAGTAAGCTGATATTTCACAATTTATTCGTGGTCATAACTCTAAACTCTTTCCTGATTTTTAGCAGCATACTCCTAATTTTACATTAAATATTCACATACCCTTTTAATCTGGTCTTATTTTTGGTAGCTGATAGAGATTTGTAAAGAAAAAAATTGAGAATTTAAGCTGCTCTTTATCACAATCCCTGTACATTTTAAGTTATTTTCCTAAAGCCCAATTCAATAAAAAAAAAATTACATCCGGTTTCAGCACCAGAGAAGCTCATTTTGGGCAATGGAAGCTTGTTTATAGTTAAACTTTTAGATAAAATAAAATAAGGGCTCTGAGCTTACAATGACTCTAATTATTCAGATAATTCACAAAAGCCCTGATTTATACTAAATTCTTAGCTTTAATTAGCCAGTGGATACATAAAAAAGGGGGATCTTAAGATGAGTGTTAGAGAAAGGACATATGTTCAGGCACTTTTAGTTGCTTTCCCAACATTCATTTCCCTTCCTCTTTCTTTTTTTCTGGCAGAACTACCTCTCACTTTAGAAGCTCTTGCACTTAGGAAATTAGAATACAACTATTGCATATCTGGCCAGTGAAACATGAGGAAAGTTGACTAGGGAGAGTTTCTCTTCATAATCAAAAGAAAAAATAAGAAGAAAAAACCCCTTTCCTCTTCATCGGACATGTTTTTTTCCACATATGATATCTGGAGCTGCTGCAGCCATCTTGCAACCAAGAGAGGAGACATTATCAGGCTGAGGATGTCAGGATGACAGAGCAGAAAGATGAAAGAAATCCGTATCTCTGATGAGACGACTGAGCCATTGAATTAAATAATACTAGAACCAACCTACCTCTGGATTTGATATAATAAAGTCTTAATTGTTTCAGTCACTTTTAGTTGGGTATTCTGTTAAGTACAGCCAAAAGTATAGTAACTGTTAAAACATGATTGACTTTTCCTGTATATTCTCTAATGTCATCCTATTGACTTTTATTTCATGAACCAGGACAATAAATCAGAATGTCAGAGCTTGGAAAACCTTTTAGAATTTATGAATTTAAAAGTTGTCAGGAGAATCATCTGCGAGATTTGTTTTCCCAAACTACACACATCTTCAAACCTCCACACAGGTAGATAATAGCTGCTATAGTGAGACACTTCACTGATGAGATCACTGAAGTATCATAGTTAAGAGAGACAGAGAGACGGAGATTGAATCGTGACCATCTGCTCTGCTCCCATATCTTCGTTTCACAGATGAGTAAACTAAAGTCCAAGGTCACCCAAAGCAGTCCCTAAGAAGGGACAAAGTGATACAGGAATTTTAGAGGAGTGTAAGAGCACATCATCCCCAAAGAATTTATAAAACAAATAGACCTACAGGGACCCAGACCCATTATTTAATGCTCAGCTGGGAACATCTGTACCTAGGCAGCAGAAAATTCTAATAGATCCTTTTGTCTACTTATTATGCTCAAACTCCCCTCCCTGCCATTCAAGGCCTTCTGCAGCCTGGCTCCTCTCTGAAAGTCTTACTGAATTTCTCCCTACTCCTGTCATTCCCTTGCTTGTTAGTGGTCTATAAACATGCCAGACTAACCCAACCAGCCTCCTCCCTAACCTCAAAAGCCCTCCATTTTTATCTATTGGCCTTCCAAATCCTATCCATCCTTCAAGGTGTCACATAAACATCACTGGCATGTGCCATTTGATGGTGACAACAACAAATGATTTCTGTAATCTCTGCCTTTATATATGTACAACACGGTACTTTGTTTAAAACTTAAAGTTAAATTTAAAAATAATAATAAAATAAAGGGATATCAGGTAAAATGGAATTTTATAAAGTTGTTATCAAACCAAATAATACAGCATAAAAGCACTTTATATGTCTTTGAATTTAAGGAGATCAAAAAAGACTCAGAAAACTATTTTTTTGGTTGTATCATATTTCAGTCAAAACTTGGAGCCAAATTACAGAGAGAAAGTGAAAAAGGTGAGGCAGCAACTATGTGGTTGATTTATAATGGCACATCATATCACAGCTAAAAGCTCTAAGAGATCCTTTTGTCTATTGCCTCATTTTACATATGGGGAAACTGAGGTCAAGAAAGGAAATGTAGTTAACTCCTCATCCAATGATCTTTATTTTTTTGTCCACAAAGGTAAGGTTTAAGATTTAAGACTTTAATAATAACAATTACAAGTCTTAATACTTGTCATTGTCTCTAAACTCATATTGCCATAGCCAAATGCACTGCATCCAGTTTTTCATAATCTGATTTTTCCAGAAACTTTTCTTATGATCACCTGCCCCTCATACTTTGAGCACTAACAGCACTGATATAAAAGTAAGATGCCATTCTATTGTCATGACAAATAAAATTTCAAGTAAAAAACAGCTAATTACAATGAATAGACAAAGCTTCATGAGTCCCTAAGTGATTCAAAACTCTGAGCATTATGGGAGATAACACAAAGTAGCATTATTCTGATTTTAGTCTTAGTAGGATAAATTTAAATTCTACAAATAAAAGCAGCATCACTTTGCAGAAAATTTGTTATACTAAGAGTCAAGAAATTGGTTCAGTTGTAGATTCAGGTTCCAGCTCGACTTCTGGCTTGTTTATGACTTTAACAGTTCGCCTTTTGTTTAAAAAAAAAGAAGATTGGTTTAGATTGATGTTTTCAAACTAGACTCTGCAGAGATGTATTAGGGTAGATGGCTTGTCTGTTGCTATTAGGCTTTTCTAATTTTGTGTTTTCATTTCTATGATAATTTATTTAAAAGTTTCCAAGGTATAGTCTCATAATCAAGGACTACCATGCTATTTTTTTGCCCAATATTGTATTTGTGTTAACAGTTGAATGGAAACCAAGTAGAGTGTAGTTGTAATTGTTAAAAGCTAGACAAAAAAAAAACAACCCATGAACATGGACATGTTAGACAAAAGATGTGTTCCTGCCAAACGAAGGCCCTGTATATGATGCAGGTGTCCTTTTTGACCAGAAGAAAGGAGTGGAAGAAAGGAATTATCACACATGTTCTATGTATAAATAGTTTATACCTAGTTTTATGTGTATTACT
>CM053505.1:87791409-87876826 GCA_028627145.1 Eidolon dupreanum | reverse complement strand
TACCTGGCACAGAAGGCATACAGAGGTTAAGAAGGGAGCAAGATATTTTCCCTCCTCCTGTCGAAATCTGCAATGCCATCTCATAAAGTCTATTTAAAAAAAAATTAAATGGAAAACTCAATAATGGTAACCATTGAAGAAATGTTGCTATTTGCAAATTACTCAGTTATTCATGTGGGTAAGAGTGTGTCTCACCCTTTTCCTCCTCATTCGTCACAGAGATTCCCAGTCTGGCTTACATCCTTGACGAGTAATATTTTTTATAATGTTCTTATAAGTGATTGCTTGCAGCATCTTATAGTCTTATCTCAGCTTGTGCAGCTTCTCATTAATATTCTGTACATATGGAAGAGTTTTCTATATCATTGTCCATTAACAAGGAGAATAATCACTCATTCAGTTATCAAGCAGTCAGCAAAGACCTGGCCTTGCGCCCTTAGTGCAAAGAATCATGGGATATCAAGAAGGTTAAATGTGGTTGACATTATGATAGTTACATTTTTTATATAATTAGAGTTCTATAACCAAGTTGATCAAAGATAAGCAAAGAAGTATTAAAGTCTTTTAGGACTTAGAGACCATATTAGTGACTCTTTACCTCCTGGTAGAATGTCAAAAACCGTATTTCAGCTGATACATACCAATGAACATTCTTTTATGGCAAACAAGAAAAGATCATAAGCTTACATATAAATGACATATTATTACAAAATAGCTTTTAAAGAGAAGTGAGTTAAGCGATATTAAGAAAATTCAAAATTGAAAGGGGGCCGGGTATAAAAAGAGAGACATAAAACAGCTCACTGATTGAACCACTATTAGTAGGGAGTGTTTTATTTTGAGTTGAGTCAATGGTTCAAAATGACTCAACTCAAAATAAAACACTCCCTATTGTACCTTTGTGGTCATCATTTAGCCATTCAGGCCTTTTTCATTTCTACAATCACAATCTCTGTATAGACATCTGGTAAATGAAAACTACATCTATATAGTTGCATATAGTGTGTGCGTGTGTGTATGTGTGTGTGTGTGTGTGTGTGTGTGTGTGTATGTATGTATGTATGTATGTATGTATGTATGTATGTATGTATTTTCAGTGTCAGCAGTACCAGAAGGAAGAAAAAGGCAACCAGACTTTTACTCATGTATGCCTCTAAATAGATGATGCAATATATTTCAGATACAACTAAAAGTCAGATTTCAGAGCAGGATGATGCAATTCAACTGTCGATGCCATCTATAAGGGGACACTGAACCCATACAGGTGAAGTGATAAAGTTCTAGAAAAGGAATGGCCATGGGAAATGGATAGAAGGGGGAAAATTCAAGATTTATAGCAAAAAAAAAAAGAAATGATGAGATCTGGAGACTGACTGGCCATGGGGATAAAGGGAAGTAGTATCCTATAGTGGAGAACTGTAAAGTTATGGGTGAAAGACGTGGGCTCTCTTCTCTCTCACTTTCTACTTGTTGAGCAAATCTTGAGCAACTCTTTTAGTATGCCAGCAAATTATCTTCTCATTTATAAAATTGGGGTAACTATAGCAATTCTGATGTAGGAATCAGATGAGTTTATGCAAATGAAAATACTTTTCAAAGTTGGTAATGTGAAATAATGTCGGGGCAAACTTTAGGGATCCCTGCAGAGTTTAAAGTCTAGGGTAAGTTGCTAAGAGGTTTGAGAATGGAAGAAATGATGAGATTGAAGATGCTAGTGGGAAAAGTGCTCTCCATCACCTACACTGCTATTCAGAACTAGAGTTCAATTCTTAACATAAAAATTATAAGCCAGAGTATGGTTTTACATGTAGGGAAGCCCTCTTTAGTGTCTTTAAAATTGAAGTTGGCACTTGTTAGAGGAGGGAAGACAGTGACTGATTACATTGTCAGGTGTCCCTGAAATCATACCACATGCACAAAAACCTCTTGAGCCTGCACCCGGGCAAGGCGAGTTCCTGTCTCCCAACCATCTTGTTTTTGAGTCTTTGGAAGTTGTCTCTGGGTACCTTCAGTGTTACCAACATAGAGCACAGGATTATATCTCAGGCACAGCTTCCCTAGCAACATAGACAGAAAGGCAGGGGTGGGAAATTCCTGAGGCCCAGACCAGAGTGCATTTCAGTAAATGGTATATCTCCACAAAACCTGTCATATAGCAAGATGATACAGCAGGAATACTCCATATGAATTCTCCAGAGCAATTAGACTTCAGAGCCATTTCCCCTATATCAAGGGGCCTCAGCCTGGTGTGTCTCCTTTCACATGGACTTATCAATTACTTATGCCCCTTATAGTCACATGGCACCTTCTGTGAAATGAAGCTTATGTATCAGAAAGTCCTGTGATCAAATATGACTAGAGCAATTACTTTCTAGTGTAGAAATATGAATGGAAATACCACACAGGCTTCACATGGAGAGCATTTGAACACATGCACACGCGCGCGCACACACACACACACACACACCATTGCACTTCAGTTATATGGTTTTGCTCCCCAAACAAACCCTGTGAAAAACCCAAGTATTATCATCCTATCTTACAAGCGAGAAAAAAAAGAAAAAAAAATTTTAAAAGGAGCAGTAAGCCTTTCATGAATCTCTGAGAAGAAAAATAATTTTCCCAAGTGACTCTGATAGTGTGGTGTTTTAGGATCTGAATCCACAATCACAAGGAATAGTTGGAGAATTTTGTTTGTGCTCGCAAATTCTCTTCGATGATTGGAATATCCCTCACTCATCCATTCCCCTGAAGGGAAGCCCATTTTTCCTATCAGATTATTTCTGGCAACTATGGTCCAAAGGTGGAATATGAACCCTCTGCAATGTATTTTAGTAAGAAGATCAAATTTCAACATTTAATGTCTCTTGATTTTGTTAATTTCATGATGACAGAAATTATTACCAAATTTGACATCACATAGTGTAAAGAAGTTGTAAGGAATCATTTATTTTCTTTACAGATGTGAACAAATATGATAACTTCCACCCTTTTACTAAACTTATTCTGAACCAGACTTTCAAGGATTCCCTCACTAAATATAGAGCCAAATATACATGACTTGGGATATAAAAATTTTCTCTGTAATAAATTATGAGATAATAGTGATTCATTTTATTTATTAGAATTGGATTTCCTTTCCATATTATACTCAAAGTAGCTCTCAAGGATCTCAAAATATGAACAAGTCAATGATATTATTCCCTTTGATCTAGATGTTCTTTTAAAATATAGTTTAAGGTGAATTTGATAAAACTGGATAGTTGAATAGGTCAATACTACAGCTCAATCAAAAGCTTGTTGCCCCTTTAAAGACACAGAAAGAGAAAGAGACAGAAAAAGATGTAGAGAATGGAGAATGAAGAAATAAACCCACACATATACAGTTAACTAATATTTAACAAGGGAGCCAGGAATACTCAATGTGGAAAATAAATGG
Organism: Eidolon dupreanum; assembly: GCA_028627145.1. Classification (NCBI taxonomy): domain Eukaryota; kingdom Metazoa; phylum Chordata; class Mammalia; order Chiroptera; family Pteropodidae; genus Eidolon; species Eidolon dupreanum. Next base: position 87,873,387 of record CM053505.1, on the reverse strand, counting down.
TGTTGGAAGAACTGGATATCCATATGCAAAAGAGTGAAACTGTGTCCTTATATTAAACCACTCACAAAAATGAACTCAAAATGAGTTAAAGACCTAAATATAATACCTGAAACCATAAAATGCATAGAAAAAACAAAGGAACTAAACTCTAGGACCTTGGACTTAAAGAGGATTTTATGAATATGACCTCCAAAGTAAGGGAAGTAAAAGTTAAAATAAATGAGTGGGACTACATCAAACCAAAAAGCTTCTGCTCAGCAAAAGAAATCATCAACAAGGTAAAGAGACAACCATCTCAATGGGAAAATATATTTGCAAGTAATGCCTCCAATAAGGGCCTAATATCCAAAATATACAAAGAACTCATACAACTCAATAACAACGAAAAAGCAAACAATCCAATCAAAAAATGGGCAGAGGACCTGAACAGACACTTCTCCTTAGAGGACATACAAATGGTCAACAAATATATGAAAAGATGCTCAACATTGCTAGCTATTGAGGAAATGCAAATCAAAACCACAATGAGATACCATCTCACACCTGTTAGAATAAATATGATCAACAGGACAAGTAATAACAAATGTTGGAGAGGATGTGGAGAAAATCGAACCCTTGTACACTGCTGTTGGGACTGCATACAGGTACAGTCACTATGGAAAACAGTATGGAGGTTCCTCAAAAAACTAAGAATTGATCTACCATATGATCTGGCAATCCCTCTACTGAGTATTTACTCCAAAGATTTGAAAACCCATATCTGAAAAAAGTTTTGCACACTGATGTTCATACTAGTGTTATTTATGATTGCCAGGACATGGAAGCAACCGAAGTGTCCTACAATAGATGACTGGATAAAGAAGTTGTGGCACATATATACAATAGAATATTACTCAGCCATAAGAAGAGATGAAATACTGCCATTTGTGACCACATGGATGGAGCCTGAAATAGTCATACTAAGCAAAATAAGCCAGATAGAAAAAATTGAAAATCATATGATATCACTTATATGTGGGACATAAACCTAAAAGCAACAAATGAACAGGACAAACAAACATAGACCCCCGACATGGACAATGGACTAGTGGTTACCAGAGGGCAGGGAGGCGGGAGGTCAATGAGAGAAAAAAGTTTTTAATCATTTCTTCAATTAAAAAAAAAAGATTACCCAGAAAAGCTATCATTTAGAATCAAAAGACAAAGAGCTTCTCAAACAAGAAAAAGCTAAAGTAGTTTATCATCACCAAACCAGTATTACAGGAAATGTCAGAGGGATTTCTTTAAGATGAAGAAAAAGCTATGTTTCAAAAATATGAATAATAAAATTTCGATAACTGCATATCTATCAACAATTACTTTAAATGTAAATGAATTAAATACTTCTATCAAAATACATAGGATAGCTGAATGGATAAGAAAATAAGACTCTTATATATGCTGTCTACAAGAGACCCACTTCAGATAGAAAGACACAGACTTAATGATAGAAAAAGATATTTCATGAAAACGGAAATGAAACAAAGCAAAAAAAGCTGAGGTAGCAATAATTATACCAGACAAAACATCCTTTAAAACAAAGGCTATAACAAGAGACAAAGAAGGACCCAGTAATCTCACTTCTTGGTATTTATCCAAAGAATCCAAAAATACTACTTTGAAAGAACACGTGCATCCATATTGCAGCATTATTTACAATAGCCAAGATACAGAGGCAAACTGGGTATCCATCAGTGGATGGATGAATAAAGAAAACTCAGCAATTGCACCCCTGGGTATTTATCCCAGAGACTGGAAAACTTACAGTCACACAGAAAACTTTAATAAAATAAATGCTCATAGCAGGTTTATTCATACTAGCCCCAAACTGCAAACAGCTAAGATGTCCTTCAATGAGTGAATGGTTAAACAAACTGTGGTGCCATGGAATACTACTTGGCAATAAAAAATGAATAACTATTGATATATGCAACAACCTGGATAGAGCTCCAGGGAATTACACTAAGTGAAAATAATTCCCAATAAGGGATACCACATGATATACCATATGACTATACCATAACATACTGTATGATCCCATTTATAGAATGTTCTTGAACCAACAAATTATAGAGATGGAAATTAGTGGTTGCTAAGGGTTATAGAAGTGGGAGAGAAGGAAGTGAGTGTAACTATAAAGGGACAACAGGAGGGATCCTTGTGTGAGGGCACTCTTCTATATCTTGACAATGGTGGTCCTCACACACATCTAAACATATGATAAAATTGCATATAACTAAATACATACACACATCATATGTAAAACTGGTGAAATCTGAATATGGTCAAAGTATCAATGTCAATTTCTTGGTTGTGATGTTGTGCTATACTTTTACAAATTTTTACCATTAGAAGAAATGGAGTAAAGGATATACTAGGATCTTTCTATGTTATTTCTTACAATAACTGCATATGGACTTACAATTATATCAGAACAAGATCTGTGAAATAAAAACAACAAATATTGCAGAGAGAACTTATGAAATAATAAAACAAATGGAGATATATACCTTGCTAATAGGTCAGAAGACTCAGTACTGTTAAGATGCCAATTTCCTAAATTCGTGGACAGATTCAACACAATCTCAATCAAAATTCCAGAAGAGCTTTTTAATAGCTATTGATAGGGTAATTCTAACATTCATATAGAAATATAATGGACCTAGAATAGTTGAAACAACTTTAAAAAAAGAACAGAGCTGGACAGTTTACACTACTTGACTTTCAAAGCTTATTATAAATCAACAGTAATCAAGACAATGTGGTATTGACATAATGATAGAAATATACCAGTGGAACAGAATAGAGCCCAGTAATAGACTGACACATTATGTATATATAGACATCTGATTATTTACAAGGATATAAAGGAAGATTATGGGAGAATAATTTTTTCAACAATTAATTAGATACCTATATACAAAAATATATAAATTTTGATTTATACCTCACATCATATAAAAATTAAATCAAAATGGATCACAAAACTAAATGTAATACCTGAAACTATAAAACTTTTAGGAAAAGAAAGGAAAAATATTTATTAACTTGAATTCTCTGTTAATTTTTAGATAGAATAAATAAATCTAATCTATTAATGAAATAAAATTGATAAATTAGACTTCGCCCAAATTAAGAGTCCCTGATCTTTGAAAGGCACTGTTAAGGAGTTAAAAGACAAGCCACAGTCTTGGAGAAAGTATTTGCCAGTCACATATCTGATAAATAACTTGTACCGATAATATATAAAGAACTCTCAAAAATCAATAATAAGGAATCAACCCAATAAAAATTATAAAAATGATTTGAACAGTCACATAACTAAAAAATATATAGAAAATGGTTAAAAAATCACATGAATACATGCTCAACATAATTTTTCATTACACAAATACAATTTGAAACCACAATGAAATACCAAAACAAACCTATAAGAATGCCTGAATTTGAAAAGAATGACTGTATGAAGTATTGGTGATGATGATATGGAGCCCTGGAACTGTTGAGAATATGAAATGGTGCAATCATCTTGGAAAATAGTTGAGGATGTCTCAGAATATTAAATATACACCTACCATATGATCCAGCCATTCCACTTCTAGGTGTTTTACAAAGAGAAAAGAAAATATATGTCCATACAAAGACTTGCACATGAACATTCACAGAAGCTTTATTTCTAATAGCCAAAACCCAGAAATAACCCAAAAAGGACATACATAGGCCAACTGTGGTATATCCAATATGATACCCACAAATCTACACTGCTCCCTCATGTATATCATTTCACATAGAACAACACCACACATCAGAATAAACCTAGAAATGAATACTGACTTATAATACCATTTGGCTGGCCACTGTTCATATCACTTCTCCCAGCTTCCACTAAAACAGCAATTGCCCCTATTAGATATTAAATATGTTATAAATCTATGGTAAATAGATGTAGCTTCCTCTTTCATATATACTTCATCACTTGATTATCTAATCCAGTTTCATGACATTGAATAATACCTATATACTGATAACTCCCAATATACCTCTCACTTAATTACAGACGTATATACACAACAGTTCTAATTGCATGTGTAATAGTCAACCTACATTTAACATGTCAAAAATCAAACTCTTGACTTCTCCAAAATCTGTTCTTCCCATGTCTTTCCTATCTCAATTGATTGGAATTTCAATTTTTTAGTTACACAGACCAGAAATATTGAATTCATTCGTTATTCTTAGCTTTCTGTCACACCCCATATCCATTCCAGCAGCAAATATTGCTGATACTACCTTAGAAATATATCTATAATACATCCACTTCTCACCGTCAATCTGGAGTACTGCTGTAGCCTTCTAACTGGTCTCCATAGTTGAAACCTTGACTCCCTAATCTCTTTCAACACAGTAGGCAGAATGATACTTCAAAAACATAAGTATGAGTACAGTAATCACACACTTGATATGATTAGTTGTAGTAAGAGAAATATTTTTTGTCAATTTGTTTTAGGTGAGCTGACCCCTTTCAGTATTTCCTGTAATGCAGGCCTTATATTGGAGAATTCCCTCAATTTTTGTATGTCTGGAAAGGTCTTTATTTCTCCTTCATATCTAAAGAAGAGCTATGCTTGATACATTATTCTTGACTGGTAGTTCTTTTCATTTAATAGTTTGAACATGTGATTCCACTCCATTCTGGCTTATAAGGATTGTCTAATGGGTTTTCCTTTGAAGGTTACCATCTTCTTTTCCTTGGATATTCTGAGAATTCTGTCTTTGTTGTTGATTTTTGATCATTTTAATATAATGTGTCTCAGAGAAGGCCTTTTTGCATTGAGATAATTGAGTGTTCTGTTGACTTCTTGAATTCCAAGCTCCAGCTCACTCCTTAGATTTGGGAAATTCTCGTCAACTATTTCTCTGAAAATGCTTTCTAACCCCTACTCCTTTTCCTCACCTGCAAGAATGCCCATTATTCTAATGTTTCCTCTCCTGATGGTATCAGCTAGTTCTTGAACTTCTCTTTCATTATTTTTCATTCTTCTGTTTTTCTCTTCTCCTTTCTGACTTATTCCTAGATTTCTATCTTCGATGTCACTGATCTTTTCTCCCATCTGGTCAATTATATTTCCCAAGCTTGCTATTTCATCTTTCATCTCTTTCAGTGTATTCTTCATCTGCAGAAGTTTTATTTGGTTCTTTTTGAGGGTTTCAACCCCTTGCTAAAAAAACTTATTCTACTGATCTAGTTGGGTTATTTTTCAGTTCCTGGAATTGTTAATATGAATTATTTTGGATCTCATTGAGTTTTTTTGAAATATCATCCTGAATTCTCTGTCATTTAAGTTACATATTTCTATGTCTTTAAGGGATGAATTGAGACAACAACAACAGAGGGGGAGAATTTAAAGATCCAAATTCTCAAAGGTGAATGGGGATAAGGCAAATGCAGAAGAAAATGGACTACTGTGTATGTGTATGTGTGTGTGTGTGTGTGTGTGTATTATCCTTTCTATGTATTTGTAATGATAACAACAAGACAAAGATTCAGAATTGAAGTATATAATATAAAACAAGAAGGACCAAAGGGAAAACCCACAAAACCCAACCAAAATAAAGAAAACACACACAAAAACAAGGAAGCAATGGAAACATCGAGCTACCAGAAAGCAAAAGATAAAATGGCTATAAGAAGACTTCATATTTCAATAATCACCCTAAATGTAAATGAATTGAACTCACCAATAAAAAGGCACAGAATTGCAGATTGGATCTAAAAAACAAAACCCAACCATATGCTGCCTCTAGGAGAAAAATCTCAGTTCCAGAGACAAATATAGACTCAAAGTCAAAGGATGGAAAATGATATTTCAAGCAAATGGCATTCAGAGAAAAACAGGAGTAGTGGTACTAATATCAGATGAAATAGACTTCAAAATGAAAAAGGTAAAAAAAAAAAAAAAAAGACACTAAGGGACACTTCATAATGATAAAGGGAATGATGCACCAAGAAGACATAACACTTATTAACATCGATGCTCCAAATCAGGGAGCCTCGAAATATATAAAGCAATTACTAATAGAACTAAAGAGAGTAACAAATCAAAACGCTATCATAGTAGGGGAACTAAATACCCCACTATCGGATATGGATAGACCATCCAAACAGAAAATCAATAAGGAAATAACATCCTTAAATGACACATTAGACCAATTGGATGTAATTGACATCTACAGAGCCTTTCATCCCAAAACGGCTGCTTACACATTCTTCTCTAGTGTACATGGAACATTCTCAAGGACTGACCACATACTGGAATGCAGAGATAGCCTCATCAAATATAGGAGTGTTGAAATCATTCCAACCATATTCTCTGATCATAATGCTTTGAAGCTTGAGATCAACTGTAAAAAAGAAAGTGGGAAGAATCACCAATACATGGAGATTAAACAACATGCTACTGAAGAACAACTGTGTCAGAGAAGAAATAAAAAGAGAGATAAAGAGATACATAGAAATGAATGATAATGATAGTACAACATATCAAAACTTTTGGGACATGGCAAAACGGTCATAAGAGGAAAGTTCACATCATTACATGCCTATTTCAAAAAATAAGAACAAGCCCAAATAAACAACCTAACACTTCATCTTAAAAAACTAGAAAAGGAAGCACAAATGAAGCCTAAGATCAGAAGAAGGAAATAAATAATCAAAATCAGAGCAGAATTAAATGAAATTGAAAACAAACAAACAAACAAAAACAATAAAAAAATAAATACAAGAAAGAGCTGGTTCTTTGAGAAGTTTAATAAAACTGACAAATTCCTGGCTAGACTTAGTAAAAAAAAAAAAAAGCAAAAGAACACAAATAAACAAAGTCAGGGATGAAAGAGGAAAAATTATAACAAACACAGCAGAAATACAAAGAATAATAGAAGAATATGAAGAAAAAATACATAACACCAAATTTAACAACCTAGTAAAAATGGAAAAGTATTTAGAAAGATACAACCTTCCTAGACTGGTTCAAGAAGAACTGGAAAATCTAAATAGACCGATCAGCAGTATGGAAATTGAAACAATCATCGAAAACCTACCAAAAACTAGAAATCCGGGAACAGATGGCTTTACCAGTAAATACTATCAAACATTCAAAGAAGATTTAATACCTACTCTTCTCAAACTCTTCCAAAAAATTGAAGAGGAAGCAGTACTTCCCAACTCATTTTATGAGGCAAATATTACCCTGATACCAAAACCTGGTAAAGATAACACAAAAAGAGAAAACTACAGACCAATATGTCTCATGAACACAGATGCAAAAATCCTAGGTAAGATATTAGGGAACTAAATACAGCAACATATTAAAAAGATTATACACCATGATCAGGTGGGCTTCATCCCAGGGGCACAGGGATGATTCAACATATGCAAATCAATTAATGTGATACATCACATAAACAAATTAAAAAATAAGAATCATATGATCATATCAACAGATGCAGAAAAGCCTTCAACAAGATACAGCACCCATTTATGATCAAAACACTTAATAAAATTGGTATAGAAGGAAAATACCTTAATATAAGAAAGGCCATATATGACAAACTCTGAGCCAATGTTATACTTAATGGTGAAAAAATGAAAAATTTTCCTTTAAGATCAGGAATAAGACAAGGCTGTCCACTATCACCACTGTTATTCAATATAATACTGGAGGTCTTAGTGAGTGTAATCAGGCAAGAGAAAGTTATAAAAGACATCCAAACAGGAAATGAAGAAATCAAACTGTCTATATAGAAAACATTACAGACTCCACAAGAACAGTACTAGAAACAATAAGCAAATACAGTAAAGTTTCTGGACACAAAATCAATGTTCAAAAATCCATAGTGTTTCTATACTCTAATAATGAATTGTCAGAAAAAGAAGTGAAAAAATAATTCCTTTTGCAATTGCAACATAAAGAATAAAGTACTTAGGAATAAATTTAACAATACATGTGAAGGTCTATATGATGAAAACTATAAGACCCTATTTAAAAAATCGAAGAAGATACAAAGAAATGGAAAAATATTCTGTGTTCTTGGATTGAAAGAATTGACATAGTTAAAATGACCTTATTATCTAAAGCATGATACAGATTTAATGCAATCCCCATCCAAATCCCAACAGCATTTTAAAAAAGAAATAGAACAAAAAAATCACCAGATTCATATAGAACCACAAAAGACCCCGAATAGCCAAAGTCATCCTGAGAAAAGAGAACGAGACTGGAGGCATCACTCTGTCCAACTTCAAACTATCCCTCAAAGAGACAATAATCAAAATAGGATGTATTGGCAGTAAAACAGACACACGGACCAGTGGAATAGAATCAAGAGTCTATAAGTAGAGCCATGTTCATATGGGTAAATAATTAAAAAAAAACATACAGCAGAGAAAGGAAAGCCTCTTCAATAAATGGTGGTGGGAAAACTGGAAAGCCACCTGCAAAGGAATGAAACTAAACTGTTGTCTATCGCCATATATGAAAATTAACTCAAAATAGATTAAGGATCTGAATAGAAGATCTGAAACAATAAATTGCATGGAAAAAAATATAGGCGTTAAACTTATGAACTTTGAACTTAAAGAGGATTTTATGAATTTGACCTCCAAAGTAAGGGAAGTAAAAGGTAAAATAAATGAATGGAACTGCATCAAACTAAAAAGCTTCTGCGTGGCAAAAGAAACCATTGACAAGGTAAGGAGACAACCATCTCAATGGGAAAATATATTTGCAAGCAATGCCTCCAATAAGGGCCTAATATCCAAAATATACAAAGAACTCATACAACTCAATAACAACGAAAAAGCAAACAATCCAATCAAAAAATGGGCAGAGGACCTGAACAGACACTTCTCCTTAGAGGACATACAAATGGCCAACAAATATATGAAAAGATGCTCAACATTGCTAGCTATTGAGGAAATGCAAATCAAAACCACAATGAGATACCATCTCACACCTGTTAGAATAAATATGATCAACAGGACAAGTAATAACAAATGTTGGAGAGGATGTGGAGAAAACCGAACCCTTGTACACTGCTGTTGGGACTGCATACAGGTACAGTCACTATGGAAAACAGTATGGAGGTTCCTCAAAAAACTAAGAATTGATCTACCATATGATCTGGCAATCCCTCTACTGAGTATTTACTCCAAAGATTTGAAAACCCATATCTGAAAAAAGTTTTGCACACTGATGTTCATACTAGTGTTATTTATGATTGCCAGGACATGGAAACAGCCAATGTGTTCTACAATAGATGACTGGCTAAAGAAGCTGTAGTACATATATAGAATGTAATATTACTTAGCCATAAGGAGAGATGAAATACTGCCATTTGCGACAACATGGATGGACTTTGAGATAATCATGCCAAGAAAAATAAGCCAGACAGAAAAAGTTAAAAATCACATGATATCACTTATATGTGGTATATAAACCTAAGAGCAACAAACAGGACAAACAAGCAGAGTCTCATGGAGATGGACAACAGAGTACTGGTTACCAGAGGGAAGGGGAAAAAGGAGAGGGAGGAAAGGGGAGGTAGATGGGGTAAAATGAGTCAAATATTTGGTGACAGAAAGAAATCTAACTGTGGGCAATGAACAGACAATGCAATGTGTGTGTGTATATATATATGCGCCTTACTGTTGAATTGTACACCTGAAATTTACTAGATTTCACTAACCAATGTCAACATAATAAAAATTTTAAAATAAAATAATAAAATAAAGAGATAAAAAGAAAAGAAAAAGAAAAAAATAAATTAAAAGAGCCAAATAAATTCAACAGGATCTCAGTAATCTACAGAACAAAATCAAGCCACTCTAACATATGTGTAATTGTAGTCTCCCAAAGTCAGGGTACAGAAAAAATATTTGAGGAAATAATTCCCCTAGGTTTTCCATATTTGATTACAACTGTAAATCTATAGGTTCGATGAACCCAAGCAAGATAAACACAAAGTAATCCATATCAAATGTTTCAGAATAAAATTCATGAAAACCAATGATAATGAAAAAATTTAAATACAGGCAAAAAATTTACACTAGCTGCAGAGGAACAGATAAGAATATAAACAAATTTCTCATCATAGAACTTTCCATCCAGCAACTGCAGAATATATATCTTTTTAAAACATGCCAGAAACATGCAACTTGATAGACCATATTATATTTCATAAAACACTTCTTAATAAATATAAAATGACTGAAATCATAGAGTATATTTTCTCTGTCCAAATGAATTTAAATTAGAAATCAAAAACAGAACTACTATGTACAACACCAAATATTCAAAAATTAAGTAACACAGATTTAATAATCTATGGGTCAAGGAAGAAATTATATCAGATATTAAAAAAATATTTGAACTGAATAAAAATGATAACATATCAAAATTTATGGATTCCAGTAAGGAATTGTTTGCTAGAAAATGTATAGCTTTAAATACTAATATTAGAAAATAAAAAAGTTTTAAAAGCCAATGATCTAAGTTTTGACCTTAAGAAGTTAGGAAAACGGAAGGGCAAATTAAATTTAAATTAAGTAAAATGAAGGAAATAATAGTGTTTAAATATATGAAAGAGAAAATCATTTTAAAAGAAAAAGGAGAAAATTAAAAAGACACAAAAATGGTTCTTTGCAAAGAACATTCAAGTAGATAAGTGTTTAGCAAGAATGATCAGGATAAAATAGAGAAAATACAAATTCTCAGTAAAGGAATGAGACAAGAGACATCACTGTGGAACTTACAGACATTCAAGGGTTAATAAGTTCAGTAACTTAGAAGAAATGAACAAATTCCTTAAAAAATATAACTTCTCAAAACTGACTGAAGAAGAAATACAAAATCTGAATAGTCCTATATCAATGAAAGCAATATAATTTGTCATAAAAATCTCCCCATGAAAAAGCTCAGGTCCAGATTACTTCACTGGCAAATTCCACCAAACTTTTAAGAAAAAAAAAATGTCAACCTTGCTCAAGCTTTATCGGAAAATAGAAGAGGAAGTAACAATGCTGTACTCATTTTATGAGATCAGCATAATGCTAATTTCAAAATCTGACAAATACATTCCAAGAAAGAAAAATTCCCCTCATAAGAATAGATGCAGATATCATTAACAAAACATTACCATATTGTAGAGGTTGGCAAGTGATAGCTCACAGGCCAAATCTGGCCTGCCATCTGTTTTTGTAATTAAACATTTTATTGGAACACAGCCACGCCCATTCAATTATGTATGGTCTCTGACTACAAAAGCAGAGTTTCGTAGTTGTCACAAAGACCATATGGCCTATGAGACAAAATATTTAACATCTGGTCCTTTACAGAAGACAAGTTTGCTGACCCTTAGCATATTGAATCCAGTAATATATAAAAAAGATAATACATCATCACCAATTGATGTGCACATGAGGAATTGAAGATTGGTTTTACTTTTAAAAATTAAATAATATAATTCACCACAATAACAGAGATAATACGTATAATCATCTTAATAGATACAGAAAATTATTTGACAGTACTCAATATCCGTTAATGCTAAAAAATTCTCTGTAAACTAGGAATTAAAGAAAATTTTGTAATTCAGATAAACAATACAAAATAGTCCTACATCGAACATCATATTTAATGGTAAATATTAAACATAAACCTCATAATTCCAGTAACAAGATAAGAAGATATGATCCCACCACTTGTATTCAAAATTATATTGGATATCCCAGCCAATGCAATAAGGCAAGTAAAAGAAATAAATGGCAAACAGCAAAATTATTTATATAGAAAACCCTAAGGAATCTAGGGGAAAAATGAATAAATAAACTATGAATTAAATTTATTAAGATGATAATATACCAGTCAACATACAAACATGAATTGTATTTTTATATAGTAGCAGCATACAAATTGAAAAAATCCATTTAAAATAACATTAAAACAATTAATGTTTAGAAATAAATTTAATAAAAGATGTGAAAGATCTCTACCTTGAAAACTACAAAGACTAAGATAAATGAAGTATGTAAGGAGGTGAATGGGTAAAGGGGATCAAATATATAGTAGCTGAAGGAAACTGAACTTTGGGTGGTAATCACACAATAGAATGTATTGATGTCAAATTATAATGTACACCTGAAATTATATAATTGTATTAACCAACATTACCCCAATAAACTTAATTAAAAAAATAAAATAAAGTAAAATATGTAGGGAGGCATACATACCATAGTCACGAATTGGAAGATTCCACATCGTTATGATATCAATTCTCCTCAAATTGATCTATAGATTCAATAAAATGTTTACATACTTTTCTGTAGATACTAACAAATTATAATATTTACATGAAATTACAAATGGCTTAAAATAGCCAAAACAATCTCAGGGTGGGGGTAAATCTGGAAGACTTAAACTTCCTGATTTGAAGACTTACTATTAAAATGATGGTAATCACAATAGTATGGCTTAATGTATGCTGTCAGATGAGTACTAGATTTATGGGGATGATCACTTCTTAAGTGATATAAATGTCTAATCACTATGCCGTACTCTGTGAATTAATATATCATGTAAATTGTAATTGAAAAATAAAAAATATTAAAAAAAAAAATAGTGTGACTCAAGGATCAACAAGTAGGTGATTGCAACAGAATAGAGGGTCCACAAAGAGACCCATGTATATGTATTAATTTCAATAAAGAGATCAAATTATTCAATGTGGAGAGTATAGACTATTCAACAATGGTGCTAAAAAGCTTGATATCCAATAAAAACTATAAACTCTGACCTTTACCTCACTTTGACACAAAAACTAACTTCAAATAGATCATAGAGCTAAATGTAAAAGTTCAAATTATAAAGCTTCCTAACAAAAAATACAAGTGAAAATCTTTGCAATCTTGTGGTAGGCAAAGATTTCTTATATAGGACATATAAAATACAAACTACAAATGGAGAAAATAATAAAATGGATTTTGTCAAAATGTATATTTTCTACACTTTAAAGAACTGTTAAGAAAATCAGATTCTTTTGGGGATGGTCTCTGCAGGCATTCAGAATGGTTTAGCATTTGACATATTGTCAGATGCTGTCTTACAATACAGCTTCTAACAAAAGTAGGCTGTCCCGAATCCCTGGTAATAAAACTGTTTACCCTTATATCAAAGAGGTTGGGAAAACACCAAAATCAGCACGTGGCATGTGCCCAGGCCAACTTCATGGAATTTGTGCTCTGAGACCTAAAGTTCTAATGAGGTAGTCTAAAATTAAATAACATGTCAGCAGACCCCCATGGTGAATCCATGAGTGCTAATGTGTCCATGACAGGATCAAGCATGCTTTCCTTATTGAGGAGCAAAAAATCATTGTGAAAGTGTTAAAAACTAGATAAAATAACAAAGCTTTTTTGAGTAATAAATACAATTAAAAGGCTTGTTCTGTTAAAAAAAGAAAAGAAAAGAAAACAAAAAAAGAAAAGAAGAGAAAAGAAAAGAAAAGAAAAGAAAAATGAAAAGAAAAGAAAAGAAAAGAAAAGAAAAGAAAAGAAAAGAAAAGAAAAGAAAAGAAAGAAAGGTAAGCCACAGACTGGGAGAAAAGATTTCCAATGAATATATCTGACCAATGATTTGTATCAAGACTATATAGCACATATTTATGTCTCAAATATAAAAGACAAACAGCTTCTGGTCAAGATGGCAGTGTAGGTAAATACTATGCTCGCCTGCTCCCATGACCACATCAGAATTACAACTAAACTTCAGAAAAACCATCATTGAGAATCACCTGAAGTCTAACTAAACAGAAGTCCTACAACTAAGTAAACACAGAAGAAGCCTCATGGAAACTAAAAGGAGGGGTGGAGATGCGAAACAACCTGGTCCAACACCCACGAGTGGTGCTTAAAAATTGGGAGGGGTATCTTGGCTGTGAAGGTCCTACCTGAGGAGTGAGAAGTTCCAGCCCCACACTACAGGATCCCTAGCCGAGTGCTCCAGTGAAGAGAAGTCTCCACTGATTTTCATCTGTGAAAATCACTGTGGCTAAGTGAAATGAAAGACTGCTGGAGTCCCAGGCATTTCAGTTACAGGGCTCTTCCATGGACTTATTCCCTGATGGACTCACATGCCCTGAGCTCCAATACTGGGTCAGCAGCTCAAAGACATTAGGGACATACAGTAAGAAACTGAATTGTCTGGCTTCAGGGTGAGGGCTGGAGGGGCACCTTTCTCCCAGAAAGAAGTGAAGGCAGAAACCATTGTTCCTTTCGTAAGTCCTACTCAGCATGCATACACAGGTAGGTGACATATATGAGTCTCTATCAACCTTGCTAACATCATTTGCCCCTCCCCGGTAATTCCGAGACTCTGCCCCACCCAACATGCGGACCCACCCAAGCTGCTTCTAGTGGCTTTTCCATACAAATCACCTGTCTTGGTTTATCTACAGACTTTTCTAAAACCTCTCAAAAGTTTACAAACCCTTAAAAAGCAGCATCTAGCCTCAGTATGCCCTGTACTTCTTGCTAAGCAGCCCCAGATCCTGCACTAGTGGCAGCTGCCCTTACTTCACAGCTTAGCTTCTCCCAGGCATCTCCAAGCCCAGTGCAAATGACAATTATCTGCAGATCACTTTGTAGCTCATACCAAGAGGTTTGGGGCAGGGCACAGGCAGCAGCTGATCTTTGTCAGAAACACAGCCCCTCCCAAGAGGCCCCAGAACCAAAACACACAGTTGCCAACTTCAGACCACACCAGAACACCACCCAACCACCTCCACAAAGAACACACCCAAAGAGTGCACTTGGCAGGCACCAGAATCCCACTAAATAGAATCCTGTTCCATAGGGTCAGCTCTTGAACAATAGCTCCTCTACTTGAGTCATGGCCAGTCCTCACAACCAATCTGCCTGAAGATCAATCCCTCTATTGATGTGCCAAAGGCAATCAAGGCTTAACTAAACCAGGAGGACACACACAACCCACACAAGGGACTCACTTGGATCACCCAGCTCAGGTGACCATGGAGACTGTGCCACTGGGCCCCAAAGGACACCTACTATATAAGGCCACTTGACCAAGATCGAGAGACATAGCAGCTCCAACTAGTACATAGAAACAAATACAGGGAGGCAGCAAAAATAGAGAGACAAAGACACATGTCTCAAATGAAAGAAAATAACAAAGCTTCAGAAAAAGAACTAAATAAAATGGAGACAAGCAATTTACCAGATGCACAGTTCAAAACACTGGTTTTAAGGATGTTCAATAAACTTAGGAGAAGAGTAGATGAATTCACTGAAAACTTTAACAAAGAAATAAAAACAGAGATGGAAACTTTAAAAACAGTCAGAAGTGAAGAATACAATAACTGAAATGAAGAATACATTAGAGGGAATCAACAGTAGATTAGATGAAGTAAAGGACTGAATCAATGATTTAGAAGATAACATAGCAGAAAACACCCAATCAGAACAACAACAAGAAAAAAGAATCCAAAAGAATGAGAATAGTTTAAGGGGCCTCTGGGACAACTTCAACCACACAAAATTTGAATCATACAGGTACCAGAAGGAGAAGAGAGAGAGAGCAAGGAATTCAAAACTGATTTCAAGCAATAATGACAAAAAAATTCCCTAACCTAGTGAAGTGAAGGAAATAGACATACAAGCCCAGGAAGTGCAGAGAGTTCCAAACAAGATCAACCTAATATAGGTCCACACCAAAACACATCATAATTAAAACGCAAAACATTAAAGACAAAAAGAGAATCTTAAAAGCAGCAAACGAAAAGCAATTAGTTATATACAAGGGATCTCCCACAAGGGTGTCAGCCGATTTCTTAACAGAAACTTTTTAGGCCAGAAGAATTTGACACAAAATATTTAAATTTATGAAAAGCAAGGACCTACAACTAAAATTACTCTACCCAGCAAAGTTATCATTTAGAATCAAAGGACAGATAAAGAGTTTCCCAAATGAGAAAAAGCTAAAGGAGTTCATTATCACCAAACCAGTATATCTATCAACAAGTACTTCAAATGAAAAATAATTAAATGCTCCAAACAAAAGATAAGGTGGCTGAATGGATAAGAAAATAAGATATCTACATATGTTGCCTTCAAGAGACTCACTTCACATTAAAAGACACACACAGACTAAAAGTAAAGGGATGGAAAAAGATATTTCATGATGTACATAGAGGGTATTGTGCTAGTGGAGTAAGTCAGATAGAGAAAGACAAATCCCATATGATTTCATACACAAGTTTAATCTAAAGAACAAAACAAACAAACAAAAAACATAAAAAACTCATAGATACAGAGACTATTTTGAAGATTACCAGATGGGAGGGAGTTTGGTGGAATAGGTGAAAAAAGGTGGAAGGAATTAAGAAATACAAAATAGTAGTTACAAAACAGTCATGGAGATATAAAGTATAGCATAAGGAATATAGTCAAAGATATTATAATAACTATATATGGTGTCAGATGGGTACTAGATGTATTTGGGTGATCATTTCGTGAATTATGCAGATGTCTAATCACTTTGTTGTACACCTGAAGCTAATATATCATTGTATGCCAACTATAATTGAAAAATAAAAAATATTATTTAAAAAAAAGAAAGTTGCTTTGAGAACTGGCAAAAAGAGGATACTTAGAGGAGCTATAAGAGCTGTTTTCAAATATCTTAATAGTTATCATGAAGAAGAAATATTCTATTTATTTTGTTTGGCTACAAAGGATAAAAGCTAGAACCAAGTGTTAGGGAGTGGATTTCAGCTTTAAATAGGGAAAAATCTCTAATGATGGTCACGAGGATGGGGAGCATGGCATAAGGAATGCAGTTAGCATTAATATATTGGCTAGGTGGAAAACCAGAGGAGAGAAGGAGCAATTAGGGGGATCGTTTTATAAACTATATAAATGTCTAACCAAGGTACTATATACTTGAAACTAGTAATAAAAAAAGAATCAAAAACCTCTAATGATTTAAACTGTTCTACAGTGGAAAGCCCTGCTTTGAAAAACTAGTAAGGATCCGGGCAGAGGCCAGATGAGCCACCTGGCAGGAGTACTATTACAACAGAGATTCTTAATTTGGTAGGTTGTTGAGTCACATGATCTAGAACTCATTATGAAGGCTCCTTCAAAGCAGAGTTCATGTTTAATTCTTCACAGCATCCTTATAGTACCTACCACCTAGCCTCTGCTCCAGAAACATATAGTAAGTAACACACTTTAAGAAGGAAGTATCCTAGGGTCAGTGAGCCAAGAAACCTAAACATGGATGCCCTGTAGAGTTCCCAAGAGAATGCAGGCAAGATAAATGTATTCTTCTGTGCCCACATTGATAATGTTTTAGGGCAGGCCCAAGCAGACAGAAGTTTATAGGCATCAGTCAGAGAAAGGCTGTATGATTGTATATATGTGGAATCATTGAACTCATAGAAACAGAGAAGAGGATGGTGGTGGCTGGAACCTAAGGGGAAAATGAGGAGATGTTGGTCATTAGGTACAAACTTCCAGTTATAAGATGAATAAGTTCTGGGGATCTAATGTACATCATGGTGACTACAGTTAACAATACTGTATTATATACTTGAAAGTTGCTATGAGATTAGATCCTAAATGTTTTCACCATAAGAATAATAAAGTGGTAATTATTCAGGGTAAAGAATATTTTAACTAACCTTACTGCGGTAATCATTTCACTATATACATGTATATCAAATTATCATGTTGTTCACCACAATGCTTTGAAATTGGAAATCTGCAAAAAGAAAGTGGGAAAAACCATGAATATCTGGTGATTAAACAACATGCTACTAAACAATGACTGGGTCAAAGAAGAAATAAAAGAAGAAATCAAAGAAGAGATCAAAAGAGGCATAAAGATAAATAAGAATGATAATAAGAAATATCAAAATTGGGAGGATTCAGCAAAAGCAGAGGGAAGTTTATATCATTATAGGCCTACCTCGAGAAAAAAGAAAAATCTCAAATAAATAACCTAACATTTCACATTAAAAAACTAGAAAAAGAACAAAGCCCAAAGTCAGTAGGAGGAAGGAAATCATAAAAATTAGAGCAGAATTAAATGAAATAGAGAACAAAAAGACAATTAAAAAATTAATGCAACAAAGACTTGGTTCTTTGAAAAGATTAATAAAATTGACAAATCTCTGGCTAGACACACTAAAGAAAAAAGAGAAAAGACTCAAATAAACAAAATCATAAATGAAAGAGAAGTTACAGTGAATACCACAGAAAGACAAAGGACTAAACAAGAATATTATGAAAGGTTGTATGTCACCAAATTCAATAACCTAGAAGAAATGGACAAGTTCTTAGAAAGATACAACCGTCCTAGATTTAATCACGAAAAACTGGAAAATCTAAATAGCCTGTTTAACAGTAAGGAAATTGAAATAATCATTAAAAACCTCCCAAAATTTAAAAAGTCCAGGATCAGATGGCTTCACCAGTGAATTCTACTAAACATCCAAAGAAAATTTAATACCTATTCTTTTCAAACTCTTCCAAAAAATTGAAAAGGCAATACCTCCTAACTCATTTTATGAAGCCAGCATTACCTTGATACCAAAACCTGACAGGGACAACACACACAGAAAAAAAATTACAGACCAATATCTCTGATGAATATAGGTACAAAATTCCCAAATAAATACTAGCAAATACAACAATACATCAGAAAGATAATATATCACAATCAAGTGAGATTCATTTCAGGGGCACAATGATGGTTCGACATATGCAAATCAATCAATATGATACACCAACATTAACAACATAAAGGATAAAAATCCTTTATGTTGATATGGTATTGATATGATCATATCAATAGATTCAGAAAAAGCATTTGACAAGATACAACATCCATTTATGATTAAAACACTGAATAAAATAGGTATAGAAGGAAAGTACCTCAACATAATAAAGGCCATATATGACCAACTCTCAGCTAACATCACACTTAATGGTGAAAAGCTGAAAGTTTTTCCTCTAAGATCAGGAACAAAACAAGGATTCCCACTTTCACCACTGTTATTCAAAATAGTACTGGAAGTTCTAGCCAGATCAATCAGACAAGGGAAAGAAATAAAAGGCATCTAAATTGGGAATGAAGAAGTAAAATTGTCACTTTTTGCAAATGACATAAATCTTTATATAGAACACCCTAAAGAATCCACCAAAAAGCTATTAGAAAGTATAACCAAACATAGTAAAGTTGCAGGATACAAAATCAATGTACAAAATCTATTGTGTTTCTATATACTAACAATAAAATTTCAGATAAAGAAATAAAAAAAAAAACAATTCCTTTTGCAATTGCAACAAAAAGAATAAAACACCTATGAATAAATTTAACAAAGCTTGTGGAAGACATATACCCTGAAAACTACAAGACATATTGAAAGAAATTGAAGACGATACAAAGAAACAAAAAGATATTTCATGTTCATGAGTTGGAAGAATCATAGTTAAAATGTCCATATTACCCAAAGCAGTATACAGATTTAATGCAATCCCCATCAAAATCCCAATGGCATTTCTCAAATAAAACAAAAAATTATCAAATTTGTATGAGACCATGAAAGACCCCGAAGAGCCAAAGCAATCCTGAGAACAAAGAATGAAGCTGGAGGTATCACATGCCCTGACTTCAAATTATACTACAAAGCAACAATAATCAAAACATTATGGCATTGGTAGAAAAACAGACACACAGACCAATGGAACAGAACTGACAATCTAGAAACAAACCCACATGCATATGGGCAACAAATTTTTGACAAAGGAGCCAAAAACAAAAGAATGCAACTAGACTGCTATCACCATACACCAAAATTAACCCAAAAGGAATAAAATACCTAAATATAAGACCTGAAACATTTACATACATAGTAGAAAACATAGGTACTAAACTAATGAACCTTGGTCTCAGAGAGGCTTTTATGAACTTGACCCCAAAGGCAAAGGAAGTGAAAGCAAAAATAAATGATTGAGACTATATCAAACTAAAAAGCCTCTGCACAGCAAAAGACACCATCAACAAAACGAAAAGGCAACCGACAAAATGGGAAAAGATATTTGCTAATACTTTCAATAAGAGGTTATATCCAAAATATATAAAGAACTAACACAACTCAATGACAGCAAAAAACAAACAATCCAGTTAAAAAATGGGCAGAGGACCTGAACAGACAGTTTTCCCAAGAAGACATACGAATGGCCAACAGATATATGAAAAGATGCTTAACTTTGCTAGCTATAAGGGAAATGCAAATCAAAACCACAATGAGATATCACCTCATGTCTGTTAGAATGGTTATCACCAACAAGACAAGAAATAACAAGTGTTGGAGAGGGTGCAGGGAAAAAGGAATCCTCATACACTGCTGGCGGGAATGTAAATTGGTACAGCCACTATGGAAAACAGTATGGAGGTTCCTCAAAAAATTAAGAATAGAGCTACCATATGACCCAGCAATCCCTTTCTGGGTATCTATCCCAAAATTTTGAAAACATTTATTTATAAAGATATATGTAAGCCTATGTTCATTTCAGCATTATTCATGGTAGCCAAGACATGGAAACAACCCAGGATTTTTGATGGATGGTTGGATAAAGAAGTTGTGGTATGTATGTGTGTGTGTGTGTGTGTGTGTGTGTGTGTGTGTGTGTGTGTGTGTTTGTATAATAGAATACTACTCAGCCATAAGAAAAGCTAAAATAATAATGTCATTTGTGGCAACATGGATGGATCTTGAGAGTATCATGCTAAGCAAAATAAGTCAGATGAAAAATAACAAGAACCATATGATTTCACTCACATGTGGGATATAATACAGAAAGCAACAAATAGACCAACAAACAAAAAATTCATTGACACAGAGGACAGTATGGTGGTTACAAAATTGGAAGGGGAAGGGGCAGAGTTTGATGAAGGCAAAGGGGGTCAAATATATGGTGAGAGAAAGAGACTAGACTTTGGGTGGTGAACACACAATGCAATATACAGATGATGTATTATAGAATCGTACACTTGAAACTTATATAATCTTATTAACCAATGTCACCACAGTAAATTTAATAGTCAATTTTAAAAATTTTAAAAAAACATCATTTTGTATACCTTAAACTTAGACAATGTTATATGTCAATTATATCTCAATAAAGCTGGGGGAAAAACAAAACAAAAACTTGTTTTTTAATTGCACTGAATCTATATTTCAATTAGAAAAGAACTATTATATTTAAATATTTCATTTTCCAATCTATGACCATAATATATAAATTTGAATCTTCTTTACTTGGATCTTCAACAATATACGTTAATAAAGTTTTATAATATATGTATGTGTGTGTGTGTATGTGTGTGTGTGTGTGTGTGTGTATGTATGTGTGTGTATATATATATATATATATATATATATATATATATAGTTGATGGGCTTTCATCCACAGTAGTGGCACAGGGTCTGAGCTTGGCAGCTTTAGCCTGTCTACAGTAGGGGTCCTCAAACCCCAGGCTGTGAACTGATGCCAGTCCATGGCCTGTTAGGAACTGGGCCACACAGCAGGAGGTGAGTGATGGGGGACCAAATGAAGCTTCATCTGTATCTGCAGCCTCTTTCCAGTGCCAGCATCACTGCCTCAGCTTCACTTCAGATCATCAGGCATTAGATTCTCATAGGAGTACTGGTCCCTGGTGTCAAAAAGGTTGGAGACCACTGGTCTTGAGGACCGACTTAAAGGAACTGAACAGTTTCTTAGAGAAAATCTTTTCCATTGGAAAGAGAACTTTAGCACTTAAATTTGGTCCAAGTTTAATAGGTCAGCTTGAAAGAGGAAAGAAAGGCATTATTCTAATAATATAACTGTGCCTGTCATTCTCATTACCCCCAGGCTTAGCCCCTGCAGACCTAGTGTGACAGGATCACAATAATAGAAGTTAGAGAGGAAGAGCAGAAGAAGAAAGAGAGAGAGAGAGAGAGAGAGAGAGAGAGAGAGAGAGAGAGAGAGAGAGAGAGTTAGTACAAAGTCTCAAACTGGAATGGATGAGTGGAGAAGGAGCAGAGACCATCATCCTTGGTAACCTGCCCAAAACTTTGGTAGCTTCAATGATGGCCTTGTTGTGGTGGCCTGGTGGAACACTGAGCCCATTTCAGCTACAGGAATCATTATGGTAGCTGGATCAGGACAGAAAAAATGGCAAATGCCATGATGTTGTTATGAGAACTAGTTTAAAAGCACACATCAAACGCTCCTTGTCAATTCCTGGAACATTATAGAAGAAATTTGATGGGAACTGTAATCTTTTTTAAAATGGGTAGGACCAAAGCTAAATAAATACTCTATCATTTTTATCATTGTGAACAAAATTTTACTCCCGGCCACCATGGTCAGAGAGACATGGGATGCTTCAGCAAAAAACTATATTTAGGTTATTACAAAAGATTACAAGGCTATCCATCCTCAGGAAGCAAATTATACAAAGTACACAGTCAAAGACCTTAGGGGAGAAAGGAAGAAAGCAGAAAGATGCCATCGATTTTAGCTTCTTAGCAGCACGCTGCTAAGTGACCTTTCTCCCCAGTCCCTCTAAAGACAGAGAACCACAAGTGCAAGGTTTATGGAATGGCCAGAGAGAGTGCAGTGTCACCATGGTATCAGGCCACAGGAGGCAAAGCTGACTGAATGGTGGTCCTGCTTAGTTAATAATGTTGCTAGGAAACCCACATCTGTCAAGGTTCTACCCACTCTGCTTTCTGTGCATCATTTACTCACCAGAAATGACATGCAACATCACCCACAAAGTTGGAAGGATGCCCACCCCAAAGCTGATCTGGAAAATCCCCTGCAACTAAGGCAGAAGGCAACCTAGCTCTGCTCCCTACATACTGGCTATAAAGCTCACTGTCCTTCAGGTGAGCTCACTCATCTCCCCAGTGACACCCACCCCTCAGGCTGCATACCAGAACTGCTACCAGAACTGCTGTGCTCCAGCTTAGCCAGTCTACACCACAGAGTAGGAGTCATCTAAATAGTTACAGTGGGAGGTAGGTTGCAAGCAAGATAAGGGATATCTATGGATGAAATCTCACCAGAGAACTGGACAGCATGCCACACTGAGATGGGACCACTGGGGGAAACTGGCAGCAGGAAACTCAGCCTAAGAGTGATTTGTGGTCCATGCAGTACTTAATGAGCACACAATTTCTGAAAGATGCTACCCTGGTCACTGGGGATCAGAGTTAAACTAGAAACAGCATGGGCCACCAACAAGTTCACAATAGAGTAAGGGAGAGAGATCTTTAAACCTCTAATAAGAAATCAATGTGTGCAATGCTAAGACAGAGGGATAAACCAAATGCCGTGAGGAGAACTAAGAGGAAAATTCACCAATAGTCCAGGATTGGGCACAGGCCCCCTTCACTGCCCATTAGGTGCAGGAGACTATGGGAGTCAGCATCACTTAAGGGACAGAGTCAGGGAAGACTAGAAGTAATGGCTGTCTGCTGTAGTGAAAAATAAGGAAAGGGGAGAGACTCACTAGCACTTGGTTAGAGAGATGAGGAGAATCTCATCATACCTCAAAGTGAAGTGGACCTAGGAAATGTGGAGCAGTGACTTCTAGGCTAGTGCTGTCCAATCGAATAAAATATAAGCTACAAATGCAAGCCGCATATGTATTTGGAAAATTTCTAATAGTCACATTGAAAAAAAGTAAAAAGTACAGATGAACTGGTATATTTTATTTAATACAACATATTCAACAATTATTTCAACTTGTGGTTAATATAAACAAATTATTATATTTTATGAGATATTTTGTATTTTTTCACACTAAGCCTCTCATTTAGGACAGCCACATTTCAAGTGGCTGGTAGCCACTGTATTGGACAGCACAGTTCTAGACAAAGGAGTCGATATCAGAAAACAGAAAGAAAAGAACTATGAAGATATAAAATTTGACTATGATACCTATTCAGTGCAGAAAAGAGTCAGGTAATGCTAACAGGTCCCATAAAAGAAATAATGGCTACCATTTATCCAGTTCTTTTTGTGCATTATCATTTTACATGCATTGTGCCATTTAATTTATATAGAAACCCCATGAAGCAAGAACTGACATCATCTCCATTTTATAGTTTAGAAAATTGAGGCTTGGGGATGTGAAATAGCCTATCCAAGGTCACAGATTTGGTAGAAAAGAGGAAGGCTTTGAGCTCATGTTTGTCTGGGTCCTAAGCAAGTGCTCTCAGCCACTCACTAGATTGCTCCCCACATGCTGCTTTGCTTCCTAATATACATTGCCCTCATTAGATGAAGAGCTACCTGAGTCAGGACTATGTCTTATTCATCTCTGTTGGAGGTAGCACTCCTAAGATGACTAGAGCTCATGAATGAATGGTCACTCTTAGTTCAATTTCTTTTATGTATTGACCTAGACTGATCCCTAACTTTATCCATAGGGCCAGGTGCTGAATGACTTTTCAACATCTCCCCCAACCACCACCACCAAAATCCCATCCACCCTGAAAGAAAATAATAAATTCCATCTTTGAAGACATGCAAAAGGATGTACAAGGCCATTGCATTTGGCCAGGGAGGAAATAATCTGTGACTTTTGAGGGTACAAGTTCATTAAGGAAATGTAGGAGAGAAATTTGGGGAGCTTGAATCCTCTGGTTGAAGCGAGGATATCTGCTGAACATGAGGGGCGGGGTAAGACCTGGGCTTGAGGAGAGCTGAGAGTAGAGTGCTTTGGAAAGGGCTGTGGGATCTGCAGAAAGGAAAATACAGGATGGCAGCACAAAGGGCAGAGGTGTGATCAGGCAGCCTATGTGATTAATGAACCCTTCTGCAATATTTCAGATCCTTTACTATCAACTCCACACAGCCTGTGATTATTTATCAACAGGAAAGTAGAGGCTGGATGATATATAAAGTCAAAGACTGAGTGAGGCCACTGAAATAGAGTATATAGAAAAAAAATAGAGGAGCAGGTGTGGAGCATCCTGCCATTGATTTACAGGTGGTGATGTGAAGGTGGAGCAGCCAATGAGGTGGAAGGAAAATTCAGAAGAATATGAAATATTTCTGGGTTGTCCTATAAGGAAAAAAATAAAAACAGAGAAGGGACCATTAGCTTTAGTAATGTGGAAGTCATTGGCGACATTGACCATAGTACTTTCAGTGGTAGGAGTTAAAGCCTCACTAGAGTGGGTTCAATTGAAAAGGGAAAAAGAAAGATCAGAGAGAGTGAATCTAACAGTTCTTTTGAGGTGTTTTACTGTGAAAAGAGGTTAAGGAAAAGGATGATGAGCATGTTGTTGAAGCTCTAGAGGTTAGCAACAGAAGGGATAATCTGGAGGCTGTTGGAAGGTTGCAGTGAGGAAGATTATTCAGGAAGCACTCACACTTTTTAATGAAGGAACCAAGATGGGTGAGTAAAAAGTCCAACTGCTACTTGTGATTTATATCACTATATGGGTTTAAGGCCTGGATAATATATTATTTTGGTGGAGATGATAAAAATGACAATGATCAATAATGTTCATGATAAATAATAACATCCAGCAGATGAGTGATTGCTATTTGCCAAGCTCTATGCTAATCATTATGAAATTATCTCTTTGATCTTCACAATCATATGAGTTAGGTATTGTTTTACCTCCATTCGACAGATAAGAAAACTGAGGTACAGAAAGATTAAGTAACTTTCTCAAAGGTGTACAATGGTGACATTAGGACTTGAATCCAAGCATTCTGATTCCAGATACTTTGTGAGAATTAGGGGTTGGAGGGGTGCTGGTACTAGTGAAAGAAATAACAATTCTTGCCTTCCAAAGTGAGTCCTTACCTTGGTAGGCAGGTACACATGGTAGAAATATTCCTGTCTTTCCCCTAACTTGCCCATACTACAAACACACAATGAACTTGGTAGACAGACCCTCAAACATTCCAGGGTCCCTTCCTTCAAGACCAATTCAGACATTCTCCCGCTCCTCAGAGGAAGTTAGTATAATACAGATATTCTACTTCATGTACTTGGCTATATTTTGTGCTTAATCTCCATATTTCTCTGAGGTTTCATAAATTTCAGGAGAGTTATGAAACTCCTCACACGAGAAGTTTGTGAGGAGAAATGAATTAGTGTTTTAGTAGGACTAGGTGACAGTGGAAAAACTATTGCTATTTTTCGGCTGAGTAATGAAATGAGTTGAAATCTCCATCTAATAGAGCAGAGAAAAAGAGTAGGATGTTCTATCATAATGACTTCTGCTGGCATTGGCACATAGAGCAGCAATGGAAGGTGACCCTGGCTATGGATGGTTAATCAAATGCCAGGTCAGGCATGGCTACTGCAGAGTTACATTCTGAGTTGAAGGAAGAAGTTTCACCAGATAGACTCCTTCAAACAACTCAAACAGCAATGCTGGAGTGAAAAATGGAGAGCAATAGAAACGTTAAAAATAGAGGGCACTCAAGTCCATGCCTTGGGCTCTGTGCTTTACCACCTAAGAGCTACCAAAGGAAAGGACTATTAGATCTTCTGAGACTGTCTTAAAGCATTCTCTCTCCTCATCCTCCCAGAAAAATTAAAAAGACCATCACTACTGGGCTGAAGACATCATCCGAGGATAGGTTGGTTATCTTGATATGCTAGAAAGAATGCTAGGTTATGAGTCAGAAGACCTCAGACTCTTAGTGGGAGAGGATTCCTACACTGTGACTTACTAGCTGTGTGACTCTGAGAAAGTACTTCACCTCTCTGATCCTCATTTGGGAAATAGAGATAATAATGGCACCCACCACCAAAAGGAGATATGAGGATCAAATGAGACTACATGAAGGTGTTTAATATATCAGAAAAAAATACACGATATGTAAATTATCCTATATGATCCCTAAATTTAGTTTTATGTATGATGGTTGCTTGTTACATAGTATCTATAGGGACCTATATTCTTCTACCAAAAGGTCATCATAACTTCTAAATGAAAGCCTAGTGAAAAAAGAACAGGGACCTTCTGGCCCAAACATAAGCACTCTAGCCATCTCATACATTTTTTTAACTGTATATAGACATACTGACATGGATGGAGGGACTTCAACAGATCATCTGCTTCCACACACAACTTTCAGGCAGAATCAGGGCTATAATTCCCATTTTATTGAGAGGTCATTTAGCATAGGGATTAAGAGGGTAGGAAACCTAAACTGTCTCACAGGTAATAGTAATATTAGTAGTGTTCTTTTTGAATTTCCTTATGTAAATTTAATTTATTTTATTTTTATTTTTAGGCGAGGCAATCCTTGGTTGACCCCACAGATTGCAAGGAACTTGTCAGCTTATAATCTCTTATTTTGTTTTTATTTTTTATGCCTACAGCACCTGGTATTTCTAGGTGGCCTCCCATCCAAATACTAACCAGGCCTGACCCTACTTAGCTTCTGAGATCAGACAGGATCAGGCTTGTTCAGGGTAGCATGGCCACAGACAAGCTTACGTAAATTTTAGAATAAAGTAAATGAGTATGCTATCACTAGGAACCAAGATTCTCAGCATAAAAAAGAGACATAAACATAAAATCAAAGAATTTAAGTAAAAATCCTGAAACCTTACACTTAAATTGGAAAATCAGGATCTCATGATTTATCATTCTCTTTCCATTAAGTACATATTTCCTAGATTTGTCCACTGAAAAGTCTAGAAGCAGTGACTAGCCAGTAGCAATGAGTAGCACCAAGACTGTGATTTCTAAGTGATATTTCCCAACAAAAGGAACCAGAACTTCCTGGATTTACTTATCCTGGATTGGGGAATAAAATGTACAAAATTGCCCTAGGATATCTTATTGCGCCAGAAAGCAAGTACGCTTTCAAAGATCACTGGAGTCATGTCAAAAAGATATAATAGCCAACTGCAACTCCCACAGTCTGTAAATAGGGCAATTAAAGCTTCAAAAAGGTTTACTATAATCTACTGAAGTAAAAAAAATATTTAAAAATCGATACATTTTTAATAATACTAAAATAAATTATCATTGATTACTATTGGAAGTTGCTAAGACACTAAACCATCAGAATAAAAATTCACAAATAAAAGATAAAAATTAAGCATTCAGTCTTCTCCTCCTGTAGAAACTGTACCTCAGGGTAGCCAAATAGTTGATGAGGAAGGGTTCTTTATGGAAGAATAAAAACAAATCCCCAAATCATCATTCTGCAACTCTCAATGAAATAGCAGATCTAGGAAACAATCAATGATTGATAATAGAACCATTAGGAGAAAAGATGATGAGGAAAACACAATGGCAGGATCAGACTAACATCACCTGAATTCACTGTGGAAAGCTTACATCACTTTTTACTGACAACAACCAGACATCATTATGTGCTTCCTGATGTGACACAATACAAAGTACACATCACCAGTTATGAAGTATCAAAAAATCCTCATGTACACACACACACACACACACACACACACACACCTTAATTTAATCAACCATCTATATCTACCTGTGAGTATAAAAGAAATAGCAGGTAAAGAGGAAAAAGTTAAACTGCACCAAAAAAAGAAATTGGTCAAATCCAGAATGTGGGACATTCCACAGTTCAAATGAATCCGCTTTTAAAAATAATAAATGGCAGAGCTAGGGGAAGAAAAAGGTAGAGGGCATTTTACATTAAGAGAAATGTAGTGACATAATTTCTAAATGCAACGAGTGGATCTTGTTTGGATTTTCATTTAAACAAACCATCAAAAGAAAAACTTAAGACAATCAGAAATATTTCAATTTGGACTGGATATTAGATGATATGGTGGAATTGCTATGAAATTTGTTAGATATCATGATGGTACTTCAATTACATTTTTTTTAAGTTTATCTGTTACGGATACATATTAAAGTGTTTGCAGGTGTAGTCACATAATGTTTGATGCTCAACATACATAAAAATATTGGGAAGGTATGGTGAGAAGGATACTAAATAAAATAAAAATGGCAACATTTTATTAATCATTGAAGCCGAGTGATGACTACTTAGAGATTTATTATACTCCTTATTTTTATATATGCTTCAAAAATTCCATAATAAAGTCAAAAAGTAAAAAAAAAAATAAAAAGAGAATTAAGTTCTTGAGTCTGTCCGCCTGACTGCCACTCACTAGACAATTGAGCGTGGAGAAGTCACTTAACCTTTCTATGTCTCCTTTTTGTCAAATGCAAAATGAGGATAATAACAGTGCTATAATATAGGGCTTCTGTGAAGGTTAAATTAGTGTATGAATGAAAATGTTTGGGACAATGTCTAGCACACAGTAAGTACTCAGTATGTGTTAGCTGTCATCATCATCACTACCAGCAATGAAAAATGAGAAGTTACCTGTGCAAGCCTATCTGCTAAATCAGGAGGCTGCAAATTTTTTCTATGAAGGGACAGATAATAAATATTTTAGACTTTGCAGGCCACTCAGTCTCTGTTCCAAGTACCCAACTCTGTCCTTGTAGTATGAAAGCATCCATAGGCAATACATGAATAAATAAGTGTGGCTGTGATCCAATAAAGCTTTATTTACAAAATCAGGTAATAGGCCAGATTTGTCCTGTGAGCTGTAGTTTGATGACCCTCGTAGTCTACGATGGAAAAGAAAGCAAAAGCTAGGTCTTCTGCCTCTAAGTTTACATTATCCAATCCGCTTTCAACTAAACCAAGCCATGTCATGAAGGAGACGTGAAAAAAAAATCATAGTTTTGACAAATGTCACTACCTCTTGCAAATTACAGAGCGAACTTGAATGAGCAAATAATCATTTAAGGGATAAAATCCTGCAGATAACTTTAAAAATAAGATTATGGAAAACGATATTTTTTAAATCAACTTTTTCCACCAAACTAGAAAGAGCTATTTTCTGTCCTGATGCCCACAATCATTGCAGTATTACAGAAACCCTTGCTAATTTAAAAAAATCATACTACGTTATTCATAGATGCTCTCTAACGCAACTGTCATATAAGAAATAAATTAGCCACTACCTGGAGGTGTCTTCCTTGCTGTTGCTAGAGGGCTCTCAGGTTGGAAGCTGTGTCTCAGAGAACTCAGTGTTGTGGGGGAGGGCCCCCAAGGCATGGTAGCATATCTGCCACTTCATTATCAGTGCTCCCAGCCCCTAAAACATACCATCGCGAACTTTATAAGCACCTTTTACTTCTTCAACTCACTGCACAGGGGTGCTCCTATTTTTCAGAATGTTATGAAAGCAAGACAATCTGATGGACTAGTCTTCAAATTTGACTTCTGAAATGTTAAAAGTTAAGAAACATAATTAAACTGCAAATGCATTAACATTTATATAAAATATAAACCAAATGCTTATCCTGATTCGCCAAACAAATTACACTTTGAACATTATAAAAAACCAGCTACTTATCACCGGCACCATTTGAAATTATTGCTAGTACTACAACTCCAAATGCCTAAGATGCCTTAAATACAAACCCTGAACATTTACATACTGATTTCATGAGCAAAGCAAAAGGTATTTGCCGGTAACAGTACAGGACTCAGCAATTTTATTGTCTGAGTAATCCTGGTTCGTTCTGATATGAAAATTCAATTATTTTAGAACGGGCCCTCTCATTAAATTTTGACAAGCAGCACGAGCTCGGTACCAGTTATAGCTTGAAGAGACCGGGGGTGCCTGATAGCACCACACTGAATTTTAAAATGTAGTATTTTTGCAGGACAAGATTATCTGACAATTTTGTATTAAAAGAAGAAAAAATTAATCAAATACATTGTAATATTCAACATTGGTATATTTGGTCTTCTTTTTACAGATATTTTACTAAAAATTTGCTGCAAAAAATGTTTATTGCATGCTTTCCCCCTGATTTCACAACTGAGCAATGTACTAGAAAAATACATCGGTAGTGAACAGGAAGTATTTGACTACACATTTTTACCTACTGCTTGCTTTACCAATTGAAATGTATTTGTGGTGCTTACAAATGTGATTTCCAGAAACAGAAATGACTTTATTTGCATATAGCCTATTTTTTTATTATTGTCCAAGAAAAATCTTTTAGAGTAACTTTTGAGCAAGCCTATTGTCTTTTAAAGCAGAGTATGCAGCTAATCACAACATGGGAAAGAATAAACAATTTCATTTTTTCTCCACAGAGTTGGAAGGAGAATAACAAAGTCTCTAGCTCTGGGTTTGTTTAGTTTACTTCTGTCTTGTCTTTTTTTTCTATAAAACGAAGGTTTCTAGGTGCTGTGGGCTCTCTGCCAAAGATGTTTTTCTATGCTTCAATATATCTATCCACACATGGCCTGTCATGAAGAGAGGAATATGAACAGTTCCTATGTGTTGCTTTAGTTACGAAACATCCAACCAAGGAAAAGGAGCCCCAAGGTCAACAGCTCCAAAATCTGAATTAGAGAGAAGAACAATAAATAGTAAGGTGAACTGAAGAGCAAAAGAGTACGGAAAAGACATCTGGCTCCCTGCAGGGGCTGACTCTGAAATCAAGCAAAGGGATCCAAGAGCAGGTCTGACTGATGATGGTGATGTTCTGGGCAGGCCCCGCCTTCCTCAAGTACTACTCTTACTTAACTCTCCTCTTCCCTGGGCTTTCTCTCAGTACCTTTAACTTCTCTGAGCCTTAAGATTCTATTTTTGTGTGGTCAGCTGCTCGTTAAGTCTTTCTTTCCCATTAAACACACACACACGCACGCACGCACACACGCACACACACCCCAATTGGTATGTAACATATTTTACTGAATTAATTTTCACTTTGAGAAGTTTTCAAAAATACTAGAGTATACCACAGACTTCTAATTAAGTTTCTGGGCCTTGATGTTCTACCTTTAAAGTCTGAGCTTGGTAACTCATATATAGCTGTTTAAAAGAATATGAATTGTGTATTATACCTCCTTTTTTGGAAGAAGGAGAAGAAAGGATGAAGAAGGAGGAACTAGGCAGAGAGTTTACAGTACAAATTATTTCATGGTTTGTTGCCGAAGAGAAATATTAACTTAAAGATTGGTTTGGCTTTCTGCCGTCTAGCCTACAATCTTTACTGGCAGTACTAATTGAATTAGAAAGTGAAGTTCTCCATTCTGGAATACTCCAGGAAAACGTTATTCAGCTTTAAGGAACTATCAAAAGATGGCAACCTATGAAAGGAGCCCCAGGGCAGAGAGTTCAACAATAGAATCTGAGAGAATTGAGAAGCTAAGGATTTATTGGCCACTTGCAAGAGCTACCAGGATCAGAACCCAGGTGTTATGCTTAGATACTAGTCTGAATAAACTTTATTTCCTCTAGTATTAGGAATAGACATAGCCTAGAAGCCCTGAGAGAGTGAAGATAGAATTAGCCTTACATGTTAAGCTGAGCAAGGATGGGCTCTCTAGGCTATAGACTATAAATTTCTCATACCATAAAGTCAAAACTAATACTCCTTAAAAAAGAATAGGTTAGTCCATTTTTGGCCTACAACGATGAACATGCTGGTTTGTATAAATATACAGACTAAATTCAAGGGGTCCAAGGGCGATCAATATAATAGAGAAAACTTCACATACATGAAATACAAAACAGATTCACATATAATTTCATAACTGATCACACTCTATGGAGCAAGATAAAGAACAGAGCTCAAGATTTCAAGCTCTCACCTGTCTTAGCTACTTTTAGGCAGAAATAAGCTTAAGATTAGGTTCAGCTGCAAGGCCCTTAACTCCGCCCAAATACAGAGGCCTAAATCATTTTTGAATACTCAACAATAAGACCTCACCACTTCTTACCACACCAGTCTGGAATTTGTGATTATTCAGAGATTTTATTGGTTTATCATGGCCTGGTAAAACATTTCTTCAGAGGAAATTATGATTTAGTCTTGTGAACAGCTTTGAGGAGGGCAGGAAAACAGATGTCTCAAATACAAAAACAAACAAACAAAGAAAAACTTGTTGGCCATACTTTAACCATTGTAGAATCACAAACTCTCTGGTTGGAAGATAATTCAGGACTACCAAGTCTTGGTCAACAATGGACCACATATAAGACGGTATTCCCATAAGATTATAATGGAGCTGAAAAATTCCTATGGCCTAATAACATTATAGTTGTCATAACATCATAGCACAATGCACTCCTCATACGTTTGTGGTGATGCTGGTGTAAACAAACCTACTACGTTGCCAGTCATATAAGAATATAGCACATATAACTATGTATAGTACATAATACTTGATAATGATAATAAACGACTTTGTTACTGATTTATGTATTTACCATACTATACTTCTCATCATGATTTTAAAAGGACACCTGAAACTGAAGAAACTCCAGATGAACTGTGAAAGTCCTAGGGTTCCCTGCATTTAATCAGTATAGATATTTGCAGTATAGAACTCCCCTCCCCCAAGCTGTTTAATTATATGTATATATAGTCAGTGTGTTCATATTTGCTAAATCCTCTAAACTTAGGAGGGGGTGGCATGGCAACACACAATTCAGTCCTTAACAGGCAATATGAAAGAAGTCAGTTTTCAATTCAATAAAAGAATTTATATTTTTAAAAAATGGTTTGCTGTAAAACAGTATGCTGCGTTTTGCCAAAAGCAGCCCTATACATCTCAGATACCATGTCTCCTGATTGTATCATTTCTATTGTGCTTGAGTTGATTTCATCTTGTTTTGTGTTGTAACATGCTGCCCAGGCTTGTAGCCTAGGAGCAGCAGGTTGTACCACATAACCTGCTTGCTCCTCTATTATGCACTCTTTTCATTTCGTCCTGCCTTTCGGCTGTTTATGTCTCCTCCACCACTTTTATCCATAAGGCTGGAGTCTAGCTATATCTTTTCATCTCTCTAGGATCAGTATTTAGCATAGGACCTAAAACACAGTAGCAGTAAATGAATTTTATTCTTTTCAGTAAGTAAAATACTAATACTAAGGAAAGAATTAAGACTTTATAAAGAGCCTCTACATCATCACCTTGTTTTTTTTTTAATTTTATTTTATTATTAGTTTTAAGTATACGGTACATTGGTTAGACATTTATATAGTTTATGAAATGATTCCTCTGATTACTCTGGCTTTCCTCTGGCTTTCCACATAGCCATTACCTTTCTGCTGACTACATTCCCTATGCTGTGCTCCCCACCCCTGTGGTCATCTATCAACTACTAATTTGTACTTCTTTAACCCTTCTCCCCTTTCTCCAAACCCCACAAACCCCCTCCCCTCTGGGCGTCACCAGATTGTTCTCTTTATTTGTTCATCACCTTGTTTTATTTTCTTCATAGCAATGATCATTCTTGAAATTTGTCTTGTTTATATACTTCACTGTTTCTTAAAAGTGAGCTGTATAAGGGCAGAGACTTTGTTTCGTTCAACATTATATTTGCGGTTACTATATCAGCACTTGGTACATACTAAGTGCTCAATAAATATTTCTGAATGAATGAATGAATGAATGAAGACATAGTTCTGACTTCTCCCCGTAGTCCCACACTGGGCCTATTCAAAACATGACCAGACAATATCCCCACATGGATATCTAAACACCTCAAATTTGAGAGGACTGAAATAAAACTCAATGCCCAATCTAAACATGTTCTTCCCCACTTTGCCCTTTCCTATTAAATAACATCACCATTCAAGTAAAAAACTTAAGAATTTATTCTTCTTTTTCCCTCAACTTCCATATCCAACCCATCAGCAAATTATGATGACCACCTACTCTCAAAAATATACAAAACCTGACATCTTCTCACCACCGCCACTGTAGCTCCCTGCCTGAGCTACTATTTCTTGCTTTTAGTACTTTAATAGCCTCCTCACCTGTCACCCTATTACCATTATTGTCCTTCTAAAATTCTTTTTTTTTTCATGAAGGCACAGTGATCACTGCAAAATATAAATGTAATCATGCCACTCCTCCACTTAAGGAAACTTCCCCCAATGATTTCCCATCACACATAGCAAAGACTCTAGACTCCTTACCATGAAGTGCACATTCCTCACCAGCCTCATTAACTGACATTTCCCTATCATCTACTACATACAGTCTAGCCACTTGGTCCTCACCTTAAATAAAGCCTTTGCTTTAGCTTGTTCCTCTCTTCTACCTGCAATGCTCTTCTTTCTGATCTTTGCACGCTTGTCATCCAGAACTCACTTTAAGTGCTTCTCTCTCAAGGAAGCTTTTCCTGAACACTCAGTCTAAAGTACTCTCCAAATCACTTTTTTTTTTCATTTTTTAAAAAACCTTTTCTATTTTTACTTTTTCATTTAGAGTTGACATATAATATTTGTTTCAGGTGTCCAACAGTGGTTAGATATTTATGTAACTTATGAAGTGATCAGTGATCACCCTGATAAATCGGGTACCCATCTAACACCACACACATAGGTATTACAATACTACTGACTATATTCTCCATGCTATACTCTACATCCCTACGACTAACTTGTAACTACCAATTTGTACCTCTTAATCCCCTCCCCCTTTACCCATTCCCTCACTCTGCATCTGACAATCATCAAAATGCTCTCTGTATCTATGAGCTTGTTTCTGTGGTTTGTTTATCCTGTTCTCTAGATTCCACATATGACTCTTGTTTTTCTGTCTGACTTACTCCACTCAGCACAATACCCTCTTGGCCCATCCATGTTGTTGCAGATGGCAAGATTTCATTCTTTTTTTTATGGCTGAGTAATATTCCATTGCAGAAACATACCACCTCTCCTTTATCCATTCATCCATTGATGGACACCAAGAATGCCTCCATATTATACCTACTGTAAACAATGCTGCAGTAAACATATGGATTCACATGTCTCTTCAAAGTAGTGTTTTGGATTACTTCAGATAAATACCCAGAAGTGGGAATATTTGGTCCTTCTTGTCTCCTGTTATAGCCCTTGATTTAAAGTCTATTTTGTCTGGTATAAGTATTGCTACTACAGCTTTTTTTTTTTTTTGGTTTTCATTTTCATGAAATATCTTTTTTTCATCCCTTTACTTTCAGTCTGTGTGTGTCTTTCAATCTGAAGTGAGTCTCTTGTAGGCAGCATATGCAAGGGTCCTGTTTACTTATCCATTCAGCCAACCTATCTTCTGATTGGAACATTTAATGAATTTACATTTAAAGTAATTGTTGCTAGATATGTAGTTATTGTCATTTTATTATTCATATTTTTTAGCTTTTTTTCCTTTCTTCTTTTTCTTCTTAAAGAAGTCCCTCTAACATTTCCTGTAAGACTGGCTTGGTGATGATGAACTCCTTTAGCTTTTTCTTGTCTTAGAAGCTCTTTATCTATCTTTTCACTGTCAATGACAGTTTTGCTGTGTAGAGTAATGTTGGTTGTAGGTCCTTGCTTTTCATCACTTTGAATATTTTGTGCCAATCCCTTCTGGCCTGCAAAGTTTCTGTTGATAAATCAGTTGAGTCTTATAGGATCTCCATTGTAGATAACTAATCCCTTTTCTCTTGTGGCTTTTAAGATTCTGTCTTTGTGTTTAAGCTTTGGTATTTTAATTATGATGTGTCTTGGTGTGGGTCTCTTTGGGTTCATCTTGTTTGGAACACTGAGCTTCTGAGTTTGTAATGTGTATTTCCTTCACCAGGTTAGGGAAGTTTTCAGTCATTTATTGAAATAGGTTTTCAATTCCTTGCTCTCTTCTCCTGGTATCCCTATTATGTGAATG
This sequence comes from Eidolon dupreanum, assembly GCA_028627145.1. Classification (NCBI taxonomy): domain Eukaryota; kingdom Metazoa; phylum Chordata; class Mammalia; order Chiroptera; family Pteropodidae; genus Eidolon; species Eidolon dupreanum. The sequence continues at coordinate 87,836,513 of CM053505.1, read as the reverse complement.
TTGGTACACTTGATGTTTTCCCAGATACCCCTTAAACTCTAGTCATTTCTTTGGATTCTTTTTTCTTGTTGCTGTTCTGATTGGGTGTTTTCTGCTATTTATCTTCTAAATCACTGTCTTGATGCTCCACTTCATCTAATCTACTGTTAATTCCTCCTAAGGTACTCTTCATTTATTTTATTCTTCATTTCTGACTGGTTCTTTTTTTGTTTTCTATCTCCACTTTTATGTTTTCTATCTCTTTGTTAAAGTTCTCACTGAGTTCCTGTACTCTACCCCTAAGTTCATTGAGCATCCTTATCATCAGTGTTTTGAACTCTGCATCTGGTAAATTGCTTGTCTCCATTTTGTTTGGTTCTTTTTCTGGAGCTTTGTTCTGTTCTTTCATTTGGGACATGTTTCTTTGTCTTTCCTATTTTGGACTGCCTATTTATGTATGTTCCCATGTACTTGGTAGGGCTGCTATGTCTCCCAGTCTTAGCAGAGTGGCCCTATATAGTAGGTTTGCTGTATGTCCCAGTGGCACAGTCTTCCCTGGTTACCTGAGTCAGGTGCTCCAAGTCTCTCCCTTGTATGGGTTGTGTGTGCCCTCCTATTGTTATTGAACCTTGGTTACTGTTTGCTCATCAATGGGAGGGATTTATTCTCAGGCTGATTTGTTGTGATGACTGGCTGTGACCAGTGGAGGAACTGTTGTGCAGGGGCTGACTCCAAAGAGCAGGATTCACTTCAGCAGGGCTCTGGTACCTTCCTTGTCTGTTCTTTGGCTGTGTCATCCTCAGTTGTGACTTTGGGTGGTACACCAGCTCAGACCAAAATCAGCCACCGGGGTTGCAGGATGGGGCCTTTGGGGAGGAGTCCTGCCACAGGCCAAGTTCAGTTGTAGCCTGTGTCCTGCCTGGGGCCACCTGGCATAAGCCACCAAGCAATCCAAAGATGACTGCCACTCACACTGGGCTTGGAAGTACCTTAAGAGGACAAGCCACCAACTGAGGCCGGCTGCCATTAGTGTAGGCTTTGGGGCAGCTCAGCAAGAGATTTGGGGCACACCAAATCCAGATGTTGCTTGTTTAGCTTTTGTGAAACTTTAAGAGATTTTAGAAAAGTCTGCAGCATGAGCCAAGACAAAACATTTATATGGAAAATTCATTGGAAATGGGTTGGGTGGGCCTGCACATTGGAAGGGGCAGGGTCTCAGGGAATCACCAGGGTGGAGTGACCAGTGTTAGCTACAATGATGGAGACTTAGATATGGCACCTGCCTGGGTCCACAAGCTGGGATGGGGAGAGCTCAACAAAGGAACAATGCCCTCTGCCAGCACTTCTGTCTGGGAGAAAGCTGTCCCTTTAGCCCTCACCCTGAAGACAGACAACTCTGTTCCTCTCCATATGTCCCTGACACCTTTTGAGCTGCTGACCCAGGGCTAGATCTCAGAGTCAGCAAGTCCACCAGTGGTAAATCTGAATTTTGGCCCTTTAAGAGAAATATCTGTGACTCCCCCAGGCCTTTGCCTCACTCAGCCACAATCTCCACTGGTTTTTATAGTCATAGTTGTGGTAACTTCTCTTCCTAGCACTGGAACCCTGGGCCAGGGTCCCCAGTGTGGGGCCAGGACCCCTCACTCCTCCAGGGGTCCTCCACAGCTGAGATAGTTCTCCTGATTTTCAACTTCCATATGTGGGTGTGGTACTAACCTGTTCCACATCTCCACCCCTCTTATCAGTCCTGAGATGGCCTCTTCTGTGTGTCTCCAGTTGTAGAACTTCTGTTCAGCTAGATTTCAGGTGACTCCCAATGATGGCTATTCTGTAGTTGTAATTTTGATGTGGTTGTGAGAGGAGGCGAGCATAACATTTACTTACTCTGCCATCTTGACAGGAAGCCTCCAAATCACTTTCAATCCCATCAACTGATTACAATTCTGTTTGTAGTACCTACCACTACTGATTTATCACTATTTGTTTATGTGTTTATTGCCTGTCTCTCCAAGTAGACATGGGGACAGAACCCACATCTGTTTTGATCAAAACTCTATCCCTAGGGTCTAGAACCAGTTCCAGATACATAGTAGGAACTCAGTAAGTATTTTTTGAATGAGCGAATGGGTTGAATGCACTGAACAAACAGCAATGCAGGCACAAGAACGAAACGCTCTGTTTAAGGTTCTGATTGAGGTAAGAAACCTGTTGGAGGAAAGAAACATCATCTCTTCCATTGGGTTTGCCCATTGACTTTGTTCAATTGGCAGAAAGAGAGCAGACCACTTATAGAAGAAACTCGAATCCATGTAATGTCAGAGTAATTAGCTCATTCAAAGAATGTGCAGGGAGTGGCCTTATAGGCATGAAAATTAGTCAAGCTCCATAGCAAGATTTCAACATTCACTCATCCAATGGTCTGTTTGTTCATCCAAATAGCAAGCATTTAGTAGGTCTCTGCTCTGTGCAAAGTACGTTACAAGACACTGTAGCAGCAAAAATATATTTAGGATCAAAACAGTCTATTGACAGAATAGCTCATTTTTAAACTAATTAGATGAGCTCTGAAGAGACAAATCTTAAGGTGAGGTGAGAGCCAGAGTGAGCAGAAGAGGCACTCATCTCTGCCTCAACTTCTGCCTGGAAAGTGAGCAGAGCTTGGGAAAGTCAATCTAGGCCTGCTTTGTTGTGTTCACAGTAGACAAGTGGGGTTTCAGGGTGGGTTGGTAAGAAGCAGATATTGTGGACCACCAAGAAGTCAGTTTCATTAACTCTAAATGGTCATTAATAATTTCAACAATAAAAGTTTTTATGGTGAAATAATTTTATATGATATCTTAAGATAGGAGAGTTTAGGAACATTCTCTTAACTTAAACCATATTGATGTAGTACACAGAGACATACTAAAAAACATGTTAATCCTGGAGAGGAGATGAAGGTGATAAATGTTGAGGATCTGAGGTTCTGCTCCAAATACCTGGACTTTTCAATCTGAACAAGTAGAAAGCTAGAGCTGGTGTATGAGCAAAGCTTCAAACTCATGCAGAAACCCCAGCTCAGAAATTCAATTCTGGACTCCTTGAACAAGGTGATATCCCTTGAAATTTGTCAAAGATTAATTTAAAAGGAATCCAAAGCAGGACTTGTTCACCCAGTAGGAAACATACCTATGGGACCTGGTATCCCAATAAGGCATATAATTCAATAATAACTGCCACTTATTAACTATAATAAAGGAAAGAAGATGATGGAGGGACAGTGCTTTTTTGAATACTAAAGAAACTTTCTTTCATAAGAAGACATTTGAGCACAAACTTAAATGAAGTAAATGGGTGAACAGAATGAAGATCTAAGGAAAGAACTATCCAGGCAGAAGAAAAAGCAAGGGTAAAGATCCTTGGGTACCTAAAGAGGAAGTAACTTGCTCAAAGTCACAATTTACAATTAGTAAACAGTGGAGTCTGCATCTCAACCCAGGAACTCTGGCTCTATAACCCATATTTGAACCACTGCTCCATACTGCCTCAAATATCAACTTCTTCAAGAATAGTGTAAGCCAATTTAAAATTGCAACCTCACCACCACCATTTCTGCCTCTTTCCCTGACTTTATTTTTCCCCATAGTGTTTACTATCATATGACATACTGTATGCTTCCTTCTTTATTTTGGTTGCCTGTCTCTCTGCCACCCTACTGCCCACTAGAATATAAACTTTATGAGGTCAGAGATTCTTATCTGTTGTGTTTACTGTTGTATTAGAACAATGTTTGACACAGAATAGTGCTTAGTAAACATTTTTTAGATGGATGGGTAGATGACATGAATTATATATCTTCGAGGATTTCAAAGCTTTTGGGGAGTCAATACTAATTGACTGGTTAACATCCAAAATGGTGATCAAAATCTCTGATAAAGTCAGTGGATATTCCTAACAGAGACTGAATCCTAGGTGTTTGGCCTTGAGAACAAGGAATAAGTCCCCAAAACATCTATATCTGTCATCACTTATCAGTTTATCAAGTACTTTCTGTGAGCAGCAGCACAGAATCATGACCTATAAATGTACCTTAGAACAAGTTTCCAAATGTTCTTTTTTACAAACTGAACAGTGTTTATGGCCTCTTTTTTTCTACTAATGTTCAAAAAGTGGAGGAGAGAATAGGTAGTCCAATGCTGTTAAATTATGACATACCAAAAAGTTTTTTCTCTTTGTTATAACATGAAATAAAACCACACATAGTAAAGTCATTTTGGAGCTCCAGAACACAAAATGCCAACCCAGCAAAAGGAAGCCAAGATATCCTACAGGCATTCCAAAATGCATGAGAAATAGAAAGTCCCCCCACCAAATCCCTTGGAATGAAGAGCATGCATTCTATAATTAATGTGAAACCAATCAGGTAATACCAAGTCTATATGAAATACACAGAGATTCATAGATGATGCAGTCTAATCCATCAACTTAGAGACAAGGACATTGAGTGCCAGGAAAGTAAAAGCAACATGTCGGCTGCCTCATAGAAAGTGAATGGCAGAATGAGGGCTAGAACCCAGGTGTCCTGATGTCCTGTACAGAGCTCTATCCTCTCTATGACAGAGTCTTCTTAATCCAGGCACCAGATTCTATATCAAGAGATTCCATCCTTAATTTTTTTCATGGAGTGTGAAAGATCTCCATTTTTAAAGCAAAATTCCCCTCAAACAATTCTTAAGCCATTATATTTTGGTCTGCACCTATTTCTCTTAACCCTTGAGAACGTGAATTTTCATTCTCTCTCGGAGCCAGGGTTTTAAGGAAGCCACACTCATATGATGTTGACCCTAGTAAATATTTTATTCAGTAAGAAGGAAGAACCTGTAGGAAATGAAATGGAATCCAATACCCGCACTTGGATGCAAGATCCAGAAATTGTTTCCCTCCTTTCATACATGTGAGTGTCCTCCCAACCCAAATACTCACTAACCTGATACCAACACTTTATTATAAATGCACATATAAGTTAAACATTTTAATTCTCTTCTCTGTGCATGTGTTTTCATCAGTGTAGTGTTCAGAGAGAAGGGGGTGGGTCTGCGTAATTCTTTGATTTTCAGAGACCCTCACATAGTACCATGTGTAACAGGCACTTAAGAAATACCTCTGGTGAGGAGCAACAGTTCCTTTTCCTTTATGTGAAACCACTCTTTTCTCAGGATATTCTGAGCACTGAAGAGCGAGGCAGTGTAGGACCATTGAGAGGAACATCCCAGGTTATTCCAACATAGAAGGAATCTTGCTGAAGTTTCCAATTGTTGTCTGCTCAGCTTAGTTAAATCTGGGAGGTATTCAGCACCTTCCCAATGGTTGGTGAGCGTAACCCAGTTGAGTATCAGTATCAAGCACTCAGACATATTTCTTTGCCCTGAAATTTCTTCATTCATTTGTTCGTTCAGTTATTCATTTGCTCAACACATATTGAGCCCATTCTCTGAACCAGGCCCTGTGCAGCCACTATGGAGGATATAGAGCTTATGGTTCTAGTAGCAACCATAACAACCCACTCCAAAGTGTCAGTGTAAAAAGTGACCAGTACCTTGATAGAAAAACAAGCGATGCAATCCGGATATTCAAGAAAAATACAGAAATTATTTCCAACTTGCAGAATCCAATGGCATTTGGGTTTTGCACTGTGATTTGAGGAACAGGTAGCATCTGGACATGAAAAGATGGGGACTAAAAGTAGGTGAGGTAAGGCCTTCCAAGTGGAAGGAACGGTGTGGATGCAGGACCATGTAAATCAGACTCAGCAACTGGATGAATGACAATGCTTGAAAAGATTCTATATTTTAAGTCATGACAAATGCTAAGGACACATTTTCATCTGTAGCCCATGTAGCCTGCCATCCTCTAACCAGTTGGATTTATTTTAGGCCTCATATTTAGGCTCCTCTCTGGGCCAGAGCTGCAGGATGAGCTATCGTGAACGGGAAGTACCTGTGTAGTCATACCTTCTCTTTATTCCCATCCTTTAGAAAAGAATCAGATTAAACAAATAAACTGACATACATGATCAAAAAGTCAGTTTTGTGCCAGAGAAAAATCTCTGCCACTAACAACCTACCTCCATCACTCTCATTGACTTCCACTTCTAACCCTCCTGGTCTCTGCTTCTTCAAAATTCGACTCGCACTAGTCAACTGAATGAATGGAGGTAGAAATCACAGCCATCTGCTTTCCACTCAACTCAGAAAATCATCCAAATTTTTCAGCAATGCCTAAAACTCTTAAATCTTCTAGTCAGTTTATGGTAAATATATGCGCAAAAGACTATAAAAATCCCTGTCCCATTTTCTACATTCAACATAAGTAAGTGATGGGAATCTGAGTTTTAACTGTGTATACTTTTGGTAGTATAAAATATCTTGTAAAAAAAAAGGATGGAAAAAAAGAGAACCGCTTAGTGATTTTAATTGGACTATGTATAGAATTTAAACACCATTGCTCTAACTCTACCACACAAAACACTGAGCAAACAAGAGCTGTTTTCCACTACGTGAGGTCTTTAAGTTGAAACAAGAATGAGCATTTGGCATGGGTGGTAGTACTCGCTGATTCAAGCTATTAGGCAATTTTCCCCCTTTGGAATAAAAATGTCAATTAGTCCTTTTGCCAGAGCACTGTAATAGAGTATTTTAAGCCACCTTTTCCCAGATCTCTTTTGTACAGCCTTTCACACAGAGATTTGTTGTGTGGGGCAGTCTACACACAGGAAGAAATCTGTGGCCTTGGGGCAGCAACCTTCAGAGTGAACAAGACCCAATAAAGATCTCACCTGAGGAGGAAAAGAAAAGGCCTAAAAAAGGGTACGCTGGTGGAGGTAATGGGCAAGCTCAGCTGTATTAGCATTACTGCCTTGGTTGTGCACATAAGCAAGATCACATTTCAATCGTTGACTTACTACTTCATTAGTTTATGAATGAGCATGTAGTTTTAGCACACAGCTATAATTCCTACCTCACCCAAAACAATACCTGTAAAGAGCTTTGGCTCTTTACAAAAGGTTTAGATTGACTTAGAGGTCATGTAGTGTAGAGATTAGGAGTACAGGTGCTGGAGACTGATAGTCTGGATTCAAATACTGTCAGTGCTACTTATTAGCTGTGTGCATTTGGTCAAGTTATTTAACCTCTCTGTGTCTCTGATTCCTCATCAGTAAAATGAGGCTAATACAGTACTCACCTTAAATGATTGTGGTATGAACTACAAAGATATTAACAGTGAAAGTTGGTAGAGCGGTGCCATAAATAGTAGAAATATTTATTTATAAGAACACTATTTTACAAAATTATAAGTCAAAAGCAAGATAATATATTTGCCTTTACAAGGATAAATCTCAATGGAAAGTCATTTATCTGGCAGCCTCAGCAGTCTAAAAAACACACTTAAAACAGAAAGGAGTAAAAGCCTCTGAACAGCCTAAAATGAAGTTGCAAAATTCATGATCTACATGTCTGCCCTTGACTCAAAGATGGGCTCTTCTGGCCTTCGCTTACAGGCGCTGCATAATCTTTTTTTTTTTTAACAGCTTTATTGAGCTATAATTCATATACTATACAATTCACCCCTTGAAATTGTACAATTAAGTAGTTTTTAGTATATTCACAGAGTTGTACAACCATCATTACTATCTAATTCCCAAACATTCCATCATCCCAAAGGAAACCTTGTACCCTTTAAACAGCCACTCTCCCCATTTCCCCCACCCTCCATCTCTGGGCAACCCCTAATATGTTTTTTGTATTTGTGGATTTTACTATTCTGGGTATTTCATACAAATGAGATTACATAGGGTGTGGTCTTTTGTGTATGGTTTCTTTTACTTAGCATAATGTTTTTAAGGTTCATTCATATTGAAACATCTTTTTCTTGTCTTTTTAATGGTTGAATAGTATTCTATCACATGGATATACTAGATTTTGTATATCCATTCCTCACTGATAGACATTTAGGTTGTTTCTGTTTTTTGACTATTATGAATAATGCTGCTATGAACAATTTTTGCACAAGTTTCTGTGTGAACACATGTATTCAATTCTCTTGCACAAGTTTCTGTGTGAACACATGTATTCAACCTAGGTGAGGAATTGCTGGATCACACGGTAACTCTATGGTTAACCTTTGAGTAACTACCAGACTATTTTTCAAAGAGGCTGTACCATTTTACATTTCCATCAGCAATGTATGAGGGTTCCAATTTCTCCACATCCTTGCCAACACATTATTGTCTGTCTTTTTCTATTTTAGCTATCCTAAGGGCTTGTAGTTTTGATATGCATGTCCCTCATGGCTAGTGATATTGAATATATTTTCATCTGCTTATTGGCTATTTGTACATAGTTTTTGGAGGAATAAATATTCAAATTATTTGCTCATTTTCAAAATTATGCTGGAAACTCTTTTGACATAATCCAGAAACAGGCTGGGATACTGGTTTGGTTGTCCTAACAATTAGAACTAACACATCAGGGAGAAGGAAGCAGTGGAGGGTATGGCTACCAGCAGGGAGGGAAACATGCTGTAAGCAATGAGAGAAGAGGCAGAAAGAAGAATAGATATATGAATTGAAAACTCCTAGCAGCTGTTTTTGGGAGAAGCAAATAGCCTGAAAAACCTTAACAGTCTTGTGGCCATATTGTTTAACAACACAATACTAGAATTAGAAGGGGAGGTCAGAAAGGAAGGTGGAGCTGCCCAGTTAGTCCCGGGCAATAATACATCAGGGTGCCCCACCTCCCCTCATTTTCACTTTAATAGATTTTATGGTCGTAGGAACCCACCAGCATCTATTTTGCAATTAACATTTGAATTTGAGTATGTACAGTATGTCAGGTCTTATGCTAAGAATTTTACACATACCTCATTTGATCCTCACAGTACTCCTATGACATTAGTTCTAGTAATATCCTCGCTTTACATTATCTATAAAGAAAACTGAAGCTCAGAAAGGTTAAGTAACTTGCCAAATGTCACATAGCCAATAACTGGCAGAGCCAAAAATTAAATCCATGTCTGTCTGATTCTAAAGGCAGTCAACTGTCCTCAAGTCTATCCATTGATAACAGTGGCTAACAATTATTGAGACTTTACTATCTGTCTAATATTCTGCTAAGTGCTTATTACCTCATTTAACTGTCACAACAATCCTATGAGACAGAGTACATATGCAGTGGGTAGCTGAAAAAAGTGACGGCAATGGCGTGAGAATGAAGAAGTAAGTTGATCACAGAGGAGGAATGCTGAAGTCTTCACAAAGGTGAAGAAATTTAGTTTTTGTGCATCTATTTCATCTATTTAGTTGTCACACAGCCAAGGAAATTAAATGAACAAACATTGATGTGTATGGCTTGAACAACAGGAGCAGTACTATTTTTTGAATATTTAATAAACGTGAGCTACTTTATAAACATTATATCATTTAACCACCACAACAACTTTATTAAATTAGGATGACTATGACCAATTTACAGATATGGAACCTGAGCCTCAAAAGTCACATGACCCGCTTAAGGCCACACACAGCTTCTTAAGTGTCAGAACCATAAACCAAGTCTGTGTGACTTTAAAGCCTGGAGTTTTAATCACTGCACTCAGGTTTGTAAACTGGTCCATTCATGAAAGAATAAGTACATAGTGTCAAGACAAAAAGAAGGTAATGTCTGAACTAAATGGACTGACATAATCCTCAAAGTAAATGCCATGAACAGCAAAGAGAATTTGTTTTTGTCTAGCTCAGTATGGCTCCTCGAAGTGGCAGTGTCTCATCCACAAGGGGAGAATAACAACGAAGAGGAACACCATAGACAAGACTGTTGACAAGCTTGATCCCAGACTGATCCCAGACGTCCAATGAGCATCCCTTTCTTGTCTCTCCCTTGAAGCTACCTGCTTCATGTCTTCCTACTTACTCTCTTATACAAGCTCCTCAGCCTTTAGAGTTGACAAACACTTTGTCTTCCCAGGTATAATTCTGATGCCTCCTGACTTTTATCATCCCTTCTTTTTACTCTGTACAACCTCAGCCCACATAAGGAGTGGTTGTCAAATACTGTTTTAGTGAAGAAGCAGAACATTTATATTGTTCCCAAATAAAGTCTTATGTGTAACTATAACGCACAAAACAATAAGCTAAGTTCATTGATTAGTGGAGGGGGAGGTTCAAGAAAAACATTTTAAAAACCAGCTGCAAGTCCACAAAAGTCCCTGAGATACTACAACTTGAGTGTGTAGAAGTTTGTTCCTTATCTAGACAAGGTTAACTGTGAGATTTCATTTCCCAATAAGTTCACTGATCTAAGGAGAGGGGCAATTCCCCTCAGAATGAATCTTTTTTCCCCATAAACTATCATTTTATATTATGATGAAAGTGATTTTTCATGCCTAACTTGTGGGACTAGTCTCATTGATTTGAAGGTTAATTTGCATTAATATGCATATATAAAACAGGCAGTCATGAGCTCCTAGTCAATTTAATGTTTTTGTTTGTTTAATAATTTACTGATAATTCTATTCATTAACAATGTTCCAGTCTTTGACTCATCTCATTCCTCGTTCATATTCTTGTTTATCCTCCCATAAATGTACATATTTTACATAGACAAACATGTATCTTATGCATTAATTTACATTTTAATTATTGTGTTTAAAACACCATGGATTATAAAATGCCACACTATTTAATATAACACTAGGAAACACTGATAAAAGATTATATAATACTGTTATCAATTAGAACCTTTATTTTATATTTATTGTGAGAGATTTTTAAACTTAATTATATGTAGATGCAGATGTTTCTCTCTGGTACATGCATAAAAAGATTAAGGTAAATGAAATAAATTAGTTGTGGTATTTTTTAGATTGTACTTATTCAGAATTCAACTTTTCAGAACCAAATTTTGATTCAGTCACTGACAATTCTATTTTTTCTCAAAGTATTTTCTTCTGTGTTAAAATGCTCTACTGATGTCTCTGGGGTTTTGTTACATGCTGTTGATACCCATTCTGAAAGTTTTATTAAGTTATTCAAGAAATGCAAATTACAACACAACTGTCACTTATTGATAGCAAGAAGCATTTCAAAGAAGCTAAGAAAGATTTCAGAGATAGTAAAGTGAGAAAAATCTTAAAAATGATGAAATGTGGTATATATCTTTCCATAACACAAATCGAATCATATACTACATGCTGTTCTACAACTTATTTCTCTTTTAAAATTTTAGACATAATCCATATTCACACATATGTCATTTTTGCGTCAATGTATCATAATTTATTAGGAACTAATTTATTTTCCCTTGAATTTAAAATTTTCCAGGCCTTAAAAGTCACTTGTTTACATTCTCAACAGCAGTATATGAGGGTTCCTTTTTCCCCATATCCTCTCCAACACTTGTTATTACTTGTCCTGTAGATGATAACCATTCTAACAGGTATGAGGTGGTATCTCATTGTGGTTTTAATTTGCAGTTCCCTAACAGCTAGTGAAATTGGGCACCTTTTCATATGTCTGTTGGTTGTTTATATGCCTTCTCGGAAGAAGTGTCTGTTCAGGCCCTCTGCCCATTTTTTTAAATTGGATTGTTTGCTGTTTTGTAGTTGAGTTGTATGAGTTCTTTATATATTTTGGATATTGGCCCCTTATCTGAGGTGTTGTTTGCAAATATCTTCTCAAATTTTGAAGATTGCCTCTTTGTCTTGTTGATGGTTTCTTTTGCCATGCAGAAGCTTTTCAGTTTGATATAGTCCCATTTATTTATTTTTGCTTTTATTTCCCTTGCCTTTGAGGTCAAATTCATAAAACTCTCTCTAAAACCAAGGTCCATGAGTTTAGTATTTATGTTTTATTCTTTGAAATTTATTGTTTCATATCTTGTATTTTGATCTTTGATCCATTTTGAGTTAAATTTGGTGTATGGAGACAAATAGAAGTCTTGTTTCATTCTTACAGAAAGCAATATGGAAGTTCCTCAAAAAATTAAGAATAGGATGACCATATAACACAGCAATCCCTCTTCTGGGTACCTACACCCAAAATTTGAAAACATTTATCTGTAAAGATATATGCACGCTAATTTATTGCAGCATTATTCACAGTGGTTAAGACATGGAAACAATTGAAATGTCCTTTGAAATATGATTCGATAAAGAAGATGTGGTACATATATATACACAATGGAATATTATTTGGCCACAGGAAAATATGAAATATTGCCATTTGCGACAACATGGATGGATCCTGAGATTATCATGCTAAGTGAAATAAATCAGACAGAAAAAGTTGAGAACTATATGATTTCACTCATATGTGAGATATAAAACTAAAAGAAACAAATAAGACAAAACAAAACTCATAGACGCAGACAACAGTATAGTGGTTACCAGGGGGAAAGGGAGGAGTCGGAGAAGTAGATAAGGGTAAAGGGGGTCAAATATATGGTGGCAGAAGTTTTGGCTTTGTGTGGTGACCACACAATGCAATATACAGATGATGTACTATTGAATTGTACACTTGAAGCTTATATAATTTTATTAACCAATGTTACCCCAATAAATTTAATTTTAAAAAATTTTAAGCAAAAATAAGTTACCTATATCTAACCTCTTAAATGTTACCTATATTGCAATCCCTTAATATCTCAGGAGGGCTTTTGAGCACACCCCAAACTTTTTTTAAAAACTGGTTAAATACAGGCAAACATCTGAATTCTACTAACTGTTTTCAAAGAGAATTTAACTGATTTTGGCTTCTCCCACACATATTCCATTGTGGTCTGGTGTGTCATATGCACATATGCAGAGAGCAGCCAGACTTTTCAATCCTCAGGGTAGCACAGTCATAGACCTCAGAGCAGAGAAATATTAAACCGCTGCCATCAGGCCCACTATACAATTTGCAGGGCACAGTGCAAAATAAAAATGCAGTAGTCAATCTATTCTGCCCATGGGCAGCAGCTACAACCCAAAACAGATGGGTAACCTCTGTGCTAGGATACATAGGTACCTGGCTTAGGGGCGCAAAAGGGACTCTCTGCTTGCAGACTGGTCAGGCTCTGTGTTAGTCTGGGACAGAACCGCTTTCCCCATGCCCAAGCCCAAGATGCCCCAAAGCATGTGCGCACCCAACCTTGAGCCTCCCTATACTCAGGCCCAAACCCCCACCTGGAGCAAAGGGCTACAGAAGAACTTGAGGCTCCTTCTGATGACACAACTCATTTGCTGTCCTAGGCAGAGGGTGGCAGTGATCACTGGGCCATGGGAAAGGAAGGGTGCAAGGAGGAGGCTTGGAGGTGTTAGGCAGTTAGGCAGGCATGAGTGACAGGAGCTAAGGCACAACTCTGTAACTATAGAAAACACCTTTGAAGACCTTCCTTAAGGACCTTCCAGAAACACCTCCCTTTAGAGTTATAAATTATCCCAAATCCTAGGGTACAAAGGCCATAAAAACTACTGGCTTAACCAGCCAGAAACTTATGCGTTGAAAGTATTACCCTAATCTGCCCATAACCTCAGCCTCATCACACCATCATTGTAATATATCATGCCTATGCACAGAAGTTCATGAATCTAATAATAACAGACTGAATTCTGGGTAAGCACATGCACAGTAGGCAAAGGATTATGTAGCAGCCAACTGTCAGTCAAGGTAACTTCACATGTGGATCATCTAGGACCTCCCATCACGGCCCAAATATAAACAGACCTTCCAACTTCAGCGCCATTAAAGCTCTCTTCACTGAAAACCCACTCTTCCCTTGGTGTGTACTATGTCTTTTATCTTTTATATTTTCACTTCTCAAATTCCACAGGGCTGCAGACCTCCTTAACATGGCCCATCTCCTTCTAAAATGTACGTTCAATAAATCTCACTTTTTCTAAATCTCACTGACTCGTAATTCTTTGCTGCACGAGTGGGGGAGAACTGAGGATCCCCACTCATGGGGCTGAGGGCTATGCCAGATTTTTGTATCACCCCAGCGGTAACAGAGGGACCAGGGCTCCAGGGGACAGGGAACAGACCACCAAGAACAGGTCACAGAGATGTGGTGAGAGGCAGGAAGGGGCATCACCGGAAGCTCCAAGGCCCTGGAACTTGCTCCATTTTCCCTTTGAACTTCACTTACAAAACACATACAAAAATAAAACTAAGCATTTCAAAACAGTGACCACAGAATACTCAACTCTAACCACAGAGCCCTTCTGAGCCCAGGACCCTGTACAATTATTGTGTTCTACACGCATCAAAGAGCCCTGACTACTGTAAAAACAAAAACAAAGAACCCACACACCTCTCACTTAAACTACAATGGTAAGGATCAAATTAATCAGACTGCTTGTATAATGTGCTTGAAAGCTAAGCAATTTGGGCTAAGAAAGATTTATTGTCAAGTTCCACATGCAGCTTGAGCTTTAGGGCCTATCACTTGCACAGGGCAGCAATAAGGTACAATCAGAAAGCATTGGAATATAATCTTTTCTGGTAAATTGCCTAAAAAGAACTCAGAAAAAAAGTCTCATTCTAAGTAAACATTCATTTCCATACCTAATTTGAGTGCAACTTTATATTCTTTTTTTGCTCCAAAGGGACCTCACAATTATATAATCTCTATTCCTGAATTTGTTCTAAGGAGATCAAAGATCTGTGATATAAGAAGTATTCTTTATAGGTATTCAGAATTGACTTTCAATTACAATACTATTGGAGAAATTTGTGACAATAAGTGAGACATGCACTTTAAAAGAAACAGAGAACTATGACAACAGGATCACATTAGTTACTTTCACCTTAAAAGTAATCTATACTGCATTAAACTCAGAAGTGTTTAAGACTTAAAAACTGAAAGAATTGACAGCCATCAAAAAGATTTTAACTGAAAAGAAGACAAGATATACTTTAAGTAGTCATCACTCAAATGTATTTGCTCTTCACCTATTATGTATAGTTTCCCTGGTCCACATTAAAAGGGCGGAGAAGAAATCAGCTTTCTGTTATCGATATTAACCTGATGCCCCAGGTTAACTTGACCAATAAGACTTATTAATTTGTCAAGGACAACCTAATAAATAAATGATTGTTGGACATAAACACTGGCCTACAACAGAATAATGGGTTGCTTCACAGTAGAATTCATTTCTTAATTTATTGTTGGCCAACTCCATATTCCCTTGGTCTAAATAGGGATTTGAACATATCTAACACAAACTGACTTGAAAATCAAACTATTTGAATTTAGAGACTAGTTTCTTAGGAAACAATAGATCTATAAGTGATTAATAAAGAGTTTTTAAAAGGAGCACATTAAGACAGTGTTATTCTACCCACTTCTGGATATGTTTGAATTTTACCATTTTTAAAACAGTGCTGTACTAAATTCAACTGATGTTTTCAGACTACACTGTGTAAGAAATACAGTTTAAAATAAAGTCAAAAGTGTTTACGTTAATAATAGGCACAGCTGACAAATTAAGAATGTGCGAAGTTCAATAAGACAAATGTTTTTTCAACAAATAAATTGCAAGGTTAAAAAAAGGGGGGGATAAGAGAACTGTTATAGATTAAAAAGGATGAAAGAGACATTTTATTTGAAATGTGTGAACTTAATTGACTATTAATTCAGAGGTAAAAAAGCTAAAATAGAAATAAAATTTTTTTGGTATAGTATTAGCCAGGCTTCTTCCTTCTAAAGTGTAATTAATAAATTTAGTGGGGGAGGTACTTTGAAACCATGTGACTATCCCATTATCATCACACTTTTAATTTATTCATTATTTATTTTGATCATCAAGTTGCCCCCGATTTAGTAGGTAGAAGCCCAAATTGGTTTCTGTGTCTTTTAACATGACCCAGTTTGTTTTTAGTTTAAATGCATTTTATTTTTAGATAACCTACATGGCATGTTTTTCTTAAAAACAATGCCTCTGCTCCAGATAAATCAAGGTCAAAATAAATGAAGAGCTCAAGATAACATCAGTCCCATTTGTCCAAGTCCTGGTGTGCAAATGAAAAGCAGCAGCTGGTTATGATGACAGGTGATAGATCTAAATTACCGAATTTGTTAACATTTTTCCATTTCTAAAACATACTTAAAGAAAATCATATATAATGTCACACCATCCTCATAGTAGTCCAGCACAGCAACCAAACCATCTGGATTCATATCTTCACCAATAAAGAAGTGGTTGGGTTTTTTTGTTCGTTTTTTAATATTTTCTTATTTTTCAATTACAGCCGATATACAATATTATATTAGTTTCAGATGTACAAATGTCTAGTGATTAGGCATTTGTATAACTTACAAAGTGATTAACTTGATAAATCTAGTCCTCTTTCAAAACCATACATGTTTATTACAATGTTATTGACTACACTCCCTAATCTTTACATCCCTGTGACTATTTTGTAACTACCAATTTAGACATCTTAATCCCTTCCCCTTTTTCATCCAACTTCCCAAGCCCCCTTGCATTTGGCAACCATCAAAATATTCTCTATGAGTTTCTTTCTGTTTTGTTTGTTCATTTATATTGTTTTTTAGATTCCACAAATAAGTAAAATCATATGGTATTTTCATCCGCTGACTTATTTCACTTAGCGTAGTACCCTCTAGGTCCATCCATGTTGTTGTAGATGGCAAGATTGCATTCTTTTTATGGCTAAGTAATATTCTATTGTATGTGTGTATGTATGTATGTGTGTGTATACATACATACATACATACATAGCACTTCTTCTTTAGCTAACCATCTATTGATGAGTACTTACATTGCTTCCATATCTTGGCTATGAAATCAACATATAAATACATACATCTTTTCAAATTAGTGTTTTGGATTTCTTCGAATAAATACCCAGAAGTGGGATTACTGGGTCCTTTTTTGTCTCTTGTTATAGTTTTGTTTTAAAGTCTATTTTATCTGGTATAAATATTACCACCCCAGCTTTTTTTTTTTTTTGGTTTCCATTTTCATAAAATATCTTTTCCCACCTCTTTATTTTCAGTCTGTGTCTTTCAATCTGAAGTGAGTCTATTATAGGCAGCATATGTAAGTGTTTTCTTTTCTAATCCATTCAGTCACCCTATCTTTTGATTGGAGCATTTAGTCCATTTGCATTTAAAGTGATTGTTGATAGACATGCATTTTTTGCAATTTTATTATTTATATTATTCTCATTCTTCTCCCCCTCCCCCCTCCACCATCTCTTCCTCCTCCTCCTCCTCCTCTTACTATTACTACTACTACTACTACTACTACTACTACTACTACTATTTTTCCTCCTCCTCCTTCTCTTCCTTTCTTCAAGAAGTCCCTCTAACATTTCTTGTAATATTGGTTTGGTTTTGATTAACTCCTTTAGCTTATTCTTGTCTGGAAAGCTCTTTCTCTGTCCTTTGAATGAGAGCTTTGCTGGATAGAGTAATCTTAGTTATAGGTCCTTGCTTTTTATCACTTTGAATATTTGGTACCAGTCTGGTCTGTGAAGTTTCTGTTGAAAAATTAGCTGATAGTCTTATGGGGGCTCCCTTATAGGTAACACTAACTGCTTTTCTCTTGCTGCCTTTAAGAGTCTCTCTTTATCTTTAACCTTTGGCATTTTAATTATGATGTGTCTTGGTGTGGGCCTCGTTGAGTTCATCTTTTTGGGACTCTATACTTCTTGGGCTTGTATGCCTATTTCCGTCACCAGATTAGGGAAGTTTTCAGTCATTATTTCTTGAAATAGGTTTTCAATTCCTTGCTTTCTCTCTTCTGGGAGCCCTACGAAGCAAATATTGGTATGCTTGATGTTGTCCCAGAGGCCCCTCAAACTATCTTCATTGTTTTTAGATTCTTTTTTTCTTGCTGGTGCTCTGATTGGGTGTTTTCTGCTACCTTATCTTCTAAATCACTGATTTGATCCTCTGCTTCATCTAATCTACTGTTAATTCCTCCTAAAATATTCTTCATTTTCGGTTATTGTATTCTTCATTTTTGACTGTATTTTTTTTATTTTCTATCTCCACTCTAGTGTTTTCTATCTTTGTTAAAGTTCTCACTGAGTTCATGTGCTCTTTCTCTAAGTTCATTAAACATCGTTATAACCAATGTTTTGAACTCTGCATCTGGTAGATTGCTTGTCTCCATTTCGTTTAGTTCTTATTCTGGAGCTTTGTTCTGTTCTATAATTTGGGACATGTTTCTTTGTCTCCCATTTTGTCTGCCTCCCTGTGTTTGTTTCTATGTATTAGGTAGGCCTCCTATGTCTCGTGGTCTTGGTAGAGTGGCCTTATATAGTAGGTGTTCCTTGGGGCCTAGTGGCACTGTCTCCATGGTCATCTGAACTGGACAGTCCAGGCGTGTCCCTTGTGTTGGTTGCGTGTGCCCTCTTGTTGTAATTGAACCCTGATTGTTATTGGCACATTTGTGGGAGGGATTGACCCTCAGGCTGATTGGTTGTGAGCACTAGCCATGACTACAGTGGAGGAGTTATTGCATAGGAGGTGACCTTACAGAGTAGGATTCACTTTAGTAGGGTGCCTGTTGAGTTGAGTCTACCCTTCGGGTGTGTCATTTGTGGAGGTAGATAAATGGTGCTGTGGTGTGGTGGCCACTAGGTTTGTTGGTTCTAGAGCCTCTTGGGAGGGGCTCGGTGCGGATGAACATCAGCTGCTGCTTGTGCCCTGCCTGAGGTCACTTGATATAAGCTACAAATGATTGAAGATGGTTTCCACTTGTGCTGGGCTTGGAGGTGCCTAGGAGAGGCTAAGCTGCGAACCAAGGCCAACTACTGCTAGTGCTGAGCTTGGGACTGCTTAGCAAGAGGAATGGGGCACGTTGAGGCTAGGTGCTACTTGTTTGAGGTTTGTGAACCTTTGAAAGATTTTAAGGAAGTCCTCAGCATGAGCTTAGACAGACCGTTTGTATGGAAAAGCCACTGGAAGTGGCTTGGGTGGGCCCACAAGTTGGGTGGGTTGGGGTCTCAGGGAATCACCAGGGCAGGGGGAACAGTGTTAACCAAGTTGATGGAGACTCAAATATGATGCCTACCATGTCTGCACTCTGGGTAGGTGGAGGGCTCAACAAAGGAACAATGGCTTCTGCCAGCACTTCTGTCTGGGAGAAAGTTGTCTCTCCAACCCTCACCCTGAAGCCAGACAATTCAGTTTCTCCCTATATGTGCCTGGAGTCTTTGAGCTGCTGGCTCAGTGCTGGAGCTCAGAGCAAGTGAGTTCGTCAGTGAGTAAGTTCTTGAATGTGTCATTTAAGAGGAACACCTGGCACTCCAAATGCCCTTCATCTCACTCAGCCACAATCTCCACTGGTTTTCATAGCCAGAAGTTATAGGGACTTCTCTTCCCAGCAGTAGAACTCTGGGCTGGGGAGCCTGGTGTAGGGCTGGGACTTCTAGGTTCCTCAGGGGGACCTCCATAGCTGAGATATGCCTCCCATCTTCTAACTACCTTGTGTGGGTGTGGGACAAGCCCACTTCATGTCTCCACCCTTCTCCCAGTTTGAATGTGGCTTCTTCTGTATATCCTTAGTTATAGGACTTCTGCTCAGCTAGACTACAGGCAATTCTCACTGATGGTTGTTCTGTAGTTTAGTTATAATTTTGATGTGGTCTTGGAGGAGGTGAGCACAACATTTACCTACCCTGCCACCTTGAATGGAAGACAGAACTGGTACTTTTTGAAATTAGCAAGGAGGTACTTGATTTGTTCTGTGTCCCCTGTCATAAAAGTTTTTATTCCTTCTGTTCTCTGTTCTTTGTGTTTTCCTTTGACTGATTTCATGTAATCTTTGACATACTTCTTATAGACTTCTTTTGGGAAACTGGTTTCCTGCAAATGATGGTTCAAGACAATATGAGCATCAGTGAATACTGTGCTTTCAGTACCTTCGCCCTCAGGGCCTTCAATGCAGGCATTTTCACCAATGAGAGGGTCATCAATGTTACCCTCTGTCCTACTGACCATCTTCCCCTCCATCTACAGGCACAGCCCATTCACGATCTTCCAGATCTTAAAGATGTCAGACATTTCATCATGGTGGCGACTGGAAGGAGACAAAGGTGCTATTGGCTTAGCAAGAGCTTGGAGCCAGCACATAATGCTACTGGAGCAGAGCTGGCAAGAGGGGGGAGTGGGCAGAAAAGCCCAGTTATTTTTTTTTAATTTTGTGACAAGTGGGGGAAATTTGAATATGAACTGAATATTAGATGATATTAGTGAAATAGTATTAATAATTATAATGGCACTATGGGTATTAGGAGATTGTTTTTATTACTAGAATATGCTGAAATATCAAGATGTTTATAACTTTCTTTAAAATATTACAGGAACAAATATATATGTGCATATATACATACAGAGAGCAAGATAAAACATGGCAAAATACTAACAAATGTTGAATCTAGTAGAGGATATATAAGTTTTTATTATACGTACTATTCTTCCCACTTTTCTACATTTTTAAATTTTTTCATAATAAAAAGTAGGAAAGGGAAAGAAACATGTCAACCAAATGATTCATCTGTTAAAAGACATCTGTAAGACAATTGTGGAAATTTGAATGAAACTTGATAAAATGCAATATTAAGAAATTATTGTTAATATTTAGGAGTGATAATGGTATTGCTATATTTTCAAAAGGAGAACTTATCTACTAGGTAAGTATTACTGAAGTATTTGTGGATGAGATGATAAGATGAGGTTTGCTTTTTAAAATACAGTGGTTTAGGGACATAAACAAAACAAGACTGGCCATGAGTTGATAACTATTGAAGATAGGTGATAAGTACATAGGAGTCCATTATACTATTTTAATTTTTGCATATTTGAAAATTTCCATAACAGAAATGTTTTAGACAACACTGAAATAAAATAATAAATGAATTAGTAATATAAACTGTGAAAATAATTAATAAAATTGTTTTTCCATGAAAAATTTTACAAAATCACTTAGCAAGCTCATCCATGAAAGAAAACACAAATATACAACACTGAATTGTAGACTCCATGGGGGTAAACATCTCAGCTGTCCTATTTGCCACTGACTATGATACGAAAGCCAGAAACTATTGCACAATACCTGGCACACAGCAGGTGTTCAATAAATAAAATAAATGAATGATCAGGAAAATATAGCCATAGAGTAGAGATGAGTTTAAAATAAGTGAAAAATATGTACCAGTTTATGCTAGCATTTGAACATCTAGATAACATGGGTAATTTTCTAGGAAAATATAGTTACCACAAGTGACCAAAGGAAGAGTAAAATGCCTACAATGAATAATAACTATATATGAAATTGGATAGTTTGGCAAAGATCTGTTCCCCCAAAGGACACTAGATCCACAATTTTACATATTTTTTATCATTTTCCAAAGGAACAGACATTTTCTATTTCATTTTAACACTTTAACTATATCACATTTAACTATATAATTTTCTATATTATTGGGAGCACAGAAACATTCCCTATTCTTTTCACGAGGTTTGCAAATACCTAATAGCAAACCTGACAAAGATAGCACAGAAAAAGAAAATTATTATCAGTTTAAACCTCTCTAAGAACACAAGTATGAAAACCTTAAATAAAACATTAGCAAACATAATCAAATATTATATTAGAATACAAGTAAAAGAATACATTCTGACCTAATCGATTCCACCTAAGAAAAAAAGGATGGGCCAACATTAGAAATGTATTGACATATTTTATTACCTAAGCTGGTTAAAGGGGAAAAATTATATGATTATCTCAATAGATGCCAGAATAGCATTTGATAATTCAACATCCATCCTTATTTTGAAAAAAAAAAAATAATGTTAACTAGGGATAGAAGAAATCTTTATACATGATAGAATGTTTACCAAAAATTACCACCAAACATACCTAGCAATGAAACACAAGAGCCCTTCTCATTAAAATCAGGAACACAGTAAGGGTATCCATTATCACCACTATTATACAACATTATCATATAAATTCTAGCCACCTCAATAAAATAAGAGATATTTCTTTTGAAAAGAAGAGGCAAAATTATCATTATTTGTGGATGATGATGTGACAGCCTAGAAAATTCAAGAGAAAAACTATTAGAAATAATAAAAAAATCAGTAATATATATGTAAACTCAATAGACTCCCTATGCAAGCAATAATATATTAGAAAATCTAATGAAATCAATGCCATATAAAGTTACACAAAAATAATTCATGTGGCATAAATCAGAAAATTAGAGTTCAGAAACAAACCCATGTATATATGAGAATTTATTATGTAATAAAAAATGGTATTTAAAATCAATGGATAAATGATCCACTTAAAAATAAAATTATATCCCTGTCACCAAAAATGAAAATACATTCAAATACTTACTCAAATTTTTTAAAATTAAAGAAAAGCAATTGAAGAAAATATAGAATATTGTCATATTCTTTGAGTAAGGAAGACCTTTCTTAGTATAACATGAATCCCAGAAACCATAAAGCAAATGACTAACAGATTCAATTTCATAAAAATTAAAAATATCTATAGAGAAAAAGAGACTATATGCAAAGTTAATAAACAAATAAAAAACTGGGAAAAACTTTTACAAAATGAGACAAATGGAAAAAATAAATACATTATGCAATATCTTTATGCTGAGGCCTCAGGCAACCATTAAAAACCATGTATTTTGAAAATATTGTTTAATATGGAGAAATGCTCAATATAATAGTAGATGGAAAATGTATAATACAAAATTGTAACATGTGATACTTATAAAAACAAATAAAGTACAGTTACATAAAAAATAAGACAACAACAAAATAAGACAGAAGGCTAACATTGTAACTTTGCGACCAAATAAAGAGTTCTTATAAATTAGAAAGAAGAAAACAAACCCCCCAATAAAAAAAAAAGGTGTAAAGGAAACAAGCTAGCAATTCAAAAAAGTATTCTGAATAGTAAATAAACATATGAATAAATCAGAGGTCAGCAAACTATTGTCTGTGGGCCAGATCTGGCTGCTGCCTGTTTCTTTCTTATTGAAACATAATCACAGCCATTCGCTTATGTATTTTCTATGGATGCTATCCCGATACAATAAGGAAGACTTGATTAAGTACAACAGACCACAGTGGCCTGCAAAATATTTACTATCTGGCCCTTTACCAAAAAAGTTTATAGAGGCCTGGAATAGATGGCCAAACTCACCAATAATTAAATAAATAAAAACTAAAGAACAACAATATTGTCATTCAACAAATATTTACTGAGCACCTGGTTTGCACCAAATACATAGTTTGTCTATCAGATTAACAAAGATTAAGAAGCATGATAGTATACAGTGATGGCAAGAAAGTAAGGAAAGAAATATTCTCTTATACTATTGGTAGAAGTGTAAATTGACACAACCATCCTGGAGGGTAATATAGTAAAACAAACAAACAAAACTTTAAATAGACATACACTTTGATCCAGCAATTTCATATCTGACAATTTATCCTAAAAAAATAATAGCCTCAGTGTATGAAAACTACAAGTATAGGCATTGCAGAATAGTTTATGATAGTAAAAAACTAAAAATACATGTCAATCAGGATAGCTATTAAAATAAATATCTATTTATAGATACATAAAAATATCTGAGGTATGTATACATGCCAAATTGTTAGCAATGGCTATTTCTGGTAGGTAGACACAATTCTCTGTATTTTTTGAATTTTTAAAAATGATCACGTATTATCAGAAAACAAAAACAAGATAAAGATATTTCGGGGGAGAAAAGGGAAAATTAAAGCTTACTTACATTACGAATTAAAGAGAAGACGATCATTAAAAACGTGTTGGAAAATTAGCTAAAACAGATTATTACAAAGGCTGCTTACACTTTAAAATTGGCAAGGATAATTACTCTGATTTAAGTGTGCTTTTACTTTGATTTACTACTGAACCACCCACAAAAACAATGCAAAGAATATGCAGAGGATCAAGGATACAAATGAGTCTGCCACCACAGGGCCGCCACAAGGCACCACTAGCCTATAAGGCACGTTAGTGTAAAATAGAAAAATGTATCCATCCCCTCCTCCAAGAAATGCAACTCCAATCAGTGCACTTGAAGCCTGGTCTGGATTTCAGCCCTCACTTGCTCCCTCTACTGGGCATCCTTGTGTAGTGCACAACCTGCACAGACTGCAGCAACTCTAGCTCCTTGTTTCCTCCCTAGTTACTTACAGTGAATCAGTGAATTTGGCCTGGAAGGAGTGATTAATTTACCAGGTCAAATGAGGGAAGGCCTCATATTCACTGCCATTAAAATTTTTGAGCCTGAAGATGTCAGCACTCAAAAAATTTACCCTACTACCACATACTGAATTTTTTTAATTTTTTTATTAAGTTCATTGGGGGTAACATTGGTTAATACAATTATATAATTTTCAGGTGTACATTATCATTTGACATCTGTGTATTCTATTGTGTGTTTACCATCCAAAGTCCAGTTTCCTTCAACTACCATATATATGATCCTCATTACCCACTTCACCCTCTCCCTAGCCCCCTATATTTGACCCCCTTTACCCCGCCTACCTCCCCCTCCTCCCCCACCCCACTAGTAACCACTATTCTATAGTCCTCTGGTAACCACTAGTCTATAGTCCATGTCCATGAGTCTCTGTTTGTTTGTTCTATTCATTTGTTGCTTTTAAGTTTATATCCCACATATAAGTGATAGTATGTGATTTTCAATTTTTTCTGACTGGCTTATTTTGCTTAGCATGATTATCTCGAGGTCCATCCATGTTGTCACAAATGGCAGTATTTCATCTCTTCTTAAGGCTGAGTAATAGTCCATTGTATATATGTACCCCACAGTTGGATATTGACAGATTATCCAAACAGAAAATCAATAAGGAAATAACATCTTTAAATGACATATTAATCCAACTAGGACATAATTGGCATTTACAGAGCCTTCCATCCCAAACAGCTGCTTATATATTCTTCTCTAGTGCACATGTAACAGTCTCAATGATAGACCACATACTGAGACATAAAGATAGCCTCTACAAATATAAGAGGGTTGAAATCATACCAACCATATTCTCTGATCATAATGCTTTGAAACTAGAGATCAACTGCAAAAAGAAATCAGAAAGAACCACAAATACACGGAGATTAAACAACATGCTACTGAAGAATAACTGGGTAACAGAAGAAATAAAAAGAGATCGAGAGATTCATAGAAATGAATGATAATGATAGTACAACATATCAAAACTTTTGGGACATGGCAAAAGCAGTCATAAGAGGAAAGTTCATATCATTACAGGTCTGTCTCCATACTGAATTTTTTCCCTCATCAATTACATTCTTTAAATGTACTTTTTTTTTTACTGTGACCTTGAGTCTGTAGTTGGCATGGCCATTGAATAACCAAAGGACAATTATGGTTATCTTGGAAAAAAAAACTAGATAGAATTTAACATCACACCTTATGTCAAAATAATTTTAGATAAATTATAGAGTAAAAAGTAAAAAATGAAGCCATAAAAAATGGAAAATATTTAATACTTAACTGACCCCATGATCGGCAAAGACTATCTAAGAAACTTCCAACTGAAGGCAGCATAAAGAAAAATATTGATGTATTTAACATTAGAAAATGTAAATCTCTTACAAATAAACTATCATGAATAAAATTTAAAAGTAATATATAGAGGGAATTAATATTTGCATTGATATCCTTTTAATATAAAGAGCTATTACAAATCAATAAACTGAAAAATGAACAAAAGGCATATAGTAATTAAAATAAATTTAAAAGGCACATTCACATATAAAAAGATAATCAAGTACAATAATAATCTAATAAATATATACTGAATAAAATTGAGATACAAATTTCAGCCCATCAAATTGAAAAGGAAAAAAGACAATATCAGTGTTATCTAGAATATTGGCAGGGAGGCAGTGAGACAGACACACTTATACACTGCTAACAGGAATGTAAACTGTTCTAAACTTTCCAGAAAGTAATTTGTCAGTATGTACTAAGAACCTAAAATTCTAAAATAATTAAAAGTGTATAACCTAGTAAATATAATTCTAGGAATATAGTCTTCGAAAATAATCAGAAACACTCAAAATTTGTATAAGATTTTGTATAAGTGTAAGTCAGTTAATGTCAATGTTCAAATATTTTCATGTTTTCAAAAGTTAGATTCTCAAAATTTAAATTTATTAAAATTAAGAGACAAATACAAATTATAATTAATGCATATTAAAATTTTAAGTAGAATTTTTTAACTGATACTTTACATTTTAATATTTTATTCAACTTTATTTTTCTTACAAAAAAAAACAATAAATTATATTGTAATCTCAGCATTAAGCACCTATGCAGTTGCTAAGGTAAATAATTGCTGTCATGTTTCATGCATTTACAACTGGACCTACATATGTACAAATATAGCACAATATGAATTATTTAATACTACAAAATTATCCTCAGCCAACTAGTATAATCATTACAAAAACTGTGCTAATTAATAACTAATTCTGGGAAATAAATTAGTATATGAGAAAAATAAAACAGAAAATGAATGCCTTGACATTACTGAGGCAGTTGAAAATAATAGTTTTTTATATGATAATAATTTGGCATTTATGCTACATAAA
Organism: Eidolon dupreanum; assembly: GCA_028627145.1. Classification (NCBI taxonomy): domain Eukaryota; kingdom Metazoa; phylum Chordata; class Mammalia; order Chiroptera; family Pteropodidae; genus Eidolon; species Eidolon dupreanum. The sequence continues at coordinate 87,809,843 of CM053505.1, read as the reverse complement.
AATAAATGAATTAACAGGTAAAAAAAATAGAAGAAAATCAGAGCTATAGGAAAAGATTTCTGTTGAAAGATTTTTAAAAACATTATGACAATGAAATTTTCTTATCAATATAAATGTCAACTATAAATGAATAATGTAATAAATGTAGTACATCCACATAATAGACTATTATAGGGTCATTAACACCTGAAAAGTTCCATAGCTAGTTCTCTTCCCTACAGGTAATACTGTTATTTACTTTTTGTTTTTCCTTCCACAGATCTTTTACAAGAATAAATAGCCTGATTGCCTATAGGGAAGAGAACTGTGTGGTTGTAGAATATTTCAGTGTCTATCCCTTAATACTATCTGATGTTTAAATCTAATAAATTCAATAATTTTTAAAAATGTAAGCCTATTTAACTCATGAGAGGCCTGATATATTTCTATAGGTGTTTCTATAACCACACCTAACCTTACCTCCTTATCTCTATTGCACAGAATAGTGATAGTGTCCCTCCTCCCATTCAAGACCAAATCCTCACCTATGCCCTTAACACTATCCCCTCTTTCTCCTTTGAAGGAAAAATGAATGGTCTATACTTGGCATCTAAGTTTTTAAGGTCCCATTCATTCTAAAACCCTCTACAATGTGGCTTTTGCCCCCTACTACACTACTAAAACTGTTCTCTTTAAGGAGACCTATATCTTTTAACTATGAATTCAATAAATATTTTGCAGCCTTTATCTAATTGGATTTTTCTGTTCCCAATGACATTCTTTGTTACATACATCTTGAGATTCTATTCTGATCCTTACAACCTGAAAGACAGGAGCCTTGCAACTTGGAGCCCAGGACACAGACTGTCCCCAGAGACCAAGATTTCTGAGTTTCCCATCACTATAAGGACTGTTGCTGCACATCATTCTCCAACATCTAAACCAAAGACACATGACATAAGTTGGCACCTAAGAGTATGGTGATCACGTGTTCTAGTTACCATGAGATAATTGGTGTTGATACTGGTGTAATTATTAATAGTTACCCCTCACACTCAAGTCTGGATGATAAATTATGTCATCACCCTATTATCTAAGAGAATCCGCAGCCAGAAAGTGAAAGAATAAAATAATGTCAGCAGGCAGCTCCCCAGTAAAACAAACCTGTGCTCTGGAGGAAAGAAAAAAAAATCATTACTTTAACAAAATTAAAATGTACAGTTAAGAAAATCCAATTATAAATATTAAAAAGATTTTCAGAACTAAAAAAGGTATATTTCATTTCAAAAATTCAATAGATAAGTTGAAGAAGAAGCTGATTACTTGTTGAGAAAAAATTAGAGGCCCAAAAGATAGAGTAGAAAATATTTTTCAAAAATAGAAAAATAAAAAAAAAGATAAAAGGGACTTAGAAAACAAATGAAAACAAATGAATCCAAATTACCTAACTGTGAAAAAAAAAAAGGAATTTTAGGAGAGAGAAAAAGAACATGCAGGAGGGGCAATAGTTAAACAAGTAATAACAGAAAAATTTTCCCTAAGTAAAGAAAACTAAAGTCTGCAAGCTGTGAAGTTCTCATTCAGTTACAGGCAGGATTACTGTTTTATTGTATTAGACATATAAATTACATATACTAAAGCACCTAAGTCTTAAATGCACAGCTTTATGAATTTTTACATATGTATCACCTATGAAACCAACACCAAGGGAAAGATACAGAATGCTACTATTGATCAAGATAATCTTTCATGGCTCTTTCAGAGTCAAAATCCATCTCTACCCAGAGCTGATCATTGATATGGTTTCTAAACCCATACATTAAGTTTTATAAGCACTTGAACAGTATGTACTCTTTTGTGCTGGCTTCTTTGATTCAACATTATATTTCTGATGCATCCATACTAATGTATCAGTCATTTGCTTTTTATTCCTCTGAAAATTCCATTATATGAGTATACCATAATTTATTTCTCCATTTTGCTCTTGACAAATATGTGGGTTTCTTCTAGGTTTTGCTATTATAAATACAGCTTCTACGAAGATTCTTGAATATATCTTTTGGTGGACATATACACTCATTTCTCTTGAGTGTATAGCTAGGAGTTAAACTGTTGATCAGAGGGGTAACTATTAATAATTACACCAGTAGCAACACCAATTATCTTATGGTAACTAGAATATATGATCACCGCACCCTTAAGTGCCAACTTATGTCGAAAGATATATGTTAACTCTGGTAGATAACTGGCAAAAAGTTTTTCAAAATGATAGAAAAAATTTAACTAATACCAGTAATATATAAGAGTTCCAGGGACTTCACAGCCTTGCCTCAAATTTAGATTTTTGTTTTTTTAAAATCTTAGCCAGAAAATAGAACATATGTGAACATTCTCACTTCATTTTATGAGGCCATCATTGCATTAAAATAAAATTACTTAGTAATATTCCTCATGGACATATAAAATATTAGCAAATCAAATCCAGCAATATATAAAAATGTTAACATATTATGATCAAATGGGGTTTGTCTCAGGAATGCAAGGTAGATTTAACATTTGAAATTCATTCAATATAATGCACTATATTAAGACAGTAACAAAAAACTATATGATTGACCCAATGAATACCAAAAGGCATTTGATTAAATTTAAATCTCATTCATGATGAAAGGAAAAAACTACTCTTTAAGAATAGAAGATAACGTCTTCAAACTGATAAAAGGCTTCTACAAAAATTCTATAGTAAATATCATACCGAACAATGAAGTACTGAATATGTTCCCCTCAGATCAAGGAAATGGCAAGGATGTCTGCTCTCATCTTTTCCATTCAAAATTATACTGTAGGTTCTAGCCATGGTATTAGCTAAGAAAATGAAATAAAAAGCACAGATATTGGAAAGGAAGTAGTAAAACTATTTGTAGAGGACATTATTTGTCAAATTAATTGAATAATGCAGTTAAAATAGATGAGTTTTATATAAATTATATTTCAACAAAGCTCATTCTAAAAAAACAAACTTCCTATAGAGAATATTCCAGGCTCAAGACCAGTTAGTGTCATGGTTTCACTGGTTAATTCTACCAAACATTTAAGGAAGAAATAGTGTTGCTAAGAGAACTATAATATTGCTAAGACAAACTGAAGTATATTAAATACACATGAATAAATAAACGGTGATAAATACCAAATTCAAAAATTGGATGATTCAATGTCATTAAAATGTTTATTCCCTCACTCTTAGTTAATTTAATCACACTCAAACTCCTAGCAGACCTTTTGGAAGAAACTGACAAGCTGAATCTAATATTTACATGGAATTGCAAAGGATATAGAATAGCCAAAACAATCTTAAAATAAAGAACGAAGTGGTAGAATACACACTACCTGATTTCAATATTTACTTTAAAACTATAATAATCAAGGTGGTGTACTACTGGCATAAGATCTACAAATTAAAAAAAAAAAAATAGAACAGAAAACAGAGCCCAGAAATAAACCCATGCAAAAATTTTTTTTTTTAATTTAAGGCACTATGACAATGCAAAGAAAAGAAGTTAAACATGGAGTTATCATATGATTTAGTAATTCCACGTCTCAGTATATATCCAAGAGACTGGAAAACATATATATCCAAGAGACTGGAAAACATTGTATAAGTTTCTTCAGAAACTTATACAAAAATGTTTATAGCAGCATTATTCATAGTAGCTAAAAGGTGGAAACAACCTAAATATCCATTAACTGATGGATAAACAAAATGTGGTATGCTCATACAATGCAATATTATTCTACCATAAAAAGGAATCAAGTACTAATAATACATGCTAGAACATGGGTGAATTTTGAAAAAATTATGCTAAAAAAAAAAGAATCCAGACACAAAAAATCAGGTATTGTAGGATTCCATTTATATGAAATGCCCAGAAGAGGCAAATTCATAGTGACAAAAAGTTTATTAATGGTTTACAGGGGTGAGGGGAGGGAGAAATGGGAAGTGACTAATAATAGGTACAGGGTTTCTTTTGGGAGTGATGAAAATAGTGATGAAATTAGATAGTGGTGATGGTAGTACAACCTTGTGAATTTCTAAAACCTACAGAATCGTACACTTTACTTGGTGAATTTGTGTTGTGCAAATTATACTTTAATTTTAAAAATTAATTTGAGATAGAACATAGACCTAAATATAAAAGCTAAATCCATAAAGTTTCTTTAAAAAAATAAGTGTGTATCTTTACAACATTGAAGTTGACAAAGATTCCTTAACAAAAATACAAAAGGTAGTAAAGAATAAAAGAAAAAAAGGATAAATTGAAAGTCACTGAAAATTATAAACAACTATTCTTCAAAGTACAGGGTAAGAAAGTAAGAAAGTAAGAAAATAAACTCTCCCAGGGTGGATGAAAATATTATCAATACACACAACTGACAAAGCACTGACAAAAGAACTCCAAAAAATCAATAATAATAAAAAAAAACTCAACTTAAAAAAATTGGCAAATGATTTGGAACAGACACTTTCCAACGAAGACATATAAATGGCTGTAATTACATGAAAAGGTGTTCAACAGCATTAGTCATCAGGAGAATGCAATTTAAAACCACAAAGAGATACCACTTCAACACCCACAAGGATGCTTAAAATTAAAAAGACTGACAATATGAAATGTTGACCTGAATGTGGGACAAATGGACTTATCCTACATTACTGGTGGGAGCATAAAAGGATATATATCACTTTTGTTTTATCATGTTTTCTTTTGTTATGTTTTGTTTTGTTTTACTCACATATGCACACACATTTATATTTCTGTATCTATTAAAAATAATAGCCATGAATTCATATCGATATTTCTTTTTTATCAAATTAATTAAGGTGATACAAGTTAATAAAATTATATATGTTTCAAGTATACAATTCTAGAATATATCATCTCTATATTTTATTGGACGTTTACCACCCAAAGTCAAAACTACTTTTGTCTGTCACCTTATATTTGACCCCCTTTACCCTTTTCTACCTTATCCCTCCCTCCTTTCCACTACACTATTATCTATGTCTATGAGTTTTTCTTTGTTTGTCTTATATGTTTGTTACTTTCAATTTTATATCCCACATATGAAATCATATGGTTCTCGATTTTTTCTGTCTGACTTGTTTCACTAGCATAATATTCTCAAGATACATCCATTTCACAAATGGCAGTATTTTATCTTTTCTTATGACTCAATAATATTTCAATGTATATATGTAACACATCTTTATCCAATCATCTATCAAAAGACACTTCAGTTGCTTTCATGTCTTGGCCACCATGAATAATGCTGCAATTGACCTTAGAGGTACTATATCTTTACAAATAAATGTTTTCAAATTTTGGAGGTAGATATCCAGATGAGAGAGTACTGGGTCATATAGTAATTCTATTCTTAATTTTTTGAGGAAACGCCACACTTGTTTTCATAGTGACTGTACCAATTTACATTCCCACCAGCAGTATATGAGGGTTCCTCTTTCCCCAGAATCTCTCCAACACTTGTTATTACTTGACTTGTTGAAAATAGCCATTCTAACAGGTGTGAAGTAGAAACTCATTGTGGTTTTGATTTATATTTCCCTAATATCTTGTAAAGTTGAGCACCTTTTCATATATCTGTTGGCCATAAAAAATACTTTTTAAAAGTTTGGTCATTTCTTATAAAGTTAAACATTCTCCTTGAGGGAATTCCACAGCTAGGTAATCACCAAAGAGTAATGTAAACATATATTTTTTTATAAAAAAGCTTTTAAAAGGTTGTTCATAGCAATTTTATTTATGTTAGCCAAACTTCCATAAACAGGTGAATAGATAAATAAATTATAGTGTATTAAATACACAAGAAAACTTCCAGTAATCAAAATGAACAAATTATGCACAAAACATGGAAGAATCTAACAGACATTAAGTTCAGCAAAAGAAATCAAATAGAAATGGGAGAAAATATTTAATTGGCAATACCATGCATATAAACATCAGAAATAACCTCAATTATGAGAAGTCAAAAACTAGATCAAGAAAACTATAAAAATTGTATTAAAGGGCATAAAATTCAATCTGAAAAAATATAAAGATACTATTTTCTTGGACAAGTAGATAACTTTATGAAATCATAAATTAAAAAATAATATATAAATATAATGTACTACCTTCTAGAACCCCAATAGATTTGCATTTTTAATTAAGTAAACTAATATTAAAATCCACATGGTAACATACATGTCTGAGAATATCCAGAAAAATTATGAAGGAGAATGTTGAGGTGGAATTTGATTTATTAGACATTAAACTATAACTAAACAATATGATGTTGTCATAGAAACAGACAACTAGATCAGTAGGAAAAAGCGTCCAGTAACACATTCCAGTATTTATGATAGTTTATGACAGAAGTGATATTTAATTCAATGGGAAAAAGACACTTTATGTAAGCCTTGGCACATATATTTGTCACTCAACTTGGAAAACATGGATTTGTTCCCTCCTTCATACCATGTATAAAAATAAATTCTAAATTCTAGCTATATTAAACATTTAGACAAAAATTAAAAAATGGTGCGAAAAAGCTAAGAAACCGCATTACGTACAATCTGGATACTCAGGGAACCTTTGTAACCAAGATGAGAACAGACACTAGAAGAGTAAACCCTGACATACTAGACTATTTAAAAATTTTAATTATTTTTAATCAGTACAGAATTTCAGTTTGGGATGAGGAAAAAGTTCTGGAAATGAATATTGATGCATAAAAATATAAATATGCTTAATGTCACTAAACTGTATGCTTTAAAATGGTAAATTATATATATAAAACCACAATAAAAAAAATAGATTTTTATGGCAAAAGATATACTAGACAAATTTAAAAGACAACTGATACACTAGTTAAATATGCATGTACACCTACATGCACATATATTTTAAACATTTATGAGAGTGAAAGGCTTAATATCTATACTTTTTAAATAGTCAAAGAATTCCGAAAGACATTAACAAGATAAGATTTATGAATGGCCAATGAGCATATGAAAATGTGCTCAATGTCATTAGTCATCAGAGAAATGCAAACTAAAACTATAATCATATACTATTTCACACCTACTAGAATGACTAAAATTAAAATAATTGACAATATGAAATATTGGCCGGGATGTAGATATTCTTTTTAAAAAAATAAAATGATGACACACACAGACTGAAAGTAAAGGGATGGAAAAAGATATTTCACACAAATATAAATGAAAAAAAAGCTAGGGTAACAATACTGACATCAGACAAAATAAACTTTAATTAAAAGGGTCTAATAAGAGACAAAAAAAGGACACTAAATAATGATAAAGGGATCAAATCCAACAAGAGGATATAACCCAAGTAAACATTTACATACCCAACATAGAAGCACCTAAATTTATAAAGCAAATAGTTGGAAACATAAAAGGAGAAATCAACAGTAATACAATCATAGTAGGGAACTTTATTGCCCCACTGACATCAATGGATAGACCTTCCAGGCAGAAAATCAACAAGGAAATAGCAGCTTTAAATGATCCACTAGACCAGATGGATTTAACTGATATTTTTAGAGCATTTCACCCAAGGCAACAGAATATACATTCTTTTCAAGTGCACATGGAACATTTTCCAGGATAGACTACATGTTAGGCCACAAAACAAGTCTCGATAAATTTAAAGAGCTTGTAACATCTTCTCTAACCACATGGTATGAAACTAGAAATCAAGAAAAAAAAAGAAAAAAGTAAAAGAAAACAAGAAAAAAAAACCCAGAAAAACATACAAACACATGGAGGCTCAATACATGCTATTAAACAATGAAAGAGTTAACAATGAAATCAAGGAAGAAATTTAAAAATACTCTGAGACAAATGTAAATGAAAACACAACAATGCAAAATCTATGGGGCACAGTGAAAGCAGTCTTAAGAGGAAAATTCATAGCAATACAGGCCTACCAGTAGAAATAAGAAAAATGTCAAATAATCTAAACTTACACCTACCTGACAGAAAGAGCAAAAAACAAAAACAGCAAACAAAACCCAAAGTGAGTGGAAGGAAGTAAATAATGAAGATCAGAGAGGAAATAAACAACATAGAGTCTAAAAAAATCACTATAAATGATCACTAAAATCAAGAGCTGTTCCCTGAAAAGATAAACAAAATTGATAAACCATTCACTAGATTCATTAAAAAATAAAAAAGGGACTCAAAAAAATCAGAAATGAAAAAGAAGTGAAAGGTGACATCCCAGGATTATAAGAAAATACTGTGAAAAATTATATGCCAACAAATTGGACAATCTGAAAGAAATTCCTAGAAATGTGCAATTTTGTAAAACTGAATCAAGAAGAAACAAAATCTCAACAGAATAATTACAACTAAAGAAATCTAATTAAGTAGTTTAAAAAAAAAAAACTTCCCAACAAACAAAAGTCCTGGACCAAATGGCTTCACAGGTGAATTTTACCAAATATCCAAAAAATTAACACCTGTTCTTCTCAAACTATTCCAAAAAATTCAGAAGAGGGAAGGCTCCCAAGTTCATTTTACTAGGCTACCATTAGCCTGACTCCAAAACCAGACAAAGGCAACACAAAAAAGAGAGAGGGAGGGAGGGAGGGAGGGGGGGGAGAGAGAGAGAGAGAGAGAGAGAGAGAAGTATATAGGCCGATATCCCTGATAAAAATAAATGCAAAACAAAAACAAAAAACAAAAAAATAGCAAATCATATTCAGCAATACATTAAAAAGACCACACACCATGATCAACTGGGATTTATTCCTGAGATTGAGGGTTGGTTCAATAATCATAAATCAATTAGCATGATACACCACTTAAACAAAATAAAGGATCGAAATCATATAATTGTATCAAGAGATGCAGAAAAGGCATTTGAAAAAATCCAGCATGCATTTATATTAAAAACTCCTAAAAAGTATGAATAGAGGGAACATACCATAACATAATAAAGGCCATATATGACAAACCCAAAGCTAGCATCATACTCAGTGAGGAAAAGGTAAAACCATTTTCCTTAAGATCAAGAATAACACAAGGATGTGAACTTTCACTACTTTTATTCAACATAGTATTGGAATTCCTAGCCACAGCAAGCAGACAAGAAAAAACAAATAAATAAACATCATCCAAATTGAAAAGAAAGAAGTAAAACTGTCATTATTTGCAGATGACATGATACTATATATAAAGAATGAACCCTAATGATGCCACCAAAAACCTATTAGAACTGAAACGTGAATTCAGTAAAGTAATGGGATACAAAATTAATATGCAGAAATACATTTCATTTTTATACACAATAAGGAACTATCAGAAATAGCACTTAAGAAAACAATCCCATTATAATTGCATCAAACAATATAAAATACCTAGGTATAAATTTAAACAAGGAGATAAAAAATCTGTACGCAGAAATTTATAAGACACTGAAGAAAAAATTTGAAGAGAATACAAGTAAAAGAAAGCACATACCGTGCTCATGGATAAAAAGAATTAACATCCTTAAAACGTTTATACTACCCAAAACAATCTATAGATGCAATATAATCCTTATCAAAACACCAATGGCATTTTTCACAGAACTAGAACAAATAATCGTAAAATTTATATGAAACCACAAAAAAACTCTAAAAATTCCCAGCAGTGTCGCAAAAGAATAAAGTTGGAGGTATCACACTACCTGATATCAAACTATACTACAAGGCTATAGTAATCAAAACTGCATGATACTGACATATAAACAGAGATATAGGTCAATGGAACAGAATAGAGAGCCCAGAAATAAACCCACACCTATATAGTCATTTAATCTATCACAAAGGAGGCAAGAATATACAATGGGGAAAAGACAGTCTATTCAATAAATGGTGGTGGAAAAACTGGACAGATACATGCAAAAAAAAACTGAAACTGGACTATCTTCTTACACCATATACGAGAATAAACCAAAAATGGATTAAAGACTTAAATGTAAGACCTGAAACCATAAAACTTCTAGAAGAAAACATAGGCAGTAAAGTCTGTGACACTGCTCTTAATATTATTGTTTCTGATATATCTCCTTGGGCAAGGGAAACAAAAGAAAAAAATAAACAAATGGGACTACATCAAACTAAAAAGTTTTAGCATAGCAAAAGAAAGAATCAACAAAATGAAAAGACAACCTAATGAATGGGAGGAGATATTTGCCTATGATATATCTAATAAGGGGTTAATATCCAAAATTATAATGAACTCCTAAAACTCAAAATCAAAAAAAAAAAAAAAAAAAGAAACAAACAATTCAATTAAAAAGTGGGCAAAAGACCTGAATAGGCATTTCTACAAAGAGGACATTCAGATGGTCAATAGACATATGAAAAGATGCTCAACATCACTAATCATCAGAGAAATGTAAATTAAAACCACAATGAGATATCACCTCATACTCATCAGAATGGTTATCATCAATAAATCAACAAATGAGTGTTGGTAAGGATGTGGAGAAAAGGGAATCCTGTACACTCCTGGCGAGATTGCAAATTGGTGCAGCCAGCATGGTAAACAGTATGGAGGTTCCTCAAAAGATTAAAAATAGAACTACCTTATAACCCAGAAATTGCACTTCTGGATATTTATCCAAGGAAAACCAAAACACTATTTTGAAAAGATATATGCACCCCTAGTTTCACTGCAGCTATTTACAATAGCCAGGATATGAAAACAACCTAAGGGCCCATCAGTAGACGACTGGATAAAGAAAAAGGGGTACATATTTACAATGGGATATTACTTAGCAAAAAAAAAAAAAGTGAAATCTCACCATTTGCAGCAACATGAATGGAGCTAGAGGGTATTATGTTAAGTGAAATAAGTCAGACAGTGAAGGACAAATAACATGATCTCAATTATATGAGGAATCTAAGGAACAAAATATATGAACAAAAACAAACTCATAGATATAAAGAACAAAATGATAGAAGACAAAAGGAAGGCTAGGTAAAAATGAGGAATGAATTAAGAAGTGCAAACTGGAATTTACAAAGTGGTCATAGGGATGTAAATTATAGAATAGGGAATTGGTCAATAATATTGTAACAACTATATATGGTGCCAGGTGTTACTAGACTAATTGGGGGGATCACTTTGTAAATTATATAAATGTCTAACCATTATGCCATACTCCTGAAACTAATATAAAATACTATTGAATGTCAACTGTAATTTCAAAATGAAAAATGAAAATAAATAAATAAATAAATAAATAATGAAAATAAAATGAGAGACAGGAACAGAGGATGAGAAAGTATATTGAAAAATAAGCAATTTATAGAGGAACAAATCCAAATGGTTGGTAAACATTTGAGAATGTACTCATTAGTAAAGAAATTCAAATTAAAGTAAGAGTAGCCCATCAATTGTTATTGGAAATAGGAATTATTATTTTATTTTCAAAATGAATATCTTTGATTCAGAAATTCCATTTCTAGAAATTTATCTCAGAGAAGTAAAAATAGCAGTATATGAGAAATATATATAAAACATTATCCCATAGTTATATATCAGAAAATGACCAAAAGTAAAAAAAAGTAAAAATCTGTGTGTATATGTAATATGGAATGGATGAGCAGAGGATCAACATTTTTTCATTCTTTCTAGGTGGTCTGATCTGTTTTCAAGGTTACAACTGACATGCTAATGGTTTCCAAAGCTTTACATTGAGGCCAGACCACTCTCCTAAGCTTCAGGCTGCTTACTGCACAGTTTCCAGTAAAGGTCCCAAAAGGAGAGTTAGGTACATAATTTGTGGAGTCTAGTAAAAAATGAAAATGCTAGCCCTTTGTTCGAAAAGCAGGAAAAGTGCCATTACTAAGATATAAACCTTTTCCCTTTAAAACTATTTTATTATTTATAAAATGTAACAGAGGCAATAGGGATAAATAGGTGTATTAATTTCCTAATACTGTTGTAAAAAAATTACCACAAACTTAATAGCTCAAAGCAACACAAGTGTATCATCTCCCTGTTTTGAAGGTCCAAAGTCATAAAATTGAGATGTCAGCAGGGCTGCATTTCTTCCGCAGGCTCTAGGAAAGAATTCATTTCTTTACCTTTTCATCTAGAGGCATTCCTTGGTTTGTTACCTCTTCCTCAATTTTCAAAGTCAGCAGTATAGCATCTTCACTCTCCCTGTCCTCTCTCTTATCTCTTATCCCCCTCATCTCCATTTCCCTCAACACAACTTCTCTGATTCTCCATCCTCCCTCTTTCCCTTATAAGGACACTTGTGATTACACAGCCCATGTGGGTAATCTTTCCATCTCAAGACCCTTAACTTAATCACAACTACAAAGTCTTTTTATCATGTAAGGTAATATATTCACAGGTTCTGGGGATTAGGTCATAGACATGTTTGGTGTGTGTGTTAAGGTGGGGGACATTATTCTATCTGTCACAATAATTAACAACAGAAATTTATAAATTGCAAAAAATTTTTGGTGTCATAATATTATATAATACAATAAATACCAACACTTTATTAATATGATACCTTGACTGATCACAAGATTTTTCTGCCTCAGTTTTTTACCAATTCACTTGTTATTTATTAGGTCATCAAAATTTATACTTCTAGCAACTTCATTTTCAATCAACATAACTGAAAGAACCATTAGCTGTTTTTGGCAAATGCAAGATGGCAAATAGTTTTTGATAATTTCAAATTTAGAGAAGATTCTTCCTGATGATGCGACTGTTACTGGCACTGATGAGAGTATTTTATGGCCAGTGATACCACTGGGATTAATGTATAAATTTTAGTACATCTAGAGTTGATAATTCTCATGGAACAGTTTTCTAAAAAGGTTTAACTTGTCATACAAACCAGTATTTTTTAGATCTGAATTTAATTTGAAATGTACATTTATACAATAATATTTTGACTTTTCCTTTGACACATCCTGTAGCTTGTGAGGGTTATAAAATAAACCCAAAGTGGCTTCATGATGTGTATATTATTCAAAACACCTGTTTATGCACTCAATCGTGGCATATTCAATTACAAGAAAATTTAAAAATGGTCTTACTCGTTAGTACGCATATAAATAGTGTTATTTTTTGTTGAATAAGATAATATTTAAATATAACTTCTATTTCTAAACCTGTGGATATTTACTTTGTCATGCTGCAGCAGTTTGCAAAACCAGAGATTCTAAAGTCTTTGAAGAATTCTAATAACTCCTTTATATATGCATTATTACAATGTCCATGTATACACTTTTATTTGGTAATCATTTACTGAAAAAGTTTAACGTGTAAGATCGAACAGTTCTTACCCCTGCACTCCGGCAAGAGAGTTAATATTTGTGTAAATGCCATAGGGATGGATTCCAGGGACATACAGACAAACTCATCTTCCATTGCAAGCCCCAGTGTTTCCCCATTATGGAATCCCTGCTCTCTGCTGCATCAATATAGCTCCTGCTACCAGGGATGCTGCTTTCCCTGCTACTACCACCCACTATCAACAGCACTAATATGAACCCAGTTCCAAGCCTGACTACCTTGGGGCCTCATGTGCCCCCAGACTGCACGAAAGGCCTAATAGTGTTCACATTACCTTCCATGCCTATGGACCTGAGCCTGTGAGTGCACACACTATCACCTAGCACACCTCCACTCTACAGGTACATGCTTTATTGTCTTATCAGACTTCATTTACAAAACACAAATAAAAGATAACATTATTATGAATTTTAAGAAGACAACAGTATAGCACTGTCTTCTGGGAGTAGGGGCCCCATGTGACTGCACAGGTTGCACACCAAAGAAGATGGTCCTGGTGCCAGTTAGGCCTCTTGGGATCTAACCAATTAATGCACAAGTATCGGGTATATGCCATATATCCGGTGCTCACTCATGATATTTTTTCCACCCTCTCCTAAATGTGTCTTACACAAAGGGAAACTTGGGAGTAGAAATAAGAGACTATTTCTATTACCTGAACAATTATAATTGTTCGGATTTCTGTATACCTTTGTATTTTCATATCCATTATCTCACCAGAGCACTAAAACACACTGAGGTAGTGGGAAAAAGGATTATTGGTTCTAATTAATTAATCCTCCCAACAATCCACTGTGGTCTGGAAGTATTTTTAATGCTGTCTAACAAATTAAGTCAGAGGTTAAATGACTTTCCTATCTACCTCACCAGACTACTTGAAAGATTGAAGTAAAAAGTGATTATGAAAAGGTTTTGTCAACAGTGAGGTAAAAGCATGTATAAGGTATTAACATTATTCTTCCTTGGGAAAATCACATTGTAAGAACAAAGGAATTCAATTCAAGTTTACCTCTAACTAATCAAGATCTCACCTTTTAAGTGCTAAATCTTTTCAGCTTAGGTTACCTAGCCAAATAACATAAGAGCACTATACCTTAATTCTACCTTGTTTTCATGGTCTGAGTTCATTCAAGAAGTGAAATTTGCTAGTTCAAGAAAAATATAATTATGTAGTTAGCTAAGAAAACCTCAAATAAATTAGAAAATGAGCCTGAGAGATATGAAAGGAAAAAATACTCTCATATGTAAACTAAATAACATTACTATAAAACTATTAGGTTAAAAAGCTAAATCATAAATAAAATTATGCAATTCGTAGAACTCAAGGACAATTATAATATCACGTGTCAAAAACTTGTGGGACACAGGGTAAACTTTAAGACTTTAAATACATTTATCAGAAAACAAAATTTTTAAATGAGCTAAGCATTTATATCAAACAAACTCAAAGAAAAATAGGAGGAAGAAATAATACAGATAAAGAAAGAAATCAGTGAAAGCAAAAATCAGAAATTGAATTGAAAAACAGAAAGCTGGTTCTTTGAAAAAATAGTAAATAAGCCTCAGGTGAGAATATTTTTTAAGGGGGAGAGAGAGACAGTTATGCACACACAACCTCTATGACCAAAAAAAAGAAGAAAAAAAAAAAGAAATCTCTAATAAAATACGTAGAAAAAAATCTGAATAAATGGAAAACCATTCCAGAATCTTGGATGGGACAGTTTAATATTGTAAAAGGTCAATTTATCTCAAATTGATATATAAACTCAATGAAATTCCAATCAAAATTTTAGTTGCATTATTTGAGGAACATGAGAAACTCACTCTAAAATTTGCATGAAAAATAAAGGTCCACGAATAGTTAAGTCAATTTTGAAATATAAGATGTAAGAGATAGAAATGTTATACTCCATATTAAGACACATTAAAAATCTAGAGCATTTTTTAATGTGTGGTACCCTGATTGTGGTGTTCAAATACTGCTGCCTACTAAACAAAACCAGAGCTCCTTGGAGATATAGCTGATTACAGTCTGAGGCAGAAAATACACAAGATAAACCTGGAACACCTTGGCCTGACATATAGGAAGGGTACTGTCTGAAACCCTGTCATGCTGAAAGGACCCACCCCTGAGAAGAGTATCTCAATGACCAAAGCACATCGAATATGTTTAAATACATGTGTTTATGTTTAATAACCACAGTGATATTAAAAAAATAAACAAATAAAAAAACTAATTGGCCACCTTAGAAGATGCTAGTAAACCAGCTCATTATTTTGAAAATATGTAAATAAAAGAATCAAACTTTTATCCTGATGTTTCTAAATGAAATGTACCACTTAGTAACCAAATAGTAAATAAAAGGATATTTCTTTCAATAGAAGTATTCAGCTAATAAATGAAGAATTGAAAGAATTAAAATATCATTATTTTTTTAATTCTTCATTTCCTATCTGGACATTAATCATCACACACACAAAAAGTAACTAAATATCCTGATGAAAGAAAACACCATCATCTACGAAGTAGTCTTCTCAAAAATCCCAACCTGGACCTGATCAAGCCTCTAGATCCCACTATGAATTTATAAGGAACACAGAGAACAGAGGAACATATTGAATAACAGTATAACATATTGAATGACTTCTATAGCAATGCAGTCGGCAAAATCAAGACTGGGAAAGTTTACAGGACAAAGAATCAACTTCCTTCTTTAAAATGTAAGAGGAAAGAAGGAGATGCAGAGGAGAATTGGCAAATTAAATTAACTTAATATATGCACAGTAGCACACCTTTATGTATTTCTACATTACAAATAGAATAGACATAAATGAATTTAAGAACAAAGATAATTATACAATATAGTAAAATAATTAGGAAGTGATGAGTTTTTAGTATTTATTACCTTTGATTTTAATATAACCTATCTAATTATATTTATATAATTTAACATATAATAATGACTGTGTTAACAACTAGCCTTGCACAATTCCTAAAAATTGACTAGCTTTTGTGAGTCTGTATGAATAAGCTGGTAGAAATTCTTGAGAAAAATCTGCCATACTTAGTCTAGTGATAAAGAGGATCTTCCACTGGGAGAGAGGATAGATATAATATGGTGGATGTATTTTATTAAATGCTGGGCAGCAGATAGAATAATGGACCAGACATAAGGAAGGACACATAAGGAAGCTGTATTGCCCAACTCCAGGCATTCACATTGTACTCAATGTAAATAGCATCTATAATCAAATCATAGCAACGGGATTGAATCTTAAAAACATAGTGCCATGATGGAGCTAGGACTAGATTAGCCCTCTTGCTGTGAACATTTAGAAAACTGCACAAAATATATGAAACAAACTTTTTAGTCACTGGTCAACAGGCAGCACAAGACTGTGATCCCTGCAAGAACAGAAAAGAAATACAAAATAAGTCCCATAAGTATCCTAGATTTCTTGTTTGAAGGTACTATCTGGAGCACAGTGGGGAGAGAAAGAATGCAAGCAGAGCATGGAGTGTTTCCTAAATCAAGGAAACAAAGATCAGTGCTCTGGGAGATTGAAGTAGTTGAAATTTGTAGGACAGAGAAAAGGGAATTACACAGAAAACAACTAGAGAACTCTAAATTGGAAGAAATTATAAGAAGGACCAGTAATAAAAGCAGAAGAATCCAGAGTTCATACACACTGGCAAGTCACTTGATTTATTAACAACCAGAGAAAAGAGATCTTATTGAACTTTCAGAGAGTAGTAGAGAACCCATAAAAGTAACACTTTAGAAGTAAAGGTAGTGCTCGCTTCAGCAGTATATATACTAAAATTATAAGTAAAGGTACATTAGTCTTAGAGTAAATGCTATTTGAAGTCACTCCAACAAAGCTTAAAAACGAGCCTTCAAAAGATTGAGCAGATGCACAAAAAGACTGCATGACACAACAAAGTCCAAAACACTTTTAAAAAGTACACAAAATCTAGCACTCAACAACATAAAAATCCCAATGTCAAGCAACCTATAAAAAAGTACCAGACATGCCAAGAAGCAGGGAAATAAGTAAATAGAAACAGACTCAGAAATGACAGAGACAAGGAATTAGTGGTAAAGAACTTTGAAATAATTCTAATTAAGTATGACAAAATGTATTTTTAAGATACATGAACATAATGAGAAGAGAAATGGAAGATATTGAAAAGACTAAAAGTGAATGTCTTTTTGAAATTGAGATTGAAAGCTGTAAAATACAATATCTAAAATGAAAAGTTTTCTGGATTAAATCCCACAGAAGAAAATATCAGTGAATTTAAATATATAAAAATAGAAACTATTCAGGCTGAACCACAGAAAGAAAATAGACTAAAAAGAAATGAATCAGTTTTTGGCCTATGGAAAAAATATCAAGCCGTTGGATATACATGTATTTAGAATACCAGAAGGAGAGTGAGAATGATGGAGAAAAAATATTTGAGGGGAAAAAATGACCAAAATTTTTTTCAAATATAATAGAAACTGTAAACAACAGATTGAAAGGCTCAAAGAATCTCGAACAAGATACACACAATGAGAACCACACCAACACATATCACAATCAAATTGTTATTGTATGAATTTGATCTCAAAAGCAAGGGAAGTGAAAGCTAAAATAAATGAATGGGACTACATCAAACTAAAAAGCTTCTGCTCAGCAAAAAAAAAAAAAAAAAAAAAAAAACTATCAACAAGGTAAAGAGAGAACCATCTGAATGGGAAAATATATTTGCAGGCAACATCTCTGATAAGGGCCTAATATCCAAAATATACAAAGAACTCAAACCACTCAATAACAGTAACAATAACAACAAAACACAAATGATCCAATCAAAAAATGGGCAGAGGACCTGAACAGACACTTCTCCCTAGTGGACATACAAATGGTGAACAAATATATAAAAAGATGCTCATCATTGCTAGCTATTAGGGAAATGCAAATCAAAACTACATTGAGACACCAATGTAGGAAAAGTACTAAAAAATGTTGGAGTGGATGTGGAGAAAAAGGAACCCTCATACGCTGCTGG
>CM053505.1:87430937-87791309 GCA_028627145.1 Eidolon dupreanum | reverse complement strand
AAAAAAAAAGAAATAAAAAAATCAAATTGTTGAAAACCAGTTACAATAAGAAAATCCTAAAAGTATCCAGGAAAACACACATACACATATACAAAAACAATTGTAGATTATATAACAGAAAACACGCCAGCCAGAAGAAAATATGACCCATTATTAAGAGAAAATACAATCGATGGGGACTGACTCCAACATGACCCAAATTGTTATGCAAGAATTTTAAACCAACTATTATCATTATGTCCAATTAAGTAAAGGACAGAGAATATAGAAAATTTCAGCAGAGAAATAGAAACTATAAA
This sequence comes from Eidolon dupreanum, assembly GCA_028627145.1. Taxonomy (NCBI): domain Eukaryota; kingdom Metazoa; phylum Chordata; class Mammalia; order Chiroptera; family Pteropodidae; genus Eidolon; species Eidolon dupreanum. The sequence goes on along the minus strand of CM053505.1, from coordinate 87,791,010 downwards.
AGAGAATAAATGTAAATTCTAGAACTGAAAATATACTATCTAAAATTTTTAAAATCACTAGATAAGCTTACCAGTGGAATAGAAATGACAGGAAAGAAGAGTCCGTGAACTTAAAGACAGCCCAAGAGGAATTAATAAAATCTGAAGAACAGAGGGTAAAGAGATTTTTTAAATTAATAAAATTTCAGTGGTCTATGGATCAGTCCACATATTTTAAAAATCTAGCAGAAGTGTAACTGGAGTTTTAGAAGAAGAGAAAGAGAATGTGGCATAAATATTTAAGGAATAATGGCTAAAATACCCCCAAATATAGTAAAGACATGAAGTTACAGATCTAAAATGCTAAGTGAAACACAAAAGGATAAATATGAAGAAATTTGTATTCTTTAGTCATACTGTAGTGATATTGGTATCATTATTTTGAAACATGCATATATACATATACATACCTACATCTACTCATACATGTAATATAGAGAAAATAGCAAAAGGATATGAATTTGAAAATCAAAAGAATTCACTGAGGGGAGATGGCGGACTAGATAAAAGCAGGGTTCGTCTCTTCCCAGGTCCGCACTGAAATTGCAACCAAATTATAAAATAATCAATGTGGAGAATCACCTGAAGTCTAGATGATCATAACAGGTAGGTCTGATAATATAAAAAAGGAGCCACATCAAAGCCAGTAGTAGGACGGGCAAAGTCCTGAATCAGGCTGGACCTGCAACCACAGGTGGTGGAGGATCACCTGGAAAGAGAGCGAGGCTGCAGAGGCTCCCCTGAAGGAGAGGGGTGTCCTGGCCTCATCTGGGAGCTCCCCAGCCCAGGGAAGATAAGATTTCAATAACTCTGACTGTAAAAACCGGAGGGGATTCCGGCCATCTGGGTGAGACAGAAGGAAACTGAAACCCTAGATGCCCCTTTGAAGGACTCACACACAGGCTTTCTGACCTGCGGACACTCACCCGGGACACCGGTGGTGGGTCAGAGAGGCGCAGGGGAGCCATTCCGATAAAGTCTGCACTACCTGGTGCCAGAAAAAGGGCTGGAAGGGTAGCCACCATTGTGCCTTAGTCCTGCTCCCTTACCAGGCAGTCTACAAACCATGCCTCTCTGACTGTGCAGACCCCTCCCACAGGGCCATTAGGAAGCCCTGGCCTGAGGGAATCAGCCCACCACACCCAACCTGCATATTGTCTGGGGCTTTTGTTGCTGGATGGCTGCCGCGCCCTCTACCCCTTCAGGGACAAACATTCACAGCAGGCAGCCAGCTCTGTGAGCGGCATTTCTGACATAGGGTCACACAGATCACCACTGCCAACATTAACTTGGGTGGATCTCGGGGATCATCAGTCCCTCCCATACAGAAGCTGATCTGGGACTTCTACAGGACTGTGCAAATTGTTACTGAAGCTGCAGCAGGACTGAGGTTGCATTGATCCCACTGCCATTGTCTTTCAGAGACCCCGCCCCACCCTACCCACAAATTGCCCCAGGTGGGCCATTGACAGTGAACTGCCACAGCCCTGCCCCTCCCCCCTCACTCCCCCCTCACAATTCATGAAGGCAACAAACTTTGGCTGGCACAGTGTGGGCACTACACAGAAATCAGTTGCAGGCAGACCTCTGCTGCCTGCAAGAGTTGCATTATCATGTGGGGGGATCTCAGGGTTCTGTGGGACCATCCCAGACAGCAGCTTGTCTCCCTGTGATATGTGACTACTGTGGGAAAGTACGGACACAAAAATTGCAGAAAACTGAGGCTACTGGCCTGACGGCCCTGGACACTCTGAGATCCTGCCCCATCCAATACCACAAAGTGTCCACTGCACACTGATAGGCCCCTGCCCTGGAGTAGCATGTTTAAGCCCAAGGTGGGCAGCAGCTGACCTTGCTATGATTGGAAACTTGTACAGGAGCCACAGAGACAGCGCTGGCATGTGAACTGACACCGCCGTGGCAGGGGGAAATTTACTCCATAGATCCAGGAGACTCCCGGGGTCCCTGCTCCACCCAACACACATATCACCCAGAGGCTCTTCCAGTTTCAGAGACTTACGGGCACCTGACAGGCAGTGTCAGGCCTTGAGGAGCACTGGTCCCTCTGCTAAACTGCCCGAGGTCAGGGACGGGGGATAACTGACCGCTGTCTACAGCATTGTCTCTTCTACTTACCTATAGATCCAGCATAGGCAACAACCATCTGTGATCACTTTGTAGTTCATACCGGGTAGCCCTGAGTAATCAAAAGCAGCTGCTGACCTTGGCCTACGGGGAAACCCCTCCCAAGGGGCCACAAAACCATCGCGTTTGGAGGCTCGCACCAGCCCACAACAGAGCAACTCCTGACTAGTCCCGTCAGCCATACACACAAAGGGTGGCTGCAGCAAGTACACAAGCCTGCTAGGGCACCTCCCATTCAGTGGGGTCAGCCACACACAGCAACTCTTACCCTGTGGGTGCAGCCAGTTCCCACAATTAGTCACCCTGAGCGTTAACCCCATTCACTGATGTACTAACAATAAAGGCTTGGTGACAACAGAAGATCATGCACAACCCACACAGAGATCACGTCCCGAGCCCCTGGCATAGGGGATCAGAGAGAGTGTGCCACTGGGCCACACAGGGCAACTTCCACATTAGGCCATCTAGTCAATGCTGAGAGATGAAACAAATATTCCTAGTACAAGGAAACGAACACAGAGAGGCTAATAAAATGAGAAAACAAAGAAACATGCCACAAATGAAACAGAAAACTCCAGAAAATAAGCTAAATGAAATGGAGGCAAGCAACCTACCAGAGACAGAGTTCAAAATAATGGTTATAAGAATTTTCAATGAACTTTGGGGGGAGAATGGATGAGCTCAGTGAGAACATCAACAGAGAGATAGTAAGCATAAAAAAAAAAACATAGAAACCATAAAAAATAACCAGACAGAAATGAAGACTACAACAACTGAAATGAAGAATACACTAGAAGGATTCAATAGTAGATTGGCTGAAGTAGATCGAATCGGCAAACTGGAATTCCGACAAGACCGCACAATACACCCAGTCAGACAAAAAAGAAAAAAAAAGAAAAAAAGAATTAAAAAAAATGAACATAGTTTAAGAGACCTCTGGAACAACATGAAGCATAAAAATATACAGATCATACGAGTACCTGAAGAGGAAGAGAGCAAGGAATTGAGAATCTATTTGAAGAAATAATGACAGAAAACTTCCCTAACCTGGCAAATGAATTGTAGACATACAAGTTCAGGAAGCAGAAAGAGTCCCAAGCAAGAGGAATTCAAACACACTCACACCAAGACACATCATAATTAAAATGTCAAAGGTCAAAGACAAAGAGATAATCTTAGAAGCAGCAAGGGAAAGGAAGCTGGTTACTTACAAGGGTATCCCCCATAAAAATGTCTGCTGACTTTTTAGTGGAAACTTTGCAGGCCAGAAGGAAATGGCAAGAAATAGTCAAAATTGTGAAAAACAAGAATCTACAACCACAGATACTCTACCCAGCAAGGCTTTCAATTAAAATAGAAGGTGAGATAAAGAGCTTCTCAGACAGAAAAAACCTTAGGGAATTCATCATCAACAAGCCAGCATTACAAGACATGTTAAAGGGTCTTCTGTAAAAAGAGAAGGGGTAAAAAAGAAAATAGAAATAACAAATACAAATACTAAAATGGCAGTAACTATGTACCTATCAGTAATCACTTTAAATGTAAGCAGATTAAATGCTCCAGTCAAAAGACATAGCGTAACCGAATGGGTAAGAAAACAAGATCCATGCATATGCTGTCTACAGAAGACCCACTTCAGATCAAATGACACTCACAGACTGAAAGTAAAGGGATGGAAAAAGTTATTTCACACAAACAGAAATGGAAAAAAAAAAAGCCGGGGGAGCAATACTTATATCAGATAAAATAGACTTTAAAACAAAAGCTATAATAAGAGATAAAAAAGGGGATTACATAGTAATAAAGGTATTGATAAATCAGGAGGACATAACCCTGGTGGGTAAAGGGGATCAAATATATGGTAGCTGAAGGAAACTGGACTCTGGGTGGTAATCACATAATAGAATATATAGATGTCAAATTATAATGTTCACCTGAAAGTTATATAATTGTATTAACCAATGTTACCCCAAAAAACTTTTCAAAAAACACATATACATACGCAATATAGGAGAACCTACATACACAAAAAGACTCACATAAAAAGAGAGATCAACAGTAATATACTCATAGTAGGAGATTTTAACATCCCATTGACATCAATGAACACATCTTCCAGGCAAAGAATCAACAAGGAAACAATGGGCCTAAAAGACACACTAGACCAGATGGATTTAAGAGATATCTTCAGAGCATTTTACCCCAAAGCGGCAAAATATACATTTCTCTCAAGAGCACATGGAACATTTTCCATGATAGACCACATGTTAGGACACAAAACAAGTCTCAATAAATTTCAGAAGACTGAAATCATATCAATAGTCTTCTCCAATCACAATGGTATAAAAGTAGAAATTAACTATAAGGAAAAAACTGGAAAATACACAAACACATGGAGGCTAAATAACATGCTACTAAACAATGAATGGGTTATCAATAAGATTAAGGAAGCAAACAAAATATACCTAGAGACAAATGAAAATGAAAATACAATGACGCAAAATCTATGGGAGACCAAAAAAGCAATCATAAGAGGGAAATTCATAGCAATACATGCCTATCTCAAAAAACAAGAAAAAGCTCAAATAGTCTACCTAACCTTACACTTAAAAAAACTAGAAAAAGAACAGTGAACAAAATTCAAAGTGAAAAGAAGGAAAGAAAGAAAGATCAGAGTGCTAATGAATGAGGGTCTAGAAAAACAAAACAAAAGATTAATGAAAGTAGGAGCTGATTCTTTGAAAGGATAAATCTTAGCCAGACTCATCAAGGAAAAAAGAGAGAGGACTAGAATAAAATAAGAAGTGAAAGAGGAGAAATAACTATGGACTCCGTGGAAATACAAAGGATCATAAGAAAATACTATGAGCAATTATATGCCAACAAATTGGACAATCTGGAAAAAATGGACACATTCCTAGAAACATACAATCTCTCAAGACTGAGTCAAGAAGAAAAAGAAAATCTGAACTGACCGATTGCCACCAGTGAAATAGAATCAGTAATCAAAAACCTCGCCCAAAACAAAAGTCCTGGACCAGATAGCTTCATAGGCAAATTTTACCAAACATTCAAAGAATTAACATCTATTCTTCTCAAACTATTCCAGAAAATTCAAGAAGAGGGAAAGCTCCCTAACATCTTTTATGAGGCCACTATTACCTTGATTCCAAAACCAGACAAAGATATTACAATAAAAAAAAAAAAAACTAAAGGCCGATATCTCTTATGAACATTGATGCAAAAATCCTCAACAAAATATTAGTAAACTAAATTCAGCAACACATTAAAAATATCATACCCCGTGATCAAGTTGGATTTATTCCTGAGATGCAAGGTTGGTACAACATCCACAAATCAATTAATGTGATACACCACATTAACAAATTGAAAGATAAAAACCATATGATCATATCAACAGATGCAGAAAAAGTGTTCAACAAAATCCAGCATTCGATTATGAGAAAAACTCTCAGCACAGTGGGAATAGAGGGAACATACCTCATCATAATAAAGACCATATATGATAAACCTACAGCTAACTTCGTACCCAGTGGGGAAAGGCTAAAAGCATTTTCCTTAAGATCAGGAACATGACAAGGATGCCCACTTTCACCATTCCTCTTCAACATTGTATTGGAAGTCTTAGCCATTGCAATAAGACAAGAAAGAGAAATAAAAGGTATCTGAATTGGAAAGGGAGAAGTAAAACTGTGGTTATTTGCCAATGACATAATACTATATAGAGAGAACCCTAAAGATTCCACCAAAAAAAAAAAAAAAAAAAAACAGAACTGATCAATGAATTCAGTAAAGTACTAGGTTACAAAATAAATATTCAGAAGTCAGTGGAATTTTTATGCACCAATGATGAACTTTCAGAAATAGAAATTAAAAAAAAACAATCCCATTTACAATTGCATCAAAACAGTAAAATGCCTGGGAATCAAATTAACTAAGAAGGTAAAAGACCTGTTTTCAGAAAACTATAAGTCATTGAAAAAAGAAATTGAAGAAGATACAAATAAATGGGAGCATTTACTGTGCTCATGGATAGGAAGAATCATCATTAAAATGACCATACTACCCAAAGCAATCTATAGATTCAATGTAATCCCTATCAAAATACCAATGGCATTTTTCAGAGAGTTAGAACAAATAATCATAAAATTTATATGGAACCATAAAAGACCCCAAATAGCCACAGCGATCTTGAGAAAGAAGAACAAAGTTGGAGGTATTACACTACCTGATATCAAACTATACTACAAGGCTACAGTAATCAAAACAGCATGGTACTGGCATAAAAACAGATACATTGATTAATGGAACAGAATAGAGGGCCCAGAATAAATTCACGCCTATGTGTTCCCTTAATGTATGGCAAAAGAGGTAAAAATATACAATGAGGTAAAGACAGTCTCATCAATAAATGGTGTTGAGAAAACTGGACAGATACATGCAAAAAAAAAAAGGAACTGGACCACCTTCTTTCATTGTATACAAGAATAGACTCAAAATGGATTAAAGACTTAAATCTAAGACTCGAAACCATAAAACTTCTAGAAGAAAATTTAGGCGGTAAACTCTGATTTTACTAACAGTAATTTCTTTTTGGATATATGTCCCTGGGCTTGGGAAACAAAAGAAAAAATAAACAAATAGGACTACATCAAACTAAAAAGTTTTTGTACAGCAAAGGAAATCATCAACAAAACAAAAAGACAATCGACTGTTTGGGAGAAGTTATTCGCTAATGATACATCTGATAAAAGGTTAATATCCCAAATATATAAAGAACTCATACAACTCAACAATGACAACAAAAAACAATCCAATTAAAAAATGAGCAGAACACCTAATCAGAAACTTCTCCAAAGAGGAAATACAGATGGCAAATAGGCATATGAAAAGAAGCTCAAGATCAGTCATCATCAAAGAAATGCAAATTTAAACCACAATGAGCTATTGCCTGACTCCTATAAGAAGAGCTATCACCAATAAATCAAAGAACAAGTGTTGGTGAGGATACAGAGAAAAGGAAACCCTCATACATTGTTGGGGGAATTGCGAATTGGTACAGTTGCTATGGAAAACAGTCTGGAGGTTTCTCAAAAAAATTAAAAATGGATATACCTTTTGACCCAGTAATTGCATTTCTGGGTATTAATCCAAAGAAAATCAAATTAATAATTTGTAAAGATCTATGCACCCCAATATTCATGGCAGCACAATTTACAATAGCCAAGATATAAATGCAACCTAAATGCCATCAACAGACGATTTGATAAAGAAGTTATGGTTCATATATACAATAGACTTTTGTTCAGTCATTAAAAAAATTAAATCCTACCATTTGCAACTACATAGATGGACTAGAGGTTATTATGCTGAGGGAAATAAGTCAGATAGAGAAAGATAACTACTATATGATTTCACTTATATGCAGAATTGAAAGAACAAAAAGAACAAACTAATGAAAAACAGACTCGCAAATATAGAGGACAATCTGATGATGGACAGAGGGGAGGGGGATTGGGGGACTGGGAGAATGGGGTGAAGGGTTAAAGAAGTACCAATTAGTAGTTGATAAAGGGTCACGGGGATTGAGAGCATGGCATAGGGAATGCAGTTAGCATTAATATATTGGCTGGGTGGAAAACCAGAGGAGAGAAGGAGCAATTAGGGGGATCGTTTTATAAACTATATAAATGTCTAACCAAGGTACTGTATACTTGAAACTAATATTAAAAAAAAAAAAACAGCTTAAAAAACAATTAACTTAAAACTTTGTAAACTTTCATTTCAATTGGAAATATCAGTATGCATTCATGATTTATTTTTCTCTTTCTAAAAACCACATAGTTCCTAGTTCTGCTCACTGGAAAGGCCTAGAAATAATGACAACCCAGTAGCAATGAGCATCCCTAACACTTAGATAATGGCCTTTAAAGGAGCCAAGTCTCCTTGGAGAAATGACTGATCCTAAGTTAGGGCAAATAATGTTCAAGATAAGTCTGTAACATCTTGTTTTGCTAAAAAGGAAGCTATCGAACACTCATGAGATATGTCAAAACAAACCTTTTGAAAATGAGACAATTTGAGCACCAAAAAAGCAATGACTTCAATGGATTGAAAGACTGAGATTATTAACAAATCCATGAATTCATAATACTTTTTAAAATTTCATTCTCACCACTGGAGTTTAATAGGGCACCTACCCATTATTTGGAAAATCATTAAATAAAGTAAAAGAATCAAGTGTCTATCATGCCTTCCCTATATGAACTTCATTTCGGGGTAACAAAGAGTTGATGAGGAAAAGTCCTTCCTTATGGAAAAATTCCTGCTAATAAATGCTGAAAGGATGACAAACTTAGAAAATCAGCATTTCACATCCCTTATACAATAATGGATCTAGTATATGATCATCACCAATTATCAAACCATTAGGTGTAATGTTGATGAGAAAATTTATAATTGATAGATCAAGCTGCCAACACCTAAACTCACTGGTTAATCTTAACATCACTAAAAGTTGGACAACTAAACAATATGTGTCTCCTGATAATTATTGGAAATGGGAAATACACCTTACCAACTATAAAATAATTTTGGTAAATAATACTTTAAAAAAATATATTGATTTAATCTAATCAAGCCTATACATCTAACTACCTAATTACAGTAAATATGGGCTATAGAGGAACTAGTTAGACAATACCAATGGATGTAATCAGCCAAACACAGTGGATGGGAAATTCTAAAGAGAAAATGAAATGGTTTATACATCAAACAAATGGCATAAAAATGGAGCATGGAGGGGTTGACGTTACTAGACTTAAGAGACATACCAACCAAATGCAATGTGTAGATTTGTGTGGACCCTAATTCTGACAAACCAAATGTATAAACAGAAGAAAACATTTTTTATACAAGCAGGAAAACCTGTACATGGAGTATATTCTTAAGGAATTATTATTTATTCTATTAGATGTGAAATGATATTGTACCTACGTTTTTCTGTGTCCCTACTGTTAGCCCAGAAGCCGCTCATGCCAGGGCATCATCTTGTCCTGGCAGGGTTGACTTTTAAAAGAATGAGTTAGCCTACTCCTAGGCAAAGATTACCTTTGGCTGCTTAAATCATTAGGTAATAGTTTGTTGGGGAACCTTATAATGGATGAATCAGGTTGTCACTGTTACCAAATGAGTAACCTTAGCATCTCCAAAAGGAGATAATTAAACATAATGTGCCTCCAGATTTGATGGAACAGGACCTGATACAATATTTGGGAAAAAATAGGTGCTCAATAAAGTTTTGTTAAAAGTGGGCTTCCCATCATGGTCCCGGCCTTGTCTATCTACTCCATCAGCTCTCTCCGGCTTAAATGCTACCCTCTGGACTGTATAGCTGTTCTTATTTTAGGCTTAGAACCACCAGTGGTCAACTTTATAACCCTGCTGCTATTGCTGCTGCCATTCCCACCACTTCCATTGCTACAACCATAACAAATTCTGATTCTGCTCCTATAACCTAGAGTTATCTCTTTCCTTGCTCTGTGTGGAAGCAGACTTTTTCCTTCCTGGCATGACAGCTCTCTCAACTGACTTTAGAAGGTTTGGCTCGAAAGAGGTCATAGCCCTTCTAATGTCTCTTGAGGCAGACAGCTCCATATACCGGGGAAGGACTAGGGCCATATAACCAAGATAGGATTGTCTACTTCTGTGTACCTCCCCATGGGTATACCATCTCTGCAGATCAACTCTATATTAAGATACCAAATGGCTCTTGGCCCCTTCGATTCTCTCCTATCCCAGTCTGACATCTGGGACTTCCTGAGGAGCCCCTTTCATCCCTGGCCCCTCCTTTGTGTGTGGTGAGAGGAATGGGAGAGTTGTTAATCTTAGTGCCCTTAGGACCCAAATATCAGTACCGAAAACCCATTTACTGCTTCTCTCAGGGTAGGTGTGGCTTAGGGACCTGAATAAAAAAGAACCCTAGGGATCTGCCTCCACATCACAGAATTCTGGAGCTCTGCATGCAGATAGACCCATCCAGGACACTCACTACCCATAGAGAAATGAAAAACTATCTCTTTCTGGAACAAAAATGAAACAACAGGAGGAGGCAGCAAGCACAAGCGTTGTTAATAATGAAAGGAAAAAGCTGAGTAAGCAAATGAAGGCCTTTTCTCTGAAAAGTAAGGCCAGGCAGAGGGACCAGAGAGCTTCCAAAGCTAAAGCAGTGATTAACGCCCCAAATGGAGCCTGAACAAGTTTAGGGTGAGGAAAGGGCATTTTTTACTTAACCTTCATAAAGAACATCAGTTAGGTAATGCAAATATTTTAAAGTCATAGCTTATCATCAAAGTAATTTATTTATTTAGATAGTTAATGATAGACTATAGAAATATATATATGGATGTACATAGTGTATCTTTCCATTAAATATGCACACATATTAAATCCTATTTAAATCATATTTTGTATTTTTGCTTTCGAGAGTTCATTGTTGGTTTCCCAGAAAAAACTCTGACTAAATCATGTGCTAGGTTCCTTCTTCTTAGTTATTATTTAGGAAAAATCCAAAGCTCTTAGACCAAAAGTATCACTTTCACTTGATTGTGGATACCCAGATAGCAGCCATATTACTCAGAAAACAAACCAAACTAATATAAAGACAAATGGTACCAGGACTAAACCACTGGTCAATGAAGAATAAAGAGATCCACACCCACTTTGTCCTCTCCAAATGACTTGACGAAGTTAGATTTTCTCCCCAAGGTAAATTATTGTGACTGCTCCCATCCCACTCCCGCTAAAACTGAGAAAGTGTCCATTTAGAATCTATTCACATACAAAGTATAGTTTGGTTTATTTTTTATTCATTTAGAAAACACCTGATAATGCTTACTATGTGCCAAACAGTGCAATTAACCCATTATAAATAGGTATTAACTCATTTAACTAAGAGCTCTTTGTACATCTACACAGGAAGAATGCAGCTACTCCTCCCTACCCCCTTCCACACTGGCCCCCTTCCACAAAGCTTGCGTGTAAGTGTCTCAGGGAGGCTGGGGGGTATGTACGTTGCCATTGAATCAGACTTCCACTTTAGTTGTAATAAACACTTGGCAGATAGAAAGAAAAATTTTCAAAGGCTCTTTATTAAGCTCCCAACATCCTTGGGGTGCCGTATTGGGCACTGTAATTACAGGAAACATTTTCGACTCTGCTTCCTTTCTGACCACCCGGCTGGCAGGCCCAGGGAGTGGGCCACGGTAACCACTCTTCATTTTCTTGGGCCATTGTAACCCTAATGAGATCCATTCTGATTGCAATTAGAACAGTGCGCAGCAGGTGAAGCCATATGGAGCGTGGTCATCTTGAAGCAGGAACTGAAAAGAGGCTTTTGTCTACACAGCTCCGCACTTGCCTTTTCTAAAATCAGGTCCCACCTGGTCCTGCCACTGCCCTGTAAGAAACGAGAATTGTCTGAGGGTTGAAGCTTCAATCCATGCTCACATTACAAATAGAATGAAAATTGGTGAGTGCCTACTGTATGCCAGGTGCTGTACTAGGCTTTTTCTCATGTCATTTCATCAACCTGTCAGTGAGCAAGCTATCATAAGCAACATTCTACTGAATGTAATGCGCAGAGAGGTCACCAGGCTTACCCTAAGTTGCACAGCTTGAACTGGAGAGCACCAGGATGATCATGCCAGCACCAAACCTCCTCACTCTAACGCATATGCATTTTCTATTATTCCAAGGGGAATTTGCCATTGAAATCTTAAACTTTCTGGATTTTTTGTATTACTTGATTTGGATACACTGATTTTCATAAAATTCCTTCTTCTAGAGGGTCCCTAAGCTCCTTTTGCATCATATTATATGATAACTGACTGGGGTGGGGGAGCTGCTGACTAGATAAAAGCTGCCACAGCCCACCTGCCCTTGGCATCTTCCATTCAGAGAAGTGGAAGGGGGAGGAAAGTAGGAGATAAGAGTAGATGGATTGGATATCTGATCCCAGATTCACATATATCATTGTGAGTCTTATTCTACTTACCAGGACTATCGCCCTGATACAGGCTGGATAAACTGAAGTATGAAAATCTCTTTCATTGTACACAATGAAATTTTTTATTGGAACCACAGTACCTCTTCCCTTCCCTCCCCCTTCCTCTTTTCTCTGCTCACCCCATATCTCCACCCACCATGGCTAACCCAGCCAATAGGATAGATAAAGGAAACTTAGAGTCCGCAGTTCAGGGTCACATTGGTCTATTAAAACCTAACAAAGAGTAAAGCTTTATGCTGAAGAAAACAGGTTTACCTTGAATTTGTGAATTGAGAGGCTTTTGAAGGAGCCAGAGAAAACCTTTAATATTAGGCAAACCTATTATTCCATAGGCTGCAATAAAACAGTATTTAATTCTAGGTGGCCACGTGGCCTAGCATGCTAACCCTCAGAAGAATGTGCACTACACAAAGAAAGGAGCTTAGGTTCTAATTAGAGAATTTAATTATTAGTTATAAACATCAATAAATGACAGAACTGTATATTTGTATGTAAGTATGTAAAATGGTTAATAAGAAGATGAATTATTTTCTAAAATAGAACAATTGACTCTTTTCAAGATCTGTGTGAATTCCTATCATCAAGGGAGTTCAGGTCTCTTTTAAGCTTCCAGAAAGCATGTAACACCTTTCTTAATTTTCTGCCCGAGCAGCCCCCTCCCAAACCACTGTCACCATATGCAGTCTCACCCCTGCTCAAAGCTCAGGACCAATGTCATGGCCCTTAGGCATGGTGCCCTTAAGGCACCCTATTTGATCTTTTGGGGACTTGGCATCAGGTCATCTTTTGCTGACAAGCCTGCTGACCTTGTAAGAGAAACCAGCTTTCCATCTTACTGTCAACACCAAACCCCAAATTTCTTCCCCAATCTTGATCTGCTCAGTGCTTCAGTATGGAATCTCAAAAAATAAAGCACAGCCCCAATGGTCTCCTGCAGAGAGAGATGCCTGCCCTCGAACCCTAGCCCAGAGCCTGGGCCCTATCTGTATGTTGGCATCCTGCCTTCCTGAAGCTATGCTTCTCTGATGTTGTGCTCTTTCTGGCTCATGGCAATCCTTTCACCCCCATTTCACTGACTCATTCACACCTAGTTAGGCAGGCTTCATTCAACGTCAGCAAACTTCTCCGGTTCTGGCCTGAACACCTGCTTCTCCTAAACTTCAACTTCCAGTAGAATCATTTAGCAGTGCCACTGTCATGCCTAGTCACGTGGCTATGGGCACAGAGGGAAAAGCTGCAGCACCATAGATTCAAATATTTGAGGGGAATAAATGGTGTTTTTTCCAGCATCTGGTTGAACTACTGCAAAAAATGGTTTCTGGGGGCAAAAGGATGTTTTGGACAGGGTACAGTGTTCCACAGGCCAAACTGCTTTATTTTAATGGTCCTTCCTCTCTGTATTCAGGTGCTGTGGAAGTCAGGGAGGCCAACTAGGACTATAAGTCAAGAAAGCAATTTGCCTAGCCATCATTATCATTCCTACTGGGAAAAGAAAACAAAAGTACTCAAACATGCTTGGCTTTTTTTTTTTCTCTTAAAATATCTCTTCCTCTATAAAAATAAGAAACATCATGATAACAACATGAAATTCCTGAGAGAAGGAAAAAAATACCTATTGTCTTAATACTCAAAGCCAAGAACAATCTATTTCTCTATCCTTTTGCTGTAATCAGCAGCTTAAATCTGTTTTGGAGTGAGAAAATTTGGAGCATCTTAATGCTCAATGAACTGACTTTTTTCTTGTCTAGGTATCTGTCAAGTATTGAGGGAGCACTGTCCAAAGGATGCAGCAAGCTGATTCAAGAGGAATAAATTTAACAGCTGTCCTTGCCCTGTCCCTACCCCACCCCTGAATTCCCCATCATCAAGAACAAAAAACAAGGGCGTAGACATGCCTTCAAGACACCACCATTTGCTGTGTACTTACTGATCAACCACTTTCAAGAAGCTCTGAGGTCAATGCAGGAAAGGTAGTCATGACTGAACATGGCTCAGTATTGATAAAGTAAAAACACTAATGGAATCAAACTTAAATCTCACCTCTGTCTCTGTAGTTATAGACAGAACCCTGAACCTTTATCTTCTAGGTTAGAGAGTCTTTATTTGCAAGGTCGCGGATCTCCAATTCTGTCTAGGGAAAAAGTCCAGTTCCAGAACTTATGTGAATTCCAAGGGTCCCACAAGAATTGTGCTTCAAGTTGTGTTGGGGTTGAAAAGAAGGGTCAGGAATGGCAACTGAAAATCAAGGTCTGGGTTTGATACATAAAGTTCCAAGTTCCAACTTTCTGCAGTGTATCATTATCCAGGCTGATAGAACAAAGCCTCTGCTATTCTGGCCCAGGAAATCCAGTAGCCCACTTTCTGGATGATGTCAGAAAGCATAGGAAATCTGGAGAACAGATTGAATTCCATCCCTGAGAGACCACTGACACCTTTTCAAAAAAGCCTGAGAGAACAGGGACACATAATAATAGCTAAAATTTGTTTAGCACTTACAATGTTCTAGGCCCTGAGCTATGAAACAAGATCTCAAGAATCAATCAACAAACCTAAAAATTGAACAACAGGAAAACAGTTAAATAAGTGATGGAATATCATTCATCATTTAAAAATGCTTTCAAATAACAGCTAATTGAAATAAGAACATATATTATCATGTTAAGTGAAAAAGGATTCAGAAATATACAAATGATGTAATCCCAACTATTTTTGAAACCAACACTTGACTAAAGGAAAAGACCAGAAAAAGATATACCTATAATGTTAAGAGGAGGCAGGACCAACTATATAAGTAGTAGGATGAAAATGTGTCACCCCTTCTTCAAAATGATTAAGAACTGTTAAAAATTATTAAGAATGTCAAGACAGCAACCATAGAGCATTAAATCAAGTGCAGGATCCTTTTAAGCAGAGTCCTGTGCAACTGCATAGGGTGCATGCTCAGGAAGTTGGCCCTGCTGCCAGTTAGATATTTCTGGGTATTAATATTGTCAGTGGCTGTTTTCCTTTTGTCTTTGCCTGTATTCTCCAAGTAAGTGAACACATATTATTATTTTTAGAAAACATAAGGAGTGATTTTTTTAATGAACCAACAAAAGCTAACGGATATTTACCTATAATTACAAAGTAGCATGATTTGGAACACGAGCCATACTATGTCACAGACAGGTGAGGATTGAATCTGGGATGCAAAGAGAAGTAGAAATCTGGCCAGATGAGCAAAGTCAGAAGCTGCCATAAGTAATAGGGAGAGGGAAGAGAAGCCCTGCACCCAGGACTGAGGAGATGAGGCCCCAGCTGGCTGCAAAAAGGTCCCTGCCCCAATCTAGGAAGAGGAGAATGATCAGCCTGGTGTTCAGTTAGTCCTCACTTAAGTTCATCAGTAGGTTCTGTGACTCTAGGTGAAACGGCATATAATGAAACTGATTTTACCATAGGTTAATTGATATAAACGGGAGTTAAGTTTCTGCAGCATCTCAGCAACAAAATAAAACAATGTTGAACAAAATGAAATTATTCAAGGACTTGTTGTAAAGGCAAAAAAGACAGTTCCACAGTAAACAAGAGTCACAGTGGTGGTAGCAGTGACACAGCCTTACAGAGTGGCAAGGCAGTAGCCCACGTAATGCATAGTGGTTGCAGCAAGAGACTGTGCAAGAAGTTTAAAAGTTAAAACTGGTGGTCTTCTAAGAAACAAAATGTACCCAAGTTGGGAGGAGGACCCAGGAGTTTCACCAACTTAGGTGGTAAAGGCAAGGCCCAGAAAGACTCTGGTTAAATTTCACTATCTCTTTGCACCCTCAGGCTGGTATGAGGGGGAACACATATGTTTCACTAATTTATTTAAACTAATATTTATCTTCTCAACTTGAGTGTAAACTCTACAAGGACTAGGATTTTTAATTGTTTCATTCACTATTGTACCACAGCCGCTAAGGAACATACTTAGCACAGAGTAGGCACTCAAAAACTATTTGTTGAATAAGTAATTGCAGAGAAAATGGTTAGTAATAGATGGGATCAGCCAAGTCATGAGAACAATCTGAATGGAAAAAAAGTCCTCGTTTTTGAATTCCAAAGGGAACATAAAGGATTCCTTTTTAATTATTCAGTGTTCACCCCAGAGGGTATGGGGGGAAAATAGAAAACAGGGTCAGGTGTGAGCAACACACCTATCTACATTTCATTAAGATAAATCAATTCTTGGGAATTCCCCAGAAGACAGACGGTCTTTCCTCTTAGCTTCGCAAGGTGACCCCTGACACCACACAATATTAGGGTCATTCTGAAATTGTATTAAAAACTCCTGACACCACATCTTCTGTGAACAGGTGGAAGAGAAAAAAGGAAAACAATTACTGAGACCTCACAAGCTGAGAAAGGGTTAAATATGGGCCTGCGAGTGAAAACAGTCCTCCTCCTTTACCACCCTGAGATCCTGCTCTCAGGCTGCACCTGTCTACAATGGAGCAGATGATACAACAAGCCAGTGTCCTCTCAAAACGTATCCCAGTGCCAAGGGGCCTGTCCTCTACATTTCTCACCTAATCCCAAGCACTTGAAGGAGATAAATGCAGCCACAAAATGTTTTCACCCTTTCTTTTTGGGCTACCCTTCTCAACAGCATAATAAACAGGAAAAGTCTCCAATGTTCCACCATCACCAGCTGTGGGTACTGTTCTGAATCTACCATTGCAAGCCTTTTCTGAATCAACAGGTTCTCCTCCTTTCCATTTTTTTCCCTGAGGTGGTATTATGAATGCAGTTAGTTATTCAGACTCAAAAAATAGCTTTAGGGGAATGATTTTAGCCTATTTAGAGAAACAGACGTTTTCGACATTGGGGCAAAATGAAGAGTCTCACTAAGAAGCTGAGCTGAGACTCATACTTACCAAAGAGCAAAGAAAAGGAAAACATGGCATTTTTTTACCATAGTTTACAATTATGAATTCTAGGCTATGAGTGGAGGCATTCTAAAAGGCCCAGCTATCCACCAGCCTGGGTTATATTTAAGAATGAAAGATGAAATTTGAGAGAGTATTTTGGTTTAGGGTGAGAACTATGGGG
Organism: Eidolon dupreanum; assembly: GCA_028627145.1. Lineage (NCBI taxonomy): Eukaryota > Metazoa > Chordata > Mammalia > Chiroptera > Pteropodidae > Eidolon > Eidolon dupreanum. The sequence goes on along the minus strand of CM053505.1, from coordinate 87,773,672 downwards.
TGTATGCATGGGAAAGGGCAGGGAAAAGCTGTGAAATCACAAGACTTGGCTTTGTCACAGAGATCTTGGGCAATATGTAACACCTACAGGAGAAATGAAGTTTAAATGAGCCCAGTGGGTAGGCAACCTAAAGATTTTTTAAAAAGACAAAACACAATTATACCTAAGATTACACACCTGAAGTATTAGTGGGACAAACCAACTGCTACCAAGGAATTTGAAAAGTTGAATCCAAACATGGAAAATATCCAGATTTCCACACTCCAGATGGGTGAAAACATAGACTAAAATAATCTGTTAGTCAAAATAAAGTTGGTAGAGCCAGCTTCCATCACAAGAGAGTTTGTTCTTTGAACTTTGCTAACAATATAACAGTTGTGTTTGTGCTTGTAAACCTACTAGCTGAATGAACTGAGACAAGTTAATAACTTCTCTGTGCCTCAGTTTTCTCATCTATAAAATGGGATAATAACTAATTTCTAGGTGTAAAAATTAGCAAAAATGTGTATAAAGCGCCTAGGACACCACCGATAAAATAGTAATGCTACAATTATTATGTGATAGAAGCGATCAAGAAGGTAATTTTTACTCATACTTCTGCCCTTGCCCTTAACCATTGCCAGTTTAAGGAGTATGTGGAGGAAGAAACAAGATACAAATCATCACCATTCTATAATGATAGATCACCATTGAAACAGCTGTAACCAAAAGTTATAAAAGAACTTTCAAAACCTATATGGAGAATATGGAGAGCTAAGAGGCAGGAAAACATAGGCTCATGAACTGCCCATAACTATGGCAGCAAATTGGAAAAATGTAATGCAAAAGCTGATCATGACTCAACGTGGCTTTGCTGAACATGTAGAAGTAATGAGGGAGAAAAAAGATCATTGGTTTTCTAATAACAAGGCTACTCAGTGATCTGTAGACACTCTATGCCTGCTTCAACCACTCACCTTGGCTTGCAACAGATATCCTCTCAGGAGTCCCCCAAACCAACACACACAGTGGCCAGCTTCAGACCACACCACAACACCACCCAATCACCTCCACAAAGAACACACCCAAAGGGAAGACGTGGCAAGCACCAGGGCCGACCTAAAGTAAATCCTGCTCCATAGGGTCAGCCCCTATACAACAGCTTCTCCATTGGATTTATGGCCAGTTCTCACAAATAATTATCCTGAGGGTCAATTCCTCCCACTGACATACCAATAGCAAGCAAGGCTTAGCTACACAGGAGGGAACACATAACCCACACTGGGACACACCTGGAGCACCCAGTACAGATGCCCAGGGAACACTGCAACACTGGGCCTCACAGGACACTTACTACATAAGATCACTCTGCCAAGACCGGGAGACATAGCAGCTCTACCTAGTACATAGAAGCAAATATAGGGAGGCAGCCAAAATCGGGAGACAAAGAAACATGTCCCAAATGAAAGAACAGAACAAAGCTCCAGAAAAAGAATTAAACAAAATGTAGACTAGCAATCTATCAGATGTAGAATTCAAAACACTTGTTATAAGGATGCTCAATAGTCTTCGTAAGAACTTCAATGAAGAGATAGAAAACATAAAAATGGGGATAGAAAACATAAAAAAGGAGCAGTCAGAAATTAAAAAGGCAATAACTGAAATGAAGGATACATTAGCAGGAATGAACAGATTACATGAAGCAGAGGATCGAATCAGCAATTTGAAAGACAGGGTAGCAGAAAATGCCCAATCAGAACAGCAACAACAACAAAAATAATCCAAAAAAAGGATAGTTTAAGGGAATTCTGGGACATCAAACGTACCAACATTCACATCATAGGGATACCAGAAGAAGGAGATAGAGAGCAAGGAATAGAAAACCTATCTAAAGAAATAATGAGGGAGGAGACTGGCCAACATGCTGTAGAAGCTAGATGCTGTGCACACCTCTTCTCTCGACTACACCAAAATTACAACCAATTCACAGAGCAACCATAACTTAGAGTCACCTGATGACTGGCTGAAAAAAAGTGCTACAACTGGAGATATACATAAGAGGCTGGAAGGAGGGGTGGAATGAGAAATGGCCAGTCCCACAAAAGTGTGTTGTGGTTGAGAAATGGAAAGGTTATCTTGGCTACAGAGCCCACTCCCCCACTCGAAAGAGTGAGGCATCCTGCCCCCCCACACTAGGATCCCCAACCCAGGGTTCCAGTGTCTGGAAGTCTCCACAACCTCTGGCTGTGAAAAACCAGCAGAGATTGTGGCTGAGTGAGACAGAGGACCACAGGAGTCATAGACGTTCCTCTTAAAGGGCCCACACCTGGCCTTACTCGCTGACAGACTCACTTGCTCTGAACTTCAGTTCTGGAGCAGCTGCTCAAGGAGTGCCAGGGACATACGGAGGACACTGAGTTGTCTGGCTTCAGGGAGAGGGCTGGAGGGGCGGCTTTCTCCCTAACAGAAGTGCTGGCAGTATCCATTGTTCCTTGGTTGAGGCCTTCCCTCTCCCAGCATGCGAAGGCATGCAGCCGCCATAACTGAGTCTACACCAACCCTGATAACAGAGCTTGCTCCACACAGGTGATTCCCTGAGACTCTGCCTCTCCCAAATTGTAGGCCCACCAAGTCGCCTCCAAGGGTTTATTTCATATAAATGGCCTGTCTTGGCTCAGGCTGCGGACTTTCCTAAAATCTCTCAAAGATTCATAAAACCCAACAAAAGCAGTATCTGGCCTCGGCATGCCCCTTACCTCTTGATGAACAGCACCAAGCCTGGCCTAGTGGCAGCCGGCCTCGGCTCCTGGCTCGGCCTCTCGAGGCACCTATAAGCCCAGCATGTGTGGCAGCCATCTGCAGATTGTTTGGTGACTCTTGCCAGGTTGCCCTGGAAGTGCACAGGCTGCAGCTGAATTTGGCCTGCAGCTGGACCCCTCCCAGGATGCCCTTGGGCCGGCATACCCAGTAGCCAGTTTCAACTGGCAATGGAGCCAGAGCACCACCCAGGGCTGCATCTGAGGAGGACTACCCAAAGGATAGACTAGGCAGCACCAGAGCCCTGCTAAAGTGAATCCTGCTGCAGAGGGTCAGCACCTCACTGGCCAATCCTCACAACCAATCAGCCCAAGGGTCACTCCCTCCCATCAAAGTACAAAAGCAACCAAGGCTCAACTACAACAAGAGAGCACACACAACTCACACAAGGAACACAATTTGAGCACCTTGCTCAGGTGACCAGGGAAGACTGTGCCACTGGACTCCACAGCACACCTACTATATAAAGCCACACTACTAAGACTGGGAGCCCTACCTAATACATAGAAATAAACACTGGGAGGCAGTCAAAATGGGGAGATGAAGAAACATGTCCCACATGAAAGAACAGAGCAAAGCTCCAGAAAAAAAAAAAAAAACTAAACAAAGTGGAGACAAGCAACCTACCAGATGCAGAGTTCAAAACACTGGTTACAAGAATGCTCAAGGAACTTAGAGGAAGAATAGATTGATCTCAGTGAGAACTTTAACAAAGAAATAGAAAACATAAAAATGGAGATGGAAAACATAAAAGGGAACCAGTCAGAAATGAAAAATACAATATCTGAAGTAACGAGTACATTAGAGGGAATCAATAGATTGGATGAAGTGGAGGATCAAATCAGCAATTTAGAGAATGGGGTAGTGGAGGACACTCAATCAGAACAGCAAGAAAAAAAATGCAAAAAAATGAGGATAGTTTAAGGGGCCTCTGGGACATCAAGAACAACAACATTTTTATCATAGGGGGATCAGAAGGAGGAGAAAGAAAAAGAGAGAGCAAGGAATTGAAAACCTATTTTAAGAAATAATGATGGAAAACTTTCATAACCTAGCAAAGGAAATAGACATACAACCTCAAGAAGCACAAAGAGTCTCAAACAAGATGAGCCCAAAGAGGTCCACACCAAGACACATCATAATTAAAATGTCAAAGGTTAAAGATATAGGGAGAATCTTAAAAGCAGCAAGAGAAAAGCAGTTCATTACCTACGAGGCAGTACCCATAAGACTGGCAGCTGATATCTCAATAGAAACCTTGCAGGCCAGAAGAGACTGGCATGAAATATTTAAGGTGATGAAAAACAAGGACCTACAACCAAGATTACTTTACCCAGCAAAGCAATCATTTAGAATCAAAGGACAGATAAAGAGCTTCCCAGACACAAAAAAAGCTAAAGGAGATCATCGCCACCAAGCCAGTATTATGGTTATGGAAAATGTTAGAGGGACTTCTTTAAGAAGAACAAGAAAAATAAGATTTAAAAATATGAATAATAAAATGGCAATAACTACATATCTATCAACTTACTTTAAATATAAATGGACTAGGTGCTCCAATCAAAAGACATAAGTTAGCTGGATGGATAAGAAAACAAGACTCTTACATATGCTGCCTACAAGAGACTCATTTCAGATCAAAAGTCAAACAGAGACTGAAAGTAAAGGGATGGAAAAAGATATTTCATAAAAATGGAAACAAATAAAATTGGGGGTAGCAATATCTATACCAGACAAAATAGACTTTAAAACAAGGGCTATAAGAAGAAACAGAGAGGGACCCAGTAATCTCACTTCTGGGTATTTAGCCAAAGAAAACCAAAACACTATTTTGAAGAGACATGTGTATCCATATTTCATTGCAGCATTATTTACAGTAGCCAAGGTATGGAAGCAACCTGGGTGTCCATCAACGGATGAACAGATTATGGATTAAGAAGAGGTGGTACATATATACAATGAAATATTTCTCAGCAATGAAAAATAATGAAATCTCACCATCTGCAACAACATGGATGTACCTAGAGGGTATTGTGCTGAGTGGAATAAGTCAGACAGAGAAAGACAAATGACATATGATTTCACATACACATAGAATCTAAAGAACAAAATAAATGGACAAACAAAACAGAAACAAACTCATATAGAGAACATTTTGATGGTTGCCAGATGGGCAGGGGGGTTAGGATGAAGGGTGAAAATGAAAAAAGGATTAAGAAATACAAATTGTTAGTTACAAATAATCATGGAGATATAAAGTATAGGATAAGGAATATAGTCAATAATATTATAATAACTATGGATAGTTTTACATGGGTACTGGATTTATTGGAATGATCATTTTGTAAGTTTATATAATATCTAATCACTGTTGTACACCTGAAACTAATATAATATTGTATGTCAAATGTAACTGAAAAATAAAAAGCATAAAAAATAAAAATAAATAAAATCTCTGTATATGTGTACATGTTTGTATTTCTGAATAGACTATCCACTCTCTGGGGACAGGAACAAAGTGGGCTTCCTTTCAGCATCCCAGTCCCTGGTACATGCTGGATGCCTAATAGATGTGCACTGAATGTTAATTCAGATTACAAAGTATGGATAAACTGGGCAAAGATAAAAAGAAATCTTTATGAGACCTCTAAAGAAGAAAGGAAAAAAACAACCCCCAGCAGGAGTGGGGGTTAATGTGGAATTATACATGTCCTCTTTTCAATTAAATGCATTAATCTTTAGCCCAAATCCCCATTTTGTGAATAGGTACTTGCTCTTTTTTTTTTTTCATATGCCAGCCGACAAAATGGTTAAGCTACCAGCTGGTCCTCTCCCTGGGAGGATTCATTCTTTTTTCCCCAAAAAGTACTGTGGGCCTAAGACCCTAAACACCAGTGACAAAGTATTACAGCGAGCTTTCTGGCAGGTTCTACTTTGGTTCAGCAAAGCCTTTCCTATTTGCAGAGCCAATGGGACATGTACAGCTATATCTCCCTCTTTCATTGCTTGCTGAAAAGCTGTCATTGCAGTCAGTTCTGTAGAATTAATACCCAAATTTCATTTAATCTTAAAATAACTCTTTGAAGTAGATATTATTTTTCCCATTTATAAATGAGGAAACTGGGGCTCAGCAAAGTGTCCTGATCAAGATCACATAGCTAGTAAAGAGCAGGTCTGCTACCAGGACTCCAGCCACCTGAATCCAACCACCTACCTTTCTCAAGAATCCATGGGCTGTTAACTTCCAAGAAGCAAATAGGGTGATCATTCACCTCAGTTTTCCCTGGACTGAGGGGTTTTCCAGAATGCAGGATTTCCAGGGCTAAAACCAGGACAGTGTTGTGCAATCAGGGATAGATGGTGACCCTAGCATAGACCATGTTGATTTCGTTCACCACTGTATACTGGTGGCACATTGTGGCTACTCAATAAATATTTGTTGGATGAATGAATTAAACAATGAATGAATGATTTTATGATGGCTCCAGGAAACCTTTAAGGGCTTCAATTCCTTTATGAAAGGCCATGCAAGGATCATAGAGTTACTGCACATGAGATTTTCAGTGTGAAAAAGGAAGACTAGAGAGATACCCTAATGAGCAATTGAAATTGAGTTCTGTGTCTTTGTTGCTTTAGAGAAGGAAAATAAATGAATGGTAAAGTTGATTCTTATTTTCAAATAAATTAAACATTCAGAAATATGTGTTTGTTGCCTACTTTTAATAGCATGTTTCTTAAGCCAGACTCCAAGCCAGTCTCCTGTCCAAGTTTTCTGTCATGCCTTATTGTCTAGTCTGTTCAGCTATTTTAAAAAACGTTGAATATCAACAATGGCTGTCAGGCAGGCATTGTCAACTTTTGTATGGAGCAATCTTGGTTGAATGAGAAGATCCCAGAGCTTATAGTCCCATCTACTGTGCTGCCCCAGACTGGGCTTGAATGTGTGTGACTGATAACAGGACCCATTTCTACCTTCGTTATTACATTCCTGCTCCATAATTCATCAGCCACTTTTTTGAGGAAAGATCTTTATGGCAAAGTGAGCAGGACATCAGGTAAGTGCTCTTATGAGAAAAGTAAGTCCAGCTGCCTCCAAGAGTTGCCAGGCTGGGTGTGCATTCCCTTAGGACTGAGACCTCTACACCCTGTCATTCTGACCTGGGGTCTCTGGCTACCTCAGTCAGGTCCACAGGCCCCCATTGCCTTGAGGTAGCCTTCAAAGAGGGGTGCTTTTCAACAACATGTACTCACAACTAACCAAACTCCCTGCCAGCTGTGGCAAGGGTAAAAGTGCTGTGAGGAGGGATACATTTACATGGAGTTTGGGCCACTCTGGTTTATTTTCCTTTGCCAGATTAAATAAAAAATGCATATGCTCATTTGGAATTGCCTCTTTCCCAAAGCTGATTTTCACTCCTTCTAAGGTGTCTCTAGGGTATCATTTCCTGCATTTTCATAGGGCTCCTAAAAAACACTCAAAGGGCCTTTTTTTTTTTCTCTGCCTTAAAGAAAACAAGCCTCCTAGCAGGGACCATACCATGGACTAGAGATAACTTTTATTTAAGATGCTACATGAAATGAAAAAAATGTATTGATTTTGTTGAACTGCTGTTTTCCATATCAAGGTAAATCACATGAGATTGCACATCTTAACATTAAAAATCCCGAAGGACAATTTCTGAGGAAAGCTTTCTATTGCTTTGGGAATTGTCATGTTTAATTCAGTTTGTGTGACCTGTCTGCCTCCAAGGTGGCTGGCTTAGAAATGATGGAACTGAGTCCTCCCTGAATCCAAACACATTGCATAAAGGAGGAGCCACAGGGACTCAGTTACTCTAGACAAACATGTCAATATGTAACTTGAGAGGAAGAGAGAGAAAAGAAATAAGGTCTCTTAGCCTGTTACCAGTTGGGCAACCTGAGTGAAAGAAAGGAAATGAGGGCGGGAATAAGAAAGAGACTACCTCTTCTTACAAACTGCTTCTTTGTGAATAAAGCAACATCCTGAAATCGAAGAGGAATATTGTTGGGAAGGGAATAGAGTGAGATATCCCATAGTATGTTAAGTTGGCCATAGAGCCACTCCCAGAGTTCATTCATTCACCTGCTGTGGTCCCTTTGCCCCAAACTCAGAACCCTTGGCATAGGCTCTATGTGCATCTGCTTCACTGTGGACATAGTACAAAGACCATTGAAAGGATCTGCAATAAAATCAGCTGTCAGAGGAGCAGCCATCCACAGTAGCAACAAAAAGCATTTCAGCTGGTATGTTAAAGTAAGGGAGCTCAGACCGACATGTGAAATACATGAGACATCTGAAGCTATTTCCCCTTTTTAAATGTGATTTTTAAAATAAATTATCAAAGATTTGTTCATTCTCTGTAGAATTTAATATAGCTTGAGTAAAGGCAAACATGCAAATATAAGACCACACCTACCATACTGCAGCACCTAATTATTTAATTCCTTAAAAAATATTATTGTTTTTGCAAATCCATCTATAACTATCATTTGTGTGGTCATCGACCAAAATGTGACAGCAATTTATGACCATATCCATTTTTAACTGTAAGTAAAACCCTAAAAGTTTTAAAAAGATCTAAATTTGAATATTTCTATATGAACAAAGCAATAAAAACAACATACTCTCTCCTTGACGACCACCCCCCCCCATTTTTTTCTCAATGGTAGAAAGCAAAACAAAATTATATGAATGAAATGATGAGTATTATATTCATTGGAATCAAATCTAATGGCTTTAGAAGAATTATTCACTACTTAAAATAAAGTGTTTTCTAAACTGTGACTTCTATCTCACAGGCCCTATGCACCTAATGACCAGGCTGAGAAACTGAGGTCTCTGCATAGCTCAGATTCTTCAGGTGTCTCTCCCTTTATAAGTGGTCTCACTGAGAGATAAATAAATGGGCTAAGGGAAAAAGATGGCACAGGAGACCTTGAAATTTATTAGAGATAGACAGATGAGCAAACAAATGGATGGAAAGATGGATGGATGGCAGCATGGCTGGCCTTGAAATTTCTTTCCCAGGTTTAGCTTTACCACTTCCTGAGGTTTTATCAGGTTTGGAGGTTTCATGGAAATATTTATGTATATTATTATCAATATTCAGAAAGTCAAATATGCTGGGTAAAAGAGGTCTTTTTTTCAAAAAGGACACTATTTTTAAAATATATGGGTTTTGGTCAAGATGACAGAGTAGGTAAACACTGTGCTTGCCTTCACTCACAACCAAATCAAAAATTACAATTAAACTACATAACAGTCATCATTGGTAGTCGCCTGATGCCCAGGTGAACAGAAGTCCTACCATTGGGAACATACAAAAGAGGCCACCTTGACACTGGTAGATACGGAAGGGGCTCATCCCACACCTGTATGTGGCAGTTGAGAATTGGGAGGGATATCTCGGCTGTGGAAGCCGCTCTGGAGGAGCAATTTCTCAACAGAAATTTTGCAGGCCAGAAACGATTGGCATGAAATATTCGAAGTGATGAAAAGTAAGGACCTACAACCAAGATTATTCTATCCAGCAAGAATTGAAGAAAAGATAAAGAGCTTTGCAGACAAGAAAAAGCTAAAGGAGTTCATCACCACCAAGCCAGTATTACAGGAAACATTGGAGGGACTTATTTAAGAAGAAAAAGAAAAAAAAGAAAAAAAAATATGAATAATAAAATGGCAATAAATACATATCTATCAACAATTACTTCAAATGTAAATAGATTAAGTGCACCAATCAAAAGACAGGGTGACTGAATGAATAAGAAAACAGGACCCTTACATGTGCTGTCTATAAGAGAGTCACTTCAGATCAAAAGACACACACAGACTGAAAGTAAAGAGATGGAAAAGATATTTCATGAAAATGGAAACAAAACAAAGCAAAAAAAGCTGGGATAGCAATACTTATATCAGACAAAATAGACTTTAAAACAAAGGCTAAAACAAGAGACAAAGAAGGACCCAGTAATTCTACTTCTGGGTATTTATTTAAAAAAAAAAGAAATAGTACTTCAAAGGCATATGTGAATACATATGTTCTTTGCAGCATTATTTACAATAGCCAAGATATAGAGACAATCTGGGCATCCATCAATGGATGAATGGATAAAGAAGAGGTGATACATATATGCAATGGAATATTACTCAGCCCTAAAAAAGAATGGAATCTTGTCATCTGCAATAACATGAATGGACCTAGTAGGTATTGGGCTGAGTGGAATAAGTCTGACAGACAAATGCCTTTGATTTCACTTAAATGTGAAATCTAAGGAACAAAAACAAACAAGACGGAAACAGGCTCATAGATAAAGAACATTTTGAGGATTGCCAATGAGAGAAGAGTTGGGTGATGAAAAGGTGGAAGGGATTAAGAAGTACAAATTGGTGGTTACAAAATAGTCACAGGGATGTGAAGTACAGCATGTGGAATATATTCAATAATATTGTAATAACTATGCATGACATCAGATCAATACTAGATTTATCAGCGTGATCACTTTGTAAGTTATATAAATGTCTATTTAGTATGTTGTATACTTGAAACTAACATAATGTTGTATGCTAACTGTAACAAAAACTAAAAAATTATTTAAAAATTGTGTGTGTATATGTGTGTGTGTGAAAGATTAACTGGGAAATTACTGCTGTGAGGAAAGAAAACCACAAAAGTTCATGATAGACAAGGTATGTGTTGAAAAAGGAGAAAATAAAGATTGCCACTGTTCTATTAGGAAAATACAATCATATGTACAGTACGTTTAAAAGAATGCAGGCAAAAATGAATGAATGAATGAATGAATGAATGAATGAAAGAATGCAGGCATTCACATTATTTTCTAGTATGTCAATGATTTTAAAACTTGTACTTTATATGAGGCAACAGATTTAGCAAGACTGAAATTTTCACATATTGAAAAGAATAGGACAATAGGTGAGGATTTTAGTCTTGCTCTGCCACTGGCTGTGTGTTGTCATCTGACCTTGGGCAAATCACTTCTCTTTTCTGGGCTTCAGTTTCTGCCCTTATTTTGAGGCAGTCATACTAGATGAATTCCTCCAGTGTTCACAGTCCATGATTCTCTTTTAATCAGTGTGGACATGGGGAGCATGGTTGGTGGTAAGGCTCAATTAAGGGGTATAGAAATTGAGAGATGTTTGAAGTAGGTGGGGTTAGAAAGCCAGAAGGATAAGATTGTAGCAAAAATGACACTTAACTATTTTGGACCCATGCCTGACATTCAGCTTAAAATAACAGGACTTCTGTAGTAAAAGAAGGCTACAATAGCAAGGCATACCACATCCAAGGTCCAAGTAGAAGGATCAGTGGTAGGACAATGATCAGAGAAATTCATTCTTTATCGAGTAAAGATTGCTGTGCTCCAGTCTAGCCAATAACACTATTTTCTTTAAACTATGAAAAACTGCAGAGTACCAACTATTGTACTAAATGATGATGTGGCATATACGTAATTAATATTTACTCTGATTAAAAAAGCATTGTGTGAAACAGAAATGAAATAAGTCATATTACTCATGCTTAGCATCCAAATCCAAAAGATTAGATTCAAACAAGGAGGGGACTGACCATATTCTGGAAGAAGACCAATTCATTTCTAAAAGTAGATTCCTGAGGCTTAGCATTGAACTTTGCAATGAGAATTGTGTGCAAATTGACTAGACCACCATATCAGTCCAAGGACTGAACGAAGGAAAATGAAAAAAGCTCCTGCTAGGGAAGTCAGACAAGGAACAGGAAATAAGGAGCCAAAAGAGGCCAAAGCAGAAGGCTGGAGAGCTCAGAAGAAGGATCTAGAGTATATAGTAGATATGAAAACCCAAGGTGGAGGAAAAATAGAGTCTCTGTGAGAGAGACTTATCATGAAAGAAGGACTTGAAACTACAAAGGCAGGATGAAAGGGAACAACTGAGCCCAGATTAAGCATTGTAGGTGGGCTTCAACAAGACACTCCTGGAGGCCAGGGACTAAGTTATATGTTTCTCTGTCTCCCCATCTCTGCACCCCACTGCTGGCATATATAGCTGACAAAGTGGTAGAGGTAGCAGGCAGAAGCCATCACCATTTGGGAGGGAAAAGGTTCAGGGTGTTTTAAATGTGAATTGTTGAAAGCATACTTGCTATGAACACTGAAAAGAAGTTCAATTCCTTAGGATACAGGCAAATGAAAAGTAGTCTTTAATACATGCATCCATAAGTAAAGAGCATGTTTGGGGGTATGGAGTTAGTGTGAGGCACAACCCTTACTGTGCAACGTGTGCTCCAAGGGCCAGAAGCGTGAATATCACCTGGGAGCTTGTTAGACATGCAGAATATCAGGTCCTGTCCCTTTAAAAATGTGAAATCCATTCTCTGCTCACAGGGATTGGTGAGATTGAGCCCACAGGCCTTGGTTCCCCACTCCCACACACAGTGCTGAGCTCAGGGAAGGTGGTGTCTCAGATGGAAATCATATCACGTAGAGTCAAAATCCCTGGATTTAAGTGTGAGATTACACAAGCATCTCAACCTCTCTATGCCTCAGTTCCCTCATGTGTAAAATTGAGCTACTAGTAGTACCAACCTCACAGAGCTGTTGAAAAGAGAAATAAGATAATGAATGTTAAAGCACTTTATAAACTATATGCTATTATCCTGATTATTTTTGTCTCATTCAAAGTGAAAGAAGAGCTGGCTGTCCTAGAGTGCAGTGGTTTGGACTGAAACTCTCCTCCTGCCCTAACCAAATCACCAATCCTCAAGGTGTCCTCACCACAGAGGCTTTCTCAGCTAGAGGTTCAAAAAACAAAGCCACTACAGCCATGCTACCCTGAACAAGGCTGATCCCATCTGATCTCAGAAGTTAAGCAGGGTCTGGCCTGGATGGGAGACCATCTAGAAATATCAGGTGCAGTAGGTATAACAAATAAAAATAATAATGGATTGTAAACTGACAAAATTCTTGCAATCTGTGAGGTCAACCAAGGGTTACCTCGCCTAAAATAAAACAAAACAAAAAAGCAAAACCAAACAACAAACAAATGAATAAAAAAACAGACCTGAAGCTCATTTCAAATCATCAATCCATAAAATCTCCAGCTATATTTTTGCTTTTATATTGTAGTTTTCCCTTTTTGTATATTCTAAAGTTATTTTAAACTGGTATTCTACTTGCATTTACTTACATCCAACTAATTCACTTGGGTCTCGAATTCCCATAATCCTGTCAACCATAGAATGTTCTGTGCCATTTTTTTACGGCTTACCATAAACTTTTCATTTGCATTAAATACTTTATATAAATTAAAGCATTATCTGCATAATAACCCTGTTAAGTAGATATTATTACATATAATATTTTACAGATTAGGAAACAAAATCAAAAAAGTAACTAGCCCAAGGTCACACAGCTGTGGTAGAGCAGAGATTCAAACCCTGCAGTCTGATTCCAAAGCCCATGCTCTTAACTGCCAAAATATGCAACTAAAGAAGACAATGAAAGTTATGGCATAGAGATACTAAATAAATATGGGGATGGAGTTTAGGGCAGTCTTTTTCAATGCCATGAAACCCTCTGTGCAGGTTGTGAGTGGTCAGAAAGAGTGTCTAGCATTTCTGAGATACAATGTGCAGAGGTGACAAAAAGCAGCATGTATTTTTTAAAAGGAAAAGGTGCATGTTTAAGGCATCTCACCTTTCTGCACATGTGGCAGAAACTTTTCAAGCTCTAGGTGATGGATTTGCTCTGTTTTGTATCCACCTCCCCTAGTCTAGGGCACCCATTTTTTGTGACCCAGAATCTGAGAGGTTACAGATGCTCACACATCATGAGGTATTCATGGCAGCGCAGGCCATCATGGAGAATGGCGTCAATGCACACAGGCCCTGTGAGCCATATCACCCTCTTTCCATGGTTGGTCAAGGTTACTATTTTGCCTTTTTGACATACTATCAATTATGCTGCCGACAGAGATACTGGACCTTTAGTTTTCTTATAAAATAAGAAACTGAGTTTAATTAAACCATCAGTAACTTGGACCTAATTATTTCAGACAGTATTTAATTAATGTTTCATGGGTACCTAATGTAATTAAGGTTCCTTTAATAAGACCTTCTGTGACATTAAAATATATGACCTTTATCTTCCTTATCTACCACATTCTGACAACCTAGATTTGTCATTTTCACTAAAAGGTATAGTTTGATTTAATAGAACAGACCATAAAATTAATCTGGCAAATTATACTTGTTTGTTTCTCTTTCCCTTCCCCCTCAAGGCCTAATAAGTTAAGTCTTTTAATTAGCAGCGCAGATACAAGTGTTCATGCTACCATTTTACTTTTAATTTGCCAAAGCGTTTCTTTTGTACATGATTTTTTTTGTGACCAAAGCAGATAACAACTATCCTTTATTAATCATGGTGAAGGGTTCAATCTTTAAGATATGAAAAATAATGAGCTGTTCCCTACTTTAACAATGACTAGTGATTGTTTTAAGATGTCCTGCCGTTAATAAAAAGGTTTGATTCCTGATACTAATAAGCCATTCTAAATATGAAAATCCCTATTAGCATTATGAACAATCACAAATAACATCCTAAAATCTAAGGTGATTTAAAAGATGCTCATGACCTTCTCCCTCAAAATTCAAAAGCTCTCTATTACCTCATGACTAAAATTGAAACAGTCCCCCTAACTTTCTCCCCCCAAAACTACAAATATGCGAGACCCAATTTGATTTATGTAGTGGTGGTGGAGGGGGGAGTTAGTCTCCTATTGGTTAAGTATATACTTTTCTAAAAACTTCTTGTTTAGTAAAGATGAGGAAAGTTAAGCTAAAGAAAAATGTAACTCAAGTGGGGATCCTCACATTCTCTTCCCACTTTCAGAATCCCCAAAGACTTGACTCCCTTCTATTTTAGCAACAATCAACTATTGTTTCTTCTGAAATACAACATCTGCCTCCATCTTCAAGGAAAAGAGCCAAAGGTGGGAAATGAAAAAGAAATATTTATTCCCTAAGGCACTGGTTACCAAGTTGCAAAGTAGTGGACATAGGGATAGAGTTGGCGGTAAAGGGAGAGTACCTGCAGAGGTTTATCCTGAGTCTAGGGTACACCTCTCCTAAGTGTGCTGAGTGAGAATTCTCAGCAAATTGGATGGAGGCTGTCCCTGCTCTAGACTAGTGCTGTTCAACAGAACTGTCTGCAGTGATGGAAATGTTCTATATCTGTACTGATCAATATGGTAACCATATAGCTATTGAGCACTTGAAATGTGGTTAGTGCAAATGAGGAACTGAATTTTCAACTTTATTTAATTTGAAGTAATCAAAATTTAAATAGCTACTTGTGACTCATGGCTACCTTACTGACAGGGAAGCTCAAGACAATCTTCCCTCTGGCCCCTACTTCACTCACATAAGGGGAGAATGCTCAGAGCAGGTAGCCATCCTAGTAGGTGGCCTTCTTTGCTGGGCATTTTAATATCTGGGGACCAGCCTGCAAAACCCAAGGTACTCCTCTGAGTGCAAGACCAGACTCTATTGCCCCGTTTGGACACTGCTTCCAGTTCAGATTAGTTACTTCCTTCCACAACAGCTCTATGATACTGTTCTTATGGAATAATTTACCCACATGCTGCCACTGCCATTTCTCACTGGTCCAATAACTGACAAAACTACTATCCTATGTGAGGCAGAAAGGAAAGAAACAGGAACTCCTATAGGCTGTTTTCCTGCAAGAAAAAAAAAAGAAAATATATATATACAGAGAGAGACAGACAGACAGACAGACAGAGACAGAGACAGAAAATGGCATTTTGGAACACAGGGTCAAGGTTTTGGAGGTTTTTCTACTGTTTTAAGTGGCTCTGAGGTCAGAACGAAACCACCTAAAGTAAAATTCAAATACTTCTACTTCTTGGTTGTGTGATCCTGAGCAAGTCATTCCACTCTCTGAGCTTTCATACTCTCCTCTGTAAAAGAGAGGAATAGCACAGACCTTGCAGAGTAGCTTGAAGATCCAAAAAAGTAATATAGACAAAAATGCATTAGAGAATCCTAAAGCTCTACATCAATATTGTGGTGTTATTGTTAATCAATTTGGCACTGTATGCCCAGTGTCACATGTGAAAGCAATTGCTTTTGTTTTTTTGCACAGATGCCAAATTGAAACCTAGAATGTTGGGGCTAAGCACTGGGGAATCTTAGCCCTTATGCAATTGTTGGCCTCTCAGGAACCTAAGGAGAGTCCTTTCGGTTTTTTCTTAGTCAGCCTAAGACTCAAGGAGCAATAGGTTACTTAGGAACTCTACTTGCTTAAAAAAAGAGACTGCAGAAAAGTCAAAGTAATTCCCAAAGAGGAACAATATGTATTAAACATTTATTAAGTGGATGGTGTCCAAACAGATTCAGCTAAATGAGATCAAGACTTTTAGATATTAAGGCACAGCTCATATTTCAATTAGTGACAGCTGTCCAAAGAGTGGCTGGGGGAGAAACTGGGAGTTTGCTGGGGTTCTGAGGTGTCCCACATCCTGACTTGGATGGTGGCCACATGAATGTATACATATTTAAAAATTAATCCTTGTCTACCCTTAAGATTTGGGCACCTTAATGAATGTAAATGATACCTTAAATTTTAAAATCTTCAGTTAGTAAATTTTAAAAAGGATGATGTTACATATCTATGCAGCGGCATAATGCTCATCTAAAGTAAGAGACTAGCCCAAGGCCACACAGATAGCTATCAAAAGGTAAGAGACAATATTCGAATTCTAGTCTCTGGAGTCCCAATCCAGTATGCATTCTAATTCAACCACTGCTCATGGAGGATGCTTTAGGTTAAGATAGCATAAAAAAAACTTATGTTCTCAGTGCTCATAACAGAACCAATCAATCAATAGCAGAAGCAACCCTCAGCAGGGAGCACTCACTTACCCAGAAATTCACTGAAGTCCCCAACAGTAAATACCACGAGCTTCCCTCAGTTTTCTCCCTCCTGAGTGTGTTCCTAAGGTTCCCTAATACCCCGTATCTCAGCCCCTACACCCTGCTTCTGCCAAGCAGCAAATGTCTAGGTGACAGGTAAAAGGGGAGAGGGTTAGGGTCTGCTAAGCATTAGCTCATTCAAACCCAAGCGTTATAGCAAGCGGATGGAAAAACCATAGTGTTAACAAGTACATTGTAAAATTTCCTGTAACTCAGCTCCCACCTCAAAAGATAGCTGAAGCCAAGGTGTTTTAAATTCTCTGTAGGTTATCCTCAGAAAGTGGAATTGCAATACTTAAAAACAGAAAGTTTTACAAAGGGACAGGAAATGTAAAAACAACAGAGGAATCCTGGTATGACTGATGATTTTTATTAGCACTGATTGAATTACCACGAGGAACTGCGTTGATGAGAATGATTGATTTAACAAGATAGTTGCAGGATGATGCTAATGTGTAATAAAGGAGTCCTAATAGTCTGATATTAAAAATAGAGAAAATATTTGCAACATAGAGAACAATGATAGTTGAACTTGTAAAGTGACCCTTTTACCATTAATTCCTGAAACAGATAACGTTTGCCATCTCAGTGCATTATTTTGATAAACAATTATTATATCTTCTTTTAAAAGCCTCTTCATTTTAAGAATATGGGGTCAGGGCAATGATGAAAAACTGGCCGTCTTAAAAATAAGAGACATAGATGTGAATAGACTTAGGTGTACAAATTAAAAAAAAAAGACACTGCTAATAGCTGCAATGGAATATTTCATTGCAAACACAAATCAGGGGGCATCGTTTTAATCAAATTGAATTTAGATTATAGACTTTCACATAAAACCTAATTTACTTTGAATTCCCCGGTCACGACTTGTATGCGCTTTACAGGACAAGGTTAAAGAGATTACATCTGGGTTCATGTCAGCAGCATCTGCTGGTTAGTCATCTGCATGCTGATTTAATGAGAGGTTATGCACAGTCTGTCAGAAGGACTTCTGTTTCAGGCAGGTGCTTGAGTGAAATCTTCATTTCCATTGCAACAACTAACGGGGATTTCAGAATTAGGAAACTGATATATCATTATGCTCTGATGTATAAAATACTCTGATATTTGTCACCATTTTGATAAACTCGCAAACGGAAATTACAACTAGACCTAATTTTTTTTTTTTAGTTCCAAAGGGAAAAAACATTATTCTGAAATGTAGCTTTTGAGAGAACGGGTTTATGCATATTTTCCCTAAAACTATAGTCATCCTAAACAGGTATATTTCTATGTAACACAATGCTATACATAATCTTATAAATAATATTTATATTATAGAAGGAAAATGCATTAAAGACTGCTTCTGCTCAATGAACAAGGGAGAACATGAAAATCACTCATCCTGAAAATTCTAATACAAATTTTCAAATAATTTAAACTTATTAAAACATTTCTTATTTCAATTCACGAGTTCTTCAAAGAAGAGTTTAAAGATGTTCCTGTCACTATTGTAACAGGAAGGGGTTTGAGCCATTAAAATAATCTTTGGTAATTCAGTGTGATTCTCCTTATTTGTGCAGCACTCTTTTCTGAGCATGCCTAAGTCCCCTTTGCCTTTGCTGAAATGGTCACTTCTAAGCACTATATCACAAAGAGATTCAAATTCCAAAATCAATCACGTCATTTTGCCAAAGAAGGAAGATTTGCAATCGGGTAATCTGTAATCATACAGATGCCTTATGATAATTATCTTCTTTTTGAGCATATATTAGTGACCAGGGCTGTTTAAAAAAGGCAGGGGAGGGGTTTAGAATGGGATTTTGGCATTCTAGTAGGATAAGACTGAGAAATCCCAAGCATTTTATTTTTATATTAAAACCCAGTTTTGCTTATGCCCTACTCACATTCCATTGTACAAACCTAACAACTGGACATAGCTCTTGACAAACCATAGTTTAAATATTCATTTTGAGTAGGCATAAAAATTATAAGAAGAAGATGGGCAATTTTCTCAACAGGCCTATCATAATTGAAGAACTGATTATTCATGGTAGGGGATACAGGATGAACAGGTGTTTGGGCTCAAGAGAATGCATTAATCTTTCAATTTCAACAATTGGGATCTCAACTAAGCATGACGAAAGTTTCTCCATTGCCTGTCTATTTGAGGAAAGCAGGTATGAGCACACAGGGGTAAGCTGGAGTTCTTCTGAAAAAACTACATACATGGGTTTCCATCTGCTTCGGAATGTATTAACCTAAGCTTATTTTTTATTTAGTCTTTAGTGAGTTGTAGACCTCAAGTCAAGCCCCACACCTCCCACACAGAGGATGATCACCAGACTGCAGCGCCACTGTAAAGGCCCTCCTGACATCTGATGTTACTGTGGCACTTGAAAGAAATTTGAAAGAAAATGGACTCAGCCCCAAGGAATGTGAAGGATTAGGATGTTTAATGACTTAGAAGTTGAGTGATATTGACAATTCTCCCAGTGTTTAATCAAACATTTAAGACAAATTGAAAGTCAGAGAGTAGTTTAATTTGAGGACAATAAAAGCAAACAAACTGTCTTGTCCAGACAAGTTAATTTCTGGTAAAGTGACAACATGTCTGAAACAAAGTTTCTCTTACCCCACAGCTACAGCAGTGAGTAGATTCAGTGGCCCATTTGACAAACAGCCATATACTCAAATGCATTATCAGTCTGAGCTGATCCCTTACCCTAGTGTGATGATATATAAAATAGTAATGAATACCAATAATGGATATATATTACTTCCGGTCCTCATGTGCATGCGCATTAACTATTAAGGCAGGCTTATGATTTTTTCGATTTCTAAAATGTAGCCTTTGTAATTCTCATTGTATATCTCTGGATGCTCACAGGATAAACGTAGTTAATAAAAATACATTGTAAAATATGTTATAAAAACAAGGCTGAATGAATTTTCCTGTATTAAGCAAGCAGTTTTTAGTTAGGCAGATGCCTCTGCTCTTTAGCCATCCCTACAGATCCACCGCTTGTTGAAATTCTGTCAGTTAGGGAAACAGCAGGACATAAAAACTGGAAACATTTTTTCAAAGGTTTCCTCAAAGATCTTAGTAGTGAGTGGAGCAGGTAAAACCTGGGGTAAGCAAGCTGAAATTTGCATGTCAATAGATAGGTTTAACATAGATTAACTCTTTGGTTTGTAAGGAACCATTGTTTAAGTGTTAATGAAGATACTTTCCTAATGATGAATATGCATTTTTGCATAACTCTTATGTCTAAAGTTTGCAGAAATTTTACTATCCCTAGGCAATGACGGAAAGTGAAATAGTGATTTCCCTGGGTGAAGAATTAGAAGTTACCATCAAGGTGGCCAAAGCAAAATAATACTAAACTAAAAATATCACTATCAATAGGAATTTTTTAAAAGTATTTTCTTCTCTCAAGGCATGAAATTGTGGCTATCAAGGTTGAAGAGACTTGTCCTTCTCAGCATGAGGCTGTAAATTCAAACAGGAATCCTGAATTCATAGCAAATTAAAAAGATGACCTCCTTGAATACACCCATCACTTTCAGTGACCTGAATTTCGGGCAAGGTATGGGAGATGGAGGGGAGGGGACGGAGAGGAAAGGTCAAAACACTCATAGATGAACATAGCTTGGACAGAGCCTTGAGCTTGTGCTCCTGAAACACCAGTTTCCCCAAGGCCACAATCAATGCTTTCCTAAAGTATTGACCTAAAGTCTTTTTGGGTCAAGTGACAACTTCTAAGAATTAGAAATACTGTGACATCACTTCAGCCTCTGGATTCAAGTCCCCACTACGCAGAAATTCAAAGACAACCTGCCCCATTCTCAGCTCAGGCTTAGAGAAGCACTAGATTCCTTGAGGTGAGACACGCTTTCCCACAAATGTCATCCAGAAGGCTTGGAAAGTTGAATCCCTGAATGCTTCTGCCCATGACCATGCTTTCCTCTCCCCTCACAACATGCTCCTTTATTCCCCTTACTTCTCAGTATTCAGGTCCAGATTTTATGCTGGAAAATGGGTGGCCCTTTATGGTCAAGATTTTCCTCTACATCTGCTGCTTGCAAACCTTTTCATCCCCAAATCTGAATATGCATCTGTTCTCTGCAAGGCCCACTGCCAGGCACTCAGGACACAGAGACACCATGCCTTCAGGAGGCTCACATTCTCCCATGGTGGTGAGGACACTGACACATATAAAATGGGCAGTAGTATCACACTGTGGTCAGGGTTCTCACCGAGGTCAATGTAGAATATTCTACTGGCACAGAAGAGTCACTAACCCTGCCCTGGGTATAGGGGACTCAGCCCAAGTCCTCTCCGGGAAACTCAATGCTTTGAAGTAGCTAAAATGTTGTCTCCCCACCTCCATATTTGAAGATCTCTGATTTACATACTGGTGAAAAGAGAATATTACTCCACAAGGCAGGTGGGGCTAAGTAGGCTGGGGCTTATCAAAGAAACTGACTTTTGCCAACAAGAAGAAAGAGTGTCTGTCTCTTTTGTTTAGGTTGTTTGTATAGTGCTTAACACAGTATATCTTACTTTAAAATGGTATCCAAACAATTGTGGGTTTTTTTTTTTTTTGCAGTGGAATCCCTTTGCCTCCCGCCCAAACAAAAGCTTCTGCAGAATTGCAAGAATAAGAGAGTGAGCAGGGCCTCCCCTGTTGAGGACTTAGAGGAAAGAAATTCCCTGAGGCCACTCTAAAATCTCTGCAGGCTCTAAAGACTGCACAAAAGAATGTCTGTCCCAGCAGTCTTCCCACTAGACCGGGAGATCCACAAAACAGCAATCATATATTCCTTATGTTCCTATTTCCAGAAACTATCACACTGCCTGGTAAATAGTATGAATTGAAGTGACTTGAAAAGGAATGCTAGGGAAGGAGAAATAAATGATGTGTGCCAGAGAGACAGGATGTGTCCATGGAGACAAGAAGGGTAAGTTATCAGAGTTAGATGCGGTGACTAACAAAATAGTTGGGATACAAAATGAATAATGCTTGTCTCAAGTAACTGGAAACATGGTACAGAGAAATAAAAGCAAGCAAATAATTAGGAAACTGTATAATTAAAACAATATTGTATACAGAATCCACAGAAGCAAGAATACAGAAGTATGCCAGTGATCAGGGGTGGCTGCCTGGATAGAGGAGGCTGAGCTGAACCCTAAAGTTCTGGTCACATAACTGGAAGGAAAGGAAGGCTTACATGCCACATTAAGAGTCTAGCTTTATTCTACAGGAAGTAGAGAGTCACTGAATTATTCAAAACAGGTAAGTGACAAGGTCAAATCTAGATATTAGAAAGCTTAGAATTTAAAAGGTTATTTTAGTAAACCAGTAAAGAGGTGGTAAAGCAGTGGCTTTGAATATGGAAAGGAGACCATGGATTTAAGAGTTATAAATTTAAAGAGCAAAACTGGCAAGATTTCATAGAGCTCTCTCTGGTTATTTGTTGTTTCTCCAGTAGAAAGCAGTGTCATTTCTAGCTCCATCTCCATCTCAACAACCAGACACACAGTGAGCTATATAGTACTGGAGGGAGAGGGGAGGGAGGAGTGACTGGGTCTGTCTCCTGAGCCCCACCAGCCTGGACTGAAAAGTGTGACCAGGATTTCTCATCTGTCTTTCTTCTTGGTTCCCAATTGTAGGTTTTCCAAGTCCCTTGATCCTCATTTCCTCTTAGCTGATTAGTTACCTACTATGCAATCTGGAGGCTGAGACTTTCCTTTCTTAGTGAGTCTAACTGGAACACAGTGTTATACTTGTTATTAACTTGGTAGCTATAATGTAGAAAAGCTAAAACGTATATGCACTCTCATAATTTCCTTAATATTGTCCCTCTCTAATGAAGGGGCACATGACTTCATCTTACAAAATTGAGGAGTTTAAGACAGGGGGTCCTCAATTTTGTATGATAAAGTTTGACCACCAACCACATCAACCTACTTACCCCAGGAGCTGGGACAAAAACCTCTTTTAAATAGCCACATCTTGAATCCACTGGTGACCTCTGATAAAGCATCAAAGACAATGGAAAGGGAGATAATGCCAGAACCTGATAAACAGCTCATCCTGCCAATCTGAAAGACATCAGTAATCCCCATCAAAACCATTTTCTTCTTATTTTAACTTTTTAGAAAGAAGGATTCCCTTAATAAGACTCACTGCCTACAGTCAAGAGTTTTGCTCATTTGCGACATATGTCTTCATTACTGAGTTCTGACAAAGATTAAACGAGATCCTATATAAATAATGCTTAAAACATAGTAGGCATTCTGTAATAATAGCTATTATTATTATCAGCATTTATTCATTCAGTTAAGCAGGCATTCAATAAATATTGAATGAATGAATGAATGAATGAAGTTCATTAAAGTGAGATAATCCTCAGTGTACAAAAAGATGTGACAACTTCGGCAATTTCAAACTTTTCTAAAAATATAAACCTCTGACATTTGTTTAGGGCTATTCCATTTACAAAGTCCTTTACATAAGTTTTTTTTTTTAATTTAAATTGTAAACTGCTCTCACACTAAGCATACCCAACCCCTCTCACCCTGCCCTATTTTTGCCATACCATTTATCATCTTCTCATACACTATACATTTTTGTTATGTTTAACTGTTTATTGCATGCCCCTCCACCTCACCCACCCCCACACAATAGAACGTAAGCTCCACTAGAGCAGGGATTTTTCTTTTGCTCCCCAATGTATTCCAAGTGCCTAGAACAGTATATGGCGTATAGTAGTGTCACTTATGGAATGAATTAAGGAATTAATAATTAAGGCTCTAAGCTCAAAGATTGCTTGCTCTAGAGAAAAAACGTTAAACTCGTGTTGACTGTGGAGGAGTACAATTTTTTTTAATGTAAGGAGGTCTGGGGCCTTGGGGTGGAATGTGAAACTGGGAGGAAACCCCTCCCCCACTGGCCTTAAGCTAAATGGGCTGAAATGCCTGTAGGACTCTCCTTTTGAATGCAGCTTCACTGAAACTTTTCATTAACAAAAAACAGTTCTTAGTATTTTAGAGTTTAGTATTTCATATAGTATTTTAGAGCTTACAAAAATATTTTCTCACTTATATCACTTGATTAACATAACCATCTGAGAAGAAAATGGTTATCCCTCTTTCAGAGATGAGCACATGGAGGCTCATAGAGGGGAAGTGAATTGCTTCAGGCGACATACCTGGCACACCACCAAGCCATTACTCAAACTCAGATCCCTGGTGCAGTACCTCACAGCTTTTCCTCATTGCCTCTATTATATACTAATAACTAGCAAGGCATTTTCTTTTTTGAACTGATATCTCACAAAACTTGAAAAAAGACCAGATTTCTCTATTACCATTAAAAAGTGATTTTGAACATGACTATAATGATTACTCTCCCTATCAAAAATCATTGATACATTATATGCAAATCCTACCTGAAGTGGTGGGGAGGGGACTGCTGGCACTTCACTGCATAGAAAATAAAGTCAAAGTCCTCAGCTTGCCTTTTAATGTCTTCCACAATTTAACCTCAACTCTCACTTACACTTTGGTGCCTTCTAGCTCTTAGCCACACTGATATCCTCACCGTTTCCCAACATGCCTTGCACTATCCTACCCATGGGCCTTTGTGCTAGCTGCTTCTTAATTAGGGATCCTTGCCACATGTGTCTTTCAAGGCACAACTCACATCTCAGAGCTCACCTTCTCCAATAATCTTCTCTAAGATATCCCAGACAAAATGGTTCCCTCTCTCCCTTCTACTCCTATAGCACTTGACACCTTTGCAAATGCCCTGAGGAGAGGCTGGTTTTTGTTTCAGTTACTCTCCTAATAGACCAAGTTCCTGGAGAGCAGCATCTATCTCTTCCACACTGTACAAAGCAGAGTAATTGATTTTTAAAAATGAGTATTTAACACGACTGGCATCAGCCTAGCTTTTTGATCCAATACAACTATAAATGGTTGAGCAATCAATTATTTTCTTCCTACCAAAATAAAATTTTACTGATGTCAAATAATATGTCTAATCTCTAGCTAATTAAATGGTATGTCTTTCTTTGTTAGATGTCTTGTGGGCCCATAAAAATAAGGGGTAACTTACCAAAAGGAGGACAAAGGCAGCCACAAAAGCTGTTAAAATAGAGTCTATTTTCTCATTTATAGAATTCTTCCAGGAGGCCACCTGCTATAACTGCCTCTTTTCAGTGAATACCACCATGTATTTTAAAAATTTAATTGAAATCCCAAAATCAAATGGAAATTATATCGGGTTAAAGATATTAAAGTTCTAATGAAATAGACTGGAGGAAAACCCAGGTTATCTGAGCCGAGAGTCTCTAAGAAAGAAAAGAACCAAAGGTTACAATGAATAAATAAGCTAACAAATAAAATCGTAGAGATCACCTGAATTTTACAGATGGAGAAACTGAGATCCAGGGGCAGGAAGTGATTCCTCTAAGGTCACACTTCAGCTGATAAGATATAATTTAACAACCAAAACAATGAACATCTATTGAGTACCAACCATATGTCAAGAGTTTTTCACATACATTTTATCTAATGCTTGCCACTCACCCTGGGAGATGCACTCACCAGCAAAAATGAGTTTTCTAATCCACAAATCTGACCGTGTCACCCTCCTGCTAAAAATCGTTTAAAGAGATTTAGTGACTTTGGGGAATGGTTGGAGAAAGAAGCCTCTCCTCTGCAGAGGCATCTATTAAACTAGTCAAAATTAGCAAAGATGTTTATTCAAAGACTCTGGAGATTGAGCAAAGGCTTACAACAAATTAAAACACATTTATTCAACATGATCCTCTACCATGTGAGGTCACAGTATTCAAGCTAAAGGTTGCACACATTCCCCCCTTCACCTCACCAACAGATCTGAAAACTGAGATTCATATGACTTAAATGACCATATTAAGTGAAATTTGAACCCAGAATAATCTTCACTCCAATTTTACCAGGGCCTGTTCCTGACCCTTAACACTAATGTAAAGGAGAGAAATACTTTATCCTATGGATATTACTGTGGGCACTCTTCTTGGTTCTAATCTCCAGTTTTGACATTCCACCTCTTATCTGCACAGAGTGAACACCTTTCCTCTATAGTCCCAGAGACTACCCTTACTTCTTTAGGGCTGGAAGTGTGAGAACAGACCTACAATGGCAGTGCCAGGTTTAAGAAGCTCTAAGTGCCACTAGTATACACTCTTCTGCCCATTCTGAGACACAAAACATCAGGGCTACCAATTAGACCATAAGACTCCTTTGTGCAAATTAAAACAAGGCACCTCCTTGGGTACAAGCAGCTCCTTAGGTACATGGCTTGATGAATGGTGAATGTCTTTGTAACAAAGAAAAGGAACCTCTCCCTCCACACAGATGCAGGCCTGTTCCAAGGCACACAGTTCAGCAAGGGGAGTATAGAGTGTATGGCCATATGTGCCCCTGTCCCCTCTCCTATGACCTCCATGGATAGTAAGATGGCCAAGGCACCTGCCATATAATGGCAAGGGAGGAAATAGTAGCAGGATGTCCATGGCATCCTGAATACATATTCTGAATACATGTGCTCCTGAAAACATCTTGTTTGACACCCAGCCCCACAAGCAATGCCAGATCTGCTCCCTGGAGAACCAGCTACTTCCTACTGAATGGAGAGCTCCTTGAGAGCAGGATCCAAATGTTATTTGGCTCTAATGACAACCCATTTCAGTGTCCACCATGGATTGTCCTAATCACATCCAATTGTCACACAGTGACTAAGTACCTCCTATGCACCCAGCTCTGGGCTAGGTGCAGAAGAAACCAGGAAGGAAGAAAAAGCCCCTGCCCTAATGGTTTGGGTGAGATGAACAGATAATGGGTGGTGACTAAACAGTGTAGCAAGAACTCTGAGAGAATAAAAATGTGGGTGTTCTGAGAGCATCATGGAAAGGCATCTGCCTCGGCCTGAGCTGTGGGACTGAGGAACGATCAGGAAAGATGTTATGAAAAATAGACAACCTGAGCTGAATGTCGAAGATTGAATAGCATTTTGTCAAGTAGTGGAAGGAGGAAGGGAGCATGGTTAGGAAAGGAGTCCAAACAGAGAAAGCAGATTTGTAAAGATGGTGGCAAAAAAGCAGAACCTGATCAAGAAGACAAAGGAAGTGAGGGTACAGTGCAATAGAGGCAATAGAGGCAAGATGAGGTCAGGCAAGAAGAGATGAAGCTAAAGAGAATAAGGGTTAGGGATGTGATCTCTGGATTCCTCTCCCTCCCAAGTTTTGAAATCCCCCAAAACTCATGTAAGATGCAGTGCATGTGGCTAGCAGTGGTTGATGCTCTAGGTCACCTTTAGATCCCTCTACTATTCCAACCTGTGTTAGTCAGTTTAGGCTGCTATAACAAAATCTCATAGACTGGGTGGCTCAAAAAGACATTCATTCATTTCTCACAGTTGTAGATGCTAGGAAGTCCAAGATCAGCATGGTCAGATTTTGATGAGACCCTTCTTTTTGGTGGCAGACTGGCAACTTCTCACTGT
Source organism: Eidolon dupreanum (assembly GCA_028627145.1). Classification (NCBI taxonomy): domain Eukaryota; kingdom Metazoa; phylum Chordata; class Mammalia; order Chiroptera; family Pteropodidae; genus Eidolon; species Eidolon dupreanum. Next base: position 87,746,326 of record CM053505.1, on the reverse strand, counting down.
ATCCACACTTGGCCAAAAGAGAACAAGCTAGTTCCCTGGCCTCTTCTTATAAGGACACTAATCCCATTCCTAAGGGCTCCATCATCATGACCTAATACCATAACATAGAGGATTAGGCTTCACCATATAAATCTGAGGGGACATGAACATTCAGTATATAACACAACCCCAGAGGCTTTCCTGCCAGAGCCCACAGCATATTGGGATGCCTTCTCTTGTGGATAAAGATCTAGTATCTAGCTTTCCCAGCTAGATTATGTTTCTACAACAATTTGCTTACTGACAGAGGTACAGTACATTGAGGAGAATGGCTATTTCTGAAGAAAATCAAGGACCATTTCAGTTTACTTACCATTAAACATGGCATCATATGGGGAACTTTTAGAATCTTCAAAATCTTACAAGAGAAGGGGCACTTAGAAAGCATCCCCCTCATTCCACACATGGGGAAAGTGAGATCCTGAGAGAGGAAGGGTCTTTGTCTAAAATCACACAGTAAGGGAATCGGGCCCTCCTAGGGCAGTATGGTGGAAAGAACTCATCTTATGGAGATAGATCAAATCTCAAAGTTTTGTCAGTGTGTGTTAACCTTAGACAGGTTGCTAGGATTAAACAAACATGATAACATCTATAAAGGTCATGTATAGTGTCATTCAATAGTAGGTTTCAATAAATGGTCATCATCATTATAGTTTCTTGGAATTTTTGGCAAACCCATCTTTGCATGTGTATGACATAAGACACGAGTTAACTTGAATAGTGGGAAAAGTGAGAAGTCACTACTGGTGAATTGGAAGCTGGGTCATCAGACTGCTTTGCTATTACTTCCAATGTGAGGCCCATCTGGCAGGCTTATAAACAAACAAAATATGGAATTCTTTTGACTTCTAAGAATGAAAGGAAATAAGCATGAGAGATTTGTGTGCACTGATAAGCTCACACTAGCATATTGGCTTACCTATTTAATCCTTAATCTGACTCAGTGTCAATTTTAATGTTTCTAATTAGTGCATCCTGAGAACTGGGAATGTCTCTCTGGCACTCCTCTGTTGAAACAATCTAGCAGATATGGAGTCCCTCCTCATTCTTCCTCTGCCAATTTGTCACTGTTCATTAAGGCGTCTGGCCATCATTAGGGGCTGTACTTAACTATAGGAAGAAGTAATGAAACGCTTAATACTGTATAGTATCAATAACACCATTAGCTATGCAACCTAATGAGAAATACACTTATTGCCAAAGTACAAGCAAACTATAGTTTGGTGGAAATATAACTGGACGAGGAGTCAGGAAGGGTCCTTTCCTTGCCTGATATTGTCAACAATAAGCTCCACCATTTTGGACAAGTCACTTAACCCTTCAGAGCCTATTTTTGTATCTGTTAAAATATAAATAAATCTGCCCCCATCTGTGTTACATAGCTCACAAGGTTGCCATGGTAATGATGATGATGATGATGATGATATGACGACGACTTAACATTTACTAAATCCTATGACTGTGTATTAGGCATTGAGTTCAGTATTCAGTGCTTTATTACATAATCTCATTTATTATCCACAATCACCTAAAGGGGTAAATATCATCTTTCACCATTTTTATAGATGAAACTGAAGCTCAAAGAAGTTAGGTAATTTTAATTAAGGGCTAGGGGCAGTATCTAAAACAAGGTGTAGGCTTTTAACCATTTCTTTGTGCTGTATTTTTATGCACCAGAGCCCTACCTAGTCTTGCAGCAGGAATTTTAAGTAGGAGTCAATTAAAGTTTCATACTAGATCTCTTCCTTCAAATGAAATGGCCAGATTAACCACAGAATTAATCTAAACTTAAGTTTTTCTAACTTATTTATTTTAAAAAATGGTTTTTGTAATTCTCTGTCTTTTTAGAAGCCACTGTGAGAAACGATAAGACTTTAATCTCTGCAGGTGATAAGTACTACTTTTTTTCATTTAGCTTGGTCAATTGTGCCTATTTCTGAGACCTTAGAGAGAATATAAAAGCTACGAAATCTGAACAAGACTTCTCTCCTAATTCAGTACAACTCCTGATGCAATCAGTAGAAATAATATACTTTCTGTTGAGCTCTGAAAGAAAAAATAAAACTTACATTTTGAGGAAAAATAAAGGACTTAAGATCCATATGACAAGAATTGTATATTTTTAACAGCAGGCATGTCTCTATTACAAAGGATATTGTATGTTATCTCAGAACTAAACACAAGAGGCCCCTCTGTCACAAACCAAAACCTCCATCACTCTAGTGAGTGCTCTCTAGAGAGTCTTGACAGAAACAATCTCAAGTGACTGTACCAATATTGCAACCATAAAGTAATTAGTTTACTTTTTCTGTTTTCAAAAAGGACTTTCTCAAGGACTATGAGTCATTCCATACACATGTAAGCATAGCGATGTAAAGCATAAGAAAAGTGACACAGTCTCCTCTTGTCCACACTTTAAGAATTGTTTACCTATTTCAGGGGAAAAATGAAACCTAGTTGAAAATAAGACAACTCCTGGCTTCTGGTCAAGATAGAGGAGTAGGTAAACACTATACTTGCCTCTTCTCATGACCACATAAAAATTACAACAAAACTACACAGAACAAACATCAATGAGAAATGCCTGAAGTCTAACTGAACAGAGTTCTATAACTAAGGACATACAGAAGAAGCAATGTCCAGACTGGTAGGAGGGGCAGAGATGTGAAATGGGCTGGTCTCAAACCCATGTGTAGCAGCTAAAAATCAAGAGGGATATCTTGGCTTCTGAGGTCCCCACTGAGGAGTGAGGAGTCCTGGCCCCACACCAGGCTCCCCAGCCCAGGGTTCCAAGGTCGGGAGAGAATTCCCCAAAACTTCTGGCTGTGAGAACCAGCAGAGATTGTGGCTGAGTGAGAGGGTTGGGGGCTGGAGTCCCAGGTGTTCTTCTTAAAGGACCTGTGCACAGACTTACTCTCTGATGGACTCACTCACTCTTAGCTCCAACACTGGGGCAGCAGCTCAAAAGGCACCAGGGACATATGAAGAAGAACTGAATTGTCTGACTACAGGGTGAGGTCTGGAGGGGCAGCTTTCTCCTGAAGAGAAGTGCTGGCAGAAGCCATTATTCCTTTGATGAGTCCTTCCCTCACCTGGTATGCAGACACAGGCGGGCTCCATGTCTGAGTCTCCATCAACCTAATACAGTTCACCCTGCTATGGTGATTCCCAAAACCCTGCCCGACCCAACTTGTGGGCACACCCAAGCCACTTCCAGTGGGTTTTCCATATAAATGGCCTGTCTTGGCTCAAGCTTTGGACTTTCTTAAAACCTCTCAAAGAGTCACAACACCCAAACAAGCAACATCTCGCCTCAGCATGCCCCGCACTTCTTGCTAAGCAGCCCCAAACTCAGCACTAGTGGCAGCTGGCCTCAATTCAAGGCTTAGCCCTTGAATATGTGGCAACCATCTGCAGATCACTTTGTAGTTCATACCAAGTGGCCCCAGGCAGGGCACGAGCAGTGGATTAACTTGGCTTGCACCATAGCATCTCCAAAAAGGCCCCCAAACCAGCAAACCCAGTGGTCAGCTTCAGAACGCAACAGAGCACAATCCTACCACCTCCATAAATGACACATCCAAGAGCACAATTGGCAGGCATCAGAGCCTCATTAAAGTGAATCCTGCTCCATAGAGTCAGCTCCTGCACAACAGCTCCTTCACTGTAGTCATCACAAGTCCTCACAATTAATCAGCCTGAGGGTCAATCCCTCTCACTGGTGTGCCAACAGCAATCAAGGCTCTACTACAACAGGAGGGCACACACAACCCACACAAAGGACACACCTGGAGCCACAGCTCAGGTGATTATAGAGACTGTGCCCTGCTGGGCCCCACAGCACACTTACTACATAAGACCACTCCACCAAGATCAGGAGACATAGTAGCCCTACACAATACATAGAAACAAACACTTGGAGGCAGCCAAAATGGGAGGATAAAGAAATATGTCCCAGATGAAAGAACAGAACAAAGCTCCAGAATAAGAACTAAACAAAATGGAGACTAGCAATCTACCAGATGCAGAATTCAAAACACTGGTTATAAGGATGCTCAATGATCTCAGTAAGAACTTCATCAAAGAAATAGAAAACATAAAAATGGAGTTAGAAAACATAAAAAAGAACCAGTCAGAAATAAAGAATACTATAACTGAAATGAAGAATACATTAAAGGGAATCAACAGTAGATTTCATGAATCAGAGGATCTAATCAGAGATTTGGACGATAAGGTAGCAGAAAACACCCAATCATAAAAGCAAGAAGAAAAAAGAATTCAAAAAAGGAGGATAGTTTAAGGAGCCTCTGGGACAACATGAAGCACACCAACATTGACATTATATGGGTACCAGAAGGTGTAGAGGGAGAGCAAGGAATTGAAAACCTTTTTGAAGAAATAATGATGGAAAAATTCCCAAACCTGGCTAAGGAAACAGACATACAAGCACAGGAAGCACAGAGCATCCCAAACAAGATGAACCCAAAGAGGCCCACACCAAGACACATCATCATTAAAATGTCAAAGTTTAAAGACAGAATCTGAAAAGGAGCAAGAGAAAAAAAATTAATTACCTATAAAGGAGCTCCCATAAAACTGTCAGCTGATTTTTTAACAGAAACTTTGCCGGCCGGAAGGGATTGGCATGAAATATTCAAAGTGGTAAAAAGCAAGGACCTACATCCAAGATTACTCTATCTAGCAAAGGTATCATTTAGAATTGAAGGACAGATAAAGAGATTCCCAGATAATAAAAAGCTAACAGAGTTCATCACCACCAAATCAGTATTACAGGAAATATTGGAGGGCTTTCTTTAAGAAGAAAAAAAGATTAAAAAAAATATGAATAATATAATGGCAATAACTACATATCTATCAATAATTATTTTAAATGTAAATGGATTAAATGCTCCAGTCAAAAGACAGGGTGACTGAATGGATAAGAAAAGAAGACCCTTACCTATGCTGCCTACAAGAGACTCACTTCAGATTGAAAGACACACACAGACTGAAAGTAAAGGGATGAAAAAGATGTTTCATGAAAATGGAAACAAATAAACAAAAGAGCTGGGGAAGTAAACTTATACCAGATAAAACAGACATTAAAAAGAAGGCCATAATGAAAAATAAAGAATGACCCAGTTATTCCACTTCTGGGTATTTATCCAATGAAACCCAAAACACAGATTTGAAGGGACATGTGAATCCATATGTTAATTGCAGCATTATTTACAGTAACCAAGATATGGGGCATCCTGGGTGTTCATCAATGGACAAATGGATAAAGAAGAGGTGGTATATATATTCAATGGAATATTACTTAGCCAATAAAATTGAAATCTTGCCATCTGCAATAACATGGATGGACTTAGAGGGTATTGTGTTGAGTAGAGTAAGTCAGACAGAGAAAGACAAATGTCATATATGGAATCTAGAGAACAGGATAAACAAACAACAGAAACAAGCTCATAGATATGAAGAACATGTTGATGCTTGTCAGATTGGGGAGTTGGTAGATAACTGAAGGGGAGGGGATTAAAAGGCACAAATTGATAGTTACAAAATAGTCGTCAGAAGGTAGAGAGTATAGCCTGGAGAATAGTCAGAAGTATTGTAATAATTATGTATAGTGTCATATGGGTTACATAAATGTATAAATTACCATGGTGCACACCTGAAACTAATATTTGTTGCATGTCAAGTGTAATTTAAAAATTTTTAAATTGTTAAAAGAAAAAGTACAAATTGGTAGTTACAAAAGAGTCATGGAAATGTGAAGTGTAGCATAGGGAATATAGTTATTTATATTGTAATAATAGTATATGGTATCAGACGGCTACTAGATTTATTTGAGGCTACCATAAGTACAGCATCTGTGGATTGCTTGCTGAATCTTAATGGGTGGCCACAGAGGGGCACAGGCTGGGGCTAAACTTGGCCTGCAGCTGAACCCCTCTCAGGACTGTGTCACTGGAAACCTACTTCACAAATCCACACCAATAAGATCAGAGACTTGGGAGCTTTGCTTAGTACATAGAAACAGACACAGAAAGGCAGCCAAAATGGGAAGACAAAGAAGCAGAAACCATATAAGAAAACAGAACAAAGATTCAGGAATAATGGAGTCAACCAATCTAACAGATGCAGAGTTCAAAACACTGGTTATAAAGGTGCTCAATGAACTTAGGGGAAGAGTAGACGAACTTTAACAAAGAGATAAACACATAAAAGTGGAAATGAAAATTATAAAAGGGAACCAGTCAGAAATGAAGATCACATTACCTGAGATGAAGAGTATATTAGAGAGAATCAACAGAGTGGATAAAGAAGAGGATCGAACCACTGATATGGAGGATGAGGAAGCCAAGAACATTCAATCAGAATGGCAAGAATAAAGAAGTTAAGATGATAATAATAATTTAAGGAGCCTATGAGACACTATTAAATGTAAAAATATCTGTGTCATAGGAGTACTGAAGGAAAAAGATGTTGAAGAACTATTTGAAGAAATAATGATGAAAACTTCCCTAACCTGGTGAAGGAAATAGACATACAACCCCAGGAAGCTCAGAGTGTCCCAAGAAAGAGAACCCAAATAGACCCACACCAAGACAACCATAAGACTGGAAGCTGATTTCTCAAAAGAAACTTTGTAGAAGAGAAGAGCTTGGCTCAAAATATTCAATGTGATGAAGACCCAGAATCTACAACCAAGAACACTTTATCCAGCAAAGCTATCATTTGGAGTGGAAGGACAAATAAAGAGCTCCCCAGACAAAAATAAGCTAAAGGAATTTATCAACACCAAGCCAGTATTACAGGAAATGTTGGAGGGATTTCTTTAAGAAGAAAAAAACATGTATCAAAAACAGGAATAAAGAATGATAATAACCACATTCCTATCAACAAGTACCTCAAATGGAAAAGAATTAAGTGTTCCAACTAAAAGATAGAGTGGCTGAATGAATAAGAAAACAAGACCCCTACACATGCTGCCTACAAGAGACTCACTTCAGATTAAAAGACAGACACAGACTAAAAGGAAGGGGATGGAAAAAGATATTGCCTTGATGGACTTAGAGGATATTGCACTGAATGAAATGGGTTGGATAGAGAAAGACAAATATCGCATGATTTCATGTGCAGGTGGAATCTAAAGAACAAAATTAACAACAACAAGAACAACAACAACTACAAGAAAAGCAGAGATAAACACATAGATACAGAGAATATTTTCAGGGCTACCAGATGGGAGGGGGGTTGGGGGGATGAAAAAAAAGGCAAAGGGATTAAGAGGTGCAAATGTATAGTTCCAGAATAGACATGGAAATGTAGGGTGTAGATGGGGAAGATGGTTAATAATGTTATAATAAATACGTAAGGGAGAAGAGGGGTAGTAGGTTTAGTGGGGTGATTGCTATGTGAGTTATGTGGATCTCTGATCACTATGCTATACAACTGAAACTGGTATATTATTGTATGACAACTATAATTGAAAAAAAAAACCTTATTGAATTGTACAATGTAAATGCAAGCACCTAATTGTCTATTATATTTCAAAAAAGCTGGAAAAATATATAGAACCTGAAAAAAATGTAAACGGATTAAATGTTCCAATCAAAAGACATAGGCTGGCTGAATGGATAAGAAAACAAGATTCTTACATATGTTGCCTACAAGAGATTTACTTCAGATCAAAAGACACACACAGACTGAAAGTAAATGGATAGGAAAAGATACTTCATGAAAATAAAAACAAACAAACAAACAAAAGCTGAGGTAGGAATACTTACGCCAGACAAAGTAGACTTTAAAACAAAGACTATAACAAGAGACAAAGAAGGATCCAGTAATTCCATTATAGGGTATTTATCCCTGGAAACCCAAAACACTAATTCAAAAAGACATATGCATCCATATGTTCACTGCGACATTATTTACAATAGTCATGACATGGAAGTTACCTAGGTGTCCATCAATAGATGAATGGATTAAGAAGTGGTACATATATGCATTGTAATATTACGCAGCTATAAAAAAAGAATGAAATCTTGCCATCTGCAACAACATGGTTACCTAGAGGATAATACGCTGACTGAAATAAGTCAGAGATAAAAATACAAACACCATATGATCTCATATTTAAAATCTGAAAAACAAAATAAAATAGAAACAAACACATAGATACAGAGAATATTTTGATGGTTGCAAGGTGGGAGGAATGTTGGAGCAGTAGAGGGGGGAAGGGGTTAAGAAGTACAAATTGGTAGTTACAAAATAGTCATGTGAATACAAAGTATAGCATAGGGAATATAGTCAATAATGTTTAATAACTATGTATGGTATTGAATGGGTACTAGATTTATTAGGTTGAGCACTTTATAAATTACATAAATGTCCAATTACTATGTTGTTTACCTGAAACTAATACAATATTGTATGTCAACTCTAATTGAGAAACAAAAAAAATATTTTAAAAAATATAAAGGAAAACAAGACAACTCTTAATTAAGCTTGCTCTGTGCTAAACAGAGAGCTGGATGCTTTCAGCTGTATTACCTCATTAAATCTCCACCCTAATCCGGTGAAGAAGACCTGACTACCCACTTCTTTCAGATGAGAAAGTTGAGGCTCAAAAAGATAAAGAAACTTGCCCACTATAGTTAATAATATTGTATTGCATATTCGAAAGTTCCTAAGAGAGTAGATCTTCAAAGTACGCATCACACAAAAAACTTTTTGTAACTATGTGTAGTGACTGATGTTAACTAGACTTACTCTGGTGATCATTTCACTATATTTCACTATACAAATATTGAGTGAATCATGTTTTACCCCTGAAAGTTATATGTCAATTATACCTCAAGAAATCTTGCCCAAATTATAAAGATAGTATAAACACCTGGGCTCTACTTCTTGTCAACATTCTGAGAAACATTTCTTTGTATTCCTCTCCTGAATATACTGTCCCCTTCTAAAGCTGCAGTTAAAGATTCAGGTCTCTTTGCTGACAGTTTTGGTACTCCCCCCAAATTTCGATTCGACTGTCCACAACATCACATACCTGATTTCCTCTTTCCCAAATAAAAGCCAAGTGCTGGAATACTTAAAATCAGACCCACCAAAATACTCTTGTTGCTCAGTCTGGATAACTTCTAGGTTACTGACCTGTGACCACACATTGCTGACCTCAGGTGCTAAACTTCACTTTGAGAAGGTGGCTATTTTTCCCAGCTCCTGAATTCTTCTGAAAACAGGCACCATCATATGCAATAGACAAGAGAAACAGTTTCACACTTGCATATTGGTAAAACCACATCCTTTATTTTAGCAACTCAAGAAAGAATCAAGGAACTTGATTGCCAAGAAAGAGTTTTTTCTTCAGGGTGCCAGGGAAATTGGATGTGGCAACTCTGTGCTCTTTGGCAAAATGCTTTTGGTAATTTTATTCTGACAAAGCAGCAAAGAAGTTAATGCTCAACAGCAAAAGACAAACATACTAACTTACTGTATATCAAAAACATAATAGGAAGCCATCAAACAGAAGCATCCCCAATAAGAAATACATGCTGAAAATAGGAGCATAATAACCATTCTGGAAACAATTCTTTGTCATTGTTCTTTGGAAATACTTAGAGTAGCCATCCTAATGGCTCTACTCTTGTCCATTCCTTCCTTCTAAGTTGGCAGATCATCTCTAAGTTGTTTAAAGGATAAAGGGAATGACACCCCTCAGGGACAAGTCCATGGTTATTATTTCATGTAAGTGGTTTAATAGTTATGTAAAAATGTCTTTATTTAATAGTTAATAAGTCAGCTATCTTTAATTGAATTTTTAAAAATCTGATTCTAAGTCCTTTTATTAGCACAAGCCCAAAGAGTAAATTCCCTACCTAAAGGATCACACCATTCTTTAGTTCTTTAAGGAATTTACGTAGTGATTTATAACGTTCAGATAAATAAGTATTCTACTTTCAAAGAAGCAAAGCCTTCCCAGCCTATAAGTCTATTTTTATGTTTCTAGAACATGTATCTAAAGGCTTACTATTAGAGGGGGGAAGGGGTTATTATTAACAAACATTTTTCTCATATTATTACTTTATGTATGTTGAAGGTTTTATTTAGCAGCACACCCTAGAAACAGGATTTTTTTCTTCTTGCAGGATAGATAAGTTCACCAAAATGGTAAAGACTTAGTAATTTTTTTAAAAGTGAAATCATATCTAATGACACCAAACCAATGTAGTTAGCAAATTTCAAAATCCATAGTTTTAAAACACCAAGATGTATAAGCCAAATTATGGTCTAAAGGGCTCAGAAAAATTATCTGGAGATGGATTTAGCTCTGTGAACAATTAGAAACAATACTGAAAGCTGCTCATTTATGTCCCTCCCCTGTCATCACCTCATCTGAGTCTTTCAATAATGGACTAAGAAATATAGGGGAAAAAAAAACAAAGCAGGGTTTTCAATATGGTTTTTCTTTGAGGAACAATAAAAACATTAAACTTTATACATTTAAGTGTCTGTGCACTGAATGGTAGCCCTTTCATGGGAGTCCAGCTTGGGTTTTGTCTGGGTGGGGAAGGGGAGAGGGAGTCTGTGAATACCCTCAGAGTCATTTAAAATATATAGTATTAGCTAATTGATGAGAGCACTAAAAACAATAGTAAGTAGTCAGCCTGGCTGTACGCCAGGAGCAAGGCTTTATGGTGAAAGCGAGTTTACATTAGAGGCCTGTTTTTCCCCTTTCCTTATATGAAATGAACAGCTGTAATTGAAAAGCAAGGAGCTCTATGGTTTATAGAAATAGGTGTTGTGAAGAGCCTTGGCCGTCTAATTTTCTTCCTATTGCAGGGCAGGCTTCCATTGTCTGTTTTTTAGAGCTAATTTCTTTTCTGATCAAAAGGCCCACGTCGTTGAAAAGGTAGTAATGACTATTCATTGGCTGAAGCCTCCATTCTCCAGACTGCAAGCTTTATTTAGAAATGGCTATTTCTTTCTAAAAGGAAAAGCTCATTTATGTCCTCTATAATGTCAATTAAAGTAGAATATATTTTAATTATTTATCCTGGGGAGAAACCTTTTAGGAACTTAATTCAGTATGCCTATGCTATGCAGACACTACAATATTTGAACGTGGAATCATATCTAGGCACATGGGTTTTATTTTATTTTACCACTAATGAATAGTTTATTTGCAACTAATTAACAAGTTAAATCGGTACAATTAGTGTCAGATTTCTTTAATAATATAACTCATAAAGGGATAGCCATTGAAACTAGAAAATAAGGTTGGTTGTTGGCTTTGTAAAGAAACCATTCCACAAAAGGGACAGTTTTTTCCCATTAGAAAGGGTTATTGGGACATTCTTCCCATTTCTTTTTCAAAGGAAAGCTGGATGTGCTGGGGGAGGAAATACGTTCAGAAACAATGGGAGGCGGTGTTAATTACACAAACATCACATTAGCAAAGCTGTGAGGTCGTAACCCTACGATGCTTTCCAGAGAAATGGAATTGGGGTGACGGCGGCCTAAGCGCCAAAACGACAGCGCAGCCAGGCCTCCCCACAGACCTCACTTAGTCGAACCGTCTGGCCACCGGCCCGCACAGAAAAGGTCAGCCTGAGGATGGGCATCCTCCATACCTGGCAAGCAGCAGTACACCAGCTGTTCCCGGGCCGCGTCCTCCGCCCGGCTCTCGGTTGAGAGCAGCGGCTCCAGAGCCTCGTTCGCTGGCCACTCAGACGACTGTGCCGCGACGCGCGGCAGCCAGGGCTCCAGGCACTCGGGCATCCTGCGTGCGCCGCGGGGCAGGCGCTGCTAGGGAAAGCGCGCGCGCGTTTCCGAACACGCGTGGCCCCTGCGAGCCGCGGCGCACCATTACCCAGCCCTCCTGAGCTTTCCCCAGCCGCCGGCGCCACCTTCAGCTGTGGAATGGTAAGGAGAGGAGTCTCATCCAGTGCCTGGCGCCCAACAGCACATAGTAGGTGTATGACAAAGGTTTAGTGAAATGAAAAGAAATGCCGGCGAAGAGAACACAGAAATTCTGCGCATCGAATTCCATGATTCTCTATTCTCTTAAAAGAAAATGAAAAGGAGAAAAAGAAAGAAAAAAAGAGGAGAAAAGAACAGCTGGATGTTGCCTTGCTTTTTAAAATTTGCTCGAGGAGGCCCTCCCCAACTCCCCCAGCCCTCCTGCACCCGGGCCGATGGTCGTGCCTGGTTATACTGGAGACGCCTGGAGGTCACGTGATTTTACAGTCGCTCTTCCCCAGGGAGCACTACCAGACCTAGTGGACCTGTGCCCCGCTGTCTGAACCGTGGGAGACGTGGAATAACTCAAATATTACCTACTGATAACGATTTTTAGATTGTTTTCTCTGCAAGCTTCTGGCAGGCCACTTCGCTGCCATGGAGGGCCATGCCTTTGCAGCCACAGAAGAAAGTGCAAAAGGCAACAGGTTCAGTGGGAGGGCAGGCCTGGCAGTAGAGTGCTAGGTTCACGGAGATGCTACGCAAGGCAAGGGTGCAGGTTTGGCTTGGGGAGCTAGGCAGGAACGGAGAGTTGGGAGGTGGGGTGGGGAGGAGGGAGAAAGGCAAAAGAAGTCTATGACCACCACCTAGAAGACCCTCTGGACGTGGGACCCATTTCCCGGCCAGAGCTTTCCATACCCTGGGGAAATGGCAGTGTTGGGATTGCGAGATCGGCAAAATGGCGCTGAAGGCAAAGGTTGCCAGTTTCCACGTGGTTGCTCCGCACCTGAGAGTTGGTCATTAATATCTTAATACCCAGGAGGTGAAAGGAATCTTGGCATCTAAGTGCCAAGGGTGGACCAAGGGGATTCTCAGAGTATTAATCAAGTATAGCACAACTAACCAAATGTATAGAATTCTGAAACATGCTTCTAAAAAGGAGCTACACCAAAGTACAGCACTATACAATTGTGCCTCCCACGGAAACGTTTTGGCGCCTCAAGGACCATGTCACCACAAACCTCTGAATCTAGTAGTAACATTTCTTTAGAGATTATCAACTAGGTTATTGTTTGCAATCGACACCCACCAGGCTAGGGTCTTCAGCTCCTTCCAGACCTGTTAAGAGCAAGTGTTTAATTGGAAGAAAGGAGGGTGCGGTGCTGCGGGGAGGGGGGAAGGGGAAGTAGGGAAAGGGAAGTGGGAAAAGGGAAGAGTTCAAACTGAATGCTCTGAGAACTAGGAGGTACTGTCTCTTTTGCCCATTTGGACCTTTCCGACCATTTATTTACAAGAGATGGTTCTACAGCAGACCCAAGCCTCTGATTTCTTGATCAAGGCCCTCAGTCTGTGGCCTAAATATACAGTCTCAGCTAGGAGCCAGAGTAAATAGTCAAGGGACGTTCTCACGGAAGAAATAGAAATTACTGCCTTTGGATAAGCGAAACTTTTCTTCCCCCCTGCCCCTTGCTGGAAAAGCAAAGCGTTTCCGAGGGTTGCGCGGATAAGTTTTTCGCACTTCCTCAAAGCCAGACCGCTCGCTGGGCTCGACTGCACATGAAAAAAGCGATCGCTCCACCCTATTGTCGGGCCTCGGGCCCCCCGGAGCGGACACCGACACACACCCAGCCATCCCACCCAGCACGCAGAAGCCATCTCCTCTAAGAGGCTGGGTCCTAATCGATTAGAAGACCCTGAAAAAGGTCCCCCAGGAGCAGTTGCTGAGGAGGGATCAACGCCGACATCCTCGCGTGAGTGGTGGGACAGCGCCTCTTCCGCTTTGCTCTCTCAACAAGTAGCTCTAGGGCACAACTGCTAAAAGTGTAATTTACAGCTATGAGGCCCTTGGGGCATCTGGTTTCTGCCAAGGCTCGAAACTGGAGGAAGGCAGAGTAAGAGTGCTCTACACACTCGGTGCCCGCCGGGCCAGTCACACTAGGACCTGGTCCCTGAGTTTTGCGAGAACTCTCCCTCTAAAGATGGGCACCACTTCTGTCCTAGGACGAAGCTGGCGGCCTCTTCTTGGAGGGTTGTGTCGACCTCCAGTTCCCGGAGGACGGGAAGGGGAGCCTCTGGGTGAAGTTTCCAACCGAAGCCAACAAACGGCGCTGTTGCCGCGCCCTGGGTCCTGGGAGCCCCAGGCCCAGCCCCGGTCGGGGGAAGCCCGAGCTTTCTTGGGAGGGCGGGGGAAATGGGGAGGGGTGCTTGGCCGTGTTCCCAGCCCAGCGCCCGGGGCTCTGTATGCCGCCCAATGGTTCCTGGAGGCCCTGAAGTGCGAGAGAGCTGCCACTTTCTCTTCTCCTGGAGAGATTGGAAAGGACTGGTCCTGGATCCAGCTGTGCCCCTCAGCTTTCCTCGCTGGATGCATGATACGTGTCTGAGACACGGGTTGTGGCTCCGCAGGCCATCTTGTCTCCCCGCAGCCCCCGCCGGAACCGGGGCCTCTCAGGCGGTAATACCTGCCGCGACACTTCTCCCGACCCACAGCGAAGGTCGCGCCTCTCGGCTGGTGCCTGCGTCTGCACTGCTGGTGGGCCAAGAGAACGGTTTCCTTCCAGCCTTCCCCCATGTCCCCACGCTCGCAATGGTAACCTTGCTTGTCTATTGAAATGCTAGTTTGCGTTGAGGACGTTTCCTCAGAAATGTTTTAAAGGAAATTCGGCATGACTCTTACTTGGTGTTTTCCAGACCACCCCAGAGCCACTAGACACAGAGACGGGTTTAATCACCGCCTCAGAGGGAAGCCAGGAGTGTGGGAGAGGGTGTCCAATCTTGGCCAGACTGCCCTGAATCTGGCCTAAGGATGTAATGTGCAAATGAGCTCATCTAAGCCGCGGGCTAGGACTGATCAAATGACACACAGCTGGGGGCAGTGACTAGTTCCCCAGATAATATGCTGCAGGGAGGAGCGCCTGCCCAGCACCGCATCCCTTGCTTCAGGAAATATGCAGCCCAGGCGCTGTCACCACAACGGCTTACTTGGGTGCTAAAACTTGGAAAGAATCCTGACATCTGTCAGGCTACTGGACGCCAGGCCCCGCGTCGGTTGGGTAGTTTCCTAAACCGCGCTTCACTTAGCAACAGCCTTGGAGGCCCAGAGAACCCAAGGGGGCATCTGGAGAAGGCAGCAAGAGGGCAGGGCTACTGCACAGTGACTTCTTTGAGAGAAGGTGGTTTTGCCTAGGAAAATATGCCTGTCAGCCAGCTTGCCAAGAAAACAGGTGCAGGTGGGGATTGTGGAATCATTCCGTTTTCTGAGACTTGCCTACCACTCCGTGTCAGTTTAAGTGTGCACACACAGAACCATTCCAGATAGTTTACTCTGAAACCCTAAATCCGTACACCCATTCAAATGATTGTGGCCCTTGATTATGGACGTTTGCTTCCTTCCGTCCTGATGAACTAGAGGACGTAGATGAGGTGGAACCCAAATTTAAGCGGCGAGTTTTGAGACAAAAACTTCCAGGACATGATGCCAGCTGGGAACCGGGATTCGGGTGCCAGCGGTCCACCCGCTCCACAGGAGGCTGGCCTGCAATTCATGCAGGAAATGGGAAGCTCCCAGAGTGCAGGCAGGCAGTCCAGGAATGCCTGGTCGTGCATTAGCACTGAGAGACTAAAAGCCTGGGATTTTGTAGTTTTTTTCTTCACACTTAGGATTTACGTCTTTCTTTTGGTTCCCCACCTTCACAGGAAGCTGGGGTGGGGCGGACAACCGCACAGACACTTCTTTTTCAGTCTCTGCCACTTCTGCCCAGATGGGTTTCTCCTTCCCACCCATCGCCTCGGGCGGCTCCGGGAGTTTCAAACACTATGCTACTCGCTGGGGCTGGCGTAGGAGATTGTCGGGGTTCCCTCTCCCCAACAGCCAAAGTTCCCGCGCCGTTAGTCTTTGGCAGTTAACCCGACACGCGGGTGAGGGTCCCACTCAGAGTTTCCAGGCTCGGGTCAGGAAGGCTGTAAAAAAAAAAAGGGAGAACAAAATCCGTTAGCAGAGACTGCTCCCCGGGGAGGCGGTGCGGCTGCGTGGCGACGGCAGCACTCAGTGGTCCTGGCAGGTGTGCGGCCAGTGGAGGGGGCCCTGCTCTCCGCCCTGAGGACTGCCTCGGCCCCTCTCCGGCCACCGTCCCCCCCCCCCCCGCCAAGAAACTTTTCTTTCACTTGGAGAGGCTCCGTGTTGCCATGAAAACGGATTTTCCAAGGGGCCCGACCCTCCCCCTCAGGGGCATCGGACTGGAAAAACCGAAATGGCCAGAGAGCAGAGACAAAAAGGGGCCGCTAAGCGGGGGCCTGAAGCGAGAGAGTCGAAGCCGGTTCACCCCTTCCGCCGCCCCCCTCCCGCACTCCCTGCACCACCGCGTGTGAGCGGCTTGGCCCCGGCCGGGTAGCAAGCGGCTGGCTGCTCGCCCTCACACCAACCACCGCCGAGCCTCACAGCCCCCGTGCGCTGGGCGGTCCCGAAGCCTAGCTCCCATGCACCAATCCCTGAGCCCCGCTAGCCCTGGGCGCGCTAGCCTGCGGCTTTCCGGCAAAGGGTCGGGCTAGACAGGAGCAGATTCCAGAAAGAGCTTCTCCGAGCCACAGTCCGGGACATCTCCGTTGCGTTTGGAGTCCCCAAGCCCGCCTGGATAGCTGGCGGTGCCCAGTGTCCCTAGTGCTAGCAGCAGAAGCAGTCGGAAGACCTCCGCACAGACAGCGGGAAGCTTTGCGTGGTGGCCCCAGGATCAGGCGCCGGTCGGCCCCGACAGGGATGCAAAGTTGTTTTGTGAACCCTGTGGGCGCCGCTCTGCCTCCTCCCCCTCAATCGTGCTTGCACACCCCCTCCCCGCCTTGGTCACCACCTAGAGTTTCGTTCTTTCAAACTTTTTGAGACCCTAATTGGTGGTCTGTGAGCGGCTCTCCGGGACTCCCGCCTCCTGAGTAACTCTCATCACGTCACCGGGCCCAACAGGAGTATGGGGGTGAACGAAAGGGCTCCCCGAACTTTTTTTTTTTTCCAGCGGGGCAGAACGGGGGCTCCCAGATGATTGGCCAGAGCGCATCACTGCAAGCTTGTCAATCACGGGGCCTCCTGAAGGCGAGGGGCGGACCCAGCCCAACCCTGGGGGACCAGAGCAGGTATATAAGGGGCCTGGCGAGCGCTCCGCCAGCCTGCGAATGCTACCAGCTCGAGATCACGCATCAGGTGAGAGAAGCCGGCGGGTCCCTGCTGACTTGGTGCGGAGCGCTTCAGCCAGCCTGCCCTTTCCGCCCCACCCGCTGGCCCACCGGCCCCCAAGTGCGCCTCCGACGGAGTCCCCAAGCCTTTTCACCGTGGCCGCTCCAACCCCAGGAGCGCCTTCTCCTCCCGCCACTCTGGCGCACCTTCTTCCCGCCCCGGCCATGTACAGCCTGCTGGAGACTGAACTGAAGAACCCCGTGGGGCCACCCACTCCAGCAGCAGGCGCTGGGGGCCCTGCAGCCCCGGGTGGCGCAGGCAAGAGTAGCGCGAACGCAGCCAACGGCGCGAACGCAGGCGGCGGCAGCGGCGGCGGCGCGAGCGGCGGTGGCGGGGGCAGTGATCAGGATCGCGTGAAGCGGCCCATGAACGCCTTCATGGTGTGGTCCCGGGGGCAGCGGCGCAAGATGGCCCTGGAGAACCCCAAGATGCACAACTCTGAGATCAGCAAGCGCTTGGGTGCCGACTGGAAACTGCTGACCGACGCCGAGAAGCGGCCGTTCATCGACGAGGCTAAGCGACTGCGCGCGGTGCATATGAAAGAGTACCCGGACTACAAGTACCGGCCGCGCCGCAAGACCAAGACGCTGCTCAAGAAGGACAAGTACTCCCTGCCTGGCGGCCTGCTGCCCCCCGGCGCTGCCGCTGCCGCCGCCGCTGCCGCCGCCGCCGCCGCCGCCGCCAGCAGCCCGGTGGGCGTGGGCCAGCGCCTGGACACGTACACACACGTGAACGGCTGGGCCAACGGTGCGTACTCGCTGGTGCAGGAGCAGCTGAGCTACGCGCAGCCCGCCACGATGAGCAGCCCGCCGCCGCCCGCGCTGCCGCAGATGCACCGCTACGACATGGCCGGCCTGCAGTACAGCCCCATGATGCCGCCAGGTGCCCAGAGCTACATGAACGCCGCAGCCGCGGCCGCGGCGGCCTCGGGCTACGGGGGCATGGCGCCCTCAGCCGCCGCCGCTGCCGCCGCCGCCTACGGGCAGCAGCCGGCCACGGCCGCAGCCGCTGCCGCCGCCGCCATGAGCCTGGGCCCCATGGGCACGGTGGTGAAGACCGAGCCCAGCTCACCACCACCCGCCATCGCATCGCACTCGCAGCGTGCGTGCCTTGGCGACCTGCGCGACATGATCAGCATGTACCTGCCACCCGGCGGGGACGCGGCTGACGCCGCCTCGCCGCTTCCTGGTGGCCGCCTGCACACCGTGCACCAACACTACCAGGGCGCCGGGACTGCCGTCAACGGAACGGTGCCGCTGACCCACATCTGAGCGCTGTCTTACGCTTTCCGCCCCTGAGCCCCTACCCTGCCCCGCACCCCCAAGTTGGGACGCCTTGTTGTTTAGCTTTGCTTGCCTGGGTCTGTTGCCTTGTACCGAGGATGGGGAGGACAGAAAGTTTTGCTGTAGCTGTCGGGTTTTATACAAAAGCATAAATAAGTCTGGAGCAGCGGATATGGGACTTTCTAGAGCTTGGCTGCCCCATCCCTCCCCTTTCGTAGGCTGGTAATCGCTGTGATGTTTGCAAAAAAAAAAAAAAAAAAAGCAGCCCCCCCTCCTCCTGGGTTTTCTGGTTGCATTTGAAAATGTCTCGTTAGTTTGCTGTTAGCCAAGGAGTGAGTGAATGGAAGAAACGTACTCTCGGGTGGGACTGGCCTGAGACCTGCAACGCCCCCTCCCCCAGTCGCGTCGCATCTGTTTTCCTCGTGGTGTTTTGGCTGGCCGCGCAAAGTGGCGCGACAGCTAAGGCCAATGTTAATTTATAGCCAGGTGTGCGTGTGTCTCCCGCCTCGCTGCTCCTGGCCGGGGGACAGCTTGTCCAGTCCACATCTAAGCTGTTGCGTTGGTGATTTCTGCCGTGATCTGTTTGATATTTCGTCGCGCTTACGTTTTCGCATTTCGTTTGGGTGGTGGGGAAGGGGCTATTTTGTTTCAGGTTTTTCAAGGTTTTACTCTTAATTCTTAAATGAGAGATCAATAAATTTTATAACCAACATAATGGAGTCCTGATACTTTTGGGGGCCTGAAATTCTAGGTGCGGACTGGGGAGGGGACCATTACTCGGTATTATAACCATGTCGGCGTCTGGGGGCGGGGAAGCACTTGGGGGGAGGGAGGCGAGAGTAATCCGAAATGGTTTCCTTTTAATTATTTGTAATACCACACATGGCTGCTCCCAATATTTTCAACTAAAATTCTGAGGAGAAAGCGGTTTGTCTTCCCGGGAGCGGGCACAGTCTAGCTGAGGTGAACCCCCCACAGCCTCGCACTTGTTGATAGCGCTGAGCGGCGGCCTCTGAAACTGGCCACATAAGGGGCACCTTTACCTTTATGCACTGGGGCAGGAAGACACTTGAGCCGAGCTTGAAATATTTACAAAACGAAAGCCCTTAGGAAATCTTAATTATCTTTTAAAAAATAAATGGGTTACATCAATCCTTAGCAGGAAATAAGTACATTTCGACTGCGGTGCCAGAAGCGGCGGAGCCAGCATTCAACACTAGGTTTTTCAAAGTACACCTTACATTTTAAAAGATCTCTAAAACTCCTCCGATGGCTTTTCCTTTTCGACTTGTCAACCCCGTCCACTTATGTTTTCTAGAATGGGCTCCCTCTCATCCCAAACCTCAAGCCGGCTTTCTACTCCTCCCCCACCGGCTTTACCCAATCCCTGACCCTTGGCCATTCCGCTGTGTCCCCCAAAAGGCCTTTCGTTTCGTGCCGGGCCACACCGCACCAGTGTATCTGTTCGGAGCTCAGGAAGAAAACAAATAGAACTAGTGTTTTTTTTACCACCTCCTCAGCTGTTTGAGGTGATTTCCTTAATCCCTTTAATCCTGTTACCTCGCTATATCCCAGAATAACTAAACTAGGTTTTTCCAATAAGTTTGGATTGGTGCACTGTTTTTATTTTACCCCCCATCCACTCCTGACCACAGGTTTCTTTGCTGAGGTCTTCTAGGACTCTGGGCGACAGAATCTCCCGTAATTTAGTTTGAATTCCACGTTTCCAACCGGCTTCTTTGTGCGGGCCAGCTATTCACCTGCGGGCCGGGGCGGGCTTCGGGGGGAGGAGCGGGGGCCTTCGGCGGCTTCGGGGGTCATGCCCGCTTTTTACACATCACTGCGGATCCTGGAGGCTAAGCTCACCACGCCTCTTCAAGAGAGGTCGGGTCTCCCAGGGACCGTAGCACCACCCCTCCCCCGCCGATGCTGGCACTGTCTTCCCCACCAAGCATCGCGCCGCACCCCGTACTGTGCAGTAAGGGGTGGGAGGGCTCCCTGTTGTGATTTACAGACCCCAGCCCATTGCCTTCCACTCAGTGCTCCTCCCGGGCCTGCTGCATTTGGGCTGGGCTTGGGCAAGGCCTCCACTTCTTCCCCTCCCACCCAGGGCCACAGACCTCGGGTCCCTCCAGGCTAGCCCAAGCTGCTGTGATTGGACCTAAGCAAACAGGCTGCCAAGTTGGTAAGCCTCACCCCGCCCCCCAACGTGCTCCACTGCCCCAAGAAGAAGAAACTCTTGTCATATCCATCCCCCCATTCATATCTTTCACAATGTTGAGACCTCAATAAAATAACTATCCATAGGTTATTCCAGGTTCCAATTTCTAGCAATTGTGGACACAAGTTTGGTCTGAAATAACTCCAGGAAAGGAAGCGTGAAAACAAGCAATTCTGCCCCACTGAGGGGGCGGTGCCAACGGGGAATAAACTGATACTGCTTCTTTCGAAGAGTCCATTGTGCTGCTGCCTTCTTAGAAGTGCCAGGGTCCTCCTTGCAGCGGGTCTCACATACCGCTCACTCCCTCTCTAAACATCCGTGGCTTCGTGCTCCACTCTGATTTACAAATTGCCTTTAAGAGAAAAGATTTCATCAATCAGCATATTTGGAGGATTTAAATACAGATGAAAGATTTTTTTTAACTTCAGCAATAGGGAAAAGAACAGACTGGAGTGAAACTCTGGCTAGAGTTTTCAAACTGGAGCACCCCTCTGCCCCTCCTTCCTCCCTACACACCTCTACCAGGAAAACTGCCCCTTAATCTGTTTTATAGATTTGGGTTCTTTTAAGATTTAATTTGAAATAAGGGTTCTGCTGCTTAAGTGGCAGTAGTAACAAAATCTGGTCAAACCCCAACACTCTGGCTTGTTTTACAAGAAACTGGTCCCTAAGGGGGAAATGGCAGTGCTCAAGGTGGCTTAGCTGTTTTTGTGGTGGCACCAGGGAACCAGAATCCCAGGCTTGGAGGACTGTCTGCCACACTACAAGACTGGAGAGAAACCGATGAAATCCAGTCCCAGCTGCCTCTCAAGCACATACTTCTGCAGGGTCTCTAGAGAAAAGAGGTAATTCCTGACACACAAACACCTAATAGCCACCGCTTGATTAACGGTGAACTGATGTAGGGAGCACAGGTTACTTACAGAGTGGGGAAAAAAAAAAAACAGCCCATCTTTTAGCTTTCCACTAACAGGAGAAGAGCTAGCTTTTGGTGGGAAGTATCCTACATAGAGGTTTTCTTTCCTGTTGTGTCTATACAACTCCCGTCATTAATCTCCTTTCTAGAAATTTACAGGGGGAGAGGACATCCTAAATTCAGGCAGATTTATAAACAAAGACGTTCATTACAGATCTCCTTATAATGGTAAAAGTTATACACAACCCAAATGCCCAACAAATAGGAAAAGGTTATATAAAATATATTTTCAAAAAAGACTACTTCGCAGACACTAAAAATTGTGTGTGGAGAGATTTTAAAGACACAGGGAAATCCTTAAACCACAAAATGAAAAGAGCGAGATATACAAAAGAATATTCGGTATGCATGACCTATTTAAAAATAAGTACATATGATTGGAAAAATACACAAAAATGCAGGGTAGTATTATGAATACTGGTTAGTCTTCCTTGTATTTTCTTGTACTTACAATTTTTTTTTCTGATAAGATTGTATTCCTGTTATCACCAAAAAAGGCGGGTTTAAAATATATTCCTTCCCTATCACAAATACAGAAACGTGTCTCCTTGTGAAAGAAGAAAATTCCAGTTTTCCCTTCATTTGTTTTGAGGCAAGGAGGGGGCAGGGGGCCCCAGGAGCAGTAATCCTCTAGCTCTTCTCTGCTTGGGGCCTGCAGTGAACACAAGCAGGACAAGCAAACCAGAGCAATGCCCCCCCTCCCCACAAGTGCCCTCCTCAGTAAGCAGGGGCAGGAGCAGATTAGTGACGGCTCCATCATTCTTCAGATCCACTCACTGGAGAAAAAGACCTCCTTGGGAGCCCAGCTCAACAGTTTGGGCTGCAGGAAGCAGGGGCCACTGAGGACCCAGGAGGCAAATAAACGCAGGGGCTTGAGCAGCCCACACTACCTTCTTGGGATGGGGGTGGAGAGTAAGCCCAGGGGTTGGGTCCCAGGCCAGGCAGAGGAGGGGCTATGTGAGCATTCACCAGCTGAATGGAACACAATATGCTGTGTCCCTCCCCACATTGCCACCATCCTCAGCCACACCACTGTCATTTCTGTTGGACCAGTGCCATGGCTTCCTACCTGTTCTCTCTGCTTCCATTCTGCTCCCCACCAATCCTTTCTTCTTATAACATCCCTCTACTTTTCAAACATAAAACCTATTATTGTTACTTTTCTTCTTAATAACCTTATGGTGGTTTTCTATTGATTGCTCCTGGGAAAATATCCCAGCTCCTCCAAAGCTTTGCCTGATCCAGCTCATGTCTGCCTTTCTGGGCTCAACTCCTTACGCTTCTACTCCTACCCTCAACCCCACCCAGGATTCCTTCGAGAAATGTCTGTTAAATAAAAGTCAAGGTTCCTGATGGTTTAATATCTAAATAAAATTTAAAGTCCAGTAATTATCTCTTATAAAGACTATTATATACAGTACATGTTTTATTTTATATCTGCAGAATTTCCCCAAATCCACACAACAAGCACAGATTTCCTGACAATTAATAAAATCTACTAGCAAAAAAACATCATTTTTTTCCTGCCTTGAGGCTTTTGATTTTGCTGTTCCCCTTTCCTGAAATGTTCTTTCCCAAGCTCTCCCCTCAAATACTCCAATGTCCTCTTGAAGATCTCAGTTCCGGCGTCACTTCAGGGAACACTCCAGAATAGGACAGATCATTTTATAAGCTCTCATAACACTGGGTACCTCTTCACAGCACTGATTCCAGTGGTCATTTTATGTTTATTTATGTGATTCTGCCTATTATTGGCAGAATCTCTCATCTGTAACTTCCATGAAGGCAAAGTCTGTGTCTAGTTTGCTCACTAATACCTGGCAAAAAGCTTATTCCATAAAAGGCTCTCGAAAATATATGTGGACTGTTTACTGTCTGTTTAAGCAATGGGAGCTCTGGGGCATGAAGCTAACACAATCACTACAAGCCCATGAAAATGGCAACTGAATCTGCTACCTTGGCTCCATTTTCTTCTAGCTGTAGGCTCTTAAAGACATCACTTACTCTGAGTCTCAATTTCTTCAGATGTCTCCAGTTTGTTGTGAGGATTCAAAAAAATAAAAAAGACAACAACAATGCTTTCACAGCTGAGCACAGTGTTTCGCACATAGCCATTGTGCAGTATGTATTCGTTATAATTATCAGCTTTCTTAGCAACCTCTGCTGACTCTTCAGGATGGAGCTAGTGCTCTCTGGTCAGATTCTGGACTTTGCACCATTATGAGAGAGGTTTTTCATTGCTGAGGCCAGTTCCTGCTCTAGAAAGAAGGCAAAATACAACCTCACCATTAAAAATGAACAAACCACATGACGGCAAAAGCATAAACACAAAAGATAGAATAGATAAGTTGGACTTTGTCAAAAGTAAACGTTTTCGCTTCAAAGGACATATATCATGAAGAAAACAAAGAGACAACCCACAGAATAGGAAAACTATGTATGAATGATATATCTTATAAAGTGCTCATATCTAGACTACATAAAGACTTAAAACTTAAAATAATAATAATAATAACAACAACAACAACAACAACAATACCCAATTATAAATGGGCAAAGGACTTGAATAAGAATTTTTCCAAAGAGAATACACAAATGGCCAAAAAGCACATAAAAAGATGCTCAACATTGTTAGTCATCAGAGCAATACAAATAAAAAAAAAAACATAATGAGATGCCACTTCACTCCAACTAGGATAGCTATAATAATAATTTTTATAACAATAATTTTAAAATAGGCAATAACAAATGTTGGTGAGAATTTAGAGAAATCAGAATTCTTATATAGTGCTGGTGGGAATATAAAATAGTAAGGCTACTTTGGAAAAAAGTCTGGCAGTTCTTCAAAAGGTTAAACATTGAATTATCATATGACCCAGAAATTCTACACTTAGGAATAACCAAAAGAAATAAAAATATGTGTCCACACAAAAATTTGTACACTAATGTTCATAGCAGCATTATTCATAATAGCCCCAAAGTGGAAACAATCTTATTGTATATTAACTGATTTGTGCTTAAATAAAATGTGTTATATTCATACAATGCAATAATATTCTACAATAAAAAGAAATTGAGTACTTGTATATATACTGGTTAGTATACATACATATATTATCTAGCTCTGTCAACTGATGAGAAGGCCTAGAAGCAATGATATCCCAGTACCAACGAGCACACCTAGAGTCCAGATCTTAGTTTCTAATATTATTGTTCAATCAAAGGAACCAGGGCTTTTTGGGAAAAAAAGGACGGGCCAGAAATATACAAAATGAATCTGGAGTATCCTGCAGTGACAGAGAGTAAGAAAAGGGAAGGGAGGGAGGGAGGGAAGAAGAAAAGGAAGGAAGGAAGGAAGGAAGGAAGGAAGGAAGGAAGGCAGGCCAGCCTTTAATGATAGGGGTGTGTCCAAGGAATATGGGCCAAATAAAAGAGCTCTCAATGACCAAATCTGGAACAATCTGAGCAAAAAAAAAAAGAATAAAGTAGTATGAGATTATAACCCAAAATAAACCACAAAATATCCATGCATCCACACTGATATAAATAAGTAAGAGGAGGGGAAGAGACGATTTTTTGTACAGAAGAAATCTAAATAATTTACATAAATACTCTGACTTCAGAGAGGTGGTATATAATTCCCCACCCCTTGAGTGTGGTCTACTCACAGTGACTACCTTCCAAAGAGAATAGTAGAGAAAGAGGGAAAAGGGCAGCTTCGCAGTGGAGAAACCTGACAAATACTACCTCAGCTAGCAGATCAAGGTCAACATCGCAGTGATAAGTCATATGGATATCTGTACTTTTGATATGATGCGATGAAAATGGCACTTTTCCTTTGTGGTCTTCCTCCCCAAAATCCATAATCAGTCTAATCATGAGAAAAACATCAGACAAAACCTAATTGAGGGGCATTCTACAAAATATCTGACTAATAATCCTTAAAACTATCAAGATCATCAAAAACAAGGAAAGTCTGAGAAATTGTCACAGCCGAAAGTAGCCAAAGGAGACATGGATACTAAATGTAATGTGGTATCCTGGATAGGATCTTGGAACAGTAAAAGGACTTTAGGGAAAAACTAAGAAAATCTGAATAAAGTATAGAGTTTATTTAATAATAATATATCTATATTGGTTCATTAATATAACAATTGTACCATACTAATGGAAGATGTTAATAATTAGGGAAACTGGATATGACAGTATATGGAAACTCTCTGTAACTTCCCAATATTTCTGTAAATATATAACTGTTCTAGAAAATAAAGTTTATTTAAAAAAAGGAACGAAGTACTGATACTTAGTACAACGTGGATGTAACTTGAAAATATTATGCTGTGCAAAAAAAGCCAGTCACACAGGAGCACATATTGTATAATTCCATTTACATGAATGTCCACAATAGGCACATCCATAGAGATAGAAAGTAGATTAGTGGTTGTCTATGACTGGAGGAGTTGAAAGGAAATGGGAAAAACTGCAACTGGGTACAGAGTTTCTTTTGGGAGTGATGAAAATGTATTAAAATTGATTTTAATGATGATTGTACATCTTTTAATATACTAAAAGCCATTGAGTTGTACATTTTATAGGATGAATTTTATGGTATTGCATTATATCTCAATAAAGCAGCTATCGGTAGTAGGAAAGGTGTTTGGAAGGTAATCTGTGTAGTGCACACCAGGTCCTACTTCAAACCCAAATGCATTTTCCTAACCTAGGATGTCAGAGCAACAAGAGTCTTCTGAAGTCATCCAGTCTAGAACCTCATTTTACATAGAGGTAAACTGAGGCCCAGAGGGATGCAAACATGCTCAGGTCACACAGCTTGTTAATGCCAAAACAAATTAACTAGAACTTGGGTATCCTGCCTCTCTATTCAATGATTTTTTACAACTATCATCCAAGCTGCCTTTAATAAGGCTTACTACATTTTTATCCACCTCCACCACCTTTAACCTTTTGAGAACTGCCTTGTCAGCTGGAGGGTAAATGGAAAATGACAAACCATTACCAAAAGAAAAACAAAATAATCTTTACAGTTACTAAAATCCTAGATTAAATCTCCAACTGGGTTCTTGTGATAGTAACTCTGCTCAGAACTCATTTTAAAAGTGAGTACTCATAGTGTTAAAGAAAATCTTCACTGAGAAAAAAAGCTCCTGCTAAGAAAAAGAGTAATTAAGAGTTCATTTATTTTTTAAAATATGTTATTCTCATGAAAATCTCAATAAAATGAAAAGAAATTTAAATTACCATGAATATTTTACTCTTAGATTTTATTAATATGTGGATCTTGAAAATCCCTGATGAACAAAAAACAAACAAATAATACTGGACAATAGTCAAAATATTTACTGAACTTTAATTTTCATTTAAATATAAAACCATCAGGGACTTTTGAAATATGTTTGAGAAACTTTGCCAAAGCCTATGATTTATTTATTTCATAAACATTTTTAGGGTATTCTATGTATCAGAAAGTGTGCAAGGATCTGGGGACAACAGGAAGTCATGGGACTCACAGTGTTGGGTTGGACAGAGAAAAGGTCAACAGGGGACTTTGTCTTGAGACAGAATGAAATGGGAGCCATTCAACCATAGAGCTAGGGTCTGTGAGAAGGCCAAAAAAGGCTCTTTCTGGAAAAGACATCATTTAAGCTGAACCTTATATCATATGTAGGACTTTTATAAGAAGAGAAGGTGTGGTTGACATTTCAGGATGATAGAACAGTATGAAAAAGATTCAGTCATATATCTTGGCATCAGGGAACTTTATGCAGTTAAAGAACACATGGCTACAGAAAAAGGGGTGGAGAGACATTGTGGGAAATGAGGCTGGTTTGATTAAAAAAAAAAAGGTCCTACTTGTTGGCCCTGAATGCTACACTACAGTGTTGTACCTTGATCTTGCACTCAGTGGGAACCACAAAAGGATTTTGGTCAGTGCTTTACAAAGATCAAGCTGGCTACAATGTGAAGGATAAATCGGAGAGAAGAGACTGGAGGCAGGGAGATTTGGCCAAGAGGCTGTTTCGTTTTGGTTCAGGCAAGAGAGAAGACCTGATTGGCTATAGTGGCAGTGAGAATGAGAAATGGTAGGATCGAGAGATAGGAATCTCTGTTTCACCTTGGGTGGGGGTGCAGAGAGGGGAGGTGACATTAACAGAGATAAAAAAAACACAAGAAAAGTAGCTTAAGTTTTTAAACTTCTAAAGTGAAGAGAATGGATTTTTGTATGCGACTTTAGTTTGGTACTATATGATTCTATGAATAATCATAATCACTCATATACACATCACTTTTGTTCAAATAAACTATTGCTCCATCAAATTTAGTGTTCTTTTACATGGTAATAAAAGCCAATTCCATCTACTAATATTGCTCAATTGAAAATAATTCTGTCTGTTGCTTTATTAATTGTTCATTTGAAAAACCATTATTTGCAAGTACATAGCTTGAAACAGTCAGAATTAGATTGTGCACTTTATTCTAAAAGACCTCTAATGTGCCTCCTAACTTTAAGATTCTTCTATGAGTATCTATGTGCAGAAACAGAATATCTGTAATGTCAAAAGTCTCAAGCAGTTCAGCAAAATTGGAATGGTAACTAACTTCTGTGCTCACACTCTGGGTAGGATAGTGGTGTCAACACCTCCAGCAGAGCTGATAGAGCTGTCTTTCAGTCTGTCTGCAGGCTCTGTTTACATTCTGCAGGTTAGCTAGAAACACCCTCACCCCCACCAACCTCTGAAAAAGATCTCTGGGTCAACTTGACATCTTATAGACTCTCCATGTACTGTATTTCTTCCTATAACAAGCTCTCCTGCTATGTTACTTTATATAGTTTATTTGCAAGGAATAAATTAGGCAGCATGTGTAAACAACATATGAACTCTAGAGATGGTGCCAATAATTACAAGTAGTGGAAATCAACAGCAGATTTGCAAATCATTCTTTCAACTGGAACTTATCCCATTTGGAGATAATTCAGGTAAATCCAAAAGGTGGAAAGATTCACTAATATTTGGAGTTGTCAGTGAGGTAAAACTGGGATCCGAATATGGCTACCAAGTGAAGGAAAAGTATTTTAGAATGGGAGGTAACTGCTTTGTAGAAGATACACACACACACACACGCACGCACGCACGCACGCACGCACTAAGACCAGTACTTGTCTGATGGTAAAAGACAGTTTTAACTATTGAACATCTCCAGGGTTCTAGCCTTAGTCTCTGCACTTCCTGAGCTGCCTCTACATTGATATTCCCAAAAGTCCAGTCCATATGGTTTTCCTGAGTCTCAGACCTATGGATTGAACTGCTTCATGGATGTATTTACTGATGTGTCCCATGGGTCCTCAAACTTTGGCTGCACCAAACTAACTCATCATTCTCTTCCCCAAAGCAATACCTTCTACTCTATTTTCCATTTCATTTGAACATCACCTGTGTCTGCCCACACATTCTTTC
Organism: Eidolon dupreanum; assembly: GCA_028627145.1. Classification (NCBI taxonomy): domain Eukaryota; kingdom Metazoa; phylum Chordata; class Mammalia; order Chiroptera; family Pteropodidae; genus Eidolon; species Eidolon dupreanum. The sequence continues at coordinate 87,717,138 of CM053505.1, read as the reverse complement.
CCCCTCACACTCTATGCCAGCTTCCTACCATTTCTAGAAACATCTCTTCTTCATTCCCATTGCCTTAGTTTGGGCTGGTATTCTTTATCCATTGCCGTGTAAGAAATTACCCCAAATATTAGCAGCATGAAACAACAGATACTTATTATCTCATCATTTCTGTGGGCTAGGAATCCAGGCATCACTTAACTGGCTCAGTCTCTCACAAGGCTGCAATCAAGCTGTTGGCTGGGAATACAGTTGTCTCAGTGCTCCACTGAGATAGAATCTACTTCCAAGGTCACTGATGACCCACTTCCCAGTTCACTCAAGTGGCTGTGGACAGGCCTTTGGTCCTCGTTGGCTTTTGACGAGAGACATCAGTTATTTGCCATCTGGATCTATCCAGAGGGCAGCTCACAACATGGCAGCTGGATTCAAAAGTCACAGTCTTTCTGTAACCTAATATTGGAAGTGACATACATCCAGCGCCTTTGCTGAATTTCATTCTTAGGAGTGAGACACTGAGTCCAACTTGCACTCAAAGGGAGGGGATTATGCAACGGCATGAATACATCATATATATCAGGGGTCTCCAACCCCCAGGCCATAGACTGGTACTGGTCCGTGGCCTGTTAGGAACCAGGCCACACAGCAGGAAGTGAGCAGCGGGCAAGTGAGTGAAGCTTCATCTGTATTTGCAGGTGCTCCCAGCGCTAGCATCACCACCTCAGCTCCACCTCAGATCATCAGGCATTAGATTCTCATAGGAGCACCAGTCCCTGGTGCCAAAAAGGTTGGGGATCACTGAATATACCATATATCAGGAGGTAGAGATAGATCATTGTCCACCAGAGGGCCCTTGTCTTTTGTCTGGAATACAACTCATGTACTAGCATCCTAACTGGCCTCCAGGCCTCCAGTGTCTCCCCACTCAAGATCATCTTTTATACTGAGACATAAGTGATATTCCTGCAAAAACCTATCTGATTATGCAATTCCACTTGTAGAAAATCTTTGTTGGCAACCTGTGCTGCCCACAGGACAAAGTCCAAACTCCTTGACAAGCCATTCAAGGCTCTCCAATGACCTATTCTTGACTATTTAGCTTTCTAGTTTCATTTCCTACCACCACAAGCTTCCTTACAGCAATATGGTCTCAAGGTTCCTGGAAACAAACCAGATTCTTTTTGGCCCTGCTACAACTTCATTTGATTCAGAAGAACTTGTGCCCCTCTTGCTGCCTGGTCTTGTTTTCAGCCCCTCATTCTTCAAGGCACAGCTTCAGAGACACCTCCTCTGAAATGCATGCCCTGACCCTCCCTGCCTTTGTGTTCCCCAGGCTTTTTGAATGTATCTCCATTTAAGGAACTTGCACAGTGTCTGGCACATCCTATGAGGCACCTGAGGAAGGTTTGTCATTTTCATAAATAAAATCATATAATGTTGCAGCTGTAAGAAATTAAAAAAAGAAAAAATAAGAGGATAGATCACTGAAGTTTAAATGAGGAAGAACTTAAGAGATTGAAGAAAAGAAAGAAGAGGGCTTGTCCAAGGTCATACTGCTGTTCAGGGGCAGAGCTGGAACAACTAACTAACTTAGCCAGATCTGCCTCACAGCAATGCAAGGGTTCTTTCTACTACCACTGAAGCACCTTCTATGTTCCCTGTTGCCCCCTGAAATCTATGATTCCATTAAGGCAGGAAAACCAGAAACTTAATAATAACTCTGCAGGTGATACTTCTCCATTCTCTTTGGGTCCAGGTAAGTCCAAGTACTGTGTCCAGCTTGTGTGAACATGAACTTCCCTAATGGGAAAGTGATGAGAATCACATTCTAATCTTGGGTAAGAAATTTAAAGAAATTGCATCCACTTTTTGGGTTTCATTGTAGGGCTGAATTAATTTGCAAGGTTTACAGTTCTCAAGAGAACCACTCTTGGGCCTCCCCCAGTAGGTCAATTCTTCTCCATTTTCTGTAGGTCCATCCAGAACTCTTTCTGGGTATGTGGATTTCCATTTCTATTTACAGGGTTACAAGTTCTAGGATATTCATGAAAATAAAGTATGGGCACTAGAAGGTTCTCTTTTCCCTCTTCTTCCTTTTCCACTGAATAAATCCTTAACATACCAAAAAGAGCCATCCAGAGATAACAAGGACTTGCAGCATGTGCTGCTGGAGTAGCTACAGCAGCAATGGCAGTTCCAGTGACAGTCCAGTCCCAGAAATCAGTAAGAAAGAGGAATCTGACAGGAGGTGCTGAGGAGGAGTATGCTGCAACAGCTCAAGAGGTGCTGATGGGGGGAGGGCTGTGGCAGGGCAGCTGGTTGTACTTTAAAACCCTAAAGATATAGCTAGGTCCTTGGTAGATAGTGCACTTTCAGTAGATAGAGAAGAGAATTAGGGCTCGAACTATAAAGCCAGTGAGTAAGACTTTCAGAGTTTGGGTATTATAATCAGATAGATTTCAAATCTCAGCTATGCCCAAGGCCTATACATTAGTTGGCTTTCCTTCAACATATTTTGTTAACCTCTCTGAGACTCAGTGGCTCTTCTGTAAAATGGGGATAAAAGTAGTACTTATATTATAGCATACTTCTACGTTTAAATAGGATGATGTTGGTAAATGGCTTAAAACTCAATATGCGGAAAATAATACCTTTTATTACAGACCTGGAAGAACCCTACATGAGCACATTCCAAATGAAGATTAGACTATGAACTCTAATACATCAACCCAAAAAGCCTTTTAAGCCAGCTACTCTGCTTACTAGCTATGTGACTCCAGACATTTAAATTAAAAAAATTCAACATTTTATCAGTTTCATGAGTACAGCATAGTCATTAGACATTTATATAACTTATGAAGTGATTCCTCCTGATTAGTCTAGTAACACCTGGCACTATACATAGTTATTACAATATTATTGACTATATTCCCTATGCTATACTTCACATCCTTGTGACTACTTTATAAATTCCAATTTGTACTTCTTAATCTTTGACCTTTTTCATCCTGTCCTCCTTCCCCCTCCCATCTGACAACCATCAGTTTGTTCTCTATATCTGTGAGTCTTTCTGTTTTGTTTGTTCACTTATTTTGTGCTTTAGATTCCACATAAAAGTGAAATCACATGGTATTTGTCTTTTCCTGTCTGACTTATTTCACTTAGCATAATACCCTACAGGTTTATCCAAGTTGTCACAAACGATAAGATTTCATTTTTATGGCCCAGTAATATTCCATCATATATATGTTTCACTTCTTTATCTAGTCATCTATTGATGAGCACTTAGGTTGTTTCCATATCTTCACCATTGGAAAAAATGATGCAGTGAACATAGGGGTGTGTATATCTTTTTGAATTAGTGTTTTGGAATTCTTCAGATAAATACCCAGAAGTGAAATTGCTGGGCCATAAGGTAGTTTTATTTTTAATTTTTTGAGGCAACTTCATGGTGTATTCCATAGTGGCTGCACCAATTTGCAATCCCACTAAGAGTTCAAGAGGGTTCTCTTTTCTTCACTTCCTCACCAACGCTTATTTGATTTATTGATGGCAGGCATTCTGACAGGTGTAAGATGATACCTCATTGTGATTTTAATTTGCATTTCTCTGATGATTAGTGACCTTGAGTGTCTTATCATATGTCTTTTGGCCATCTGTATATCTTCTTTGGAGAAATGCCTATTCAGGTTCTCTGCCCATTTTTTAATTGGATTGCTTGTTTTTCTGATGTTGAGTTGTATGAGTTTTTTACAAATTTTGGACTTTAAACCATTATCATATGTATCATCGGTGAATATTTTCTCCTATTCGGTAGGTTGTCTTTTTGTTTAGTTGATGGTTTCTTTTGCAAAACATATATGCAATGTCAAAGAGTTTACTGTCTATGTTTTCTTCTAGGCATTTTATAGTTTTGGGTCTCTCAGATTATTCTTGCATATAGTGTAAGAAGGTGGTCAAGTTGCATTTTTTGCAGAAATCTGTCCAGTTTTCCCAACATCATTTATTAAAGAGACTGTATTTACTCCCCTATATATTCTTGCCTCCTTTATCATAGATTAAATGACCATATAGGCATGAATTTATTTCTGGGCTCTCTATTCTGCTCCATTGATCTATGTGTCTTTACACTGGTACCATGCTGCTTTAATTACTATAGACTTGTAGTATAGTTTGATATCAGGTAGTGTGATACCTCCAACTTTGTTCTTATTTCTCAAGATTCCTTTGGCTACTGGGAGTTTTTTATGATTCCATATAAATTTTTGGATTATTTGTTCTAGTTGTGTGAAAAATGACATTGGTATTGTGATATGGATTGCATCGAACCTATAGATTGTTTTAGATTGTATGAACATTTTATCCATATTAATTCTTCCTCTCTATGAAAATGGTATATCCTTTCATTTATTTGGATCTTCTTCAATTTCCTTCTTCAATATCTTATAATTTTATAAGATATTTATAATTCTTTGGTTAAATTTATTCCTTGGTATTTTGCTTTTTTAATGCAATGTAAATGTTATTGTTTTCTTAATTTCTCTTTCTGATAATTCATTATCAGTGTATAAAAATGCAACTAATTTTTGAAAATTAATTTTGGATCCTGATACTTAACTGAATTTATTAATCACTTCTAATAGTTTTTTTTTTTTTTTGGTGAAATCTTTAGGGTTCTTTATATCTAGTATTATGTCATCTGCAAAAAATTATAGTGTTACTTTTAATTTCCAATTTGGATGCCTTTTATTTCTTTTTCTAGTCTGATTGCTGTGGCTAGGACTTTGAATACTACGTTGATTAAAAGTGATAAAAATGGACATCCTTCTCTTGATCTTGATCCTAAGGAATCTGCTTTTAGCTTTTCACCATTGGATAGGATGTTAGCTGGGGGTTTGTCTTATATGGCCTCTATTATGTTGAGGTATGTTCCCTATATTTGCACTTTGCTGAGAATTTTTATCATAAACAGATGCTGGATTTTGCCAAGCACTTTTTTTTGCATCTATTGATGTGATCATATAATTTTTATTCTTCATTTTGTTTATGTGGTGTATCATCTTAATTGATTTGTAGATATTGAACCAACCTTTCAATCCCAGGAATAAATCCCACTTGATCATGGGGTATGATCTTCTTAATGTATTGCTGAATATGTTTTGCTAACTTTTTGTTGAGGTTTTTGCATCTATTTCCATTAGAGATATTGACCAATAATTTTCTTTCTTTTTTCTTTTTTCCTTCTTTGTATTGTCTTTGATTTTGGAGTCAGAATAATGGTGGTCTTGTAAAATGAGCTTGGGAGCCTTCTCTCCTCTTGAGTTTTTTGAAAAGTTTGAGGAGGATATGTGTTAACTTTTTTGAATATTTGTAAAATTCACCTGTGAAGCAATCTGATCCAGGGCTTTTGTATGTTGGAAGGTTTTTGATTACTGATTCAATTTTGTTAATAGTAATCTGTTCAGACTTTCTGTTTCTTCTTGATTGAGTCTTGGAAGACTATGTTTCTAGGAATTTATCTATTTCTTTCACATTGTTTATTTTGTAGGCATAAAATTATTCACAGTATTTTCTTGTAATCCTTTGTATTTTTGTGCTATCAATTGTCACCTCTCTTTCATTTCTGATTTTATTTATTTGAGTCTTCTCTCTCTTTTTTTGATGAGTCTGGATAAAGTTTATCAATTTTGTTTATTTTCTCAAAGAACCAGTTCTTGGTTTCATGGATTTATTTATTTGGGTTTTTTTTAAGACTCTATTTCCACTCTGATATTTATTATTTCCTTCCTTTTATTTGCTTTGGGCTTTGTTTGCTGTTCTTTTTTCTTATTTTTCAGTTCTCTTTAGGTGTAAAGTTAGATTGTTGGGATTTTTCTTGTTTCTTGAGGTAGGTTTGTATTACTATGATTTTCACTCTCAGGACTGCTTTTGCTATGTCCCAAAAAAATTTTGAGACATTGTGTTTTCCCTTTCATTTGTCTCAAGGTATCTTGATTTCTTCCTTCATCTCATTGTTAACCCATCATTGTTCAGTAGCATGTTATTTAGCCTCCATGTATTTGTGTATTTTTCAGTTTCTTTCTTATAATTGATTTCTAATTTCATACCACTGTCATCAGAGAAGATGCTTGATATGATTTCAATCTTCTTAAATTTATTGAGACTTGTTTTGTGACCTAATATGATGTCTATCTTGAAAAATGTTCCATGTATACTTGAAAAAAATGTATGTTCTGTTGCTTTGGGGTGAAACACTCTAAAAATATCAATTAAATCCATTTGGTCTAATGAGTCATTTAAGGCAATTGTTTTATTATTGATTTTCTGTCTGGATGATCTATCCATTGATGTCAATGAGGTGTGACTATACCTTACAATTACTGTATTACTGTCAGTCTCTCCACTTATGTTTGCCAATATTTATTTATATATTCACATACACCTACATTGGGTGCGTAAATGTTTACAAGGATTATATTCTCTTGTTGGAGTGATCCTTTTATCGTTATGAAATGTCCCTGGTCTCCTGTTATAGCCTTTGTTTTAAAGTCTGTTTTGTCTGATATAGGCATTGCTGCCTCAGCTTTCTATTTACTTCCATTTGCATGAAATATCTTTTTCCATTCTTTTATTTTTAGTCTTTGTGTGTCTTTCAATCTGAAGTGGATTCTTGTAGACAGCATAAATTTTGTTTTCTCATCCATTCAGCCACCCTATGTCTTTTGACTGGAGCATTTAATCCATTTACATTTAAAGTGATTATTGATAGGTACGGAGTTATTGCCATTTTATTATTCATACTTATGTTTTTTTTTTTCCTTCTTCTTCTTAAAGGAGTCCCTTTAGCATTTCTGTAATACTGGTTGGGGTAATGAACTACTTTAGCTTTTTCATGTCTTGGAAGCTTTTTATCTCTCTTTCAATTCTAAATGAAAGCCTTGTTGGGTAATGAAGTCTTGGTTGTAGGTCTTTGCTTTTCAACACTTTGAATATTTGGTGCTAATTGCTTCTGGCCTGCAAAGTTTTTGTTGAGAAATCAGTTGACAGTCTTATGTCAACTCCTTTGTAAGTAACTAACTCTTTTCTCTTACTGTTTTTAAGATTTTTCTCTTTGTCTTTTACCTTTGGCATTTTAATTATGATGTGTCTTGGCATGATCCAATTTGGGATCATAGTGTTTGGAACTCTCTGCACTTCCCAGACTTGTATGTCTATTTCCTTCACCAGGATAGGAAAGTTTGCTGTCATTATTTCTTCAAATAGATTTTCAATTCCTTGCTCTCTCTCTTCTCCTTTTGGTACCCCTATGATACGAATATTGGTATGCTTAATGTTGTCTCTTAAACTCTCCTTATTTATTTATGATGTTCTGATTGTGTATTTTCTGCTACCTTATCTTCCAAGTCACTGATTCAGTCCTCTGCTTCATTTAATTTGCAGTTGATTTCTTCATTTTAGGCTTTGTATTTAATTTCTGACTGGTTTTCTTTATGTTTTCTATATCCTTTTTTACTTTTACTATCTCTTTGTTGAAATTCACATTTTTCATCTATTCTTTCCCTAAGTTAATTGAGCATCCTTGTAACCAGTATTTTGAGCTCTGTATTGATATGTTGGTTGCCTCCATTTCATTTAGTTCTTTTTCTGTAGTTTTCTCCTGTTCTTTCATTTAGGAAAAATTTCTTTGTCTCTTCATTTTGGCTGTCTCTCTGGGTTAGTTGCAATATATTAGGTCGATCTATGTCATCCAGTCTTGGCAGGATGTCCTTATGTAGTAGATATCCTGTGGGACCCAGTGGCACAATCACTCTGGTCACCTGAGCTCGATGCACCAAGGAGTGTCTCTTGTGTCAATTGTGTGTGCCTTCCTATTGTACTTGCGCCTTTATTGCTGTTGGATGGGGTTGACTCACAGGGTGACTGGTTGTGAGAACTGGCTATGATCACAGCAGATGAGCAGTTATGTGAGAGCTGAACCCATGAAGTGGGATTTGACCCAGCAGGGCTCTGGTGCCTATTAAGATCATCCTTTAGACCATCCTAATCAGGTGGTGCTCTGGTGTTTTGTGAATCGGACACTGGATGTGTGGGTCTGGAGCTTCTTGGAAGAGGCTCTGGTCCAGACAAAGTTCAGCTGCTGCCTATGCCCAGCCTGGCACCCCCTGGTAGGAGCTATAAAGTGATATACCTTTGGCAATTGCCCGTGCTAGGCCCTGAGTTGACTGGGAGAGGCTATGCTGCAACTGGAAGTTGATTTCTCCAGTGTTTTCAAGGGAGGCAATTCCCTACTTGACTGTCTTCATTCATTCAATAAATAGTTGTGAAGAAAGATAATGGAAGAAAAAAATCTATTGATCTATTTTGGTTCCTCAAACCAGAATTAACCAAGAACAGACTTTTAAACAGGAAACAACTGAGTTATCTTTAAAAAGTAAGGTTGAATTGGTCCCACATCTGCCTTTTCCCAATGCTACTTCAGTCAGGTTAAGTGTTCCAGCAAAATTTAAAATTAATTACATCAAAAGTTCCCATGGAAGAGTGGATCTCAAACATTCATGAGACTCAACCCTACAGTCGGGCATGTTTCCTAACCTCTTTGAGCTTTCAATTTCCTTATCTGTGAAGTGGGTATAATAATGGTATTTAGTTTATAGAAATATAATAAAGATTAAATCGAAAGCTTAGCACAGTGTCTGGCATTATTATTATTATCATCATCATCATCATCATCATCATCATATACATAGCCTTTGTACAACTTCATGTAAACTGGCTTTACTTTCCTGCTCCAGTGGAAAGAGTATAAGATTTGTAATCAGACAGATGTCACTTTGAGATGTTTAGAGTGTAAATTCCAGAGTCCCAATTCCTGGGTTTCAATCTCAGCTCTCTCACTTACTAGCTGTGTGATCTTGGGTAAGAACTTTAACTAGAAGTCAGCATTCATTTTAGGTCCTCTGCTTACATTTCAATATGACACACTAGCCATAGAATATTATTAGGTCTGAGCTGAAATCTTAACACTAAGTTTATTTTCAGAAGTGTTTTCTGTGATTTGTAAGCCTTTCCCCTGCCTTTGTGCACTACTTGAAACTCTACTCCTCAGTTTCCTCATCTGTAAAAGGCTAATTATAACAGCACTTAACTCAGAGTTGTGTTGTGGCCACTCACCCCAAATTTGGTTCCAATGTCAAGAGTGATGATGCCAAACACACACCAAAAGGGGATAAAAGGTTTGTTAATCACTTAATTGGGATTTTTTGGGGGGAGAGCAGGATGGGCTTCCCTAGCTGGTCAAAAAAATGGCTTGAGAGAGCAAGGAAGGGAGACTAGGCATGGATTTTATTGTGGTCAGGGGTGAGCACATGTAAAGGTTCCCCTGCATGTCCAGGAGCTTGTGTGGTTTGAATCTCCTGCCAGCACTAAAGGTGGGGGCACCCAAGCTTTCTTATGAGCTTGCCCAGATATGGAGAACAATGGGAAGGAGGAGGGGTGAAGCTTAAAAGCTGCCAGTAGTCAAACATCAAAAATGGAGTCAGACTCCTTATTACATGTTATGGCCCAATAAATGAGATAACCTACATAAAGTACACAATGAACAGTGGTAGCTATTATATAAACCGCAAATCTTTATATCATTTGCCTGCTCTATTGCAAATGTATGATTTTCTTACATTAGGGTGTTTGGTGTCATAGTGGAAAGAGTACTTAAAAGGCATTGGGCAACCTCATCATCAGTCTACCCCTCATTAGCCGTTGTGAACTTAGCTTAGTCAGTTCCATTCTGGGCCTCAGGTGTAAAATAATGGGGTAGGACTAGATGATCTCTAAGGCTCCATGAATTTTTAACGGTTTCTAAAAGTCATGGTGGTTGACTCACTCTTCAGGTAGTATTGCTACAGAATGAAGAACCACTTGTTTTTTTTCAGCCTACTTTCTACCATGTTCCAGATTTTGTTATACTTCATGCTATTTTTATCTTTAAGACAGATTAAAACCAGCAGAGTAAAGAAGTAAACTAAAAATAGAGACTTAAAAGACTAGCTTTAACCTATGTCCCAATAAATCAGCTATAGTTCAATGACTTTCTTGCAGTCTGAAAAAAATGCTGCACACATTTTCTGAAACCCTAATTTTAAAAAGAATCCTTTTTTGTCTTTATTGTAAAAACATGTCCAATAAAAACAATAATTCATTTAGAATGAAAAAGGATGGGAGGGATGGGAAAGAAAAATCCTAGAGATATAGAAAAATTTCAAAAGTCATTCCCAGACATTAGAAGATCATATGTCACCTGCACAGATGACTGTTTCCATTGAGAGACTGTTTCTCCTGGAGAGCAAACTAGCACTACCATGTCTGGAGAGGGTACTGGTTTGCAGGACAAGGCACAGAACTACAAGTCTTTGATAGATATTTCTCAAAATAGATTGAAAGACTATTTCCCAGGGGATTGGAACTTGTTTACCCAGAGCAATTTCTGATGTCTACACACTTAGGGGTTCCTTAACTCAGCCACACATAAGAACATTCTTGTTGACAGTGAGTTTCAACATGCTTTTGATTACTTTCTTCAAGCTTGTCAGCAGCTTCAATTGCAGTTCATTGGGGGAGGATGGAAGGGCCTAGACTATGAAAGAGCATAGCAGACTAAGAGGTAAGTCACCCCAAAGAGGGCATTGCACAATTGTGCTTGCTAAAAAATTGATGACCATCTTTACCTTAGTCAAGACCACTCACTCTACCTTCTTTGGTATGGGAATGTCACAGGATGTTTCTGAGTCTTTTCTGGTAGATGTACACCACAAAAGTTTTTAATCTTTTCTACTGAATTTCCCACATGACATATATATCAATACATCCACATTATTTCTATACTTACATATCTCTATATCTATGCATGCCCTGGATGAGATACTCTACTATTTCCACATGTTGAGTAGTGTTATGTGTTATATGCCATGAGAACTCTGGGTTACATCCATGTGACATCTGAGTGTCCTCTTTAGGGTCCCAAATACATGGCCAGTTTGAGTACCTTCAGGGATGCATAAATCACTACCATGTGAGGCAATGTCTCCTATTTGGAAAGCTTTTGTTATTCTGTATCACACCTTCTATACCTCCACCTAGTTGGGGCTTACGGAGTTTATTTCCCATTAGTTCTAGCACAGCCCTGTGCTCTAAGGTTGTTTGTTCATCTCCAGACCAATCACTCTCAGCTCTCTGAACTTTTTCTCATCTGACTGGTTCTAGGTATCTTTTAGCACTCTGGTATCTCTCTTCAGAAAAAATTGCAATATATATCTCCATCCATCAGCCCAGTGTAGCAGCCAGAATTGAACACACTAGTTCCCCTGGTGGGGTTTGACTAGCAGAGGTCAGTGCAGATCACACTCCCCTACACTAGAGAGCAAGTTTCACCAGCCCAGAAGCCTGTGGACAGACACACTGCACTGTTGACTCACTTTAAATTTTATATTATTTAATTTAGCTACTCAGTCCAGTTTTCACTGTCAGGTCTTGATTCTGTGATTTCATATAGCCTTCACAGATGTCTATCATTCTGTGGAGGTAGTTTGGCCCATGTATAGAGGATATTTATTTATCATGTATGTGAGATATATATTTATCATATGTAGGAGAATGTATGTATATACATATACATGTATATGTGCATACATATATGTATGTGCATGTATATGTATAAAATTAGGATTACATATATGTTACATTGGGATTGATACTTAGAATTAAAGAATTAAGGAAGCTTATTCTGGTTACTGGGTAAGTATCTACTTATATATTTATTTTCCCCATTTGGACAATAGTAGTGAAGGAGACACTGATTTCTAGTCGGGTTCACCTTCCAATTATATGTTACCTCTGTACCCAGGACCCAGGGTTTCGGCACGAACGCTAATCCAAAGGAATTGTTTCAGACCTAAAGAGAAGTAACTTGGACATTGAGGGCTGCACACCACTGAAGAAGGCTCCTGAGAGTGTCTGGGACTCCCTCTCCAAGAGGGATTCTGGAGGCATTCTTGGAAGTTCTTTTCAGGGTAGGATTCTAAACGGAAGGAAAGAGTCAACTTCTTACAGTTAGACCTAGACCCTATAAAGCTGATAGAAATTATCTAGCAAGAATAAGAATTTCACCAGCAGTGTTGTTTCTAAGCCACAACCTCCCACAACCACCTAGTTCAAGTCATTTGCCATTCTAATAACTCAGGGCCAGATTGAAATCAAGACAGACATAGTTGCTTGTCATAAATGATGATTTTAAAATCTGGAAAGCCCATGAAATCCAAGAATCTGATCTCCACAGGGGCTGTTAAATTTAAAAATCCACTAATTTTGGTCCCAAATATTAGTAACACCTGCCAAGTATCAGTAAATAGTGAAAATTTTGCTAAAACTGTTGCTTCCCAGCATGATCCTTTAAATCTTCCAGTGGCTGACAAATTCCAAGAGGCTCTACTCTTGTGATTCGCTGACCATATAAGTTTTTTTTTTCATTTTTTTAGGTGAGGCAACCCTTCGTCGACCTCACAGATTACAAGGACCTTGTCAGCTTACAATCACTAATTTTTTTATTTTTTACACCTACAGTACCTGGTCTTCCTAGCTGGTCTCCTATCCAAGTACTAACCAGGCCCGATCCTGCTTAGCTTCCAAAATCAGACGGGATCGAGCGTGTTTGGGTGGCATGGCCATAGACAACTAACCATATAATTGACGATGGAATTTATTTAGTTTTTTCTTTTACTTGTATCTAAACATATAGGAAAGAGTGTTTCTTTAGTTGTACAGATATTAAATGTAACAGCTTGAGTTATATACCTTGAGCAATATATACCCAGTGGTCTACTACAAGCTTCCTACTCTTTCTATATATACCCCTGTGAGGGCTGTGAGGGCAATGAAGAGCTACGCCCTTTGGTTTGTTTAGTCAAAGCACTGCTCCAACTACCAACCAATGGTAGCCCTGGGGTGGCTTAGACAATACAAAGCACCACTCTTAACACCTCCACTGGGTGGAGGGAAAGGAGGGGGGATGTTTGAGAGGCAAAAATGCCATGATTGGAGAAAAGGGGTTTTCTTCCATACCTAATAACCTGCTACCCTTCCTCCTTTCCCCATGTTCAATTCTGTTGACCCACACAGCAGAGAGAAGGTGTTTCCTCCAAGTCGTTCCTTAGGGCCAACCTATCAGTGGTTCATTTTGTTCCCTCCCACGCTTCTCATTGCTTAGTATTTTGTCCTACCAACAATTCCTCCAAGTATCGTGACCACATTTAAGCCTCTGTGGAGATGTGAATCATTCCACTTGCCTTCAACAAATTTCTCTTATGTGCTTGTTTTTACCATGGCTTTCAAGCCAAGCATGATTTTTACATTTTTAAATGGTTGGAAAAAAGAAAAAGAAAAATATTTCATAACACATGAAACTTATAGGAAATTCAGATTTCAGTGTCCATAAAAAAAGTTTTATTGGGAACACATGTATGCTTCATTCATTCAAGTATTGTCTATGGCTGCTTTTGTGCTAAAATGGCAAGGTTGAGTAGTAGTTGGAAAGAGACTGTAAATCCTAAAATATTCACTATATAGTCCCTTAAGAAAAGGTTTGCCAACTCCTCTATTCTGTTCTATTGACATATCTACCTATTCTGCTTAGTTTAAGCTTATTGTTCTTTTTTTTTTCTAGTTTCTTAAGGGAGAAGTCAAGGTCATTCATCTAACACTTTTCTTCTTTTCTAATACAGTAGTCTCCCCTTATCCTTGGGACATACATTCCAAGACCCCCCAGTGGATGCCTGAAACCTCAGATAATACCAAATCCTATGTATATTTTCCGTTCATGTCTTCCACTCACAAATTTAATGTCTTTTTCATCTTAACTAAGCACTTATCATGCAACATGGCCATAAATTTTGCAGTTTGACAGCAAAACTAGCATGAATGGTTTTTTTTCTTCACAATTTCATGGGTAGAAGATTCGTACTTACCATAGATCTTAGTTTAGCAATATCAGCATCTGATTTTTTTCTTATTAAGTCAAGAACTTTCACCTTTTCATTTAAAGGAAGCACTTTATGGCTTCTCTTTGTCATATCTGAATTTCCAGAATCACTACTCTTGCGTTTTGGGGCCATTATTAAGTAAAATAAGGGTTATTTAACACATGCACTATGATATCGTGACAGTGGAACTGATTACCAAAATGGCAACTAAGCGACAAAAGCACACAGAGTGATATAGCATGGAGAAGCTGGACAAAGGGATGATTCACCTCTTAGGCAGGATGGAGATGAACAGTGAGAGATTTCATCATGCTACTTAGAATGGTACATGGTTTAATACTTAGGAATGTTAACTTCTGGAATTTTCCACATAATATCTTCAGACCACAGTTGACAGCAGATAATTGAAACCACAGAGTGAAATGCAGATAAGTGGGGACTATACTGTATAGGCATTTAGTATTATAAATCCACCCCCTCTTAACTACTTCTTTAACAGCTTCCCACACATTGGGATAAATTGTTTTCATTTGCATTCAGTTCAAATTACTTTCTAATTTCACTTTCAAGTTTTATTTAATCCATGGTTAATTTAAAAATATGTTATTTGGTGTCTTAATATTTAGGGATTTTCAAGAGATCTTTCCATCACTGATTTTTAATTTAATTCTCTGTGGTCAGAAAACAGACTTTATATGATTTGAATCCTTTTCAATGTATTGAGACTTGTCTTATGGTCCAGAATATAGTCTATCCCGGATTGTGTTTCATGTGTACTCTATTTTTGTTGGGTGGAGTGTTCTACAAAGGTCAATTGGTCAAGCTCATTATAGAAATATTCAGTTTTACTATATCCTTGCAGTTTTTCTATCTACTTATACTGAATTTCAAGATTGAAATCCTATGTATTCTTAAAGCTCAGGCAAAACGAGCACACATTTGAGAACTGTATGGACTTCAGTTTAAATCATGGTTCTGTCACTCATTGTTTGTACACCCTTACATTAGTCACTTCACCTATCTAGGTTTCCATTTACTCATTGTAAAATGGGCATAATTATAGTATCTACTTTAGAACTTCATTGTGGGATTGTGTGAGAATGTATCAGAGAACTAGAGACTTCTCATGTGGAGTTTCAGAGCATAAGAATCGCTTCCCACAATTTTTCTTATTATTTGGAAAGTTAGAAGGTTTGTAAAGGTCCTTGTCACTTTTCAATTTATTCTTCCCACCTTTATTTAAGATTGTTATTTATCTGGCCATATAGTCACCAGCAATTTAACGAAAAGGGATGTAGACTTGGTGTTAGATGTCTGTGGAGCAATAATTGAACATAATATAAATAGATTTCAAATAAAGAATAGCTGGTTGTTAATAGCTCTCCCCCTTCTCTAGCCCCACCCAAAGAAAGATTCAGGAATAAAGGGTTTAATAAAAAAAAAAAGTGCAGGCATCACAAAGAGCTAGATGAATGTGGTGGTTTGCTATTGTTTACTTTTCAGTCTGGCTATTACAGAGATATCCTGGCAACAAGTTATCCATTTCAACTTAGGTCAGAGTGCATTCGAATGAAAAAAAAAACCACCCAACAACAAGCAGAAACTGTTCAAGTGGGCTTTCAAAAGCTAGCCTAATGAAAAATTGCTGATAAAAGATAGTCCCACTCTCTCTCTGCTGAAAAATAGCCTCTCAAATATATCATCATTTTGTAGTATCCCGGGAAGGTCTGTTCAAGGCAGTTCAGTGGGGGTACCTTAAGAGTGAACTATAAAATCAGAAAAAAATGGGGCTGAATTCCATACTTTGTAGCTCACCATCAATGTGACTTGACTTAGACTGATTACATATGTAAGAAATGCAGCTGGTGATACCTAGCTCCCTGCGTTGTGGTGAGGGTTGTTTGAACCAACATTGTTTAGAGCCAAGTGCTCTGCCTGACCTGGGGAGAGAAGATACTTGTCTCATCTTTAAAAAGGAGTTCCTTTAACTTTCTAACTCTTCTCTTTATTAATGTCTGTTACTAATATAATGGTCTTGCTTGGGTTTTCAGGCCTTCTGCTCTTATGCATTGTACATCCTTCGACTTTTTTGTTGTTTCTATAATTAGTCCCTCCCAGAGAAAAATCATACAACTATGTGGACTCATGGATTGCAAATATCTGGGCCCACAATCCCAGCCTGAAATTCTCTTGTCTTTGATCGATGTCCTATCCCACCTAACTATTCAAAACCTTACCACTCACATGCAAGCCACTGAACTGACTGCTCTGTCTCACACTCTTAGCAGACGACTTTGCCTCCTCTGTCACAAGGAATATCTCTCAAATGCTTGATCAACCCTCTGCTCACTTGTTTCCACACTCTTATCATTTCCCTCTCAGAAGAACTGGCTCATTTTTCTAACCTAGGCTTTGGAGCTCAACCTTCCTGACTCCTCCAGGCCTTCTTTATGTTAGTTCCTCTTGCCCTTTCTATATTTCAACCTCCTGTTTTCTATTGGAGTCTTTCCATAATCTTGGAAACATGATCAAATTTCTCTTATCACCATACCACCAAAATCAAATCCTTCTCTTGATCTAACATCTACTACAGCTAATGTTCTAACTGTCCTTCCTTTTACAGATGACCTTCTTGAAAGAGTTGTCAGTGCTTACTGTATCTACTTCCTCACTTCTTCCATGTTCCTCAATCCATTATCGTGTAGGTTATGCCTTCACCAGTCCACTGAATCTATTTTCATTCAGGTAACTAATGAATTTCTTATTGCATTCAGTACTAGTTAGGATGTAGTTCTTGTTGCTGTAACAGAAATCTGAGAAAAGAGTGGATTAAACAAGATAGAAGATTTCTTCCTTATGTAACTTTCTAGATGTAAGTAAGGCCAGGGCCTGCCTGTATAGTGACACTGCTCAGTGAATTAGCCAGGAAACCGGGTTCCTTCTACCATGATACTCAGCCATCCCTAGGGTATTATCTATATACATGGTCAAAGATGGCTCATCATGTCCAGTCAGTGGGGAGGATAAAAGGGAAGGATAAGGAATGTATTTTCCATTTAAGGTAACAACCCAGATACTGCACACATCACTTCTGCTTACATCTCAATGGCCAAAATTTAGTCTTATGGCCAAACCCAAGTCTGCAGTGGAGGCTTGAAATATAGTCTTCATTCTGGGTGGCCATGTGCCTGTCTTGACATTCTGTTATTATGGAAGAGGAATTGAAGAAATATTGCATAAGAATTAGCAGCCACTGCCATGCTAACCACATCATCTTAAAAATCATACTCGACATATGAGGTTAGGAACTGGTTTCTAAAAGTATCCTTCTTGTCTACTCACCCCCAAATCCACTGTACCAGATATCAGAACTGACTTATATTCCCAAACTTCTGCTGTGAATGTTAGGTTCTTTCTTAGGCTTGCATAAGGATATGGCAACACAGGGTAGGTAGCAGAGACTATGGAGAGAGAGTCCATGAGAACAGAGTTCTTGTCTAGCTTGTTCTGCTATATCTCTAGAACCTAGTAAAATGTCTAACACATAGTAAGTATTCAATAAATATTTACCAGATGTATGGATATGTATACATGCATTTAGTTAAGGGAAGATGGCAACAGATTTTACTATCCTGGAGACCTTCAGAAGACCCAGGAAGAAGCTTGAGTTTGAGGCAGTAAAAGTGAGAGTAGCTTAATGAATCTGATAATGTCACTCTCCTCCTTAAAATCTGTTAGGTTTCCCAATTACCCTGCCACAGAATTCAACTTATCCTAGCCTACTCTGTAAAACATAGTTTTTGCCTAGATGTCTGGCTGGATAGATGGTTGCAGGACTCATGCCTGTACATTTTACTAGTGAGTAGTACTATCTTGAAGAAACTTTCTTGTATTATATAATGTCAGTCCAGTTTTCTTGAATGACCTATAGGTCAATACTTTCCAACCCTGACTACATGTGAAATTGGGTATTTACCCCCAAAGACTTTAAAACCCATATCCGAAAAGATATTTGCACACCGATGTTCATAGCAGCATTATTCACAGTGGCCAGGATGTAGAAGCAACTGAAGTGTCCTACGATAAATGATTGACTAAAAAAGCAGTGGTACATATATACAATGGAATATTACTCAGTCATAAGGGATGAAATACTGCCATTTGTGACAACATGGATGGACCTCGAGATAGTCATGCTAAGTGAAATAAGCCAGACAGAAAAAGTTGAAAATCACATGATATCACTTATGTGGAATATAAACCTAAAAGCAACAAATGAACAGGGCAACTAGAGACTCAGGGACATGGACAATAGACTAGTGGTTACCAGAGGGTAGAGGAGTGGGGGAAGAGGTGGGTGGGGTAAAAGGGGTCAAATATGTGTAACAGAAAGAAATCTAACTATGGGAGGTGAACACACAGTGTAAACATATATATGCCTTACTGTTAAAGTGTACAGCTGAAACTTATTGGATTTCATTAACTAATGTCACCATAAAAAAACCCCAAATTTTTAAATAAAAAAATAAATGACACCATGAGACACTTTTTTAAATTGTAGCTTCTTAGGCTCTTACCAGGAGAGTGTTGTTTGTGAACCCTTGCTTTAATAGTGGCTGAAGACCTACAGGTAGTCATGATACTGGGTAATTCATGTAAAGGAGGAGTAACACTGGTTGATGTAAATAAGACAGGTCACTTAGGAAGTCCAAATTTATAGTCACATATGGATAAATGTAGGTATCTGGATGAGCTTGTCCTTTACAGCCAGGGTCCCTAACCCCCCGGGCCACAGACCAGTACCAGGTGGCCTATTAGGAACTGGGCCACACAGCAGGAGGTGAGCAGCAAGTGAGTGGAGCTTCATCTGTATCAGCAGCCACTCCCCAGAGCTAGCATCACCACCTCAGTTCCACCTCAGATCATCAGATATTGGATTATCACAGAAGCCTCAGTCCCTGGTGCCAAAAAACCACTGCTTTACAGAGCTCCATTGTTTTTTAGGCAGTTAATTTCTCAATGCAAAAATGGCCTTAACTAACTCCCTGTAATCTGGCATTTGATACAAAGGCAAACCCAAAATTTCTATGTTTCCTTAATGTGGAGGGGTGGGAGTGGATATTAAAGGAGTCTAGGACTTCAGATACTTTGTCTGAGTCATCCATATTCTGGTTCACCTGGCACTTGGCAAATGGGGCTGTCCTGGTTTGCCCTTGGGAGCCCAGGCCAAGAGTAAATGGATATATTATTAAGTTATTCATACAGGTCAAAAACCGTTGTCAATTACTCTAACTACTCCACTCACATCTGAAAAGTCGTTTTTCAAGTATTCTCCTTGTGGACTTAGTCAAGGATGTTTGCTCTGTAGAGGTCCAGATTCATGAATACCTGGGTCTCACCAAATTGACAAAAGAGGTAAGGGAGGAGTGGGAAGAAAGAGCTGAGAGCTGAGACCACAGTGATCTTGGTAGAGCTTGAATCCCCAGTTCTTTTTTCAAATTGGTTTTGGATCTCATTGTTTTCATATTTATAATTTAGGAGAGAAGCACTTGCAGGTTGAATAATGAATACACACTTCCTTCTGGAGCCTGGACGGATACTGACCTCAGAAGATTCTCCTTTCTTTTTGTGAGTAGTGTCATTACCTGGCAGTAGCTTATGAGTTTCCCTGACAGGGCACACATATGAGTGCCAAATGAGACTGGCCTAATGCTGAAGTAGAGCAACAGATGCAGTTCTGTGAGTTCGAAGAGTTCAAATCTGATCCTTCCTGGTGGACTTCTTAGAACTGTCTTCATAGTATGGGCTTTCCAAAACAACCTTAGGTCAACAGTTACAATTTGGAGGCTGATATACAGACCCTTTCTCCAGGTGAAAGTGGCAATATCCTACTTTAACAAGGACATTACATATTCCCTCTATGCAACCAGGAATCCAGCATTATTCTCTTAGCAAACATTGTCAGGCCTGCCTGAAAATTTTCTCAACATTTTGGAGTTGCCAAAAAAATTTTTTTTTGGAAAGAATTATAATGGTACCATAGGGGAAGAGGTGTCTAATAGTTTAGTACCTGCCAATTCCTTGAGTGAAATCCTACTGTAAGCAGATCATTTTGGCTGGGTACCAAACACTCATTCTCAGTCATTACGTGCCCTCATTATAGAAGCTAGAAAAACTAAATATTAATTCTTCCAGCCTTCTTTGCAGTTACGGGGGCATATAACACAATTCTAGGCAATGAGTTTCCATATTTATAATTCCTAGGCAATGAGTTTCCATATTTATAATTCAGGAGAGAGGTTTTCCTCTGCTCAATCTGCTGGGCTCCTGGGGAAACTTTTGCAGATAATATCTTTTCCCCTCTTAACTTCCTTGAACATGGACATAATGCCTATAGCCATGGCAGCTATCTTGTGACTATGAGGCAGTGATAGCTTGGGCTCCAAGAGCATTGCTGAGCTTCTGAACCAAAGTCAGTAACTGCTTGCTTTTAGATTTTTTGTTATATTTCAGAAAAAAATATATTATTAGAAGATTTTATTCTATGTATAAATAATACATTCCTAACCAGTAATCCTTACATAGTTTGTCTATGCCCTGAGAATAAGGTGCACACTCCTTAACATCATAAGTAAGACCCCACATGATCTAGTCCCTGTGTATGTCTCATGCCTTGTCTCTCTCACATTAACCCTTGAATTATAGGATCTGGTAATGCTGTGCTATTTCTGTTGTCTTAAGTATGCCATTTTGGCTCATGCTTCCTAGTTTTATCTGTTGACAGGATACAGGCAAGAACTTTCTTCCTCATCTATGGATCCCTAAAATGCAGCACTGTGACATATAATAAAGAACTGTACTAAAACGCTATTACCTCTCCTTCAATAACAAAATAATTAATTACTTAATGATACTTGTACATTTTATGCATCATTTATTTAATATTTCAGCATCTCTTCATGTATGCAAAGGAGTATGCCAGGCTGAATTACTGACATTCAAAGGTCTCTATTGCATAATGTTAAGTTAGTAAAATGAATTTCAGAAGAATGCACTTAGTATGATCTGTCAATGTGAAAAACAAAACCCAATAAAATATGTGTGTGTGTGTGTGTGTGTGTGTGTGTGTGTGTGTGTGTGTGTGGTGGGGTCATTTCTTAGGAGTGAGATCACTGAAAAAGGAATGGGTTGGTGTTTGGACCTGCTGATTTGGAGGTGTTTTAGAGGTCTTTCCCATCTCCCTCACCTCCTTTATTCAGACACTACATCATCAATGAGGCCTTCTCTCTCTACTCTATCTAAAGATTCAATACTCTGACAACACTTCAAATCTTCTTTGCTTCATTTTTTACCTTAGCTCTTCTTACTATCTGGTTTTCATTTTTTCTTGCTTATTGTGTTTCCCCCACCAGAACGGAAACTCTATGAAAAAGGAATTTTCGTCTATTTTATATATTGTTTTAATCATTAGCATCTTAAACTGTGCTTGGTATATGATAGGTGTTCATAAATATTTGCCAAATGAATATGTGAATAAATTCAAGTAAGAAGTCAATTAGGCAGTTGGAAATACTGGTCTAGAATGTTCAAAGAAGTTTGGGCTATGTAAAGATGTTTGTCATCCATCTGAGGATTAGATGCTAACTGTAGCTGTGGGTGTCAATGAGATCATGGGAGAGGAAATGAAGTGAGAAAAGGGAACAAAATAGTACCTGCCTCAGATGATTACTGCGAGGATTAACTAAAATAATGAAAGTCAAGGGTTTAGCATAGTGCCTGGCACATGATTGGTGGTCAAGGCATGTTGTTAGCTCTTAATAGTGCTGTTATTTCAGAGTCCTGGGACTTGAAAAACAGAAGACTAAGTGGATTGCAAGGTGTTGTCTCTAACACCCTCATAAGTGAGCTCCCTATCTCTGTTAGGTGGGACTCAAATGAGCATGGGTTTGCTACTTGCTCTGCTGTATGGCTGCACTCAGTTACCTAAGCATCATGAGCCTCAGGTTCCTCACCTGTAGAACAGTAATGATGGCAACACTTTCCTCACAGGACTGAGAGAATGTTTTTGGCAATTTGTAATCCCCACACCTTGCCCAGTGATACTGGCACACAGTAAGGGCTCAACAGTCATTCATTGGTAGAAAATACACTAGGCTTGGTGTCAGAAAATACTTGGGAGCTTTTTGATTTTGCTCAAACAATATATTTCTGAAGATTATCATATCCAAGTCACAGGATTGTTTTGAACATCAAATGAAATTGTGTATTTTTTAAAAGATTATTTATATCTTGTATCATTCCAAAAAATATGGTTGTGATGACTCACAGAGATATTTTAACTTCAACAGGCAAAAAAAATAGATAAGAAAGCTAAGGCAGACATAAAACACAGGTGGGGAAGTAAAGAAGATATCAGAGCTAAGAACGGTATATAAAGTCTATTCCAGGGGATTTCAAGTCTAATAAAATAATTTGACCAGCCATGACACATGGCAATGTCTGTCCCTCTCCTGTTTGCCTTCTCAGACCCAATACAAGCCTACTGAGAGACTCAGGAGGGGTTTAAAATAACACCAGCATCAGTCCAGCCCCCCTCCCCACCAAGATCCCTTAAGGTTCTCAGCAGAAGGGTGGGTTGTCCCTCTACGTCTACTCTCTCTGCAGTGGTTCCTTGGCCTGTTCCCAGAGGATCAGAGTGGCTAATTTCTTTTCCTATCTCTTCGGGATGTCTGGAGTGTTCCTTTAACCTGTTCATCGGCACTTCACATGACTGCTCTAGGGGGTTGTATGATCTCACGTCCCAAGTATTCCATTAATTCCACTAGTTCAATTTTAGTTTAATTCTAAGTATTCTGCTAGTGGCCTGGAAAAAAAGCTTCTTTTGAACATACTCCCACCCCAGCTCAAACCTCAAGGGGGCTCCCAACTTGAGAGACTGTTTGATAAGTGTAGGCATTATATGGATTTTATTCTCTTAGGATTATGCTACATCTTAGATCAGCCACCTGAACTTTGGAGTACCCAAAACTGCCCCAGTATCTTCAAGGCAATGAATCAAGAAAATCTGATCAAACTTTATTGAGTACATACCTTGTGCTAGTCACTAAACTGAAGAGGTGCAATACAAAGATTAACAATAGTCCCTGGCCTCTAGTAGCTCACAATTTAGGGTGTGGACATATTATAAAAATAGCTATAATTTATTGAGTGCTTACTATGTGTCAGGCACTCTGCTTTGCATGTATTACCTCATATAATTCTAAAAATAACACTAGGAAGTAGGTATTAGTATTATTTCTAGTATGCAGATGATGAAACTAAAGGCTCAGAGGTTTAGTGGATTTACTTAAGGTCACACAGGTAGTAAGTGTTTCTAAGTCTGGTCTCCTGACTCCAAGTTTATGTTCTTAACCATCTGACTATACAAGGAAGGTTGTGTCACATTCTTAACAGCTGTAGTCAGCATCCTGTGCATAAAGGAGAAGGAGAGATTAATTCTATCTGGAGGCATGGAAGTAGAGGTGGTAGATATGCCCCAGGGATCAAGTTTATTGGAGGAAGGATTTGACCTTAACCATTTGGTTTAACTATGCCAAAGGCAGATATGGGGAAGAGCACTCTGGGTGATGGAACTATACCTGGAGAGGCACAGAGGCAGGAAAATACAGGGCATGTGTAGTGAAGTGGGTAGAAAGTAAGATAGGGCTAGAGAAGGGGGCCAAATACAGCAGTGAGATTGGAAAGGGAGACAGGTGTGAAATGAGGGGAAAAAGTGTCGGTAGAGCCTTGAATGCCCCTAGTTAAGAAAATTATCCCTAACTGTTCTAGGCCTCAAAAAGGACACTCATCTGGCTCACTGCCTTGCACTGACTATGCCCTTCCTGGTGTCTGGACATGTCCAGGTTGCCATGGTATGGTTGTCTCTTGCTGGCTACTTATTTCAAGGCCTTTACCCTGAGCAAACTCTTTGACCTTCTTCAGAAACCAGCTCATGCCTCCAGTGGGAAGTAGACCTACTCATATCCTGATATGTTCCCTTTGGGGTACCCCCTGACCAAAGGGAACTCTAACTGCCTGGCACATGCCTTGTTTCACCTCTCATCTATTCCTCTGGAGCAGAGCATGGGGTGTGTTCATCTCTATACCTCTGGAGCCCAGCACACTGCAGGGCTCAATATTTTGTTATGGAAAGGAGGAAAGGGGTGAGAGATTCTTATTTACCCCGATAACCTCTTTATCATGACTCAAAACATTTAATACCAGAAAAGGGAAACATAGTAATCCTCCCACCTCCACATCCTCCGTTTTGTGATTAACAACATCCACAACAATAAAATCCACTTGATAAGCAGTTCCAGGCTTCTATTGTTCTGGAGAGATGTGATCTGGGCAGGGGAGGGGACACAACACTCATTCCAATAGGCTCTGGGGGTCGGATGCACACAGGTTGTGTAAAACATTAAGACTCTCTGCATGGTTGCTTTCCCACCACCACTGCACAGCTGGCTCATATTGGACATCTTGGCCTTGCCATCTTTATTCTCTACTCTCCACCAGGCAGCCAAGTGCTTCCTGTTTCATAGTGGCTGTTCAAGTGGCAGTGGGCAGACAGGGGCATGGCTTCCCTCCCACACTTGTTCCAGTAACACAAAGAGAATCAATCGGCGATGACTCACTCCCTAGCTTCCTTGACCCTCCATCCTGGCTTTCCACTGCTTAGAAACAAGGCCCAGAAAAATGTGCATAGAGTTAAAAGGGGCACTATTCCCCCTTTATTCTCCATCCAAGGGGTGAGGCATAGGGCCTGGGTAAAAAGTAGGACACCAGGTGAATAGGAGCAACCCAGTACTCCCTGGATATGAGCAGGCCATTTACTACTTGAATCTTCATAATAAATTTGACAGGTTTAAAGTACTCTCCCTACTCCCAAGTTCAGAAAGTATAAGGCCATCAAGTAGTAAGGAGGGAATTAGGATCTGAATTCAAGTTACCAGGCTCCAGAACTGTGCTCCTAACCACTCTACACTCTGTTAGTCATATGCAAATGCTCTCATTTGATCCTCTCCATACCACTCCAGAGTATGGTGAGGAAACTGAGATTCAATGTCCCTCTTATCAACCCATTCTAAGCAAGGAGAATGGTCTACAAAAGATAATAAATTTAGTTCTACTCCAATTGTGTTCTTATAGTTATTGCCCACCCTCCTCTGCCAACCCACTCATCAAGATTCTATTCCTGCCTGAGTACAAAAGTAGATGGGCAGCATGGTTTGGTGGGAGGGGTATGGTGTTGTTTTCATCTTAGTTTTTTTTTTCAAAATTAAAATGGTTTCTTCCCCCTGACAATAAGCTTAGTTTTAAAAACAAACGAAAAACTACAGAAGTATAAAGAAGAAAAAAATCACTCCTAAGCCCACCACCCATGACCATTCTAAACATTTGGGCTATACTCCTACAGATATTTTTCTAAACACAAACACATATTTGCAAAAATAGGATTATATCATCCACAATATTTTGTAGCCTGCTTTCTAAAAAATGGTGCAATACATGTATTATCTCATTTATTCCTTACAAAAACCCTGTGCTGTGGATATAATTATTCTCTTATTAAGTCAAAGGAAATTAAGGCCTAGAGAGGTCATGCAATTCCTACTTGGTAGAACTAGAATCTGAACTAAGATATCTGTTTCTAAAACCCATACTTTCCCTATCATTTTTTAAATTCATTAAAAAGTGTTATTAGCACATATTACTACACATAAATAATCAAAACACTATGGCACTGGTACCAGAATCAATAGACAGATAGACTTCTTCCACTCACTTGTGTTTTATGGATGATTATTGGGCATCTACTATTTCAAACACTGGAGATAGAGAGTAAACAAGACAGTGTCCCTACTCTCATATAGCCTTTAATCTGCTGAGGAAGGCAAGTAATAAAGACATAAGAAGATATGCTATGTAATATCAGGAAGTGATAAGTGCTATAAAGCAATATAGATTTAATGGGACAGAAAGTGACAAAGGGGTTATTTTGTTTCTTCGAAGAAGGAAGGCCTCTGTGAGGAAGTGATATTAAAGCAGTGAACTGAACAAGTTAAGGGAGTTAGATATCCAGGAGAAGACTATTCTAGGAAGATGGACCAGCCAGTGCAAAGACTCTGAGGCAGGAGTATGGTTGGCATGCTTGAGGAATAGTAAGAAGACCAGTGTCTCTGGAATGCAGTTTGCAAGGAGAAGAGCAATAAGAGAGAGATGCTGGTGGAGATGCAGGCAAGAAATTAGGTCACACAAGGCCCTGCAGGCTATGGTCAGCTTTTTTATTTTATTCCAAGTCTAAACTAGTGTAAGGTTTTGAGCAGAGGAGTGACATGACCTGAATTACCCTATGAGGAGTCCTCTCTAGCTATAGACTGGAGAAGGTAAGAATGAAAATAGGGAGGCAAGTGATAGGTGTGCTGTGTGGGGCAATGTGCTAACCACTTAAGGAAAATATGAGCCTAGATTTAACAAATGACTATAAGGCTGGTTATGGAGAAAAATACAACACTGCTGCTGCCCCTATGGAGTTAATAGTGGAGTAGATGGGACAACCGATTCCATGTGAGCAAGCTGTGACGGACTTCTGGACATGAGCTATGGAAACTTGAGGATAGAATGCTACCTTTTGCTCCGGGTTTGGGGTGAGGGGAGGCTTCACATAGGAAGCTTGATTTGGGTAGAATCCTGAAGGCCTAACAGAAGATGGGAAGGAAAGAAGAGAAGAGATGGAATGGGGGTGGACATTCTATGTAGAGGGGACGCAGAAGCAAACGCTCAGAGGGATGCACTCTCAGGCTGCTTTCAAGAAATTTCCTTTTATTAGTTTATGCCAGATCTGCCCAGAGTTGACTATAAGCAAAAGAATCAAGGCAGCAAGTATGTCTGGCTTTGTTTTAGATTTCTACCCAGGAACTTTAAACATGTTAGAACATTTTAAATTGCAAACAACCATCCAGCACAAGGGTTGGCAAACTTTTTCTGTAAAGGGCTAGGTAACAAATATTCTAGGCTTTGTGGACCATATGGTCTCTTTTGCAACTCTGCCATTGTAGTGTGAAAACAGTCCTAAGAAATATGTAATGAATGGGCATGGCTGTGTGCCAATAAAACTTCAATTACAAAACCAGGCAGTAGGCCAGATTAGGCAACCCCTGAGCTAGTGCCTCATCCCCTCCAGTGCTGTGCTCAATGCCCCCAACCCTTAGCCTACAGGTGCCTGTTGAAGGGACTAGTGGTCTGACCCACATTCATTCATTCTGGATGGCAGTTATCAATCCCCTGTACAGATGACTGATGCTACTAAATCAGTCTTCAAGTAGAAGATGAAAATGTGGGGATTCTATGCTAAATAGGATTTTAATGCTTGTAAGAGGAGACCAGGCTGAGGAGCTGGTTCTAAGAACAATTTCTGAAATAAAGTAACAATTATTATCAGGTAGATAAATCAGAAGATAAAGGCATATTTCTGTTTTTATGTTTAATCTGGAATCCACATATAGCCCTGACAATGTCTTTCTGTCTCTCTGTCCTTGTTTTAAAGTTTCAGTGTAATTTCAAATGAATTTCTTATACTACACTATTGAAATAAGATGACTTTAATAACAACTGTATATCTCTATCTATCTATCTATCTATCTATCTATCTATCTATCTATCATCTATCATCTATTTATCATCTATCATCTATCATCTATCAATCATCTATCTATCTATATCTATCTATTATCTATATAATCTATCATCTATTCATCTATCTATATATTCACTCATTTTCCAACTACTATTAAGGAGCACAAAAGAAATATTCATAGTACATTGTTAATGATTTCAGGGCACTAAACTCAGCAATTCTCAATATGATTATAACAAAACCCAATTCTTAGCACAAAAAGGTAGGCTCTGCGAAAGCCACATCTTGCTCTCAGAATGAACTGTTAGCTTCCATACTGGGCCATGTATTGATTAGTTGCCACAGTTTATTTGTCATTTTCCTTTTAATTTCATCCTAGAGCATCACCCTTGGCTAAATATCTTGAATGGCATCACTTGATCAGACATGCTGTCAGTTTCAACATTTCCACGAACTTGATGCCCAGAACAACGGATTTGCCTTTTCTCACATTGGTCATGATGACCAATGGCTTTGCTTGGAGACATTTTCTCCACAGTCTTTCCACAATGCCTCTCTGAGGAAAGAAAGGTTATTTTTTAAGGAAATCTGAAAGAATTAATTTGGGGCAAGAATAGAACTTTCAAAAAGGACAAATCTCCAAGCCGACATCATCTTTTTCATCGTTCTCATTTATAGAGTGCTTATGCTACGCCCGGCACTGCTCTCTGTATCTTTACATCCTTTAATTCATTAATGCCTCACAACAACTCATAAGGTATTATCCTCATTTTGCTGAGGCATGAAGAGGTTATGGGATTTGCCCAGGCTCTAACAGCTAGAAAGTGGCCGATCCAGTATCTGAAGCCAAGCGGTCAGGCGTGAGTTCATGCATATTGCAGCTAAAACATGTAACATTGCTTTTTTGTTGAGTTTTAGAAAAGATACATCTTAGTTTGGAATTATTAGCCAAACTTCAATTAAAAGTAATGTTATTGAGTTCCTTGTTATGTCTTTAAGTTTTTCATATAGTTAAACTCAGTTTCTTAGGCAAAAAGCAGCCTTTTTTTTTTTCCCGGAGGGAGCAGTGTATCATCTCCGTAAAATAAGTCCATTTCAAGACATCTGAAACTTCCCCTAGATTTCTAGGTCTTATTTCTCATGAAATACTACTAAGTATTTTCTTGCAAATTCTTTCAATTGATACAGACAACATATAGATGAGGTAGCCGAGGTCCAGAGTGATTAAATAACTTGATCATAATCATAAGTCAGTAAACAAGAAGGTCACCATTTTCCTTCTACCTGACTGTCTCCTTCCTCAGGCTCAAGTTGATTTAGAATGGATCAGAAGTGTCCTGTTAAATTTATTGAACTTGGTTGATTTTACTACATTTGTGAACATTACATTGCTAGTATCTCTGGAAAGGATCATAGTTTTAAAGGTGCAAAATTATTCTAAAGTACTTTAGAATCCAGTTATTATTTATGCTTTGGTGCATAAAGGTGATCATGCAGGTTGGAACTTGGTCATCTGTAAGATCACATTTTGTGTTTTTCACTAACCATGAAAAGCCATGTACTCATGTACTTTTTCCATTTTTTCTCTTTTTAAAAATTTATTTATTTTTTATTCTTAATTTTTAAAAATTAAGAAATGACATATATTAATTTCAGATGTGCAACATCTTAATATCATAATGAATTGATATTTGTATATATTGTGAAATGATGACCACAGTAAGTCTAATTAACATCCATCACCACACATAATTACAAATATTTTTATTGTGACGAGAACTTTTAGGATCTACTCTCTTAGCAACTTTCAAATATGCAATACAGTGTTGTTAACTATAGTCACCATAGTTACATCTCCATGACATTTTATAATTGGAAGTTTGTTTCTTTGGACCCCCTTTGCCCATTTTGTCTACCCTCTGCCCCTAGCTCTGGCAATCACCTAACTGTTTTCTGTATCTATGAGATTTTTTTTAGATTCCTCATATAAGTGAGATCATATAGCATTTGCATTTCTCTCTCTGACTTGTTTCACTTAGCATAATGCCCTAAAAGTCCATACATGTTGTCCCAAATGGCAAGATTTCTTTTTTTTTGTGCCTAATAATATCCCAGTATGTGTGTGTGTGTGTGTGTGTGTGTGTGTGTGTGTGTGTGTGTGTGTGTTTCTTTATCCATCAATCCATCAATCAACACTTAGGTTGTTTCCATATGAGCATCAGAGTGCATATATCTTTTCAAATTAGTGTTTTTGTTTCCACTGGATAAATATTCAGAAATGAAATTTTTTTGATCATATGGTAGTTCTATTTTTAATTTTTTGATGAACTTCCATGATATTTTCCATAGTGGCTTATACCAATTTACATTCCCACCAGCAATGCAGCAGGGTTCCCTTTTCTCTATATCTTCATCAACATTCATTATTTCTTGTGTTTCTGATTATGACCATTCTAACAGGTGTGAGGTGATAGATATCTCATCTGTGGTTTTTATTTGCATCTCCCTGGTGATTAAGGGTGTTGAGCACCTTTTCATTGTAACTGTTAGCCATCTGTGTATCTTTGGAAAAATATTTCAGGATCTTCTGTCCATTTTTAAAAATTAGATCTTTTTTTGCTATTGAGTTATATGAGTTCTTTATATATTTTGGAGAGAATACTGGGGTCCTGATCATCCTCACCCTCTACTAGCTTGTAGGGCAGAAGTTCCACACTGTAAGCGGTAAACTGAGGAGACTAGAGGCTCACATACCCATCTAATTCTCAAAGCAATGGCTCAGGGAGAGAGTCAGTCCAAAAGGACAGAAAGCTCTGAGGTGCTTCCCAAAGGAACTGACCTTATGAAAGAGTATGTGGACATTAACACCAAAGGATCCTCCAGAAAACAGTGGAGATTTCGATAGTGAACAAGTAAGAGGAGTCTGGGAAATCTATGAGAGCAACAAGCTAAAACATAGGTCATATTGCACCAATTCGCAGTCCCACCAAGAGCGCAGAAGGGTTATTTTTTCTCCACATCATTACCAACACTTGTTGTTTGTTGATTTATTATAGTCATTCTGACAGGTGTGAGGTGATATCTCATTTTGTTTTTAATTTGCATTTCTCTGATGATTGGTGATGTTGAGCATCATTTCATATGTTTATTGACCATCTGAATGCCCTCTTTGGATACATGCCTATTCAGATCCTCTGCCTATTTTTTAATTAGATTGGTTTTATTTTTGTTGTTTAGTTATATCAGTTCTTTATAAATTTTGGATATTATCCCCTTATCAGATGTATCATAGGCAAATATTTTCTCTCATTCAGTAGGTTGTCTTTTCACTTTGTTGATGGTTTCCTTTGCTGTGCAAAAACTTTTTAGTTTAATGTAGTCTCATTTGTTTATTTTTTCTTTTGTTTCCCTTGCTTGAGAAGATACATAAGAAAAAAAATATTACCAAGAGCAATGTTAGAGGGTTTACTGCCTATATTTTCTTCCAGGAATTTTATGGTTTCAGGTCTTACATTTATAAACTTCCTAACTCTTGACACTTGATGCAGTTGATAGTTGGTTGTATGCTCCCAAAGTGTTCCTCTACCACTGGGATTATCACCCTCTTTTTATGGCATTTTCTTGTTTATTTACTTGCCTGTCCCCTCACTAAATGGTATCAGCTCCTGGAATGAAGGGCCCAGGTCTTGTTCACTGCTGAACCTTTGGTGCAGAGCCTACCTAGTATGCATGGCAGAAAGTATTCTCTGGACAGGCGAGCAGTGAAGAGAAAGACTGCACTGAGCATGCCTAGTTCTTTGGTCCCATTGCACCTACCAGATGGAGTATGGAGAAACTGACAGGGTCGCTGTACCAAAAGTCCCCCCAGTATAAACACAAACCCAGAGAAATGGAGGATCCCACCAATGATTACCAGCTAAGCTAGATGAAAATTGTGGTACTCAACTTTCAGTATGGTCCAGTTGTTGCCACAGAAAGCTTTTGGAAGGGATTTTTGTTCTTGGCAACTACTGAAGAGTTAGGGGCAAAGATAGAATCTAGATGGAGAAAGTAAAACTGTTTCAGAGGGCTATGCTGAGAATTGGACTAGTCATTGCAGGATGGGTATAAATGTAACCAACTTAACTTCAAACACACAATTTTAAAGGAACATGTCTGTGGTTAAGTAGAGATTAAACCACAGAATCTTGATAGAGTGCCAGTGTTCAGGTATTGATAAAGTGTAAAATGCTTCTTCTCCCGTGCTCACTCTTTCATGTACCTCCCTTCTCCTTCTCTATTAAAGACACAGTTTTCAGTACATGAGCACCTGCAGAATTACAGGTATCCCTGTAAATAAACATGAAAAAATGTTGAGCACTTTTTAGTGCTTGTAGTGTGAAAACACAAAGGTATATTGAATATTCACCAGTGCTGGGGTTATGTGGGTCAGCACAAACAAAGGCAAGCAAACTTTGACATTCTCTCAAAATGAGCCTGTGGTGAAGGGTGATGTTATTTATTTCAACAGACCTATGTCATTTTCGCTTTGAACTAAAGATGGTGGACTGATGTCCCAGTGTAGACCATTACTGAAAAAAAGCTTTGCCAGAGAAGACACTCTTTTTTAGTTTAGACTCTGGGATGTCTGAGTTTGTCAGGCATCCCCTCTATGGCATCCACCTCCTAGATATTCTAACTCTAATATTAATTTCTAAACTGGAGATTGAATAAAACCATTTTTATTTGAGGATATTTTTGAGATTTCTTATGATGACCACAGATACTGTAAAATGGTGCTGTGCTTTGCTCCCCTAGAAGAGAAGTATACTAACATTAGTTGAGTGTCCACTGTGAATCGGGCCCTGAGCTAGGTACTTTATACGTACTCTTTCCTTTAACCTTTGAAATAACCCAATGAAATTGGCATTCGCATCCCCATTTCCAAATAAGGTAATTAAGGCTCAAGAAGAGTAAAAGCTTACCCAAAGGCACACGCCATCATCAATAGAACAATATGCAAATCCAGCTCCAGCTCACTCCAAAGTACATGTCCTTGATTACTACTCCACCACACTGGTCTCTTAGTTACTGCATGCTTGAGAGAACCACATCTAGTCAATATTCTGGAAGATTATCAATTCAGGCAGCAATTGTTTTAGGATGGCTTTTACATTTGCAATGCAGTTGTGACTGTTGATTTCCCACTAATCAGAAGAGAGTAGCATGTTGTACTACTTTAATCATCACAGTGTTTGGAATAAATACTACATAATTTCAACACCTTCCCTCATACCTCAAAACAGAGAAACAATGATGCCCTAATGGAATATATTACACTGAAGGCCCATTTAGCCTTTTACCAAATTCATTGACTCATGAGTCAAACACTGAATGAAGGGACTTATTAGGTAAATACAGTTAAAATGCATAGCTTTTCTGAAAGGCTGCTAATGGTAGATGTTCATAAGAACATGTGCAGGTTCTGTTAATTTTTAATTTATCATTTGTAGAGTTTGTGCTTCCGAATAACATTTTTGGGGTCTCTAATTGAGAATTGTTTCAGGATGAGTATTAGGGGTGGGAGGGATATTCCAAACCCATACCTGTTCAGATAAATGGAGATATCATTAGCAACAAGAAGTAAGTGATCATGGCTTATCCCGTTTTTCATAAATTACACTAAATAACCATAATGCTGCAATTTAGTGGTCCAAAGTTCATTCTATTCAGCAGTCCATCCATAGTCAACAGTTTAAAGAAAAGGGACCTGCTGAGAAAATAGTGGTCTAATCAGATGCCATAAAATCGAGCTGATGAGATGAGTCTCATTTCCTTTTTTGCAAGGGGATTCTAATGAAGCAATGCTCAGAGGGGATTCATAACTTTGGGCCCCTTATTTCATTATTCAGGTCAGCTGCACCAAGTTCCAAATGAAGCTAAGGAACCTAATTCCAAAGGCTATTTGTAGACATGCTGGGTTGTGCAGGTGACTTATTAAATCCCAAATTCTTAGCTGCCAAATTGTATACATTGTCTTGGTTCCTATAAGGATTATGAGAGAGCTTTGGGGAAAAAAAGGCAAATCAAAGTGAACAATAATCAAATTAGAAGTACCAAAGGATGGTGCCTCAGTAACTAATTCATCAGATGCTGAAAGTAGAAGACAAGAGGGCTTCATTCGTGTATAGCACCATAACAGCTCTCAATAAGGTAAATACCTCTGAGGCTCAGGTGGGCAAACATAGGCAGGTTCAAGAGGGAAGTTTCCATGACATCTCTAGCACACTTCCTCTCTGGAAAGAGCCCGAGGAGGGAGGGAGAAGACAGGGTGACCATCTACCTAGCATCTGCCAGCCAGGCCCGTGGGCCTCGAGAAATCATCCACCTGTCAATGTATAATTATCTCCTCTCAGGGAGGTAAAAACAGCTCAACTGATAGTTCCTAAATTTATTCTATTAATACTCTCCCTTTGGAATATAATTTCTCACAGGAATGATATTTAAAGCAACTCCAATATGGTAAGTAGAAAATAAATATATTTCCTTTTGGCAGCATTGAATAGATTGGGGATGCATTTTTAATGCTCCACATTCAGCACTGAAAGCCAGACAACAGAATCAGTCAGCAGCTCCTGGGGACCAGGGTGCCTTCCTGCTGCAGTTCTTGGCTGCTGCCTACTCAGCTCCCTGCTCCTAATACCGGGTTGTGTCCTACTACCCTACAGGAGAAACTGAGGCCCTGGAGAGTAAGATTATATGTTGTTAAGATTATACGAAGCAAAGCATGCAAAGCTTTTAGTAAGGTGCTTGGTATATAATAAGCACTCGATAAATGAGAGCTAATATTAGTATTACTATTACCAGCATTATCACAGGAGGAAATATATAACTTTTTAATATTCCTTTTAATATTTATTTTTATTTTATTTTATTGTGGGGAAAACACTTAACATGAGCTCTACCTGTAACAAATTTTAAGTGTACGATATATTATTGTTGACTATGGTTCTAATGTACAGTAGATCTCTAGAATTTATTTATCTTGCTTGACTGAAACTTTATGCCCACTGATTAGCAACTCCCCATTTCCCCCTCCCCTGAGTGCCTGGAAAACTCATTTCACACTTCGATTCTATGAATTTCACTTTTGAAATACCTCACGTAAGTGCAATCATACAGTATTTGTCTTTCTGTGACTGACTCATTTCACTTAGCATAATGTCCTCAAAGTTCATCCATGTTGTCAAATATTGCAGAACTGTTTTTTTTGAAAAGCAGAATAGTATTCTATTCTATGTATATACCCCAGTTTCTTTATCCATTCATCTGTCAATGTAAATTTAGGTTGTTTCCATATTTGGTTATTGTGAATAATGCTGCAATAAACATAAGTGTTAATATCTCTTCAAGCTACCAATTCCAATTATATTTTGGATAAACACTCAAAAGTGTAATTGCTTAATGATATGGTAGTTCTATTTTTAAATGTTTTAAATTTTTTTCATTAAGTCCATTTTATTTTTTAATTTTTAATTTTTATTTATTTATTTAGCAATTGAAGAAATGATTTAAATTTTTTAAAGAAACATCCATACTGTGGTGGCTGCACTATTTTGCATTCTCACCAACAGTGTACCAGACTTCCAGTTTCTCCATACTCTTGCCAATACTTGTCTATTATTGTTTTTTAAAATTGTTATTTTCAATTAGAGTTCAGATTCAATATTATTTTATATTAGATTCAGGCATATAGCATAGTGACTAGACATTTATGTAATTTATGAAGCGATCTCCCTGATTAGTCTAATACCCACCTGGCACTATACATAGTTATTATAATATTATTGACTATATTCCCTATGCTGTTTCAATCCCCATGACCATTTTTTTAAATACCAATTTTTACTTCTTAATCTCTTCACCTATTTCACTCAGCCCTCAATTACCCTCCCAGCTGATGATCACCAGTTTGTTCTCTGTATCTATGAGTCTTTCATTTTGTTTGTTCGTTTATTCTTTAGATTCCACATAAAAGTGAAATTGTATGGTATTTGTCTTTCTCTGTCTGATTTATTTCACTTAGCATAATACCCTACAGGTTTATCCATGTCATTGCAAATGGTAAGATTTTACTTTATATGGCAGAGTAATATTCCATTGTATGTAAGTACTACATCTTATTTATCTAATCATCTATTGATGGGCACTTAGGTTGCTTCCATATCTTGGCTATTGTAAGTAGAGCTGCTGTGAACACAAGAGTGCATATGTCTTTTTGAAATAGTGTTTTGGAATTTTTGGATAAATACTCAAAAATGTAATTGTTGAGCCATAAAGTAGTCTATTTTTGATATTTTTAGAAATCTCCAAACTGTTTTCCATAGTGGCATAGTGGCTGCACCAATTTGCAATCCCACCAAGAGTACACGAGGGTTCTCTTTTATCCACATGTTTTTTGATTTATCAATGCTAGGCATTCTGACAGGTGTGAGATGATATCTCACTGTGGTTTTAATTTGTATTTCTCTTATGATTAGTGATATTGGTCATCTGAATGCCCTCTTCGGAGACATGCCTATTCAGATCTTTTGCTCATTTCTTAAAAGGATTTTTTTTCGTGTTTAGTTGTATGAGTTCTTTATAAATTTTGGATATTAAGCTCTTATCAGGTGTATCATAGGCAAATAGCTTCTTCCATTCAGTAGGTTGTCTTTTCGCTTTCTTGATGGTTTCCTTTGTTGTGCAAAACCTTTTTAATTTAATGTAGTCCCACTTCTTTATTTTTTCATTTGTTTCCCTTGTCTGAGGAGACATATCAGGAAGAATATTACTAAGGGCAATGTCAGCGTGTTTACTGCCTATGTTTTCTTCTAGGAGTTTTATGTTTTCAGGTCTTACATCTAAGTCTTTAATCCATTTTGAGTTTATTCTTGTATATGGTGTAAGAAGGTGGTCCAGTTTCATTTTTTTTGTATGTGTCTGTCCAGTTTCCCCAGTGCCATTTATTGAAGAGGCCATCTTTATCTCATTGAATATTCCTGAATTCTTGTCATATATTAATTGACCATATAGGCGTGGGTTTATTTCTGGGCTCTCTATTCTGTTCCATTGATCTATGTGCCTGTTTATATGCCAGTATCATGCTGTTTTGATTACTATAGCCTTGTACTATAGTTTGATATCAGGTAGTGTGATATCTCCAACTTTGGTTTTCTTTCTCAAGATTGCTTTGGCTATTGGGAGTCTTTTATGATTCTATTTAAGGTTTTGGATTATTTGTTCTAGTTCTGCAAAAAATGACATTGGAATTTGATAGGAATTGCATCGAATCTATAGATTGCTTTGGACAGTACAGATGATGTTAACTCTTCTTATTCATGAGCACAGTATATGCTTCCATTTATTTCGATCTTCTTTAATTTCTTTCCTCAATGACATAATTTTCCCAGGTCAGGTCTTTTATCTCCTTGGTTAAATATACTTCTAGGTATTTTATTGGTTTTGAAGCAATTATAAATGGAATTTTTTCTTAATTTCTCTTTCTGATAGTTCATCATTGATGTATAAAATTGCAACTGATTTCTAAATATTAATTTTATCCTGCTACTTTACTGAATTAATTTATCAGTTCTAAATTTTTTTGTGTGTGTGTGGAATCTTTAGGGTTCTCTGTATATAGTTATTGGCAAATAATAACAGTTTTATTTCTTCCTTTCCAATTTGGATGCATTTTATTTCTTTATTTAGTCTGGCTGCTGTGGCTAGGACTTCCAATACTATGTCAAATAAAAGTGGTGAAAGTGAACATTCTTGTCTTCTTCCCGATCTTAACAAAAAGACATTTAGCTTTTCCCCATTGAGTATGATGTTAGCTATAGATTTGTCATATATGGCCTTTATTATGTTGAGGTATGTTCTCTCTATTCCCGCTTTGCTCAGAGTTTTTATCACAAATAGATGTTGGATTTTGTCAAATACTTTTTTTTTGCATATATTGATATGATCATACGATTCTTATACTTCATTTTGTTAATATGGTATATCACAATAATTGATTCGTGGATATTGAACCAACATTGTATCCCAGGAATTAATCCCACTTGATCATGGTGCATGATTTTTTTAATGTATTATAGAATTTAGTTTCCTCATATTTTGTTGAGGATTTTTGCATCTTTGTTCACCATGGATATCGACCTATAGTTTTCTTTTTTTGTACTACCTTTGTCTGGTTTTGGAATCAAGGTAATGGTGGCATCGTGAAAAGAGTAGGGAGCCTTCCCTCCTCTGGAGTTTCTTAGAATAGTTTGAGAAGACTAGGTGTTAATTCTTCTTTGACTGTTTGGTAAAATTCACCTGTGAAGCCATCCAGTCCAGGACTTTTGTATGCTGAGTTTTTTGATGACTAATTAGATTTTGTTAGTAGTAATTGGTCAGTTCGAATTTTCTGTTTCCTTTTGATTTAGTTTTGGGAGATCGTTTCTAGGAATCTATCTATTTCTTCCAGAATGTCCAATTTGTTGACATACAATTGCTCATAGTATTTTCTTATAATATTTTGTATTTCTGTGGAGTCAGTTGTTCTTTCTCCTCTTTCATTTCTGATTTTATTCATTTGGGTCCTCTCTCTTTTTTTCTTGATAAGTCTGGTTAAAGGTTTAACAAATTTGTTGATCCTTTCAAAGAACCAGCTTTTGGTTTCATTGATCTGTATTGTTTTTCTAGACTCTATTTTATTTCTTCTCTGATCCTTGTTATTTCCTTCCTTCTACTCACTTTGGGCTCTATTCTTTTCCTAGTTCTTTTAAGTGTAAGATTAGATTGTTCATTTCAGAATTTCCTTGTTTCTTGAGGTAGGCCTGTATTGCTATGAATTTCCCTCTTAGGACTGCTTTAGCTGTGTCCCATAGATTTTGAGTTGTTGTGTTTTCATTTTCATTTGTCTCTAGGTATATTTTAATTTCTTCCTTGATCTCATTGTTAACCCACTCATTGTTTAGTAACATGTTATTTAGTTTCCATATGTTCGTGTGTTTTTTTGTTTTTCCCTTGTAATTGATTTCTAGGTTCATATTATTGTCATTAGAGAAGTCTCTTGATATGATTTCAATCTTATTAAATTTATTGAGACTTTTTTGTGGCCTAACATGTGGTGTACCGTGGAAAATTTTCCATGTGCACTTGAGAAAAATGTATATTCTGTTGCTTTTGGATGAAATGCTATAAAAATATCAATTAAATCCATCTGGTCTGGTGTGTCATTTAAGGTTGCTGTTTCTGTGTTGATTTTCTGTCTGGAAAATCTGTCCATTGGTGTCAATGGGGTATTAAAGTCTCTTACTATGAGTGCATTACTGTCAATTTCTCCCTTTATTTTGGTCAATATTTACTTTATTTATGTAGGTGCTCCTATGTTGAGTGCATATATGTTTACCAGGGTGTGTCCTTTTGTTTGATTGATCCCTTTATCATTATGTAATATCCTTCTTTGTCTCTTATTATAGTCTTAGTTTTAAAGTCTATTTTGTATGATATAAATATTGCTACCCCAGCTTTTTTTTTTCATTTCTATTTGCATGAAATATCATTTTGTATCCCTTTACTTGCAGTCCGCATGTGTATTTTGATCTGAAGTGGGTCTCTTGTAGATAGCGTGTGTATGGGTCTTATTTTCTTATCCATTCAGGTACCCTATATCTTTTACTTGTAGCATTTAATCCATTTACATTTAAAGTGATAGGTATATAGTTATTGCCATTTTATTATTCATATTTATGTTTTTCACTTTCTTCTTCTTGAAGAAGTTCTTTTAGCAGTTCCTGTAATATTGGTTTATTGGTGATGAACTCCTTCGTCTTTTTTCTCTTTGGGAAACTCTTTATGTGTTTTTCAATTTTAATTGATAGCTTTGCTGGGAAGAGTAATCTTGGTTGTAGGCCTTTGTTTTTCATCATTTTGACTATTTCATGCCAATCCTTTCTGGCCTGCAAAGCTTCTGTTGAGAAGTCAGCTGACAGTCTTATGGGAGTACTCGTGTAAGTAACTAGCTGCCTTTCCCTTGCTGCTATTAGGATTCTCTCTTTGTCTTTAAACTTTGACATTTTAATTACGATGTGTCTTCATGTGGGCCTCTTTGTATTCATCAGTTTGAGACTCTTTGCCCTTCCTGAATTTATATGTCTATTTCCTTCACCAGGTTAGGGAATATTTCTGTCATTATTTCTTCAAATAGGTTCTCAATCCTTGGTCTCTTCTCCTTCTGCTACCACTATAATGTGAATGTCAGCACGCTTGCTGTTGTTTCAGATGTCTCTTAAACTTTACTCATTTTTTCTTTATTTACTATTTAGTTTTTATTATTTTTTATTTATTTTATTTATTATTTCTTTTTATGTTTATTTATTTATTTTATTGTTTTATGGTGACATTGGTTAACAAAATTCAATGTTTCAGCTGTACACTTTAACAGTACTCATTTTTTTTATTCTTTTATTGGTGGTGGTGGTGCTGTTCTAATTGAGTATTTTCTGTTATCTGGTATTTAAAATTGCTGATTTGATCCTCTGCTTCATCTAATCTGATATTGATTCTTTCTAGTGTACTCTTCATTTCAGTTATTGATTCCTTCATTTCTTATTGGTTCTTTTTTATGGTTTCTGTGTCTTTTTCTAAAAGCTTACTATCTTTCTGTTGAAGCCCTCACTAAGATCACCTATTCTTCCCCTAAGTTCATTAAGCATCCTTATTACTAGTATTTTGAACTTTGTATCTGGTAGGTAGCTTGCTTCCATTTCATTTAGTTCTTTTGCGATTTTCTCCTTTTGTTTCATTTGTGACGTGTTTCTTTGTTTTATCATATTAATTCTCTCTCTGTGTTTGTTTCTGTGTATTAGGTAGATTTGTTATGTCTCCCAGCCTTGGCCAGGTGGCCTTATATAGTAGGTGTTCAATGGTACAGTCCCCTTGATCACTTGCACCTGAAGCTCCAAGAGTGTCTCTTTTGTCATTTGTATGTGCTCTCCTATTGTTGTTAAGCCTTGATTGCTGTTGGTACATCAGTGGGTGAGACTGACTCTTAGGCTGACTGGTTGTGAAGATTGGCCATGCCTACGCTGACCCCATAGTGTGGGATTCACCCCAGTGGGCTTTGTGTGCCTGTTAAGACCATCCTTTGGATGTCCCACTTGTAAGGCTAATCAGGTGGTGCTCTGTTATGGTCTGACACCAGCCTCTGGGTAGTTTGGTTCTGGGGCCCCTTGGGAGGGACATCTGTGCAGGCCAAGTTCAGCCGTTATCTGTGACCACCTTGGGATACCTGGTAGAAGCTACAGAATGATCTGCCTTTGCTGGATCTGGAGGCATGTGAGAGAGGCCACAAGGTGAGCTGAGGCTAGCTACCACTATTACTGGGCTCAGGACAGCTTAACAAAAGGTACATTGTTTTTGTTTGTTTGTTTGTTTGTTTGTTTGTTTTGATAAGGGCCACCATGACAGGTGTGATGTGACATATTATTGTGGTTTGGATTTTTATTCTTCTGATGATTAGTGATGTTCAGAATTTTTCATATACCTGTTGGCCATTTGTATGTTCTTTACAGAAATGTTTATTCAAGTCTTTAGCCCATTTTTAATTGGGTTATTAGTTTGTTCTTTTTTTTATTTTTAATTAATTATTTATTTTTTATGGTGACATGGGTTAACAAAATCCAGTGTTTCAGCTGCATACTTTAAGAATAAGACACACACACACACACACACACACACACACACACACATATAATGTGTGTTCTTTTTTACTATTAATTTATAGGGATTTCTTATATATTTTAGAGATCAACCCTATATCAGGTATACGGTTTGGAAATATTTTTCCCATTCCATAGGTTGGCTTTTCACTGATGATTGTTTCTTTGGCTGTGCAAAAGCTTTTTAGTTTAATGGAATCTCATTTGTTTATTTTTTATTTTGTTGTCTGTGCTTTGTTGTCATATCCATGAAATCATTGGAAAAACCAATGTCATGAAGATTTTCTCATATGTTTTCATCAAGAAATTTTAGTTTTGGGTCTTACATTTAAGTCTTTAATCCATTATCCTTTCCCCATTGTTTATTGTTAGCACACTTGCCAAAGATCAGTTGACCATATAAACATGGAAATATTTCTGGGTTCTCTTTTATCTTTCATTTGTCTATCTGTTTTTATGCCAGATCCATACTGTTTTGATTACTGAGGTTTTGTAATATATTTTGAAATAGGCAAGTGTGATATCTCCAGCTTCGTTTTTCTTTCTCAAGATTGATATGGGTATTCATGGTCTTTTCTGGTTCCATATGAATGAATTTTAGAATTGTTTTTCCCATTTTTATTAAAAAAACTTTTGGAATTTTGATGGAGATTTCATTTAAACTGTAGATCACTTTGGTAATATGGACATTTTAACAATATTAATTCTTATAATCCATGAATACAAGATGTCTTTCCATTTGTGTCTTAATTCATTTCATCAATGTATTGTAGTTTTCAGTATACAAACTTTTCACCTCCTTAGTTAACTTTATTCCTAAGTAGTTTATTTATTACTTTTTGGTGCTATTGTAAATGGGATTGTTTTTCTAATTTTTTCATAGTTTGTTTTTATTGTATAGAAATGCAACTGATTTTTTATGTTGGCTTTGTATTTGGCAACTTTACTAAACTTGTTTATTCATTCTAACATATTTCATGAAACCTTTAGGGTTTTCTATATATAAGATCACATTGTCTGCAAAGACAAACAATTTAACTTTGTCCTTTCTGATTTGTATAACTTTACTTATTTTTCTTGCCTAATTGCTCTGGCTAGGACTTCCAATATTATGTTGAATAGGAGAGGCAAGAGTGGGTATCCTTGATTTTAGAAGTTCCTAATTTTAGAAGTAAAGCTTTTGATTTTTCACCATTGAGTAGATGTTAGTTGTGGGCTTGTCTTATATGGTATTTATTATGTTGAGGTACCTTCCCTCAACATCCACTTTTTAAAATGTTTTTATTTTTTTTACCATGAAAAGGTATTGAGTTTTATCAAATGTTTTTTTCTGTATCTATTGAGGTGATCATGTGATTTTCATGTGTTGAACCATCTTTACATCCAAGAAATAAAATCTCACTTGGTCATGGTGTATACAATCCTTTTAATATGTGTTGGATTTGTTTTACTAGAATTTTGTGGAGGATTTTTGTATCTATATTTATCAAGGATATTGGTCTGTAGTTTTCTTTCATGTGCTGCCTTTGTCTGGCTTTGATATGAGGGTAATGTTGGCCTCATAAAATGAGTATGAAAGCGTTCACTCTTATTTAATTTTTTGGAAGAGTTTGAGAAGGACTGGCATTAATTCTTCTTTAAATGTTTGGTAGAACTCACCTGTGAAGCTATCTTGGCTTTTGTTTGTTGGAAGGTTTTTAATTATTGATTCAATCTCCATACTAGTTATACATCTATTCAGACTTCCTATTTGTTCATGATTTAATCTTGATAGATTATATGTATGTTTTACGAATTTTACCTATATCTCCTAGGTTGTTCAATTTGTCGGTATATAATTGTCAATAGTAGTGTCTTATGCTCCTTTTTGTTTCCATGACACTAGTTGTAATGTCTTTTATTTCATTTTCAATTTTATTTATTTGTGTCCTTCTCTCTGTTTTTTTTTTTTTAAGCCAGTCTAAGGGCTTGTCAGTTTTGCTGATCTTTTTCAAAAAGGCAACTCTTAGTTTCACTGATTTTTAAAATTGTTTTTCTATTCTCTATTTCATTTAATTTTTTCCCAATCTTTCTTCCCTCCTTCTGATAGTTTTCTTCTTTTTCTAGTTCCTTGAGGTATAAAATTAGGTTGTTTATTTGGAATCTTTATTTTTAAAAAATAGGTATTTATTGCTATGAATTTCCCTCTTAGTACTGCTTTTTCTGGATTCCATAAGTTTTGGTATGTGTGTTTTCATTTTAACTTGTCTGGAGGTGTATTCTAATTTTCTTTTTGAGTAATTCTTTCACTCAGTGTTTGTTTAAGGGGTATATCACTTTTAATATGTTGAAAGTTATATAGGATTTTTGTTTTCTAAGATCCCAGTGACACTTTATTGGCTAGTATGGGATTACCAAAGTGAGAGCAACTTGCTTTTCCAGGCGAAATCCTTTTCATACAGCTTGATCCACCTTATCTAAACAATAAGGCCAGTGACCAGTGACCCACATTCAAATAAAGAAGATTTCTCTTCTGGGTATTACATGGCTTAGAAACCAGGAATCAGGGGTAGACCATCTCTGGTCTCATTCATTAATTCAACTAATATTGGCCAAACAACCATGAGGTGCCAGACCCACTGATGAATGCTGGGAAAA
Organism: Eidolon dupreanum; assembly: GCA_028627145.1. Taxonomy (NCBI): domain Eukaryota; kingdom Metazoa; phylum Chordata; class Mammalia; order Chiroptera; family Pteropodidae; genus Eidolon; species Eidolon dupreanum. Next base: position 87,673,081 of record CM053505.1, on the reverse strand, counting down.
GACCAATGAGCAAAATAGACGCAATCCCTGCCTTCATATAGTTAATAGTCTGGTGGATGGGGGTGGGAGAATGAGGGAGGGAGAAAAGGCAGATTTTGAACTTAACCTACTGTGCAAGGTTGTGTGCTTGAAATAATGTGCATGGCCCCAAAATTGTTATATCAAAAGGAAATTTCTCAGAAGAAGTAATAGTAAAAATTTTCAGTCAGTCATTTCTGGAGCACTGATGCTTGAAGTCAATTACCTACTTACCAGACACAGTCAAAAGAAATCACTGGAGGCAGGTGAGCAACTGGCAGAGTCCCATGTGTCACACTCTGGCTGAGCCTGTGGTGCCTTCATGACGTCCAGCATGGTGGTGGTCTGCACAGTGCTATAAAATTGATATTAAGATATGGTTTTCATCTTATTTCATAAACACATTTAAGTTTTCTTTTTGGAACCCTATTTTATACCACTCTGCAATGAGCTTTGGAACCGGCTTTGGATTGTGTAAAGTATGTCACTGAAAGTGCATGACAGAGACTTCCTCAATGAAAATACCTATCTAGTGGAAGCAAATCTGCATTTCAAAAACTATATGTCTGACTTATTTCATTGAGCATGATTATCTAAAGAACCATCCATGTTGTCACAAATGGTAGTATTTCATCTTTTCATTAGTGCTGAGTGAACACACAATGCAATATACAGATGATGTATTATTGAATTGTACACTCGAAACCTATATAATTTTATTAACCAATGTCATTTCAATAAATTTAATTAAAAATTAAAATTAAATACTATAATAACTACATATGGTGTCAGATGGGTACTAGATATATCAGAGTGATCACTTTATAAGTTATATAAATGTCCAATCACTTGCTGCACACCTGAAGCTAAGATAATATTGCATGTCAACTGTAATTGCAAAATTAAAAAAATATTTTTAAAATATTAAAAAAAACTTTATCACATATATTGAAGAATGTGAAAAAGAACCTGAGGTTAAAGCAAAAAATTAGTGGAATTCCAGTAGTATCTAATCCTCAAAATCTTCACATTAGGAGAAAAATGATTGTTAAACTATAAATAAATCTTACGATATTAAGAAGAAATATGAACTTGTTAGAGAAGTTTGTTATGCAAGAGACATTGTCATGTTTAGTGGTCAATCTTTATCCAAGAAATGAGGGATATTCTTCGATGTTCAGTGTTTGAAAAAATGAATCTGATTCTGAAGAAAGGGAACTGCTCAAATACTTGGATGCAGCAGAATTACTTCCTATTTGTTTAATCTGCTAGAAAAATCTCAGGTTAATATTTTCCATTGTGGATGTGTCATAGCAGAAGTACGTAACCACAGGCAGTCCAGTAATATGAAATTTCCAGGTTGGCAATGTAAGGATATGCTCTTATATCCAACAACACAGATTTTAATCTGTGATGTACATTTAATAATAAATGATAACAATAAATGGAAGTAGGATGACAAACTTTTGCTTGACAGCCAACTGATCCTAGCTACAGCTGAATCACTGTGTCTTGATCCTTCTTTAGACATAATGTGCACTGCAAACAGACTACTCTATAACAAGCAAAAGATAAATATGTACCCAATGAAACTGTTTCAGAAGTATTCTGGGTCTTCTATGAATCGATAGTAGGATCTGTCTCATTGTTCACCTCCTCCTCAGCTAAAATTACTTGATTTCTTACAAAAAAGAAAGGAAAGAAAAGTAGGTCAGCATTATGAAAACATTTCTAAAGCAGGAAATTGTGTAGATTTGTGGAAATGGAGTCCCTGTAATCTGGCCATACCTTCTGAAGTGGATGTAGAGAAATATGCTAAAGTGAAAAAGTCTGTCAAATCTGATGACTCACAACCAAAAGCCTGGCCAGACCATGACATAAAAGATAGATTATGTGTTTGAATGTGAAACTGGTAATCAGTATCAGAAAACAAAGCTGATCAATTTGTAGTCACTTGGTTATCTACTTTACCATGGTAAAACTCAGCCATGAAAAGGAGATAAAGAAAGTGACAGCCAGATGTCTCCAACCCACTTCTTCACAGATGATCATTCAAATTGGTTCATTATTGGATCAAAGTCTGATGCTGAGAGGGTATTCAATCAGTACCAGGAATTGGTCAGAATGAAACCAAGTGTCCAGTCAAGACGTCACACAGCTTGTGTCAGCTTTCTCAACGAAATAAATGGAACAGCCTGAGACCACATCAGTTCAGTCTTCAGTACTGGGGAAGAGGGTCAAACATCAACTTCCACCCATCATACTTCCCCCAAGGTCAGGAAATAGTTCCATAAAATAGTTATGCCATATGGCAGACCAACAGCTTTCTTATATCCCCAAACTCTTCCTCCTGATTCTAAGCCACCCATGGATCATCTGTGGGTCTCAATCAAGTTAGCATGCTCTCTCCAGCTGCCCTGTCACCTGCCAGTTCATCATAAAGAACCACAGCCACCAAGGTCATGGCAAACTCTGCCGGACTTAATTTCATCAATGTAGTGGACTCTGTTTGTGGAGCTCAAGCTTTGATGAGTTGTTCAAACCCTAGGATGGTCTGTAATACTGATGCCATAATTTCTGCAGGAATAAACCAGAGTGACCTTCTCTCCTCAGGAGGTCTGCTATCAAATGCATTGTCTGGTGCAGTGCAGGCAGCTTCCTGAGCAGCTGTTCCATTTGGTTTAAAAAATACTTCAAGTCTCGAGCCATTAAATCTACTCCAACTTCCAGGTGGTTCACTGATTTTCAACACTGTAGCATCAGCAACAGCAGCTCTCAGTTTACATACCAACAACCTCAGCTACCTACAACTTCTAGTCCACAACAGCCAGGGAAGCAGGGTTCTGAACAATGTTCAACCAATCAGGAACAGGCTTTATCTGCTCAGCATGCTGCTATTATTAATCTTATTGGAGTAGAAAGTTTTATTCAGTCACAGGTGGCTGTGTTTTCTCAGCTTGGCTCTGCTGAGAGCAGACCTAAGCAATGCCTTCCTCAGTGGAGATTCCAGCTCTTCTCTGCCTTTTTGACAGCAACAGCAACAGATACATGAGTTGCACTTCTTGCAGCATGAAATGGCTATGACAGTGGCAGCAGCACAAAGAGCTCAGCTACATTGTCATCAGCATACAGGCAGCCCTTCGAAAAGTAAAATGAGTAGAGGGACACCAACCACTCCAAATTTCTGACTTTTGCATTATTTTTTCTCTCTCTCTTTTTTAAAACCATAGAGCATTGAATCAAAAGGATTCTGAGTTTCTATTTCATTTTTGTTTTTTAAATGTGTCAGTATTTTACATTGCTAGATGTACAAACTTTATAGAGAAGCACAACCCTATGAATTTTAAATAAAAACAGGGAAATGGCTTAATGAACCATTAGGGTTCGTTTGCTTAAGTCATTGCTTTTTCAAAAATAGTTTTACTGTATGTACATATATGGTGGTGGCCTAAGAAATACTAGAAACGTGTTCAAGAAAAATGTAGTTTTATATTTGTTTAGCATAAAAGGTTTGTATGTGGTGTAACAAATATGGTTTTTACAAATCTGCTTTGAAAAAAGAAATCACTGAAGCTGCTACTGAGTCTTACTTCTCCCTCAGAGTAAAAGGCAAAAGTATAGAAAGAAACTGTGAAAACACTTCTGCCCTCACATTGCCCCATCTAAGAATGAAGTTAAACTTAGGTCACACATGATCCCCAAGACTATGGGAGTGAAAAAGGGTAATCTACATTGCCCTCACTGGTGACTCACTATGACCATTCATCCTTTCAGTGCATATTTATTGAGCCCCTACTATATTCCAGGGGATATAGAGTGGTCCTTGCTCTCACAGAGCTTACATTTTATTGATTGGCCCTGCCTCACTAGCCAATGGGACTAGTCTCATGCTTTGTGGACCATGCTGTGCACTGTGGCTCATCTATGGTTTAAAGGTAAAAGATAGCTAAATTAAAATAGGGGTAGACTGAAAGTATATGCTAGATAGAAAGAACAGCAAATACAAAGGCCAGGAGACAAGAACAAACTTGGAGCATATGGATGACAGAAGAAAGGCCAGTGGGATAGGAGCCTAGTGAATGAGGAAGAGATTGGTGGCAGAGAAAGCTGGAAAGGTTTCTGGCTTGTGCACGTGAATATATGGTGGTGCTGTTCACTGGGATAGAAACCAAGGGAGGAGGAGGTCATTATAAATTGTCACAGCTCCCTCTTCACTGCACAGTTTTGCCACGTGATCATCCTATGCTTGAGGTCACTAAGGTCATTCCCAGCTTTCTAACAGACAAGATTTCAAGGTCCATTTGTGAAATAACTATTTAAAACCCACAGTTCTTGTCTCATAAAGTCATGTTATATGTCACCAGCAGATGGGCCATTGTATTGGAAATTTCATTTTCTTGGACTCGAGTGTGTACCTGGAGTAAACTCAGACAAATACCATCTGCGGAGGGGCCCTGTCAATGTAAAGGCCCTGGAGAAGCCACTGACATCATCTGAATGCTGCCTGTAGCTCAATTAGTTCTCACTGAATGTTGATGTGCTCCCCATGTTTCCGAGCCCCATTCTAGTTAGGCAGAACCATGTGATTAGTTCAGGCTAATGGACCATGAGCAGAAGTGATATGAGTCAATTCTAGGCCAGAGCATTTAATGGCTGTTAAGTGACTCTTTTCTAGGAGGCAACCAAAGAGGCAACGTGTTCCAGATGGTGTAGTCTAGGTCTCTGAGTAACTATATGGTACAAAGTCACACCGACCCATGTAAGATATGTAGCACGTGGGTAAAGTAAAAACATGTGTTACATTAAACCACTGAAATGGTGGGTAGTAACCAAAATGTAAGTTAGCCCACCTTGACTGATACGGTGGTTGTCTGCACCTTGACCCCCGAAATACACTGGGCCCCCCATGTATCATGCTCCGTTTGGAGGAGGGGTCAAATTGGCCATGAATAATACACCTGTTTCAGATGTCTAGCTAAGTTTGTCCTCCTACTCACTCAACATGCTAATGTTTACTCTCATTTCCTCCACTTCCTGACTTTCAATAACTGCTCCACACTGCCTACTCAGCATCACGACATATTTGCATGCCCTTCTTTGGCTTATTGACTTTGCTTCTCCCACTTGCTTCTCTTCTCTGTACACTCTCTTGATTTGGGTGTCTTTGCAGCTCTATCCACGATACTCTCATTAACAACCCTAGCACTGTAGAAGCCTCACTGAGCCCCATCCCCATATGGTTAGCGAATTTAGATAATAGTAAAGAAGGAACCAATAGGTTTTACTTGAGAAGTAATACTGAACATGAGGTATGAAGGGTAAAGGCGAGATCAACCATGAGAGAGGACTGGGGACTACTGCAAAGTGTGAAATGGCTCAGGATCAAAGTTCTGAACAGTCTTGACAGTGGCAGCAGCACAAACAGCTCAGCTCTAAATGGCACTGGATTGACTGAAGCAAACTCCCTAACCCACTTCCTTACATGGTGCTAGTTGTGTGGTATAGAGACAGGTTAAAAAACTGCTTTAAAAATCAGAAAAGGTAGGATCTGACATCTAAAAACTCAAGGCTTCAGGTAACATAATTTTTGTGAGAAATATTTCCCAAAATTGTGGCTTATCCTGATAAGAGTACCACTCTGCCCTGCTGCCCTGGCAGATGCAGTAAGGCTATTCCCACCCCAGCAAACAGAGGAAGCAGAAACCACTAGCAAGGACTTCTATGGCTGGAGGCAGTTTCTAGTGTTCAGTCCTGGACTGAAGTCTTGAATTTTTTTTTTTTTTACTGTGAAGGGGATGTGTTTAAAGTCATACAGTGGAAGCTGCCTAGAGTTAGCTATGTTTGTTTCTAACCCAGCTTGTGGACAGACCATACACACCAAAGGTGTGGGCCCTATCATGTTTAATGTTTTGGTGACTTTGCATGAGGAGTTTTTTTTCCCCCTGATGAAGGCAGATATTAAGCAAGAGAGGGAAAAAAAAGGAAACAGATGGCCATGGGGCCAGAAAAAAAGGACACCAAGTGATATTAGCTTTAGATACCCTATTTCCACAGCCAGTTGGAGTACTTTTCATCTCTAATTCTAAGCTGTCATCTCTCCTTCAACAATACAACCACTTTCTCTGTCACAGATATAAGATTTAACTTGTTTTTTGTTTGTTTGTTTGTTTGTTTGTTTGTTTTGTAGGAAGAGCAAAATGCCATTGGCTATTTTGTTTCTTTCACTCTACTCACCATAGCATCTTACACTTAGTAGTTGCTCAATAATATTTCTTGCCCTGAGATGTTCCTATCTGAGGGCCAACCATCCCAGTACCTTTCCTTTTCCATTCTAATGAATTCCAAACCACCTCACTTTGTTCTACTTTCTTCCTGTCAACTGTCTACTAAACTACCATTATCAATAAACAAAGTTTACTTAGAAAAAAAGAAAACCTAAATGAAAGACTTATTGTAGATCACAGCTTCTTTCCAGAAGTTCAACTCAATTGTCACACAGAAAGGATATGCGACTCCAGTTAAAAGCAAAGATACTTGATATTTTGGCTAACCTGTGTAGGTTAACCTAATCATAGCTAAAAATGCATAATTTCTCTCATCCTTAAAAAGGAAAATTAGCTTCCAACGCAATTTACCCAGATCCTTATTAACTTAAGGAAACAAAATCAGAAACCACTGATTTAGGCCAGTTCCTCTATTTTACAGGTAACTTAAAACTTTGACCCTGAGAGGGAAAAGAGTTTGTCTAAAGTCACAAAGGTAATGTCATAGCCAGGCCTCCAGAATGAAATATTAGTCTCTAAAGTCTCTCTTCTGTTTGTTACATGACGCCAATTGCTAAAGGCCAAATAGAATGCAGATTATTCTAGAGCAGGGACCATGTCTCATATCTTTGTATCTTCCACTGAGTCTTTCTATATAACTGGAGTTATAATAAATATTTAATCATTAATTAAATTTAATCAACTAATATTTAGTGATCTAATAATTTCAGCTCTTAAGAAATGCTAAAGTTAAACCAATAAAACTGTCTGTACAATGGAAATAGTACGATTTCTGAATGAATATATGCTTGCCTCTCTTCTTCCTTGGAGACTCCTCAAGACCATAGGAGTCAGTCATTCAACTAACAAGTATCTACTGAACACCTACAGTGTGCCAAGCAGGCAACAGCAGCAGGGTAGTTACAGTTCCTTGGAGAAAGTACCAGACATAAGATGATATTGTCATTAATACTTTCTGTGCCATTTGCTTTCCCCACATATTATAGTGCTGCTGGTTCTAATTACTCAGCATGTCATCCTTGTAATTGGCTTTATGTTTCTCTGTCTTCATAGGCAAAGCAGGTCTAGACATTATACCAGGTAACAGGCAAAGGAAATTCAATCTATTTTGATTAGCTATCATTTGTAGAACAATTTCTAGTTTTTATAAAGAGTATTCACAGCACTTCCCAGTAGGGCCTTGTGCCAAGTACTTGAGAAGGCATGATAAGTTGAAATGTTTTAAGTTAAATATGACATTTGTCCAGGAACAATGTTTTAATGCAGAGTCCAGCAAACTATGGCCCATGGGCCAAATCCCAGCTGTTGGCCACCTTTTTTTGTATATAAAGTTTTATGAGAATACAACCATGCCCATTTGTTTTTATATATTGCCTATGGCTGCTTTCATGCAAAAACAGCTGTAGGTGAATGAAAATAATTGAAATAATTTTCCTGTATTAAGTGCCCAGTGTTTGTCATGGCTGTCACATTCATTATTTCACACAATCCACATGACTCCTCTAGTGTAATAATATGTGTAATAATATTAATTGTACTAATCAGAGTTTTGGTGTCTATAAACTTGAATGGGAAAAATACAACTTAATTTCCATTAACCTCTAATTGAAAGCAAGCATTCTTTCAATTACGAAAGTAGTAACATATCAAGGTCATATTAGCAATATTCGTGGCTTTATCTCCAATAGAAATATCAGATACTTTTATAGTGAATTGCAGTCATTACAGTTATTTCACAATATATTTACATTCGATATCACTTTGAAATAGACATACTGCTAAATCTTGTTATTTATTTAATATACTATTAAGAAAGCACATATATCATAAATTTATTTTAAAAAATACACTGATAACTTTATTTCCTTATAACTAACTTTGCCTTTGTAATCTCAAGTACTATATTTATGCATTTAAAAGTATTATTCTGAGAAGGTGTCCAGAGGCTTTAGCAGACTACCAAAGAAAGCCAGGCAAAAAAGGGTTAGGAAGTTCTATGCCGAGTGTATTAATTCACTGAGTAGTCATAATTACCATGGGTGTTGTGTACTACAACTAGCCACTGACCACGCCCTCTTTACCCAGGAGTACAATGTGGGGAAAGAAGATTGATTAAATTGCCCAAAGTCATATAGCTAGTCGTGGGGATCAGATATGAACCCAGACAGTCTGAGTTTAGAGCCCACACTCTTCTTAGTCTATAGCCTATACTATATCACCTTTAGTGTGTTATTATCCCCATTTTATAGTTGAGGAAACTGATCCTTTTTATAAAGGAGGAATGTGACAGCTGTTGTGAGAAGCCACTGTGAGTAGCAGAATACAGAATTTCTTGGGCACCTACTGTGCCAGACTCCTTTCATGCATATCTCATTTTATCCTCATAATAGGCCTCAGTGTTTTGGCTGATGAGTGAAACGAGACCCAGGGAAGATAAAGCAACTTGCTCATGATAGCACTGCTATGAAGCCATGGAGCCCATGTCGGCTAGCTTCCAGAGTGCGCATGCAAAAGAGCGAGCATGCTCTTTCTCTCTCTCCTACACTGTGCTACTTAATTAGTATGTAAATTATCTCATGTAATATGCAATCTTGAGGTCTTATTCATTCATGTGTTTTTCAGTGACAGAAAAATATTGAGAGGAAATATTCATGCCCTTTTTCCTACTAAAGCCAAGAAATTTTTCGTCAAAACAGATGGGCTAAATCAATGTGGATTTGCACGGTGCATCTTTAAGGAAAATATTTTATGTGAGGTTTAAGAATTTCGCAAAACCACATAAAAGAACTAAATTTTAAAATAAAGTAATAGATTGATATTCATTATCATTATGAATGTTTCAAGTGAAAACATAATACTGGCAACAGATACATTCAAGCAAGAAAACCGGTATCAACAAAGAAATTTTTAAAAAGGAATTGTAACAAATTATGATGCAAACCTGTTTCAAGGATTTCATATAAAATGGCTTAAATAATACTGACTTAACATCAAAAAAGTATATTCTTGCTAAATTATTTGGACAGATTCCCTCAGTAAACTTCAAATCAAGGCAAAATTTAAAGTATTTTGTATCACTTACTATTTGCAAGTCAGGGAAAGTAGCTATGGATGGGAAACTTTTTCTGGGTAAGAACCCCTTTGCTTAGATTTGAACTGTTTATACTCACAAATCAAAGTGTTGTTCAGACATGGCCTAAGCTTTTCCTTGGCAATAATGCTAAAGTCAGCCCTAAGATAATGCAGAAACCCCGCCCCCAGAAAGCTGTTTCTATTAGCTGCCTGCTTCTTTCTGCTAGGAGAGCTTCATTTCCCAAGGCTCTTAGTGGTCACAAACCATGTTTCTAATGCAACTAAAAGATTCCTCTTCACGGACACTTAATGATACCGAGTGTGTCATTACAACAAAAACAAAACCTTGTGTCTTCAGAAGGGAAATCTGGGGCCTCATAGTCCAGAAATGAACACAGAGGACTGAAATGAAAGAGCCTGTATTTGAAGAAGCCCTTCAGGATTCTATGGGGTATAGGGGAAGGAGCCCTAGATTTGCATTTGGCAGATTTCAGTCCCCGCTACGCAACACTTAGCCCCTCTGAACCTCAGCTTCTTCATTTGTTTGATGGCATTGGATTCCACCAGCAGCAGATCCAACTATTTATCAAATACCATGTGCCAGGTCCTGTGTTAAGTATGGGGTGACTGTGGTAAACAATGCATGTGATTCATATATGTGAGAAGAGATGGTTACAGGTAGTATAAAAGGTATCATCATAATTACATTGTCATCATCTCAGTGATTCTGAATCCCCTCTGTCTTCAGTCTGTTCATTCTGATTTATTTCTATTTTGAAGAATGTTTATTGATATTATCTCTAATTATATAAATTTGTGACCCTGTTCAATGATCTGGAAAACAAAAGAACATACAAAGAAAAAAATACTCATAATTACGTTCAAGTGAGACAATGTTACACAGTCAAAAATACTCATTAGACAAGAACTAAGATAATAGTAACGCATCTGGATGAACCACACATCTGTGCATGCGTCCCTCCTACATCCATCCAATTTCTGTCTTCCTCTCACTTAAACAGTGTCAGACGCTGTATAGGTACGTGCTGGGTCTGTGAGGAGCATGGCATGGCATGATAGAGGACCACAGTCATCTATGCATCCCCTGACCCACATGATGCGGGGAGGGGCTGGGGAGGGACCTCAGAAGGTGCAGCCGCTCCCTTCCTTCTTTTCCAGAAGACGAGATAACATCTTTGTCATGGCTGACCCCGTGGCATTGCCCGCTCCTCACAGAAACCAGGGAGACATTCCTACCCTGGCCCCTTGGTTCGAGGGCTCACTCCATCTGGATGGCCCTCGCTCAGGCCGGCAGATTCCTTCATTTCTAAGAAAGGGGTTTAATCTGCGGGCCAGAGGCCCCCGCAGACCCCCGCTGTCCCCCCTCCTCCCCATCCTTGCTGCCCTCCCCTAGGCGGCCTCTGGCTTGCTAACTCGTTGGCTTGGGATTGGATCAATGCAGCAGAGTGCTCTTTGCTAGGCCTTCATGCCCTGTGATCGCCCAGCCCGGGGCTTTAGGGGCTGAGCGTATCAATTCAGGCCCACTGAACTGTATTTCCCCAGCCCCGGGCCCGCCCCCGGCCTTTGTGCCGCGCCCGGCCCGCCCCCTTTGCTCACTCTCCCTTCATGCTTTGTTTGGCAAACACAAAACGCCCGGCCCAGCGGCGGGCCCTTTTCAAGCTTCGAAGCCAACACTTGAAAATGCCGCAAGGCTCGGGTACCTGGGAACACCTCCAGGGGCCGGTCGAGTGGACGCCAAACGGCCTGGGTCTCCATTGGGCGCACCTCCACCCCACTCCATCCCTGATACCGCCTGGCAGGAGTCAGGGCCACGCAGCATGAGCTTACCCTGGCGCCACCTTGGATGCTCTGGGCATCACAACTTCTTCCAGACCAGGCCTTCCCTTTGAAAAGCTGGGGCACTTGGGGCGGGGTGGGGGGGAGGGGAGACTCTCTTCGCCTTTGTGTTTTAAATGGCCCAGAAGTTCACTTGACATAGAATTTAGAAGCCTGAGAAATGGTTTAGACGATGCCCCTGGGGCTCTAACCTCAGCAGCCTGCACACTAGTCACTAAGGACTACAAAAATTCTGGCTCAAAAATAATAATAAAAGCAGCAACATAGGTGGTAACAGCAGCTAAAGTTTTGTTGAATGCCTACTATGTGGCACGCATCATGCTAAGTGCTTTACAAGCATAATGATATTTAAACTTAATTTACAACAACTTGGTGATGTGAAGATTAGGGCCTCTTGTATTGACAAGGAAGCTCAGGATCAGAGGGACTAAGACCCTTGCTCCTAACTGCTACTATATATGTCCCTAGTTTAAAGTTCCCATTACTTAAATAGTGGAATCTGTTGACATCTTTTAGCTCCTAAGAAGAAATGATTTTTCCCATTCATGAACATACCATGCTTTGTTATGCTTTTGCCAGTTGTCTTCATAGCCTGTTGAAAAAATTTTTAGGTGTCATCATATAATAATCATGATTAGGGTAGCCACACTTTGTGAAAGATTTATGGCACTTAACCAAGTGATTAAATACATCTTGTCATTGGCTCCTCACAACCATCCTCTGGGGTGGATTCTGCTATTGTTTCCATTTTACAGCAAGGGAAACTCAGTAACCTGAAGTCACTTGACCAAGATCACACAGCTAGTGAGGACTTGGCAGAGCTAAGGCTTATCTGAAACCCATGCTTGTTCTCTAAACCATTAGATTATATTGCCTTCTATTATCATTAATTAAGTTTTAATTTTTACATTTCTTCATTTTCCAAAAATTGTCTTTCAAGTTAAATTAATTGGCAGTCACTTACATCATGTTATTTTAAGTCCCATTGGAATGATTTTTTTCCTTAAAAAGACTAAAATAACTTAAAACTGCAATAACACTGAAGGGAAACAAGTAGAATGGAGCTCCTTACTTGGGTAAGTCCACCTATCAACAGGTCTCTGTTGGAGGAACAGGAGGAAGTTACTCATGGCACTAAAATCTTTTAGAAATTTCCACCTCATTTTTATAGCAGGGGCACACAACATCAAGGAGAAAATTGAGGAGCTAGCTGCCTGGCTCTCTTGAGAATTATCTAGCACTGGAAGAGACTTTGGAGATCAGCTGGTCCAACTCTTTCATGGTACAGATGGAGAAACTGATGTTCAGAGAAATGTTAGATTTGTTGAAGCTTAAACAAAGGGTGACAGAGCCACCACTGGAACTCAGGTATACTGACTCCATGATATATTAATTCTTGCATAGATTCACCAGATGAATTTCTAGTGCTTACAATGTGCCAAGCACTGAGCTGAGGGATAGAGTGGTAAACAAGACAAGATTCCTGCCTCCACAGAATTTTTATCCTAGTAGGAGAGACAATGAATAAATAGAATAAATCAAGAGCAAATCACAGCCATGGCAAAGCCTATGAAGGCAAGAGCCAGTGGTTCTGTAAGAAGCTATCATGGGAGGATTTAACTCACTCAGGGAGGTCAATGCAGGCTTCCCTGAGGAAGCACTATCGATTGATTGGGACCTCAACAATGAGTAGGTATTAACTTGGCAAAGAGAGGAAGGAAGAAGCATCTATGTCAAAGGGAATAGCACATGCCAAGGCCCTGTGGTAGGATGCGGGGGGGGGCAGGGTATGGCAGCTTTCGGGGACTAGAAAATCAGTGTGACTGGAGCATAAAGAACAAGGAAAAACATGTTATGAGATGGGGCCATCTCACACAATAATGGAACTGGAAAGGTATTCATGTGGGGCCCATCAATGATGGGCCCAGTGAGCCCTCCTGATGGCTTGAGTCCTTTTCCAAAGATCACTAGGAAGCCACTGAAGAGTTCATTAAGACAAGGGCTGACATGGCATTCTTAAAATATCACTCTAGCTTCTGAATGGAGAACTTATTGGGAAGCATGGTAAAATAAACCCTAGGAAACAAATAATAAGCTTGTAGTTGTCCAAACAAGAGATAATGGTGGCTTGGACTAGGATGATGACAGTGGTTTTCCACCACTGGTCGTTTGACCAGGGGCCATTCATCATTTAACTTCTAGGATACTTAGTCTCTTCATCTGTACACTGATATGGATTAAGTCTCCCTTGACTTCCACCATAAATCCTGGTCCCTTCCTTCTCTCCTTAGAGCAATGTTTAAAGTACTTGAAACTTGGGTTTCAGAAACACAGAATGATGACACAGGCCAGCCATTTGTAACTGAATGCATCTAGAACCACAATATTGGGGTCACCTGTCAACGCTTAAAAGAGGGCCTATCTCTGTTGGGGGCACCAACTTGGTAACAGACATCTGTATTCATGGCTCCCTATATCCCATTGTGTTCCAAAAATAGTTGGAACTCTGCAAGGTTGAATGTCCCCTACTTTAAAACAAGAAGTGTTTCTTTTTTTCAAAACGTATGTTATGCATCACTAAGAAAGTGATTGTTGTTGTTTCAAAGTACAAGTATTCTGTGTCTTGAACTTAATCATAAAGGGAGCATGCATATGAAACCAGCACCCAGGTCAAGTTCAAGATGCAGAACATTACTAGTACCCCAGAAACCCTACTTGGGTCCCCTCACTGTCACTACTCCTCCCCACAGGAAACCACTGTCCTGACTTCTAACAGCATAGATTAGTGTTGCCTGTTTTTCAACTTTATATAAGTGGAATAACACAGGATTTGTCATTTTGTGTTGGGTTTCTTTTGCTCAACATTAAGCTTGGGTGATTCATCCATGTTCTTTGCATATGGCAGTAATTCATTTGTTATCAGTGCTGTTTAGTGTTCCACTGTGCAAATAAACCAAACTATTTATTTATCCATTCTATTGTTGGTGGACATTTGGTTTGTTTCCAATTTGAGATTTCTTGATTCTACTATATTTTTTAATCACACCTGATCAGAGTTTTCAACTTTATACTTATACCAGCATGAGAATGACATACCCACAATACAAAGCTGATTATTTCACTCTCCCCAATGTAAAGTCTTCTGTTTGCTCCCCACACCTTCCCTCAAAATAAAACCTGAATTCCTTAGTATGTCATTCAAGGCCTTGTCCAATGTATCCCAAACTCAATCTGAGCCTCGTCTCCTACCACCAAACTCCAGCTACATACTTCTCATTGCTCTCGAGGCATACCGGCCCCTTTTATGACTCTGTGCCTATGCACATGCTTTTCCTGTGACTTGGATCCTTTCTTCTGTACCTGAAAGACTTCTGCTGTTTCTTCATTATTCCACTCCAATATCATCTCCTATGTGAAGCCTTCCTTAACACTCCAGTGACACCATTCTCTGGATTCTCTCCTACAACTGGTTTGCCTTATTGATTTTGTTCTAATTTAACAAATAAATAGTATTTAGTTCATGCCAGCTACTGTTCTAAGTACCTTAAAAATATTAACACTGACATACATCATATAATCCTATATAGTCTCTGTGTTAAACACAGCTCCATATAATTATTGTTATGGGACTTTGAAAATCTAAAATAAAAATTAACCATAGTTTTGCTATTTGTTTCTGTCTCAGACCAATTTAGATTTGGCATTTATAACTACTTTTACATAGTAGCTCTTAATAATTAACCACAGATGTTACACTAAGTATACATACGTTGATGGAAATAAACATTCTATTTTGTATTAAAAATATTAATGCATTTAATCTTCAAAATGATCCCAATGAGATAAGTACTGTAAAAATAGCACTCTTATTACATAAGGAAACAGGCAGAGAGGGTTAAAAATGACTATTCTCCCTTATGGTAGGTATCCATGGCTATAGAAAAGGGCAGAGCTTAGATCTAAACCCAGACAGTCCAGCCCAGAGCCCACACTCTCCTACTCTGTCACTCTGCTGCAGTCACTGAGGTGGCATTGCCCACCCTGTGCTGGAAAAGATCTTCTGGTGGACACACTAGTCTTCTCCCACTAGACTGTGCCCATCATGTTATTATTTCATTCCTCTCCATGACCTACGAGCCTGAGAGAGTGCTGAATAAATAAACATAGATGGTTTCATGAAGGGGAGTGATTCAGAAGAAACTAGGGATTTCTAGGTGTGAAATACAAACAGGTTTACTAAGCAATTAACTCAAGAACATGTTAAATTAGGTATAAGGGTTATAAGGCTTTAATAAGATAATGGCTGTGATGTGATTAGCATAGCGCTTGGCACATGGCAAGTGCATGTAAATGTTATTTCGCACTACACTAATAATAACAACTCGCATTTAACAAGCAATTATCATGTGCCAAGCACTGGTCTAAGTGGTTTATTTAACTAATTTAATCCTCATGATAACACTATAAAGTACTATTGTCCCTTTTGCATTGGTCAGGGTCTAAGCAGTAAAACAGAAACCACTTAAAGTGTCAACAACAATGGGAATTTAATAGAAAGAATTGGTGACAGGTGAGGGAAGGGCTGAGAAACCAGAAGGGGTGAAGAAGCATCTGCACATTAGCAGTATCAGGAAGCTGAAGGGACAGAGGGAGGGGAAAGTGCTACAGAGCCCAGAGGCAGGGGTCACTCAGTGGAAGCTGGAACCACAGTGGCCATCTCTGGGACAGGGGATTGAGGGACCTTCCAGCAGGAGCTGAAGCCACAGAAGTGATCCAGTCCCTGGAGGAGAAACTGCTTGAAGCAGAGACAGGGTGACTGACCTTCCTGGGTTTTCCAGAACTGCAAGGTTCCCTGAGACATGGGACCTTCAGTGCTGAAAGAGAGTCCTGAACAAACTAGGACAAATTGTTCACCCTGGGATACAGAGAAGAAGGCAGAAGAAATTCCCTGGCTTCTCCCTTCCTCTTTCCTCTCTGTCTCCAGCCAGTACCTTCCACTGGCTGGACCTAGTGGGAAGTCATTCCATAAAACATCCTGTAGGGGTCAGAACCCCTGCCATACACAGCAAAGCAGGCAAAAAGCTAGGATTGGTCTTGAGGGTCAATAGGCCCACAACTGGTGATTAAACTTCATTACAGGTGAATAACTTTGGTAAAAAGGCAACAAACCATCTGCAGACTGGCTGTTTGAGTAGCCCTGATCTACGGGGTTGAACTTTGGCAGCCAGGAACTAGTTTGAGTGGCATAGGGCCATTTTCACCCCAAAAGGCCTGTGATTATTTCATGATTATGTTACCTATGACTCTGGTCTCTATTGCAACACATTCCCCTTTACAAAGGTGAGGCACAGTTCTGTAATAGGCTCGGCCTCATGCTGGACAGCCATAAGTACCAGGGCTGCTGGCACAGTGTTGGCATTGAGTTAGAGAGTTTATGCCAACATATATCAACTATGTAACTAAACATGCTGTTAAGTTTAGCTGATATTTTATTTTCATCACAAGACTGTTTTGATAAAGCAAGCAGTGTATTTATTTACATTCTGGCACAAGCTCCTTATCTCATCATGGACCAACAACAAACAGCTCTGGCTCCCACCAGTCTTTCGGCCATAATTTTGCTGGTGTTGTCTTTGGAGGAGCAATGTAGTGTAAAAGTAGAGAAGATGAAGCACCAAATCAGGGCTTGATATCTATTTCTGTCACTAATTGTGTGGGCAAATCACTCTACCCCCTCTTAGGTCACTTTTTTCCTCTATGAAATAAACCAACGCAGGCTGCCCTACTGACCACACCAAATCATTGGGAGCCACATGGGCAGGTGAAGCATCTTACATGTCTGAAGGTCATTTCCTCTACTGTAGGGCTGAATCCATGATTGGTTGTCAGAGGGGATATTATATCCTAAATTTCACATAATACTTGCAGTGGGGAGTCACAGAACTATAGGGACATAGCCATGCTCAACGACAGAAGGCATTGAGGAATAGAAATAGCTCCCAGAAACCATGGTACAAAGTAACCCAACTTCACTGATCTCGTGACAAACTGTATGACTATATGTGTGTGTGTGTGTGTGTGTGTGTGTGTGTGTGTGTGCGCGCGCGCGCACATGTGTATATTGAGAGACAAGGGGGTAGGGTCAGGTACAGAAAATGGAGAGGATAGGAATGAAGAGAGTGAGAGGTGGAATGATGTGCCTCAGAGAGCCACCCAAGGGAAGGAGAAAGCAGATGAAATGACCATTAGGGGAAAGTTTCAAAGATACTTACAGAGAACTGCCTGTGTGGGTAGGCATAAAAAAAAACAAGTGGATGCCATGTGTAAGCTGCAATGAATCACACCAAAGTTCCAATGGAAGTGGCAAGAAGGCTGTGCCTGCCAAGACTCACATCTTAGCCATGGCAGTGTTGGCAGCCAAGTTGGCATGTACTCTAAAAATGTGGGCAGGGCCACCTTGGCCTGGCTCATAGCCCTTACCTCAGCCAGGAGTGTGGCTGAGGGTCAGAGCCATTCATATGCACCCATGTTCACTCTCAACAGCTGGGCCACCCCTTCAAGGGAAGCCTTGTATTCCTCTGGTCAGAGGCCAATCCTCCAGCTGCTATCCTGAGAAGGGACTTAGGCCATTAGTGAGGACAGAAGGAGACAAAGGGGACCCTCTTATGTCTCCAGATCCTGCAGCTCCCTAGCTGTTCTGATGGACACAGATGTCTGCAAGCTCTGCAAACCTTGTCTTATAGCCAAGAAGGGCAGTGGGCCAGGTCAGGAAACTGGGACTCCAGCCAACGCTGTCTCCTCTGGACTACTGCCCAGTCTGCATCCTTCCTGCCAGAATCCACACCAGGGGAATGTCCAGTGGCAGATCCAAGGATCCCAAGCTCTCCTGGACCATGATGTCTTCACAGAAAAAAAAATCGTGCCTGTTCTAAAAGGGCCCTGGTGTCTTGTTCTAAGGCTACATGTTAGAAGCTGGTATCTGGAGGCTGCAGCTTAGAGAAGAGTGTGCTTGGGAAGCCTGTAGCCTTCAGGGGGTGAGGACAATGCTTAAAACCTTGGGAGTTCTGGGGATGGACCCAGGTTGTCATTGCTCTGATAGATCTGTTCCATTGGGTGAGATCACATGAAGCCCCCACAGAGAACTCAGAATTCCTGGGGTTCAGGCCTCAAGCAGAACTTGAAAGCCCTTGCTCCACCTCCTTTCATCACTTCTGGTTTTATATTGGTCCATTTACTTAACCTTTATCCTCTTCTGTCTTCTTCAGCCCTTCCTATTTGATTCCTAGTGCTCAGGAATTCTGTAGGTTTACCACTCCCTGCCCCCCACCCCACCACCTATACTAGTTCCCTAAACTTGTCTCAACCCTGCTGGCACTGTACTTGTTTCAGAATGCTGTCCCATAAAATTCTCTCATTGGCTTGGATCTGGCACTAGGCAGTTCTGGGGTTTGGGAGGAAAGTTCTTTCTGGGCAGCATGCTGAGACAAACATAGCTTCAGCTCCCTGCCTTCATAGAGGCACCAAAGGATGACAGCAAGGGTAGTGGCAACAGCACTATCCACTTGACATGGTCATGGACAATACATTGACTTCACTGTGTCATATGCTGGAACATGGTCAGCTGGGACCAGTTGGCTACAGTGGAACAAGACTACCTAGGAGAGTCTAGAATAGGAAATTACTCATGTTTTCTTGGGGGAATAAGTACTAAGGGAATATATTCAACTCTAACTGTGAGAACACTCTAATGGACAGAGTATAGGAATCAGGAAGAGCTGATGGCTGGCAGCAGGACTCCAGCCTCCAGGCTGGGACCCAAGGGAAAATCCTAGAAACATGTTCCTAGTCCTCAAAGCCAGCAGCACTAAGCCAGGGTAGAGTGGTAAAGGGAGTGTTGGCTTTGCTTAGAACATGATAGGCTTCTGTTCAAATCAAAGCAATATCATTTAGGATCTGTGTAAAATTGGGCAATTATAAAACCACTTTGAGTTTCTTCATCTCGTAAATACAGATACTTCTATGTAATCTTACTGGGCTGATTTATGGGATTAAATGGACAAAGTCTATGAAAGTACTTAGGGCAGTGACTGGCATTACTACTAAAATTTGAGTCTAATATAGGAAGTGCTCTTGGAAGGAGGCAAAAGCAAAGCTATTACCATGGACTGTGTAGGAATGGATTTTCCTGAAGAGAACATATGAACTGAGTTACAAGGCTACTTGAGGCTTCACAAACAGAAGTCAGCAGGCCTCTGGTGGAACTTATAAACTTCTGCCCTGATGGGTCCCTGGGTGGGCAAGATCTCTGGGGTGGGGGTGGCTGGGTGCAGCGCCACTTCAAGATTAGTAGTCAGACCGAGATCAGTGGCCTGCTTTAGGGGCAGGATGTGTGTGTCTCCTGCCCAGACCCTAGGCTGGTAGGACTGCACCTGGATGGCAGGTGGGAGGGTACAGTGCTGAATTACAGGGTCTTTTAAAGATCTTCAGTGGGACATAAGTTGGCAGGCCTACCTCTAGGGGTTCAGATGGACGTGACTCCTGGTAGGTTCTTGGGAGGACTAGATTGCCCATGTCCTGTGGAAGGATCCCTCACAGTTCCCACAAAAGCACTTTTGTCCATGTATGCTGTCAAATTATTGTCATTGAGCAGGAAGATGAGCAGGGAACCTCCTGTTTTGCCATCTCGATGACTTCCTCTCACCATTTTCTTTAAGACTACTATCCTGTTACCTCCATTCTCATTCTCCCTTATCTTCACTATTTTTAACTTAGAAAGAAAATTGAAACAATCAGGTAGAATTTCCTCAATGCTATCTCTCTCTTCCCCATCACACATACTATTTATGGTCAGCTATACCATTCCTTTCTATCCCATGGAAAAAGTATGTCCTATGACTCCTGAAGGCTAATTTCTTCCCTTGTACCCCAAATCCCTTCTCTGTTCCATGATGTTATTCTCTCTCTATTGCTATTTTCAACTTTTCCCTGAATAACATGTAAATATGTTTGCTTTTTTTACCATTTTAAAAACAAATCACATATCCCTCTCAAGAATACCACTTTCTTTCTCTTCTTTTTCTCTCCCTTCTTGATAATAGTTTTTGTTGATTTTGTTGATTTTTGTAAGGTTTTCTCTATCATCTATCTATCTATCTATCTATCTATCTATCTATCTATCTATCTATCATCTATCATCAATCATCTACTCTGCCCAAGGAGATACACACATGCAGTTTTTATATATATATAGTGCAGCACATATGTATACTCCTATATATAATCATATATATGATTGAGTCCCACTTGTCCACAGCAGTAACCTGCTCATTAAAGCACGTGTTATTGTTTTTTATTTCTTCCTGCCTCGCTTTTCCCAATTCATCACTTATGCTGCCTTCCAAATAAACCACCTACAACCTAGTAGTCCTTGTTTTGGGTCTATTTTAGGCAGAGCCCAAACTAAAGGAGAGGCCAACACTAAATGAGCACTTATATGGGCCAGGCATTGTGGTATTCCCTTTATATGCATTATCACTGTTAAAAGTGAGATTAAATTAGTTAAAACATATAAAATGGTTATAATAAGACCTAACACACAGTAGGTGCTCAATAAATATTAGCTATATAGTATATTAGTCAGGATCCACCCAGAGACAGGAAACACACTGGTTTTATTAACAGAGAAAATTTAGTATAAAGAATTGATAACTAAGCATAATAAAAGTAAAGGAAAAACTCTAAAGCAGCGGTTCCCAACCTTTTTGGCACCAGAGACCAGTGCTGCTCCTATAAGAATCTAATGCCTGATGAATTGAGGTGGAGCTGAGGGAGTGATGCTAGCGCTGGGGAGTGACTGCAAACACAGATGAACCTTCGCTTTCTCCCCCACCTGCTATGTGGCCCATTTCCTAACAAGCCATGGACTGGTACTGGTCTGCAGCCCAGGGATTGGGGACCTTTGCTCTAAAGTATCACAGAGATAGCAACTACAGGAAGCAGCAACTGTCCCTGGGAGAACAAATGGAAGAGGTTGGAATTATTAAAACTTAAAAGCTTATAGTTGGGGCCCTGAAAAACTGAAAATCAGACCTCTGAGATGAGGGCACTGCTCAGCTGGTACTACTGACTCTGAGCTTGTGGGACTGGCCCAACGAAGAAGGGAGCCAGACCTCCAAGGAGGTTAGAGCTGGGGTTTCTGACAGGAATGTGATAAAGCTGGTTCTATAAGTGCAAAAAAATGAAAAACTGGATTAAGTTACCACTTCTGGTAGGAACTGCCACTGCTGGAATGAAGTAGTGTTGTTAGGGTGATATATGTAGGAAAATGAAATTTATAGGAAAAACACAGTTCAGAGGTACAAGTCCCTTCTTCTTTCTCCAGCCTTGCAGTCTTCCTCTAGTGTCTCCAATGGCAAAGGTTAACAAGAAACCAGCTGGCAGAAAAGAAATGTGTTTCGTGGGATTCATGTCCAAGCATCATGAAGCAGACTATAGATGAATGGGTTTCCTCCTGAGTGACAGAAACCTAATAACTGACACCCATGATCTCCACAACAATCTTTTGAGGCAGGTACTACAGTTATCCTAGGGTTTATCTTCTACTAGATTTTTTTATAGCAGTTTTAGGTCCACAGCAAAATTGAGTAGAAAGTATAGAGAGTTATATTCCTGGGTTTTGATGAGAAAACTTAGACTGTAAATTACTAGCCCAAGATCACACAACTGGTCAGTGGTAATGCCAGGATTATAATCCAGGATCTCAGATTCCATAGCCCATGCTCTTACTCATTTCCTACCTAATCAATATCTGTTTTTTCCTCCCTTCTTCTAAGCTCATATGTTCTTCAAATGTTATTAAAGTATTCTACAACTCAGACCTTTTATGCACGTGGGTAAGACAACCCTAGTTCTCCCCACTGTCTTTTTCCAAGTTAGTGACTATTTTCTACACTTTACGGTCAGAGCAAATGAGGTGTTTATCAAGACAGCACTCAAAACCTCAAATGTCTTTGGCAACTTTAGTTTTCTTTTGGCGCCATTGACAAACATGACAAGCTGATGATACTGTTAAAAAAAACTGTTTGCACCCAACTGGCATTTGCTTTAAGCAGTGGATAGAAGATGGATCAACTGCTTCTTGCAATATTTGGTAAGGAGGAGAAATGCAAGTATATTCTAGTTTTCACTCCTGAAGGACCAGATGATTTTCTTTCTTGGGCCAAGCCTCCTTATGACAATCAGCTTGTTCTCTGTTGACGCTACCTTCATCTAGATCCAATTTTTCTTTCTCATCATTCCTAGTCATTATGCCAGGAGCACTGGGATTGAGTTTGAAGGGTAGGTGTGGGGTCACAAGAAGGTCACTAATACCTCTCAGCAAGTTGGGGAGTTTTGAGACAAGTGATTGTCCAATTGTAAAGCCAACACCTGATAGCCTTCATGCTAGACGGTAGAGATCTCTACAAGGAAAACCGCAGCTGGAATCCTTCTCAGGGGCTACCCTTCAACAGGAAGTCTGGTTTCACTCAGCACAGCAATGTTGACTCTGGGTCTGGACAACACACGTGTGACCACATTTTAGAGACAACAGTTATCATCATTGTCTAAAGTCGTGATATTTCATGGTGCAGGAGTTCTTCCTTTCCTCCTAACAGGTTGGAAGACTTCTACTTGCCCAAGTCTCCAAATAGGGGATTTCTGATGTGACAATTTGGATGGTCTTGAGCTTGGTGTGACACAGCCTTTGCTCTGGGGGTCTGATTTGTAGGTGGAGAGCCTGGATGACACAATTAAAGCTATTCAGAGTTACTCAGTGATATGTGACTGACATTCTGAGCTTCCTAACTGGGATGAGGATTTGATGAAATTTATGAGGAGGACAATATTTTCCTATCATGATAATCAGCAACCTGGGTCATCCTGACCTTCTCAAGCAGTGGTCATTAGTCAACTACAGGCATTTCATGGCAATGGCTCCCATCTTTAGCAGCCCACTATTGGTGCAATGTAGACATTAGCAATCCCTATTGTCTGCCAATATGAGGACAATACCAGATCTCAGTACCTTCTATTCCTTCTCAATATTTTCCCAAATCCTCTCTAATTCAGTTACTCAGGATTTAATCTTTCAGATTCTTGCCTATAGGAAAAAAAACCCACTAGGTGGAAACTTTTCTGGAACACCACAAGATTTCTGATATTTTAACATGACCTAGTATATCACAGGACCTAGTATAGGTAGACAAGTGTTACAGTTTGAATCCCAGGAAACCAAACTGAGGAAGAACATCCTATTCATGAAAGCCAGGAACAGAAAAAAAAAAAAGATGACTGCAAACCTCAGCCATTAGAGAGCATCATGAACCAAGATCTATGAAGAACTTGAACAGAACAGAGGCTAAGTGGCAAATAAAGTGAAGAGAATTGGGTAGTGATAGATAACAGATTTGTAGTGCTTGAATTTGTGTGCTCTTGTCTGGATATGGCATAGACGGGGATGGGGGATGGCTTAAAGGTATGGAGTCAAGGCAGATAGCAATAACAATGTAGGACTGAGGAGTTTCCATCAATATGGCCCATGAGATTCTTCTGGGTAATCCACATTCTGCTCAGTGGCAGGCTAGGGTTTGAAAATATGACACAGACCAGCCTCTACTTTGTATCATGAATGAATTTACTGACAACATTGATATGTCCTCTGAAATAGGGATATTCTTTTCATTAATTTTAGTAAACTTTTAAAGGCGGCAGCAGGTGGAACAGGTGTTCCATAGTGGCTTTGGTTGCACTGAGGTCCTCTGTGTATTGTGGAGATCATGTGGGGAAACTCAGGATAATTTTCATCTGTATTGCCAATTTCCTCGACTAACTCCAAGCACATCAACCTCAAAAGGTTCAGCATCCCTCCAAAAGTCTAATATGTTTGCTCTAGTTTTGTTTTCTTGTGACATTCTGTTTTAATGTTTCTAAAATGCAATATATCATCATTTCAATGCTCAATCTAGTCCTTCAGAAGCTAACTCTTGTAATGGTATACTTTCTAGCTTAAGTCCTTACCATATAGTGAGAACCTTTTCATGAGCTTATTGGCCATTTCTATCTATATCTTCTTTTATAAAATGTCTTTTCAAGTCTTTTGTCATTTTGGGGGGTTGTTAATATATTTGTTATTGATTTTATGGACCTCTTTATATATTCTATACATGAGTCTTCATATATATACATATATATTACATTATATTGTGTAAATATTTTCTTCCTGTCTGTAGCTTGACTATTTAGTGTCCTAGCTATGTCTTTTCAAAAGTAATTGTTTTAAGTTTGATGAATTCTAATTTATCAACTTTTGTTATGGCTAAGGCTTCCTGTGTCCTTATTTTGTCTACTCCAAGGTAATGAAGATATTGTAAAACGTCTTCTAAAAATTTATAATGTTAGCTTCTAAGTTTAAGTCTTTAATAAATTTCAAATTATTTTTTGTGTGGTGTAAGTTAGAGATTAAGGTGTACTTTTCCATATAGATACCCAATTTTTCCACCATGACTATTGAAATCAGAAAGTATGAATCATCCAAATTTTTTCTTCTAGATCAAATTTGTTTAGCTATTCTAAAACTTATATGGAAATGTAAACACTGCTCTTCTTTTCTGAATTTATTTAGCAATTCTAGATCCTTTGAATTTTCAAATACATTTTAAAATCAGATTGTCTATGACTATAAACTCTAGCTCCAATTTTGAGTGGGATAGTGTTGAATTCATAGCTCGATTTTGGGGAAAACCAATATCTTAACAATATTAAGTTTTCCAATTCATGCCTAATGAAGATGATCACTCTGGATGTATTTCTGGGGGATGAGAGGCAGCAAGATAAGGAGGACATGCTAGACCAGGAGTTGTTAATCTGAAGTTCATGGACTCCTATAACTGAATTCAATTATGTGGCATGGAAAATTCTGGACATATATAGAGGGGTGTACTTTTCTGAGGTGAGGGTACATAGTTTACATTAGATTCTCAAAGGGATCCGTCAGTGATCCAAAACCAGATTAATAAAAAGAAGACCACCTGTTGTAATGAAGGTGCACTGAGAAATCCAATGCAAGACTGCCTTGAGATAACTCAACTTCTGTATTTCCATAGTTTATAGACAGTTTCATAGGTTTTGATATTCCTTGACTCAAGCATAGCCACCATCTGCTTTCCCATGAGATACAGACGATGACAAATCTGAAGCAGCACCAAAGGAGTGGTCAGATGAAGAGAATTTTAGGATTTGGAGTTGGTCTCCAGGAACCCAGGATTAAGCCTTAAGTCTTTCCTCTCCTCTACCAACTTCTGAGGATAGTACTCTGGGTAAGGAGAGAATTTACCCTGAAGCAGGAAAGATCCAAAGGCTGTGAGCTTTGACTGGAGTACAGTGGTTGAATGTTGGCAGAGTAAGACATTAGGTAGTATCACTGAAATACTCTCAAGCCAGCCCTTGGCAACTTGTCCCAAATTCCTCAACAGAAGGCTCAGTCAACTAAAGGAGCCACAACACCCTTTAGGAAGCTAATAAAGAGCTGTGAACCTTGGCGGGGAGAGAACTCACCCACACATTGGCAGGAGCAACAGCGATGGTGAGAAAATCCCTGCAAAGTCTAAAGAGCAGAGGTACAGAAGTGGGAGCTGCTAGTCAAAGCCAGCAAGAGGCTGACAGAAGAGTGACTTTGGTGCTAGCTGCAAGATAATGCAATACTGCCCACCGTTACAAGAAAAGGGTACAGATTGGAGAGTTTGGGGCCTCTGTAACTCTTCCAGTATGTGAGGGCTCAGAGTCCCACCCCCACCTCCCAATTCAATGAAATACCCCAGTTGGGGAGGCAGCAGTGGGAACAGGCAACCCTGCGGGAAGGAGTATTTTATCACTGACATTGTTTGGAATGGCTAGCACATGATGAACATGAAAAGCAGACCGACTCTAGTCAGTTTTATTATTGTTTTTGAATTCTCTACAGGCAATGTATCCCTCCCCTACTTATTGCCTGCACCTGGGGTGGACCTCTCTCACTACCCCTCCCCTCTTGGTACGCCATTGCCCCAATCACTAAGGCTGAACAATAATGGGGATGAAATTAACCTCCTACTCTTGACAAACTACAAAATAACTCTGACTGTCCTGGAGGGAAGACCTATCCATTTGTATTTTCTCCCACATAGGTCCCAGGAGGCAATTGCGCAAAAGCTGAACATGCTAGGTCAAGCCCTGGCTAGAGTGATAGCAGCCAGTATCCCACAGAAAGGGAGAACTTTCCGCTTCACTCTTGTAGCTCACTTCAAATACAAAGGGCACTGATCCATGTGGACTGCAGAAAACACACATGGGTACAATTCCAATTATCTCACCATTTCTCTTTGGTCCAAAATTCAGCTTTCTTTTCACCCTAATAAAGATCTCATGTAGAAGTTTCTTCTAAATCGTGGGAAGAATACCTGCCTACCTTATTTGCATTTTCTTCTATTAAAGCTGTATCCCCTTCTGTTTTTACACTACTCTCTTCTAGCCTCACCTTGGAAATACAAGTTTCCATTGGGGAGTCTATTTAATTGGATGCTGTCTCTCTTTAACTCATACACCAGAAACTTAGAAATCTGTTTTTTTTCATTCCAGAAGAATATTTTGGCGAGATTGGGGAAGGAGAAACTCATTAGCTTGTCAATCAAATGTGTATTTGCAAACACTTGGTTCACATCAAACAATACAGACTTGGATGGAAAACAAATGTATTGTACTCATTAAATTATTTTTTACAAAAAGAAATGATAGAGAAAACAAATGCATTCATGTGTGTTAAACTATTATTTTTATATGGTTTATTTTTTCTTTTAAAAAATTCTTTATCTTCAAATTTATAAAAATAATAAATTATTTCTTTCTATGTCTAAGTTGATTCCCTAGTGTTTGATTTCTGTTACACCAAAAGGAAGATAAATACATGTGTGTCATTAAAGTAATTCAATGCAAATTAGGCATAACACAAAATTACATTATTAACAGCTGTTAAATGACTATGAAATGTAATTAGACACACTCAATTCACTACTCATGAACTGGACCTGATTTCTAAAATATCAATTTAGAACTTTGATTATTCATGACTAAAGCGAACATTTTTAGATACTGGGTTTAAATTTTGGTAATGGATGTGTTCCCCTAAGACTTTTACTAGGATTTCTAAGAGGAGGAGGAAACAGTTGCGTTTACGTACAGAAGAAGGGGGTTGTGAGTTATCATGGGAGTATCGGCTGGATTCCCACTGAATCCCTGCCAGCTGCAGTGAGGCAGGAGTGCCCTGGTTAAATTTTAACTCTGCTGACAAAGAAGCAACAAAGCCTAGCACAGATACTTCTACTATAGATGTTTATGATCATTGCTCTTCTTGACTACCTCACTTTCTTGGCTGCTTTTTTGACACATCGCGTTAATCTGCTTAATAAAAAACAGAAATTAAAAAAAGAATAAAATAAAACTAGCAAAAAATATATGGGATATTCATATCTGTTCTTTGCTCATCTAAGTCAGGATGGAACCAGGATGACAAAATGCCCAATAAGGACTTTGGGATCTGCAAGGGGAACACAATTTGTTCTCATTCAAAACTCCTTAGCCTAGTCACCCTGGCCTTTTGTATTCTACCCCAACCTATCTCCTCGGTCTGATTTCCAGCTTCTCCCCTTCCTGGCCAGGGGTGCCTGCTATTTACCCAAACTTTCCTTGGCAAAATTACTTTCCTCTTTCATAGTCCACTCTTTCCTTAAAGGTACAGTTACACATGCACCCTACCTCCATCGCTAGAGCTTTGACTAAATTCCCAATGAGAGGTCCTCTTTTCCTACTAAGTCTGAGCCTCTTTTGTTATAGTAATTACAGTGTGTTTTCCGAAGAGTGATGGGTATGGCTCAATGGTTAAGCATGAGGTATCCAGAGCCAGACAAAATTGGGTTTCAATCCTGGTGCTTCCATTTTCTGGTGGTGTGATTATTATGAGAAAGTTGCATCACTTTTCTGAGCCTCAACCTCAGCATTTATAAAGTGGACATGATAATAGTATAATTTCCTTATCCAAAAATCCTGAGGCAATGAGAGTTTTGGAATTCAGAAAATTTGGGATTTTAAAAGGTGTAGTACAAAATACTCTCAGGGACCCAGGATAGGGATTGTAAGTAAACGTCTTGGTATTTCTATAGTGGGAAAAAAAAAAAAGAATAATTACACAAAGTGGAATAAAATGACAAATAGCCTCATGTCAGTTCATGAAAAAGTTCAGGTCAGCTTTTGCTGCCAAATTAGTTATGAAAAAATGATATGAACTAACTCTGAGTTTTTTAAGTTTTGTATTTTAGAATTGTGGAAAAAGGATTGTGGACCTGTGAGGATTAAACAAAATAAGTATAACACTTAACATACCGGCCGCATACTAAATAATTAAAGAAAATAAGCTATTTTTATCATGGTCACTTTGTAGATACTAAGTAAATAATGTTTAACTTAATGAAAGACATCATCTCATTGCTCTGACTATGACATCCAGTCACATAAATAAATATAAAACCTTATAAATGGCTAAGTATTCTAAAGATTAGACCTGAATTTCTCCAAATAAATTTTGCAGTCCGAGCCACCAAGAGGCAAAATAGATCAAAATGAAGTCACATGGATTTTCTATAGGGAAGATTAGATTACTTCATTTGTCATGACAATCAAAAAACATGACCAGCTTTCTGACAGGGTAGGAAAATAATGCAGTTGGGATGAAGAGCACTACCTACAACCTGGCAGGAGCGAAAGCAAGGGCAAGACAGAGGCATTTGACCCAGGGGTCATGTGAAGCCAAACTGGAAACTGAGGGAAAGCAGCTGACTCCTGGGTGGGATGAGTACTTTGGTGGCACGAGTTGGTGGTCTGAGGGCAGTCACCCTCCAAATTCAGCCAGCACAATCAAGACTAATTGGTCTTTGTCGACAGCCTCAATGCAGGCCCCAATCTGAATAGATGTCCTTCTCTTAGGCGGACACCCATAAGAGTATTCAGCACTTGTGAGTAATTTGGCCAAGCCTAACTTGAAGCAATAAAACCTTTAGAGCCCTTCCAGGATCTTCTTTCTACAAGGAAGAAAGATCCTGAAGGCAGGTTAGAAGAGCTTGTCTTCCCTCAGCAGGGGTAAAAGCCTCAATGGACAGCTTCTGGGATAGTCATACAGATGAAGGCAGAAGAGATCCCTTAGGAGAAAAATGAGCTGTCTTATAAATTGGCTGAGATATGGTTTATTGAATGGCAGGTCACTTCGCTTGGATGATCAGCCATTTGTTATATGTGACTAGAGGCCTCTGGGAATCAGGGACTGGGAATGTGAAAGGAATCAACAGGAGTTCTGGCCCAAGGGAAATATGTTCCAGTATAAATTCATTAATTAACTCCTCTAAAATCTGCTTTTGTCTTTTAACCTCAAGGCCACTCCTGAGTTCAAGATGGTCCCAAAACGTGAACCAGTTCTATAAACAGGCCACAGAGCCTACTAAGAGCTAGCTAGTGTAGGGTCTTTGCTCCTGCAATAGTCTCAGAAAGGCAGTCATAGTCAAAGATGCTTCGTTATTACATGAGGCAGGTTGGATTTATTCTGAAATGATGGTCTTATATCTAAAGATATGCCTGGAAAGTCATGAGCCTGGATGCTACTGTTGCAGGTTCAGCAACTGTATATGAACCTAGCCACCATGGGGTCTAGTCAATTATCTTAGTGATGCTGCCGCTGTCAAAAACAATTTCAAAACACCTTCTGGGGGACTGCCTCCAGAGTTTGCACTATATTCTTAAGAATAGCTGCAGTGATGACAAAACTCCATATTTGCAGGGTGAATTTGATGCTCAGATAGAAGATATGTTACCCAATGACAATAACTAAGTAGGTAGCTCAGGAACTACTATTGAAGAATAATGAACAAGTATTGCTTTTCTTTAGTGGATAACCCTGAAGGGAAAGTAATGAACTTTTATTCAGCTCCCACCATGTGCCAGGTATTTTTATATGACCCTTATCTCCTTTTTTTTTTTTTTAAATAACCACCTTGAGGCAGATATCATCACTCTTATGTAGAAAACAGGGCTCAGGGAAGTCAGGTAACTTCTGCAAAGTCACACAGCTTATTAGTGGGAGAACTGAGATTGACATCCTTTTCTTCTATTTGTCTGCAAAGCCGATGAATGCTCTTTCCATTATAGTACATTGTCTCCTTTGAAAGTCATTAAAATGGGAAAAAAAGAGTGAGGCTTCTAACCTTGATACACTCACAAAACTGATCATTTTCACACCAAACAAAGGAAGCTGTATATACTCATAAAAGTTTTGTTTTGATATAGAAGAGTTCCAGGAATGTTAGGAATGAATCAGACATTTGTAAATCAAATGGGAGAAAAATGTTTGCAAAAGATACTTCTGATAAGGGGCTAATATCAGAAATATATAAAGAACTCATACAACTCAATAACAAAAAAACAAACAATTCAATTAAAAAATGGGCAGAGAACCCGAGAGACACTTTTCCAAGTGAGATATCACCTCACACCTGTAAGAATGGCTATTATCAGAAAAAAAAACAATAAATAATATGTGTTGGAGAGGATGTGAAGAAAAGGGAACGTTTGTACACTGTTGGTGGGAATATAAATTAGTGTAGCCACTATGAAAAACAGTATGGAGGTTCTTCAAAAAGTAAGAATAGGACTACCATATGATCCAGCAATACCTCTTATGGATATTTACCTGAAAAATATAAAAACACTTATTTGAAAAGATGTATGCTTCCCTACATTCATTGCAGCATTATTTATAATAACCAAGACATAGAAAAAACCTAAGTGTCCATCAATATATGATTGGATAAAGAAGATATGATATATATGTTCTCGATCATAACAAAAGATGAAGTATTGCCATTTGCAACAACATGGATGAATCTTGAGATTATTATGCTAAGTGAACTAAGTCACATGGAAAAGGGCAAAAAAACATGATTTAATTTATATGTGGAATATAAAACACAAGATAAAAAACAAACCAACAAAACAAATAAGAATGAACTCAGACAACAGAATGATGTTTCCTAAAGGGGACAGAGTATGGGGGGAGTGAAAAGTGAGTAAAGGGTAGAAGTGAGTAAAGGAGGGACTTTAGGTTGTAGGTTGTGAGCACACAGAGTACACAGATGTTGAATTACAATCCTGTACACCTGAAAAATTACATAATGTTATTAACCAGTTACTCCAATAAATTTAATAAAAAATAATTTGAATTCTAAAGAAGAGCTTGTTATTTAATGGGAATTATTATATAAATGTGATAACTGATGGAAATGACTTATTTTTCCTAAAATAATTTGTATTTGAACATCCAAGTAAAACTTGCAGTGGTAGTGGTCCCCAAACTGTTTATATTCTAGTTGTGAAGATAGACTCCCCCACCAAAATCAAGTTAAACAAATAAAAAAGCAAGTAAACAGATAACTGTAAGTTGTGATGAGGCCAATGAAGAAAACAGGTTAAAAAGCTGAGGCACAGAATAATATGGGCACTTACTGCAGGCTTCTCTAAGGCAATGACAGGATGACAGGACAGATATATGAAGACATGTGAAAGAAAAGAATTTTGGACAAAGTAAGAATTTTGGACAAAGTGTGCAAAGGTTCTGAGGCTGGAAAGAGCTTAGTATATTTAAGGAATAGAAAAAATGCCCAATGTTATGGGAATATGGTAAATAAGGGGAAGCAGTGGCATGAGAGGAAATAGAAGAGAAGGTTAGAAGTAGATCATGCAGAGTTTTCTAAACTGTGGTAAAGACTGAGTTCCATTATAGATGAAATAGGGAGCCATCAGAGGGTTTTAGGCAGAAGGATAACATGATATGATATTCACTGAAGGTAGATCAGTGGTTGCAGTTGTGGAGACTGGATTGAAGGAAAGCAAGAACAGAAAGAGGGAAGACCTTCATTGTAGGCGTATAGTAAGGTGATGATTGTGACTTGGGCTAAGGTAGATATGGAGAAAGAAGGATGGTGGACTTTTTCTAAATATATCCCATATATTTAGAAATAGATGAAATGGACTTCCTAATGAAATGGATGTGGGACCTGAGGGAAAAAGAGGCTCAAATGACTTGGTGAGTGGTGGTGCCATTCATTGAGCCAAGGAAAATTGGAAAAGGAACAGTATGTTGGGGAAAAGTCATCAGTTCGGTGTTGGACTTGCTATGTTTGAAAAGCCTTTTAAATATCTAAATGGAGATGCCAGTTAAGCAGTTGGAGATGTGAATCTGGCCTAAAAGAATAAATTTAGGAGTCATCAACATTTGTTGTTATCTATAGTTATGGGATTTCATGAGATTATCCAGGGCAAGTGTGTATATAGTAAAAAGAAGATGGACACAGACTAAACTCTGAGGTTCTCCAGCATTACGAGGCTGAGTAGAGGAGAGGGAGTCAGCAAGGAGACTGGGAACCATGTAGAAGACAGAAGAGAGAGCATTGATTGCTGATGTAAATTGCATGACTCCCAGGGCTCTAGGATAATGGGATTGGGACTACTGTCCACTATTACTGTGGATAGACCTCAATGGTTCTTGTAAAGTCACAGTGCCTAGCTTTTGTGCTTGACAATCAGTACTGCACCCTGGCTTAGGATTATTGATCCTAGGGGTCAGGTCCTCTGCCAAATAACCTGAAAAGCTCTATAGACTGTTAGTATACCTTCCTGGCACTCTGAACATTGGGTTGCCAGGACAGGAAGCTGCCTTTACTTCCCACAGGCAACACTGATGACTGTAGACAAAGCCACAGCCTGGGAACTTACAGCCAAGCAAGACCTAGCAACCCACAGGTAGCACAGAAAGTGAGTATTCAGAAGACCCACAAGGCTTGCCTTCTAACCTCATTGATGAATTCATCATGCAACCAAATAAACTGTATAATATTCGCTTAATGTCTGTCTTATGTACTAAACATGTCCCCCTTGAAGCAGTAATCATTTTCTGAGTTATTCTCCACTTCATTCTCAATGCCTACATAGTGTCAGCTCATGATGATTAATTAACTTATGAACCATTTCAGCAATGAGGGTCCAGAGACCACTATTATTAGGGGTCTCCATGTAGGTATCAGCCCTAGTAGCTATAAAGGCAGCCAGAACACATTTATTCACAATGTTTAGGAGAAGAAAAGTGAACCTATAGAGTTGAGATTGGGGTTGTCCTGGTACCATAAGGCTTGAGTATTTTCCAATGGGTCTCAGCCTGTGTGCTCACATGTACAAGGTCAGATTTGTCAATGTTAGAACAGAGCCAACCATTTGTATCCACACTTGGCTGGGGACATCAGGATAGGCTTCTCTCAGTTGATTGTGCTCTTTCCCTGCTTCCACATCAGCCCAGCCTGTGTGGGGCAGAATCTGGCAGCCACCAGATATAGCAAGTGGTTAGCTAGCTTTGGATGTGTATACAGCCACATATTGGCCTTGATTGCCTCTTTGTTAAAGGAGAGCAACTCATTAAAGAGTAGGGACTGCACAGAAGCCCATCTCAAAGCTAGCTACTCCAACAAAGAGGGTCCACAAAATGTCCTCATTCCAGGGCAAGGCGTTTGCTTGACAGCTGGGAGTCTGGGGCATAGCACCTGGCCAACCTCTCCCTGGCAGAGGTGGTAAGTAGCTCCTGTGGGGTATTTACACACCATGAGAGATATCAGAACTCCTGTTTGGCTTTCCTGCAGACACTGCTCAGCATCCTATGTCTCCACTGTCACAGTCACTTAGGAAACCTAAAGTACCATTTGATCTATTTAACACAAGAGTCACTGGTCACTGGCGGTCATGAAAGTGTCTAAGTATATGAAAAAAGTTAGGTAGCCGGACCTAGTGGTTAAGAGCATGTGCTTTGGAGCCAGACAGAACTGGGTTCAAATCCCGATTCTACTATTAGTCGTCAGGCTATGTGGCCAAGGGCTAATTTTTTAACCTTTCCAGCTTTGGTGAATTCATGTTCAATGGAGAACAATAGTTGCATGTACCTCCCAGTATTGCTGGGAGGGTGAATGACATAATGCATGTATAGAATTCAACATGAGACCTGACATATAGTAAATGCTGTAAAAGTTTTATGTTATTATTATTATAAAAGCAGCAGCAGGCATAGTGGTCAGGAGCCAGTCTGTTGCCAATTTGCATATGCTTCAATCCTGTCTCTGCTTCTAACTTGCTGTGTGACCTTGGGCAAGTCATTGAGCCTCTCTGAGCCTCAGTTTCCCTATCTATAAAATAAGGATAATAAATGTTCCTACCTCAACAGGTTAAATA
The DNA here is from genome assembly GCA_028627145.1 of Eidolon dupreanum. Taxonomy (NCBI): domain Eukaryota; kingdom Metazoa; phylum Chordata; class Mammalia; order Chiroptera; family Pteropodidae; genus Eidolon; species Eidolon dupreanum. The sequence continues at coordinate 87,638,471 of CM053505.1, read as the reverse complement.
AGTATGTTCCAAATAGATTTAAGTAGATGCGAATGGGTTGGGGGAAAACAAAAGAAAAAAGAAACGGAAACAGCCCAATGGAAAATAAGTTTGGGAATCATTGCAAATTATCTGTCCTTAGAGACTCACAGCACTCTTAGGCATGTGATTAAAAGCTCTAGCAAGTCCCGCAGTAAAGCAAACTTTTTAATGTTACATAACTCCACGTTTCTTCAAATTACATAATCTAGAACACCTTTTCATGTCACATATATTAACACCTGGTAGACGAATACCCAGAAGCTACTTGAAACAATGCCCAACACAAAGTAAGTTTTCAATAAATGTTAACAATCAATGCACCCATCCCTCGATTTACTTGCTATTTTTTATGAGTTTTTTTATACGTGGTAAATATTTCCCCTGTTTATGCGGACTTTTTATACGTGGTTTCCATTTACGCAGTCTCATTTTAAGTGGTTCTTTCTTTTTCATTTCCATTATTAGTGATTACTCTTTCTAAAAAACAATAGCTTATCTTGGCAATGTACAAAGAATTAATACTTACTAACACACAATTATTAATGACCTCCCCATTCATTGGATAACAAATTTAAAAAGCATGGGTGACTACTGATATTTCTCGGGATTGGTTTTACAAATGTTTTGCTGTAGAGGCTAAAAATTATGTGAAGGAAAAATGTTTGCCTTTTAAAATACCAGATAATGCACCTGGTCATCCACACAATTTAGAACATCCAAATATAAATGTTGTATATTTGCCACCAAATACAACTTCCTTGATCCAACCTTTAGAACAAGGTATTATTTCCACCTTTAAAATTAATTATAATAAAGAGAATTTTAAAGACATTTTTAATAAACTTGAAGATAATGAATCACTTACAGTTACAGAAGCCTGGAATAAACACAATTTTAAGTTATATCAAGAATATTGCTTTAGTTTTGAGTGATATAAAGCTGTCAACTTTAAATGCTTGCTGGAAAGCAAGATGTACAGAAGTGGTTGTACCAGGGAATATGTTTCCAACAATGAAAGAGGGATTAATTGACATTATTAATTTATTAAATAAATTTGAAAAAGAAGGCTCTGACCATTTGAATGTAGATGATATTAATGAATTACAGGTTGATCACGAATTAACTGATAATGAATTAATTCACTTAATATCTGAAGCTCATCCTGCCAATGAATATGTCAGTGACCTTGAACCAGTTTCATTCACTGCAGAAAATATTTACAAAGCTCTTTGATTGGCCACAGAACTGGAAAACTGCAATTCTAGATATCAGTCCAAACATGCAACAAGCCTTAAAATTTTGAAAAGATTTTTTAAAATGTTGCAGTGAATATTGAGGAATTTATGAAAACTTAGCAAAAGGTGGGGTTGGAAAAAGATCATCCAAAAACATAAAGATAAATAATGAAACTGAAGCAGTACTTCCAAATATTTGAGTCATGAAGATAGTGACTCTGTGCCAATTAAAAAGAGAAGGTTGATTGCTTTAGATTACAGTACAGACACCAAGAGTGAATAAAATTTATGTTATTTTTCTGAATTTTCATTAGAATTTTTTGTGAAAATATAAAATAAATATTTTTATGATTTATATTGGCCTATTTCTTTAGTATTTGTCTCGTACTGGTGGACTTTTATTTACATGATTTTCTTCCGTGTATAAAAAAGATGTGTGGAAGAGATAATCCATATAAATCGAAGGACAGGTGTATTTATTATTATGCATTAATTCACTGGGAAGATGGTGCCATAAATGAGTCAAGGTCTTTGGTTTTCTCTAGTAGATAGGCATCTTCAGGCTGCATGGGGGAGAATAGATGGAGCTCTCTCAATCGCTTATCAGAAATGAATGCATTGTGGACAATCACATAAGTCAGTTACAAATCGGAGTCCTTAGAAGCTTATCCTTCTTTTCCTTAACTCTTTATTATTCAGGCTTTTGAAGTACCGGTAATTTGCATCTAAGGTCAATGGAAAAGACACAGAGGCTAGACATATGTCCTGCTCCCATTCCTACTTGAAGTGCTCAAGCATTAATCCCTTCACCCCACCCACCCTACCTCACCTGTATATACATGTCACACAGTCACCTCATATCTTCACCTCAGCAGGAATGGTAGTGAATATTATAAAGAGGGTATCTATATAGAAGGAAAGCACTGGCCTGGGAATCAGGAGACCTGGGTTTTACTCTGGCATGGCAAGTAACTAGCTCTATAACTGTAGAGAAAACCCATGCCAAGCCCACCTCTTTGGGCTCATGCTCTAGTCCCAGTAAATTGAGGGATTGACCTAGATAATTTCCAACTTCTTTCTTGCTCCAGCATAAACATTTGAAGTGGACAAAGATGTTCATTCCTACTTTTTAGAACAGAAGACAGGTCTAGAGAGGTTGATTTTCTCAAGATCACACTAATAGTTAATGGCAGATCTAAAAGCAGGCAAAGTCTCTGATGTCCAGTCTTCCCACCAGAGAGCTGTAATGTTCTCCCGAAATCCCCTTGTATTCTAGGAACTCCAGAAACCAAGTGTGTAAACAGGTCACTAAAATACAAGCTAAAACAAACAAGTCAGAACGTACACTCTCTGAGTCTTAAAGCAATCTCTAAAACTGCCAAACAGGTTCATTTTCGAGTCTGCATTTACTCTTTCATGTTTGTTCATCTCTTCTATGTGGGGTCCCTTCTCATTCCTTCTTTTTTCTTAACAGGCTCTATATGTTTTTCTCTCCTGTTACTTAATCTCTCCTTCTTTCCAAGGCTCCAAATTGAAAAAATAAAAGACTTTCATGCTGTTACAAGGTATGTCTGTTGCCTAGGTTTCACACCTGAAATTGAATGGCCTTTCTTTCTTGTCCTTTGACTGGGAGCCTCATTTTCTCTAATGCAGTAGTTCTCAAACTTGAGTGTGTGTTCAGAATCACCTGGAAGGCTTGGTGAAAAACATATTGTTGAGCCCTACCCCCACAGTTTCTGATTCTGTAGATCTGGGGTGAGGCCCAAGATTTTACATTTTTCACAAGCTCCCACATGATGCTGATAGTGCTGGTCCAGGGACCACACTTTGAAAACCTCTGCTCTAATGAAAGAATTCAAAATTGTCACCTTTATGTTTCTACCATCACAGCCTAGTGCCAATGGAAAGTCAGCTGCAAATAGCCTTAGCTTGAAAGAAGCTTTTTGCTTGGAATCAGAAACAAAAAAGTGCCATTTATTTGGAGGAAAACATACAAAATTGATTTGCTCTGATTATACTGAATGACAAGCATTATGTTCATGGCACATTACTAATTCAAAGCTAATGAGTATTCTGGAGCTTTAATAATGAGCCAGAGATGATGTAAATAACCACAGCCTTGTGTATGAGAGATGACATCTAGGAAAGTCCAATGGCATTTTTCTCCTCTCTGATCAAGAATATTCCTTGTACTCAGTTCCATATACTTATTTCGTTTAACACTTATAATTATGTGACAAAGGTAGAGTTATAATTTCCAGATCTCTTGAGTCTCAGTTTAGCATTCTTTCTATTATTTGAATGGAGGAAGGTGGAACAAAAGTACTTGCAAATGTTAAGAATTTGGAAGACTATTGTGGGTGAATAAAGTGAAATGTCCCATCTTTAAGTTATCCTGGTCTAAAACATAGAGACATCCAATGCCTTACCAAAGAAGGGGTAGGGAGTGCAGTGAGAGTAATCCATCCTAGTGTAGGTGATAAAGAGTGTATTTTTCTGCTAGAGAATTTAAAAGCAACAATAAATTGATTGCAAGTTAAGAAAAAAAAGAATACTCCTTGTTTGGATTGTGCTTTGCATTCAAATCACCTAGGAATGAAGTGAGCTGAGAAGGAGTCTGCATGGTATATGAGGTGTGAAAGAGGTCTTGGGATCAAGGAAGCCAAGTTTTCTGGTACTGACTAGCTGTGTGACTTTGGCCAGTCCTTTCCCCTCTCTGAGCCTTCTCTTACAGCTGTAAAATGAACTCACTGAAAGCAAATGTTCCATGAGGATTTTAAGAGGCATTCCTAGTTTGGGAGAAAAAAAAAAACAAGAAAACAATTCAATGGAAACTTTTGGGGAATCACTTCATTGTATATGTCCTCCTTCGAATGTCACAGTGTACCTTGGCATAGTAAAGGCTCTGAGAAGTCCTGAAGTAACACAGCCCTTTAATGTTATTTAATGCAATATTTCCTCTAAGTATATGAGCATAACACACCTTTTAACATGATTAACACCTGATAGACCAGCACTCCAAAGGCAACAGTAATTCCTGGGTGATCTCTGAGAGCACTTTCAACTTGAATAGACACTGGGTCTAGGAGCTGTTTGTCAAAAATTGTAACTTACATCTCAGAGATTGAAGAATGCCTGTGACATGGGGACAGCAGGGACTCCTACCAGTCCAGGGCTCTCTTAGTATCTGGAACTTAGGTAAAGACTCTTGTAGGTATGAGCCCTTTCTCACAGTAAGAACTATGCCCTTGTAGTGCTGGATTCCATGTATCAAGACGCTGCACTAGCTTTCTGAAGCTTTTAGGTAGGACTTCAGACTCACGCCTTCACTGGGTGCTGAAGAGGGGCTGAAGTACTTCTTGCTGGTAGGCTGCTCTTTCACTGTGACTTCATCTAAAGTACCTGGGGTTTTCTCACTCACTCTCCACCTTTTCTGTGGTTTCTTCCCATTTTCACAGGTCCCTAAACCCTATGCAGCTTCAATTTCTCCTACCTCTCCAGCATGAATGACTTTGATATTTCATCCAGCTGATCTCTTAAAATCACTACCATAGCCATTGAACACAGCTGTAAGTTGAGATTTTAGAGGTGGGAGGGTGACCTCACATGTGTACAGTGTTTCATAACTACACATCACTTTTCAATATCATGTCTCAAAATATTCTTTTAACTTTTCAAAGGATTATTATTAAGGTATGTTTGACACATACGGGAACTGGTGCCCAGAGTGAACTAGAGATTTGTTCAGAATTATATAATCAGTGAATAGCAGAGTTGGAACTTGATCCCAAACCTTCATACTCCCAAGTTCATGTTTTCTTCTCTGAGGATGTCTGTACAAAGCATTTTGAGTGCCCCAGAGCTCTGTCCTTGAACTTTATTTCTCTATCTCCACTTACTCCTCAGATGAGTTCATCTAGTCTATGGCTGTAAACACCAAATACAAGCAGATGACTCCCACATTTTAGTTCAGGCACTGACCTTTCCCCTGATGTCCAGACTCCGATATCCAACGACCTGATTAACTAAACTGGTCCCAACCTATACCTCTCATTACCACTACCTTAAACCAAATTTTCTACAGTTTTCTCTGTTTTCAGCAATGACAACTCCATCCTAGTCGTTTAGGTCTACGAATACTTAGAGTTCCCCTCCAGTCCTTACTTTTTAACACATCCCCATTCATACTATCAACAAATCCTCTTGGTTCTTTCTTCAAAATATACCCAGAATATGACTACTTCCTACCATCTCAACTGCTATCAACCTATTCAACCTCCACTGCTACCAACTTTTGGATGTCTGGTGTCCATTATCTTTTACTTAGATTGTGCTGAAAATGTCTTAACTGGTCTCTCAACTCTTAGTCTTGCCACCACCTCAATCTATTCTCTACCCAACAGCCAATGATCCTACTAAAACATAAGCCAGATTATGTTACTGCACTGTTCAAACTCCTCCAATGATTTCTCATCTCATTCAGAGTAAAGCCTTTCAGAGGGCTCTTTCAGGGGGCCCTACTTATTTGGCATTTTGTTACCTCTATGACTTCTCATATCACTCTCCATTGAACTCACTCTGCTCCAGCCACATTGGCCTCCTTTCTATTTTTCAAAAATACCAGACACATTCCTGCCTCAGGATCTTGTTTCTGCTACCTGGAACACTTTTCTCCCAAATATCATATGGTTTGTTCCATAACCTCTTTACAGATCTCCACTCAAATGTCACTTGCTCAGTGAAATTTCCCCTTATCATCCTAACCATCTCCCTTCTCTGCTATTTTTCTTCATAGCATGTATCACCATCTAACATATTATGTATTTCACTTATTCGTTTATTGTCTGTCTCTCTCCACTAGAATTGAAACTCCAAAAGAATAGGAATATTTATGTTCTATTCATTACTTTATTCCCCAATGCCTGAAACACTACCTGGCACATAGTGGCCTTCATTAAATGATTGTAGACTGAATTAATTCCGGGAAAATATCTTTTGAAGCCCTCTGCAATCTCTAATTGACTAGCACCTCTGGCACTGAAACTTGACATTATGGGGCTATTGAAAACCCACCCTCTCATAGCATTATTTACAGTAGCTAAGATATGGAAGCAATCTAGGTATTCATTAATAGATGAATGGATAAAGAAGAGGTGGCATATGTATATATGTATGTATGTATGTATGTATGTATGTATGTATGTACATACACAATGGAATATTACTCAGCAACAACAACAAAAAAGACTGATATCTTGCCATTTGTAACAACATGGATGGACCAAGAGCGTGTTATGTTAAGTGAAATGAGTCAGACAAAGACAAATATTATGATTTCACTTATATGTAGAATCTAAAAATAACAACAAAACAAACAAACTGAACAAAACATAAACAGACCCACAGATACAAAGAACAAACTGATGGTTGCCAGAGGAGAAGGGATGGGGGATGTGTGAAAAATATGAAGGTGAATAACAGGTATAAACTTCCAGTTACAAATTAAATAAGCCCTGGGGATGTAAAGTACAGTATAGAGAATATAGTCAATATTGTAATAACTTTGCATGGGGACACATGGTTACTAAATTTATCATGCTGATCACATCGTAAGGTACACCAATGTCAAGTTACTATGTCGTGCATCTGAAATTAATATTATATGCCTATTATAGTACATTTTTTAAAAAAATTAGTTTATGTTTGTTAAATTCTAGTCAATTCATAGACTAGAGCATTTATTTAGAGCATTTACATTCCCAACAACATTGCACAAGGGTTTCCTTTTCCAGGCACTGAACAAATAACCCAAGAGGCTCCAGTCTTAATATTCAGCTATAGTATTTGCAGTTCATCAGGTCATACTTTTGAACCCCCACAGAGCTTCTCCTTGTTAAGTATGTCTGTTCCAGTAAGTATCTCTTTTGGATTTTGCATACCTAGAAGGAAGTCCAGTGTTCACATTCTATCATGATTAATGCAGTTTATAAATTTATTATTGCACTGAATATATGATTTGTGCTAACCTGAGGCTTATGGCATTGACTTTGCAGGAATTTACTACCATGTTACTGATTTTACGGCAGCAGCAGTATCCTCATTTTGGTAGTAATGTATTGTGGTGATTTCCATGCAAGATTTAGTCAAAATGAAAAATATGTACATCCTTGTATTTTAAAATGTTATCTAGTCTTTAGAATTCAACTGTCTTCTCACTTTTATGGTCTTTTTTGGAGGGGTACTTTTCACTGAGGTATAACTGACATATAACATTACATTAGTTCCAGGTATACAACACACTTATTCGATATTTGTATATATTATCAAAGGATCACAGTAAGTTTCATTAATATTCTTCACCGTACATAGTTACAATTCTTTTGGTGATGAGAACTTTTAGGATTTACTCTTTTAGCAACTTCCAAATATACCATATAGTATTATTAACCATAGTTGTCATGCTGTACATTACATCCCCATGACTCATTTTATAACTGAAAGTTTGAACCTTTTGCTCCCCCCTGTCCCCACCTTGGACAATTATCTATCTGTTCTCTGTATCTATAAGCTTGTTTTGGTTTTGTTTTGCTTTTGATTCCACTTAGAAATGACATACAGTATCTGTCTTTCTCTGTCTGACTTATTTCATTAGGATAATGCCCTCAGGGTCTATCCATGTTCTTGCAAATGGCAGGGCTTCATTTTTTTGTATGACCAAATAATACTCCATCATATATACATATATGGCATTTTCTTTATCCATTCATCTGTCAATGAACACTTAGGTTGTTTCCATATCTTGATTGTAAATATTGCGCCAATGAACATAAGGGTGCATATATCTTTTCAAATTAGTGTTTTTGTATTCTTCAGATAATTACCCAGAAGTAGAATGGCTGGATCATAGGTAGTTCTATTTTTAATTCTTTGAGAACTCTCCATACTATTTTTCCTAATGATTGCACCAATTTACATTCCCACTAACATGCACAAAGGTTTCCTTTTCTCTGCACCCTCTCCAACAGGTTATTTCTTGTTTTTTGGTCACAGCCATTCTAATATGTATAAAGTGATATCTCATTGTGGTTTTGATTTGCATTTCCCTACCAGTTAGTGATGGTGAACATCTTTTCATGTGCCTGTTAGCCATCTGTATGTCTTCCTTGGAAAAATGTTTATTCAGATCCTTCATCCATTTTTAATCAGGTTGTTTGTTTTTTGTTGTTGTTAAGTTGTATGAGTTCCTTATATATGTTGGATATTAAACTCTTACCAGAAAGATCATTTGGAAATATCTTCTTCCATTTTGTTGGTTGCCTTTTTTGTTTTGTTGATAGTTTTCTTTGCTGTGCTGAAACTTTTTAGTTTGATGTAGTCTCATTTGTTTATTTTTGTTTTTGTTTCCCTTGCTTTGGAGTCAAATACACAAAACATCAGTAATACTGATGTCTAGAAGCTTAGTGCCTATGTTTTCATCTATATATATATATATATATATATATATATATATATATATATATATATATATATTATTGTTTCAGGTCTTATATTCATGTCTTTAATCCATTTTAAATTGATTTTTGTGTATGGTGTAAGACAGTGGTCTAGTTTCACTCTTTTACATGTAGCTGTTCAGTTTTCTCAACATCATTTATTGAAGAGACTTTCTCTTCTCCATTGTACATTCTTGGATCCTTTGTAATAAATTAGTTGTCCATATAGATGTGAATTTATTTCTGCAGCTTGCCTTACTTTTAATTTTCATTATTTTTTGCCTAGACTATTGAAATAGTGATCTATTTGGTCTCCTCATGTTAGTCCAATCCTGGGTCCTCTTTTACTCATGCTATAATTTACATCTGATTGTGTTGCCCCTTTTAAAAAATCTCTGATGATTTTTCACTACCCACAGAAAGAGGTTCAAACTTCTTCATATGGTACTAAAAGCTTTTTGTGTTATGGCCCTGACCTCCCTTTCCAGTTGCCATAACCAGCCTATTTTTGGAGTCCTAGGATGTGCCATGAACTATGACCTGTTTGTCCCAACTCATGTTATTTCTTCCACCTGTAATATTAGAAGTCATTTCCCCAAACCCCCATCACCACACATAGATTTTCCATCTGGAGAATTCTTATTCATATGTCTAGGAAAGATGTCACCTCCTCTGTAATGCTCTTCCTTGATTGCCATAGGAAGAATCAATCATTTTCTTCTCCAGGGTCCACATATCTAAGTATTTAATTCGGGGCACATGGTTTTATAGGTAATTGAGTATCTGTTTCTTCCTAATGAACTGTCGTAATCCTGAGGGCTGGGAACATGTTCATTTTCTGAGGAAGAATACTCTGGACTAGGCTCTGTGGAATGGCAGCAGGGACAGAGATGAGAAGGACAGTCAAAAGGGAAATTCTGAGCAATACAGAGGTAATCACAGTACCATTTGATATGGACTGGGATAGAGGGATGTGCAAAGTGCTATTAAATATAGATAAGGAAGAATTTAACTCTTCTGGGTAAGGATAAAAGTGAAAGAGATTAGGGAAGGCCTCACAGAGGGTGTTCCATTTTTACTAGAGGCATTTGTCCTAGAAGTAGGGAGGAGAAATGGTGATAACATTTTAGAAGAAGCAAAGTCCCAGAGGTCTTTAAACATATAGAGGGGAAATCTCAGCCCAAGGACAGGTGGAATTAAAAAACTAAATAGCAAAGCTTCAAATTTTATGATACATGTTAACTCCACTAGTGGTTGTTTCCTGAAGTGCTGCGCTAGGAACAATTTTTAAAAATTGAGCTATAATTCATATACCATAAAACACATCTTTTTGAAATGTTCAATTGAATGGCTTTAGTATATTCACAGAGTTATGCATCTATCACCACAATCTAATTTCAGGAGAGTTTCATCACCCCCCGCAAAAGAAATGCCTTACCCATTGTGCAGTCACGTCCCATTCTCTCCTCCTCCCAGCCCTTGTCAACCACCAATGCCCTTTCTGTCTCTATGGATTTGCCTGTTCTGGACATTTCATATAGACAGAATCATACAATATATGTTCTTTTGTGTCTGGCTTCATTCCCTCAGCATAACGTTGTCAAGGTTCATTCACGTTGTAGCATGTATTGCACTTCATTCCTTTTTTTCCCTTCATTCCTCTTCATGACTGCATAATATTCTATTTTATGGGTATACCACATCTTGTTTATTGATTCACCAGTTCTGAGAAGGATTTTGAGGCCAACTCTGATAGCAGAGGGAAGAGAACTGTGGCTGTAGATGTCTGCAAAGGAGCTGGGTGAGAAAGAACTGTGGTGTTTCCCATGTACTACAAGGTTTTCATCCTGTTAATAGAGGAGTGGTTTTGCAATTACTGCTCAATGTTCAGTGTAATTCAAGAAGTTTAACAAACTGATAAAATTGTATACTTGAATAAATATGGTACTTAATAGTTAGAATATCTTCTAAGAGATGTCCAGAAATGTGCAGGATCCTAAGAAGTCAGAGCTAGGAGAATGGGCAGAGATCATATTATCTCCTCTCTTTGTTTTCTCTCTAAAAAATAACCAATGCCTCCGATCACCTTTCTAAAATTACATTATTTCATTTTACACAATAGCCTGGACTTCTGAACACTGGGAGACATTTTAAATTGACCAGGGGAGAATTTCTATAAAGCCCTATTGCAAGTAGAGATCAAAGTAGATGCACTGGGAAATGCAGAGGCAAGAGAACAGAGAAAAGGAATGGTTGATTTGCTTTCTGATGACTTTCTACTTCCTGCCCCAGCGTTCTGTGAGACTCCTAGAATCCATATAATGCTAGCTCAAGTGAGCTTCTATTATTTGCAGCAATATGCCAGAAACTCATGGGAAAGTTTCTCTAGCTCAAATTGTTCAGGCTGAGGAAAGCCCTCCCTTCTTAGACTCAAGTATGTGTTTATCCAAATGACCCAAAGGGACAGGTATTCAGATATATATTCAGAAATGCTTGTTTATCAGTGGTATGTAAAGAATGTTGTTCTCCACTTACAAGATACAGAAATCCTGTCTAAATATCCATGTATCCATCACTGAGCATTCTTAACCTTCTGAATGAATAGAAATTTTATAATATTTGAATGGAGGAAAGTGAATATAACATAAATTCTTTGTTTGAAGAGCTAAAGTACAAGTGAGCCCAAGGTGAAAATTATATACTGATTTGGAAATGCAAAACATTAAACGATTGGGAATATATTGAGAAAAGTAATCTCCATGTAAAAAGCCCCATTCTAACTGGCCTCAGAGCAAAAGCTTATAAAATGATCTTGGTTGTGTGCCCCTGATCAAAATAAGAGGTAAATAAAGACACATAGAAAGATGCACTGACCTCTTAAAAACCAGACTAAAAAGAAACAAAACTACATTAAAAAGAAATAATCTTTATTTTAATGCTAGTAAACTTGGTTTTAGTTTGCTCTCAGCATTTTCAGTTGAGAGTGGAAGTAAGGCAAAACCTAGGCAAACTTTCTCAAAAATAAAACATGCATAGGCCTTCTTCCCTTCTCTGAAAAAAAAAAAAAAGCATCAGTGCTGACTCTATGCAGACACCTGCTACCTGGCACTCTGCCAATTTGCTAACCAACCCTGTGTTTCAGCCTAATTAGCTAAGCACAAGTCATCCAGAATGCATTAATTATTCCTGGTGATTTCCCAAAGTTTCCTACAGGATTATAGGAAAGGTAGACATAATGTTCTTTCATAAGGATCTTTACTAAGGAAACCCCATTGCATACATTCTTGAAAATCCCAGAGACGTCCCTAAAATGCATAACGTCAAAGCTGGAAGGAACCTTCAAGAGTCTCATTATGCAAGCCCTTCATCAAAGGGAGAAACTAGGGTGTTCCACAAGTCTCCAATAAACTATGAGCAGAAAGAAGATAAATATAAAAATGAAAAACGTTTAAATGAAGTTGTTGTTTCAGACACACTGTAGGGACAGAAAATAACTGTAATGGAATTTTTACAAATTAAGTAACAATTCACTTTTTACCTTGGTCACTGGGTACAAAGGGGTAGAATTAGAGGGTGCAGGAACTGATCGTTTCAAATCCTTGCCTGCCATTACTTCTTTGTAGCCTACTTGTGCCTCAGTGTCTCCATTCGTAAACTAGAGAGCAGAGGACTTTGTAAGTTAGCTTCAAGGACATCTGATCGCAAATATAGGTAGCTTTGAATTTGTCTTTGCCCTGGATATGATGGTGCATTTGGTGGGAGGACGTGGCTGATTTTTCTGATGTCAACTCCCAAAGATTAGCAATATGCTTCACAGTAATCTAATTTTACTTCCTAACATGGAGGAATAGAATATCATATAATGACAGCCAAACAACTAGAAAAGATGCACACTTGATATTTTATTCTGATTTCTTCTCTGATATTAATACTAACCATCATTTATTAAGCACCTATAAGTGGAAGACATTGGGTAAAGTACATTCCCTACTTTATTTCATTGAATCCTCCTAGTCGCCTTGTGGAGTAAATTCTAGAACTTTTTTTCTATCTTACAGATGAGGAAAGTGTAGCAGAGAGAGGTGAAGTGACTTGCCCAAGACCACACACATCTGAATGGCAGAATTGGCTGAATTTTTTTCAAAATTTATTAATTTGTTGTTCTGGATTTAATGTATGACTTTTTGTGATCTCTAAAATATGACATTTTAATAATACATTAACACAGAATATTGGCTCAGCAATTTTCAAAATATCTAGAAAGTTAGAATTACTTCCTAAACTATATGAAGGTTGATAGAACCTCAGGGTTTATGCCTAGTGAGGAAGGAAAAATTAGTTTTACATTTATTTATCCCCTACATTACTAGGCTACAGGCATATCCAAGGTACACATACGAGGCTCTCATGTGCATTCTCCCACTTAATTACCAGCAGAACCAGATAAGATGTCATCATTCATATCCTGTAGATGAAGAATCAGGATCAGAGTTCATGTCACTTGCCTGAGATCATGTAGCAAGTAAGAGGCAGGGTGGTGATTTAAATGCGAATTTCTGACTCCAAGTTCATGTCCTTTCCACTATACTCCGCTGCCTTTCATGCACCCATATTACCTGCATGTAAACTACCATATGTCCCTACAAGCACTGCCTACATACACTAGGTTCTTAATCCAGTGGTTGCTTGAATAGAGAATGAACAATTACTATGTGACATAGGCAGTGTTTTGGGTACTTTACAGGTTTCAAACTACTTTTAGTCTTATAACAACACTGTAAGGTTGGTTCTAATATTTTAATTTTACATATGGAGAAAGGAAGGCTTACAGAGGTTCAATAACTTCCAAAAGGCCATTCTACCAGGAGATGGTTTATCATTTGCCAAGTTCTGACTCTTAACTTTTAGTATTCTATACAAGTCATAAAAAGGAATCTCTCTTTCTTTGGCATCCCCCTGATGGCCAGAAGGAAGACAAGAAAGGAAAAGAACCACTAAATACAAAAGGTGTATTTCTGCTCTTAACAGAATGGGGGGAATGAGGGTGGACAGGGGCAGAAGTAGAGGGAGCACAGCACCCAGAAGTCAGTCAAACCAAAGTTCCACAGAGTGTCTCAGTGGCAGAACAGAGGATTTTTGTGCCATCTTTCACCAGTAACAGATGGTGGTCTTGTCTAATCCTTTTTTGTGGCCTTCATTGCTCACTTTAGAAAAGAGAAGTTAGGGGAGCAGAATGTCTGTTTCTTTAAGTCAACATGAATTTCATCGAAAGTACAAGGAAAGTCTCCTCACTGCAACCAAGTAGCAGATTGGTCTGCAATTCAAAAACTCACTCATTTGAGGTTATTCCCTATTTCATTCCTGTCACTTCTTTCAATTTCATTCCTGATTTTTGTGAAAAATTCTGTTAATGAGAATGCCAACCTCTGCTCTTATTAACTCATGAATATTGGCTAGGCAGTAAGCATGACAAGAGAAAAGAGGTGGTTTACAGAGATCTCAAAGGCAGCAAACAGTACTGTCCTCATCAAATTGATCGGTGTTGGATTTAATTATACAAATATAACAACTTGGTGGCCTTTCATAGTACTTTCCCTAAGGATTGTTGGGTCAGAAAGCCAATTCATTCCATTCCTTGATTGCTTTAGACTATTACAAACTGCTCCCATGAGAAGTGCAGGGAATCAGTTATGATCTTTTGTCTCTCATCCGAGGTACATAAAAATCACTGTTCTAATGAATGAACCACAGATTTCCCCCTGATTTCACTCTCAATTCCTCAATTATGTGACTGTTACCATGAATGCTGCTGAGACTTAACAGATGGAGGCTGCCCTTGAAAGAGGCCAAAGGACCATGGAGGCTCATAAATGATAGCACTGCCCCCCTAACATCTGGATGAGCACTTAGCTCCTAATTCCTATCATAGCCCAGCTTCCCTTGGCTCTCTGGCCAGGAACCAACACAAGAGTGTGCCTTCTGGAAAGCAGAGATGTTCATTGTGCTCTGATAACTCTCTTCCAATAGCTGACCATGGACACTTCTGTTCTCCTATCTACAAGTACATCAGTCGTCCATTGCATAACTAACCACACCCGTGGTGTGACCAATTCATAGCTCTGCAGTTATGATTCATTTGTGCTCACTGTCCACATGGAGCTAAATGCACAAAGTAAGTAAACAGATATACATCTTTGCCCATAGAGACTAGGATTAGGGTCTGAGACCTGCATAACCCTTAGGGTAGTTTAGGATGCATAGGAGGAAGGGGTTGTCTCTCTGTTTAAAATGAGCAGAAGGCTCATTTTTTTAACTTTCAAATAATTTCTTTTTAAAGGTACACTTCGATGATTTTTTAATACATTGACAGAGTTGTACAATCATAACCACAATTCAATTTTAGAGCCTATCTGTCACCCTTAAAATATCACTTATGCCCATTTGCTGTCATTCCCCATTGCTACACCCAGGCAACCGTTAATATGCTTTTCTTTCTCTATGGATTTGCTGTTTCTAAACATTCCGTATAAGTCGAATTATACAACATGTGGTCTTTTCTGACTGGTTTTATTCATTTAGTATAATATTTTAAGGTTGTAGCATATCTGTCAGTAGTTTACGTCTTTTAATTGCTGAATAGTCTTTGAAAGCTATTTCTTAGTTCCTCCTTTCCCAGCTCCCCCAAATAAAAAAGTACAGATGTGAAGCCTTGCACAGTCCAGCTACTGCTCGCTTCTCTGAACTCATCTCTTCCAATTCCCAACACCCACCCATTTCCCATGCTGTAAGCATACTGGCCTTCTTTCGGATCCTCAAATGTGTCATTATCTAGTCTACTGCAGTGCTGTTTAAAATGTTGTCCCCTTACCTTAAACACCACCCCCTCCAACAGGCACATATGCATTTCAGTTTGTTAATTCCTACTCACCCTTCAGATCTCTGTTTAAAATGTGTTTCCTCATTATATATTTCCCCAACCCTTTGGACTGGGACTGAATTTTCTCTTATGTGCGCTCTTAACATCTTCATCAGAACTCTTATCATATAAGTAATTAGTTTGTGACATATGTAATTACTTCATTAATGCCCATCTTGTCCCCTCCCTGATCCCTTCACTTCTATCTTGACCCAAGCCCACCCCCCCAACCTCAGAGCTGTAAATGTCACAAGGGCTAGCACCAAGTCTGTTTTGGTTGCTACTAATCCAGGACTAGGCATAAAGTGGAGTATGTAGTAAATATTTTCTCTTACCTACCTGCCTGCCTGAGCTCTTGCCTTTGGTGCTGCAGATACTAGATCTTCTCTTTCCATATTCAATTCTCTGAGAGCAAGGGGAAATCTGTACTTTATATGCCATGGAGTTTCCTAAATGTGTCAGTCTATAAAGATGTGCTGTTTTCAACTGATACCATCAACGGGTTGAAGATAAATTCAACCTGACAGCTAGAATGTAGTCGGTACAAAGTGTTTGGGAGGCCAGCTACATGGCATGGAATGGAGGGAATGTGACTATGTGATGAGAACTCCTGTACACTTCTCAACTTTTCAAGTAGCTCCCGGGGAAGACCTGGGGGCAACCTTGTTCACCGAGGTGCTCACTAACACTTTCATGTAATGCCAATTCCAATGTGCTGAGCGGCACTTTGACTTGCTGTTTGTTTGATTCTGCTTTCAACACCTCTCTTGAAAATATGACATATGTCAGAATGAATCCAAGTAGCCTTCCAGCCAGCTTTCATGGCTACACAAAGCTCTCCACCCATTGGGCACATTGAAAGACACTTGATGCTGTTTGAGAACACTCCTCTTAATCTGCTGATAACCTTTTCTGTCTGGCTGGCAAGACCTAAGAAAACGTTTCTTTTCATTTGGGCTCATTTAAAATAAAACAACTAAAACCCATCAACTGTTAAAAATGTGTCTTTTTGTATTTGTGTGTCTTTACTTTTGAGTCTTGGCAGGAGATTCTTAAGGGACAAATGTACAAAATGAATGAATGCCAATCACAACGGTGGCAGAGAGTAATAATTCAATTCAACAAGCAGTTATTGAGTGCTTATAATGTGTGGGGCCCTGCGTGCAGTCCATTGGGAATAGAGATAAATAAACTGCAATTTCTGCCCTCTAGGAGCACATGATCTGGAAAAGGAGACAGACATGCACATAAATAACGCTAATAAGGATGATGCTGGAAAATGCTGGACTAGAAGTGCAAGCATAGGGCTATGGGAGTATGGAGATGGAAAATTAATTTCGACTGTGAACATCAGAAGAGCCTTTTTGGCAGAGGAAGGGATAAATATAACACACCATTTTATTCTAACAACTTCAGAAGAAAAGAATGCCATCAAAACTTTAGACTATTCTGCCTGATTCCAGATGGGGCCTCTGGATTGTCTTGGATGTCCAAATTCCACTTTAATACAGTTAATTGGTCCCAGGTGAGAAAGGTATAAGGACACTCCTTAGGGCTCAACAAATCCCAGAATGAGCAACTCTGCTTTACCCATCAGGACAAAGATTGGCTCTGACTCCCTGATGCCCAACCACCAGACAAATAGTCAACACAATCTGTAAGATGTCACACTGGTCCCCTGTGGCTAACTTGAAGTCACCTCCTTAAAATTGCCTCACACCCACCTGGAGGGGAGGATGTGCATGAGTGAAAGAGTATGTTCTCCTGGCTGGAAATAGCCTGCTTCCAAGGTTCTTGTGGTCTCTGGTACAAATATGACTTCACCAAAGATACATACCTGACCTTGGAAAAGGTCAGAAACTCATTAGGGACATTTGTATTTTAACAGGAATCCAAATCTTTACCACTGGGAGAATGGGGGCCTGCTACAGCCCATGGTTAGGTTTTACCTAAACTTTAGATGACTCTGCTTATTTGGCCTGAGGCAGAAAATAGTTTGCAGCTTGGTGTGAAATGGTTGTTGCTCCATTTTAAATAAAAGTCTTTAAAAGTTTAAGGATGAAAGCACTTGCCAATATTGGAATAGCAACTAATCAACATTTCAAAGAGGTGGTAACAGGTAATAAATACTGTGAATCTCAGAGCCCCAGGATGTGACCTGTAAGTAACACTCACTTCATTCACCTCTACATGTGGGCTTTGGAGTCTAGGGGGATTCAAGGCTGAATCACTTGCCATACTACTTGCCAACTAGATACATGAATCTAGGCAAGTGACAAACTCTGTGAGCCTCACATTCCTCATCTGTAAACTGGGCACAATGATTGCTACCTCATAGAACTGTTAGGAGGATTAATTATTGAGGTAGCACATGTACAGTGCCTATCACAGTGCTTGATGTATAACAGGAATGTAATGTAATTTATCACCTTTTCTTCTCCTTTGTGTGCGGAAGGTGTCACTTCTCCTACCATTTTACCTCTTTCCCCTCTTTCTTCTCTAAAACTAGCCATTATAAGATAGTGAAGCATAATTTTTAACATTTTCTGTGGTTATTCATTAACATTCCCTCAATGTAAAAAGCTTATTAAACAATTTTTTTTCCTCTAAGGTGCTCTTTCATGAAGTGGTCTGCAAAGTTTTCCCTCTAGAGGTCATGAGTTCTCAACAACAAAAAGTTCCCCACTTCCAGCTTAAGTAAAGGACTGATTAAGGGATTCTGCCAGCAGCTAGGGGAGCTACTGGTGAGTGTGGGAAATAGATTATTTTTAGGACCCCAGAATTCATCCCTTGAAAGTGGCTGCTTGTTTTGCTTGTATTCAATACCTACCACACCCTCCTTATTTTGTGTCATATGAAGGTCAAAGGAATATAGATACTCCATTATCTAAGCTAAAGGTCTCCAAGCAGAGCATATTGAAAAGGTGCATGAGACAAGTTCAAGAGATAAGTTATCCCTGTAGTCCAGGCACAGGGGAAGCAGATGTGAGGGAGGCAGGGGAAAGGGAAAGGGAACGGTGCTAGCAAGAAAACCCTAATTACCAGCCCTATTCACTTGCTTCTCTAGTCCCCTAGCTTTAAATACTATCTATATGCTAAGAACTCCTAAATAAGATCTCTAACAAAAACTACTGCCCTTAATTCCACACTCATGTATATATCTCCAGTTCAATATCTCCACTGGAGTATCTAATCTATATCTTAAACTCAGTATGTACAAAACACAATCTTAAGCCCCACCCTTCAAGATGTGATCCCCCCTCAATTGTCCCCATCTTAATAAATGGAATCACCATTTATTTTAAAGTTATCCTTGATTTTTTTCTTTTTTTTTTTTTTTTGATAACTTTCATCTATCCCATCAGAGATCTTATTGACTTTGCCTTCAACATATACCCAGAATTAACTGTATCTCCCAGTCCTATTGCTGACATTTTAATCTAAGCCACCGATATCTCTTATCTGTATTACTGGAGTAACCTCCTAAATAGTTTCACTTGCTTGCATTCTGGTCCCCATATTATCTGTTCAACACAGCAACAAACTAATCCTGATAAGTGACAAGTCAGGCCATGTCACTCCAACTGCTCAAGACCTCTCAATAATGATCCATCTTAGAATAAATTCAAAGTTCTAGAAGAGCCTGTGTGATCTGGCTCCCCTCTGCCTGTCTGCGCTCCTATCATTCTCCCCACACTCTGAATTAGCTCCACTCACCTCCTTGCTATTCCTTAAAGATGCAAAGCATAGCTGCAAATCAGAACCTTTGCATTTTCTAAACTCCCTGCATGGAGTGCCCAGAAATTTGCAGAGCTAGCCCTCTCACTTCATTCAGGTCTCTTCCCAATTGTCTCTTGGCACCATAGCAGAAAGAACATACACATATACCCACTCCTGTTGATCACTCTCTGCCCCCTTACCCTGTTTCAATCTTCCTTTTACAAAATATCAACATCTGACATATTTCTTTGGTTATTGTCTGTCCCTCCCCCATTAGAAAAAAAGCTTCTTTTCACTTAAATTTCATGTTTAAAAATTTGAATTTTTCTGAGATTTCTCAATACAAATTATGTGGGTTCCTTAAGAACTTTCCCACATTTTCCTCTATTTAGATCATCTATAGTTGCAATTAGAGTGGCACTTCAGAGAGCAACCCAACCCTCTTGAATTGTCTTCTCTTATAGAGTCTCGTGTTATGGAGTTGGACATGACTTTCCTCAGCAATCTTCCTTCCGGAGGTCAAAGACTTCCATGATCCTTTGCTCAATCTATCTTTAGGTTTTTATTACTTCTACTTCTCAAACAATTCCCCTTGTTGGTCAGAATTAGTTATAAAGCCATAATACATCTAGTTTTCTCTAGGCTTGGGAAATTATAAGCACAATTTTGATAACTTTTTTGTTGCTCTCTGGTCAAGTGACCTATAACATTCTACATAGAATACCTATAATATCTACTCTCAGATTCAAGGATTTCCAAGCCTATGCATTTCTTAAAAATAATACATGAATATTGTATAAAATCAACTAGTATAAACACAAACTGAGTGAAAACCTGAGTATCCCTACTTCTTTACTAGTTCTCCAGTTACTCTCCAGAGGTAAACTTTTCCTAGTTTCTGTGGACCCTTTCAAAAAGAACTCCATTATTTGGGGAAAATGATTCACACTATTGTTTTAAAAGAAAATCAAATAATTCAGAAACAAACAAAAGGAATTTTTTAAAAATTTAAAGTAAAATTTCACCATTCAGAGATATAACCATATTAATATTTTAATATATCTCTCTATACTCTAGACACCTCTCTCTCTTTCTCTTTCTCCAAAAGCATATAAATGAAACCATACTGTACATGTTGTTCCATTTCCTGCCTTTTTTTACTGAACAGAATGTCATGGACTTCTTTCCATGTCAACACCTATAGATCTAAGTGCATGTCAATTTAATATACAGTATGACTTCACCTCCTCTCCTAGCAGATATGCTCTTTTGAAAAAGAGCAGCCTCCAGGCTTTAGACTTGTCCCACTAAATTCCAGTGGGTACTGTGATCCCACATGTATTGCCCTGCATTAGACCTTCAAGTTGGCTTTTCATATCATATGGACCAAGTCATAGAAATTTCCAATTTAACTTTTATTTGCAATCACTTTCCAATTGTTATTCTCATAGCAGTGTTACTTGTTGTTAGGGTTGTCAGAGTAATCTTTAGGGTAGAAAAATTATATGTAGGTCTCATGGAATAATGTTCAAACAGAAGTACCTAGGCACCATTAATTTTTAACATATTTATTGAGCATCTACTATGTGACAAGCACTGCTATAGTAATAAACAAAAACAAAGATCCTTGTCCCTGTGCAACTTATTTTCTAGTGGGACAAGACACAGTAACCAAATAAATATTTCAGATAGTGATAATTGCCAAGAAGAAAAATAAAGCAGGGTAAGGGGCAGACAGCGATCACAGGGGTGGGTATGTGTGTATTGTTTCAGTGATGGTACCAAGATGGTTTCTCTGATAAAAAGACAATTAGGAAAAGAGCTAAATAAAGTGAGAGTGAAGTCCTGCAAATATTTGGGTAAAGAGCATTCCAGGCTGAGGGTTCACAAAATGCAAAGGCCCTGATTTGGAGATATGCTTCATATATTTAAGGAAGAGTGGGGAGGTGTTTGTGACTGGACTAGAATGTAGGGAGATTTGTAGGAAATGAGATTAAGAATGAACCAAAGAGGATCAGAGGCTAATATAAATAATGTCAGGAAGGTGAAAGTCTCCAATGAGCTGAGGCTAGGAGGAAATGTCTAGGATGAAAGCATTGAGCTTTATTAGTTATGTACTGAGCAAGAACAAAGTCAGGGGAGAGGTATGTTATTTTGGACTGAAGGAGTAATGTTGATGGAAGACAGGGATGGTAGAACCACAAATTTGTTGTCTTCTCTGAAAAAGACTATGAGTTTCAGACTGAAAAGTTTAGAAAGAAATTTTGGGAGAAGCAGTAGAAGCCAAAAATTGAGATGAGAGTGTGAGAATACGTAGGTGCTATATAAATGAGTATGAAACTCCTTAGCCAGGTGACTTTGTCCTCACTGTAGTGAGCTTAGAGAAAAGAGAGAGAGGAAGGGATGGGGAGGGGAGGAGAGAGAGAGAGAGAGAAAGAGAGAGAGAGAGAGAGAGAGAGAACATGCTAGCATGACAAAAGTTTGAGGAATCAGAGAAAATAGGAGAGGGTCTGTCATCAAGGAAATACATACTTACTTTGATTTTCAAAGTGACAAAAAGTTAAATTCCAGACATTACAAATTTGAGACTTTGATGTTAATATCAAATAAGTCTATCAAATTGAATATTAAAGGGATTGTTCAGGTTTGCTTAATAGAGTCTGTAATGGTTTCTAGGGCCAGCAATTATCATTGGGACCCAACCTAGGTTCACTAGGAACAAGGTATATCTGACTAGCCTTAATTCCTTCTTTGACAGGGTTTCCAGACTGATAAATATGTAAACATGGTAGGCAGAAAATCTGGACAGCATGAAGACATTTGTAGGTACTAGCATTTGTTGGTACTGTCATGGATATTGAGCTAGAAATAGTCTTCTGGTGGTGTGCCACAGGAGTCTGTCTTGGTCAATGATTTTATTGAATAATTCCAAATATATAAAACCCACTTATTAGTTTTGGATATGACACAAAGCTGAGTAGGCTAGTAATCTCTTGGCTGATTGGGATCTCAAAATAATTTGACTTAATAGAACAATGGACAGAATTTAAGCCAATGAGATTTAATAGAGTAAATACATGATTTTGCATTTGAGCACAAAAAGCACTCATGATAAAGATCTTCAAGTTTTAATTGACTGTAAACTCTCCAGTGTGATGTGTGAGATGGCCACCAAAAGAGTAAATGTGGCCTTAAGACTTCATTATGTTAGAAGGACATCTATAAAATACTAGACTGTGAGTTCTCTGAAGGCAGGGACCATGTCAAGCTTGTTCACTGTCATATATTCATGATCTAGCATGGTGCTTTCTGCATGCACTCATTGGCTGAATATTGTGGTTTTTATGCTTTATTCTGCTTTGGTTAATTCATAGCTAGATTTCTACGATCAGTTCTAGTCACTGCACTTTGAGAGGGATATTGACAAAGTCAAGAGAGTGACCAAAACAGTAAAAGAAATAAAAACCATATCCTATTGAGTCAATCAACAAATGTACTAGACAAAACATGCACAGTCCCTGCCCTCATGACACTTACATTTAGTTGGAGAGATAGACAAACTTATAAACAGATGCAAAATCATCTTTCGGGAAGTGATGTGTACCATGAAGAAAAATATATCAGGGTATAAGGATAGCGATGAAGATGGAGCAGGGGGTTATTTTAGATAAAATTGTCAGGGAAGGCCTCTCTGAGGAGTTGATATTTGAGTTAAATGAAACAAGGAAACAAACGTTGCTGCTATCTGAGGAAAGAACATTTCTGGTAGTGGGAAGAGAAAGTATAAAGGCCCGAGACAAGAATATGCTGTGAGTGTTTGAGGAACAGAAGGAGGCCATGGGGCACAAGCAGGGAGGAAGAGATTAGAAACCAGGAGGTCCTTATGAGAAAAGTCACAAAAGCTGGGAACATTCAGACTGAATGATAGGGAAGGGGGAGTGGGGCGGAACTACAGAAAGAGGAGGAAGGGACTATCTTCAAATATTTACAGATTTGTGATGTGTAAGAAAGATTAGACCTGTTCTAGAAGGCACCTGTAAATTCCCATTGGAACAATGGGTTGGAATCTACTGGGAGATAAAATTCAGTTCAATAAAAAGAACTTTCTATCAGAGATATTCAAGATAAATTGGGCTGTCTCATATAACAGTGATCTCTATGTCACTGAAGAGATTCAAGGTGAGCTAAAGCTACCTCCCTACTTGGAAGCAGCTGAGGGGAAGGGGGAAATGTGGAAGGGAAAGTCAAGACTCAGTGGTGAACTAGATTTAGATGACCTTTAAGTCCTGAGATCCTAGTAGTCTAAACTTGTTTCCTGAAATAACACTCCCTTGAAACTAAGTATGGCCAAAGTACACACTTGCTCTCTAGTGGATTCAATTTTATACATAATGCTCAAGCTGAATTTCATAGACAAGACCCTGAATAAAAACGTCAGAAAGCATCTACATGTCTTTTCATGCAATGTATAAGTGAAAAGGTTCTATGAAGCATCAGATTTCCTGAAGTTAATATATACTGTGTTTGGCTACAGAAATATCCCTAAGACCATGTTAACTAGTGATAACTAAGGATGGGATAGTTTTCTGAACCCATGCCTTTTTGCCTTAAACAACTGAAGGGGCATTTAGGAGAAATGGAACTGAACTAAATTGTCACTAAGCCAGATTTTTAATCTGCTTGTGCTGGTTGTCCTATTTGCTGCCCAACAACTGGCATGTTATTCATGGAAAGAAAAAAAATAGAAACAAGGACAGTCAGTAAAGGCTAGCCATTGCCACTCTGGACACTGCAATGGCCATCCCCATCTCTAAATGCAGGAGCATTGCTACACATTTTAGCTCAGATTTCCCTGATGGCAGCATTGTAAATATTCAACACTATTTGCTTCTGTTTCAAAACATGTCCTCCTCACCATTCAAAAACTTATTATTCTTCAACACTGAGCCTATGGGGCAGCTCAATTATGAGGTCATTCTGAAAGAGTTCAGAAAGAAAATGCCTCTCACTCTGCCTGACGGGTTAGAATGGATTGTTAGAATGGGCTTGAATATATCAAATAACTGCACAGCCCCCCAATTCCTTCTAGATCAATCTCAAAGATGTTTTACACTATGGAACTATTGAATAATTTCAAAAGTTTAGACTTGGGTGACTTAGACAAATGTGTTAGAAGTCCGTGTTGAATATGAAGTTATCAAATAGCATCTTCCAACTGTGGAGGCCCAGGGAATGAAAGGAGTATCATTTCAATAGTAAACTGAGAGAAGCAGAATTGTGCAATTAAATTTGTTTCTATACCTCAGCCTTTCAAAATATACTCATAACAAAATATACATATTTAAATTTTCCCTTCTTTTCTAAATATTTTGTTATATGATTGATTAAAAATAGGTCCCAGTGGTACTTAAAAAATATAAAACATTTATCTCTTTCTTTTTAAGAACAGAGAAGTATGAATAAAAGAGAAAATAACTCACAAGAAAGGAATTGAACAAACAATTCACAGATGAGAAACTGCAATGACAAAGATACACACACACACACACACACACATACACACACATATTCACCTCAACAATGATCAGAGAAATGTAAAATATAACCCTAATGAAATACCACATCGCCTAATAAGAAAAATTTTTTAAATTGATAATATCCAGGGTGGATAAATCTCTGAGGAAAATGGCATTCTGATATATTAATGAACCAGTACAATTTTTCTGGAGGTGAAATTGGTAATATTTGTTAATATTATCAATGTATATATCCTTTGACTCAAAAATTTCACTTCTAAAAATCCAATCTACAAAAACACTCATATAAGTGTGTTAAATTACATGTGTAAGGTCAGAATCATTGCATCATTCTTTGAGTATAAAATAAATATTCATTAGTAAAAAAAATGGTTAAATACAGTGAACTTCCAGTCAAGATGGCGGATTAGATAAATGCTGTGCTAGCCTCCTCCAATGACCACCTCAAAATTACGACTAAACTACAGAACAACCATCTTCGAGAATTACCTGAGGGCTAGCTGAACAGAAGTTCTATAACGAAGGAAATGCAGAAGAAGCCACCTTGAGACTGGTAGGAAGGGCAGAAATGAGGAGTGGTCTAGTCTCATACCCACATGTGGTGGTTAAAAATTGGGAGAGATATTTCGGCTGTAGAGGTCCCCGCTAAGGAACAAAGGGTCCCATCCCTACATCAGGCTCCCTAGCCAGGGTTCCAATGCTGGGAAGAGAAACACCCATAACTTCTGGCTGTGAAAACCAGCAGAGACTATGGCTGAGTGAGATGGTGGGCAGCTGAAGTCCCAAGCATTCCTCTAAAATAGTCCCCACACAAACTTCATTGCTGATGGACTCACTCACTCAGAGTTTTAGCACTGGGGCAGCAGCTCTAAGAGTGCCAGGGACATACAAAGAGGAACTAAATTGTCTGTCTTCAGGGCAAGGGATGGAGTGGCAGCTTTTTCCTAGACAGAAGTGATGGCAGAGGCCATTGCTCCTTTGCTAAGCCCTCCTCAAACCAGTGTGCAGATGCAGGCAGGCGCCATACCTGAGTCTCCATCAACCTGGCTAACACCATTTGCCCTGCCCTAGTGATTCCTTAAGACCTCTCCCCACCCAAATTTCGGACTACCCAAAACACTTTCAATGACTTCCCTGTACAAACAGCCAGCCATGGTATATTGGTATAAACATCTACCCAAATAGCAGGTTTACTCCAGCCACTTCCAGGGGCTTTTCCATACAAACAGCCTGTCTCACCTCCTGATGTAAACTTTCCTAACAATTCTCAAAGGTTCAAAAACTTCAAACAAGCAGGGTCTGGCCTTCAATGCCCCATATTTCTTGCTAAGCAGCCCTAAGCCTGGCACTAGTGGAAGTCAATCTCAGTTTACAGCTTAGCCTCTCCCAGGCACAAGTGGCAACAATATGCAGATCACTTTGTAGTTCATATTAAGTGGACCTGGGCAGGACACAGGCAGTGGCTATCCTTGGTCTACACCACAGCTCCTCCCAAGAAGCCCTAGAAACAACATACCAAGTGGCCAGCTTCAGACCACAACAGGGTATTACCCAAACACCTTCACAAATAGCACATCCAAAGGGCAGACTGGACAGGCAAAAGAGTTCTGCTAAAGCGAATCCTGTTTCATAGAGTCAGCCTCTGCATATCTCTTTCACTGCAGTAATAGTCAGTCCTCACAACCAATCAGCCTGAGGTTTATTCCCTTCCACTGACATGCCAACATCGATCAAGACTCAACTACAACAGGAGAGCACACACAACCCACACAAGGGACATACCTGGAGCACTGGCTCAGGTGACCATGGAGACTGCACCACCAGGCCCCACAGGACATCTACTACATTAAGGTCACTCTATCAAGACTGGGAGACAAAGGTGCTCTACCAAATACATAGAAACAAACACAGGGAGGCAGCCAAAATGGGGAGACAAAGAAACATGTCCCAAATGAAAGAACAGAACAAAGCTCCAGAAAAGAACTGAACAAAATAGAGACAAGCAAACTACTGGATGCAGATTTCAAAACACTGAATATAAGAATACTCAGTGATCTCATGGAGAACTTCAACAAAGAGATAGAAAATATAAAAATGGAGATAGAAAACATGAAAAAGAACCAGTCAGAAATGAAGACTATAATAACTGAAATGAGGAATATATTAGAGGGAATCAAAGGCAGATAACATGCAGAGGATCTAATCAGCAATTCAGAAGAAAAGGTAGCAGAAAACACCAAAACAGAACAGCAAAAGAAAGAAAGAAAAGAAAGAAAGAAAGAAAGAAAGAAAGAAAGAAAGAAAGAAAGAAAGAAAGAAAGAAAGAAAGAAAAAGAAAGAAAGAAAGAAAAGGAAGGAAGGAAGGAAGGAAGGAAGGAAGGAAGGAAGGAAGGAAGGAAGGAAGGAAGGAAGGAAGGAAAGAAGGAAGAAAGAATCTATAAAAATGAGGATAGTTTAAGAGGCCTCTAGGACAACATCAAGCATGCCAACATTTGCATTGTAGGGGTACCAGAAAGAGGAGACAGTAAGGAATTACCTTAAATGTTAATGAATTAAAGGCTCCAATCAAAAGACATAGGGTAGCTGAATGAATAAAAAGATCTTTACATGTGCTGCCTATAAGAGACTCGCTTCAGATCAAAAAACACACAGACTGAAAGTGAAGAGATAGAAAAAAGTATTTCACGAAATGGGAAAAAACCTGGCATAGCAATTCTTATACTAGACTTTAAAACACTTCTGGGTATTTAGCTGAAGAAAACCAAAACACTAATGTGAAAAGACATATGCATCCATATGTTCATTACAGGATTATTTACAATATATAGAAATTAAGATATGGAAGCAATGTAAGTGTTCGTCAATAGATGAGTAGATGAAGAAATGGTATGCATATACTCAGACATAAAAACACTGAAATCTTGTCATCTGCAATAATATGAATAGACTTAGAGGATATTTTGCTAAGTGAAATAAATCAGACAGAGAAAGTCAAATACCATATGATTTCACTGTTATGTGGAATCTAAAGAACAAAAAATGAACAAACAAAACAGAAAGAAACTCCACTGATAGAGAACATTTTGATGGTTGCCAAATGGGAGGGGTTTGGGGGATGGGTGAAAAAGGTTAAGGAATTAAGAAGTACAAATGGGTAGTTACAAAATAGTCATGGGAATGTGAAGTACAGCATAGGGAATATAGTCAATAATGTTTAATAACTATGTATGGTGTCAGATGGATACTAAATGTATCAGGGCGATCACTTTGTAATTTATATAAACTTTTAATCACAATGTTGTACACCTGAAGGTAATATAATATTGTATATCAACTCTAATTTAAAAAATAAATAAATATATATTTTAAAAAGTCAAAGTGATAAAATAAGGAATCCACAGAAAGTTTTACTGTCACCTATAGTACCATTTACCCTCCTTCCCCAGCCCCTATACACAGTGACACTATATAAAAATGAAAGCAAATATCTACATTTTTCCCTTACATCAATGGCAACATTTTACACACACACACACACACACACACACACACAGTTTTGTACTATGCAGTTTTCACTTAACAATATACCCTGCAGATGTTTTTATATCAGTGTAACAGGAATGTCCTCATTCTCTTTAACAGTTGATGAGCATCTCACAGTGGAAACATACACACCATTATTTCTTTCACATGTTTTGTTTAATAGATACTAGAATTGTTTCTAGCCTTTCCTATTTTAAACTTTTACATACTTTGCTTAGAAATTGCTTTAGTCTAGATTCTTTTGTTTGTAAATGGTGGGAATTCAATATTAATTATTTTAAATAAAAAATGGGATGCTTATACTACTGAGTGCTGACTCAGTCTTCCCTCCTTTTCTCTATTCAAACTACTTTGAAATCTTTGCTTTTACAACACAGATTTGACCTTTAATTCTCTCTTTTACCTATTAGTCCAATACAATTCAAAGATTTGTGTTTGGAACTTCCTCGATCTTAAAAGCAGAGTCTTGCCTAGGATTCACATATCAATGTCCTGCTATAAGGTGGCCAACCAGATATTTCATAGCATGCCTGCTAAAAGGTCTTTGTTTTAGGCAAGTATCAAAATAAGGATACAAATAAAGCATTCTCATAGAGACCTCATATTCTCCCAAGATCATATCTGAAATCCTAAGTGTGGCAATCACTGGACTTCAATACGTGTTTCTAGGAATACTTGAAGATACAAAACTGGGAGTGTGCTAACACAGAGTAAGAGAGCTGCTTGATTCAAGACAAATATCAGCTATCCTGAAGAATTATCATTAAGACTGTTATTAAGAAGTTGCCCTGGAAATGGGGATAACCTACACTTCAGATACTGTTAGAGAGGACAAGGGCCTCAAGGTCTGGGCAGTTCTTAATAAATGCTGTTTCTTGCTAAATGCTAAAATGTAGCACAGTATTTTGCAGATGCAACTGCAACTAGATGAGTTTGACCAGAACTGCAACTGGATAATTTTAGCCAACTACAAAGAAGAAGTACAAGCAGTGTTTAAGCCTCCTTTCCTGGAGACAGAGCTTTGGATGTGAATCCCTTGTCTCCTTTACTCGTTGCAAGTAAATAAAACTACCTACTGACAACCACATTTTATTTGTGAACAGAGCACCCTAAAGTGGTGAGCCCCTTGAATTCGGCAACAATGCTTTAGCAAGTTAAGAAGTACTGCTACCAGCTGATAACAGTTTATTGGGTGGAGCAGTTGGGTTGGCCCACATCCAAAAGTTCATTCCACCTAATGCATGGAAAACTTTTTTAAAAAAAAAGACATTTGAAAAGGCTGAAAAATAAGAACTATACCAAAAACAATGAAATGAATTGGTGTTATTCAGTTTGAGGACGAAAAGAATGAATTGAGGCTGAATATATGAATCAAAATGAAGATGAGTTAATCTCTGTAGAAGGAAGAAAAAGTAAGTGGCCTTCACTTACAGGTAGATTATAAACGAGGAAATACTCTCTGACAATTAGAACATTAAGCAATGAAAGAGGATTAGGAGTCCCTTTACCTAAAGATTAAATTTAAAGCAGCCATCTCTTTATGTGTGGAAGCAGGGCGATAATCAAAGAATCTTGGTGTACTCCTTTTCATCATAATAGGAGTGTCTATGACCCTCACTAAGAGTTGAGGTAAACTGGAAAGGAACTAAGGATACTTTTGGGAGTTTGAGACAACAGACCATTTATGAAAAAATTCATATCTCCTTCCCAATCCATTTTAACCAGTAAAAGATTTAAATTACAGGTGTGTTCATTCAGGAAATGGCTGGACCTCTTAGAAAGGAGAGAATGATGAGTTCTGCTTTTTTGTCTTCTCTTAAATGCAACCGTGGCAAATTTCATGTTCCCACTTAATTGACTGAATTACCTGGGATTAATCTTATCTGAAAGACACACAACTTGATATTTTGTCTGTTTTGGGATTTTTCCCTCAAATCAATCCTTGTGGCATATACCTGGGGTGACCTTGTTTTCTGAAAAAAGATTGTAACACATGGTTTGAGAAGAACATGCTCAGAATACTGGTATAAATTCTTCCATTTATTCATTCAATAGTTGTTCACTCTGTACCTACTATATGCTAAGCTCTATTCTAAATACTTGGAAAATAGCAGTGAATCAGACATACAAGTCTCCTGTTTTCATGGAATTTACATTAATGTGAGAAGAGAGAGATGATAAACAGATATTTTAAAATATGTAAATTGTATAGTATGTTAGATAGTGTTAAGTGCTATTGGAAAAAGAAAAGGCAAAACCAGGCAGGGTAGATCAGGCATGCTGGGATGGGGGCAGGAAGTAGGTTGCAGGATTAAGGTTAGCATAGTCCTCTATGAGAAAATTAGTTTTGTTCAAAGACTTAAAAGAAGTGAGGAAATTAGGCAGGTGGACATCTGTGGGGGAGAAAGCCCTCAGCCACAGAGACATACAATGGAAAGACCTTGAGAAAAGAGAATGCCGATGTGTTCAAAGAACAGTAAGAAAGCCAGTATGGTTAGAGTGGAGGGAGTGAGATTGAGAGAACAAGAAGAGGAGGGGCAGATCATGAGAGCCTTATAAGGAAGGGCTCTGGCATTTACTTAGGAAGATGGAAGTAATCGGTGTGTTTTGAGCATAGAATATCATATCTGATTTCTGTTTTTAAAGGATTGCTCTGGCTACTGTATTCAGAATAAACTGAAAGTAAGTGGGGAGCATGGTTCCAATATCTATGAATTTGATTACCACAGTTTAAATAACAGCATCCCCCAAAAACATATCTCAAATTTCAGTTATCATTGCATATTAACTAAGTAATTGCATAAAGTACAGATTGTGCTGATTGTTCTTTTCAGTCCACAAATCATTACATAAATAACAGATGTGTATCATGATCAGTGGCCAATCATGTCACTTCTTTCAAAGTCTGTTGGTGATTGGTGTTTGGTGTTGGTGATTCATTTTATTCAGTTTATTCACAGACAGCAAAGTGTGTACTTGTGTCACCTTGATTCACAGTGATAAATCTACATGACATTTTACAAAAATGGATACTCAGAAAAGGGAAAGATGGAAGTTCAGGAAAGAAATGAAAAATTATAATGCCAAAAGTGAAATTCAAATAAAGCTGTATGGAGTTATAGAACAAATAGCTGATCATGGGACAATGGCAATGTTGACACTATCACCATTCAAGATGCCCTAGCTATGCAGCCAGAGAAACTTAGTGAAGGTGAAATTTCTAATATAAATGAAGAAAGTTATGACAAAAGTAGTAGATGTCTCAGAGGAAGTGACACCAGCAAAAAGTTCACATTGGAGAAATTCTTAGAGATATTTTGAAATATTGAAAATACAAAGGATAAATTGTTGGAAGGTGATCCAAACTTCAAAAGGAGTATGGCAATTCCTTAAGTTATGAAAAGACCTTCTCTTGGTATTATAACTTATGGGAAGAAGAAAGCAAGTACTATTCAAACTACCCTTAATAAATTTTTTATAAAGAAATAAAACACCCTAATGTTCAATGTTTTTAATATTTGAAATTACAGTGTACTAAGTAAACATTAGTTTTACATTTTTTAAAAAATTCTCTTATGCATTTTAAATGAAATGGATAATAAGAGAGTTTTTAACATTTTTACAAAAAATTTTAAATGTCAAAGAACAGTTATAATTTTCCCCACTGATTAAGATTGCTTTCCATGGTTTCAGTCAGCAGTCACTTTCAACATCTTGCATGGCCATGCACAGTGAGGACTGCCTATATTTAGCCATAATGAGTAGATCTGGGGTTTGATTTTGAAAGTGAGTGGCTGCAGTGAAGTAGAGGTAGTCTTGTAGTAGGAGGCTTTTTGGTACTCATTTTCAGTAAAAATTCTAGAAGCCTCAATAGCTGTGAGAGATTTCCATCAGTGATGTGCTAATATAACCAACTCAACAGCCTAAAGATCAAAAGTATGAGGAGAGGTGCTAGGAAGTTCCCATAGTCTCAACTCTTCTCTTGCCATTGTACCATAAAATGCTGCCATTAGAGATTTAGTCCTTTAGGTTAAGCATTGTCCTCCTAAAATCATTAAAATATATGTACCTAGAATGGTAACTATGTTAAATGATGTATGTGTTAACTAACTTTATTATTGTAAAAAATTTCACAGTATATATGTATATCAAATAACAATGAAATATGTATGTTGAAAGATGGTTACAACGATTAAGTGTTCTAGGAAACTACACGACGAAAAGGGTTCTAAGTTTCTAGAAAATGCATCTTTTTAGAAAAAAAGTAAATTTGGCGATATGTAACAAAAATCTTAAAAATGTTTGTTCTCTTTGACCTATCACTTCTGAGAGAGTCTATCTGAAGGCAAGTAGACTAAAAATTATGCACTGAATTGTTTGTGATGTGATCTTTTATAGTAAATGTTAGAAATATTACTGGGGGAATGTATAATACATACAAATGATGCAACATTTTATATCCTTAAAAATATGTATTTTTAATTCCTACAGTACCTGGTATTCCTAGGTGGGCTCTCATCCAAGTACTACCCAGGCCTGACCTTGCTTAGCTTCTGAGATCAGATGAAATTGGGCACGTTCAGGGTGGCATGGCCATAGATTAAAAATATATTTCTAAGGGTTGGGAATTTTCTTTGGGTTATCAAGAAAGTATCATGGGAAGAGTTTGTAAAATAATATAAATTGATAAAATAAGAATACATATTGTATGTACTGTATGATCTCATTAAAAGTGTATAGAAAAAAAGTGGAAGAAACTATGCCAAAATGTCATTATGGTTACTTCTGGGTGTGAAGATTGCAGGAGATTAAAATGTACAAAAGAAGTACATGTGAATTGTTAAAAAAAAAATGACAATCTACAACAATACAGGCTCTGGAGCCAGATTGCAGACTAGCTGCACTAACCTTGGGTAAGTAAGTTTCCCAGACTCTCTGTGCCTCTGTTACTTCATTGACAAAATATGCAAGATAGTAGTATTGACCTCATAGAGGTGTTATGAAGATTAAATAAATTAACATTTATCAAAATTTTATAAGAGTTTCTGGTATATAGCAAGAGCTTAATAATGTTAGCTATTAATATTATTTTTGACATGTATATAGTTACAAAATGAAAGATAATTTTGTACTAATTTCTACATTTCTATCCTCAGGAATAATTACTATTAATAGTTTGATAGGGATCAGTCTAGTCCTCTTTATACAAACAGACACATGCACACATACACACACAACCAGTCATTGTTTCTGGTTATATGAATATACACACACATGTACATATACACATACAAACATATATGTACATAATATATACACATGTACACACTCACATATTTAAAACAGAAGTGGGATCAAACAATGAATACTATTAGACAACTAGCTATAATCACTAAGGAATATGTCAGTATATTGTGGGCATCCTTGTATGTTAGTAATGCAGATCTACTAATGTTTTATAATGGCAGCAGTATAGTGTTCCAAAGTGTATACACTATACATTATTTAACCACTTCCTATTTTTAAAAAACATTTTTTTATTTTTCAATTACAGTTGATATACAATATTATTTTAGTTTCAGATGTACAACACAGTATGTATAATTTAAAAAGTGATCACCCCAATAAATCTAGTACCCATCTGACACCATACATAGTTATTACAATATTATTGACTGTAGTCTTTATGCTGTACTTTACATTCTGATGACTATCGTGTAACTACCAATTTGTACTTCTTAATCCTTTTGTCTTTTTCATGCATCCTCCCACGTCCTCCCTTCTGGCAACCATCAGTTTGTCCTCCGTATCTATAAGTATCCTTCTGTTTTGTTCACTATTTTTGTTTTTAGATTCCAATTTATAAGTGAAATTATGTGATATTTGTCTTTCTCTGTCTAACTTATTTTACCTAGGATAATACTCTCTAGGTCCATCCATGTTATTGAAGATGGCAAGATTTCAGTTTCCCTATGGCTAAATAATGTTCCATTGTATATATGTACTGCTTCTTTATCCATTCATCTATTGATGGACACTTAGGTTGCTTCCATGTCTTGGCTATTGTAAATAATGCTACAATGAGCATATGGATTCACATGTCCCTGTGAAGTAGTGTTTTGGGTTTCTTCAGATAAATACCCAGAAGTTGGATTACTAGGTCCTTCTTTGTCTCTTGTTATAGCCTTACAGTCTTTGTGTTAAAGTCTATTTGGTCTAGTAAAATAGTTACTGCAACAGTTTTTTTTTCATTTCTACTTTCAAACATATAATTTTCCATCCCTTTACTTAAAAGTCTATGTCTGTCTTTCAAGTAGAAGCAAGATTTTTGTAAGGGTCTTCTTTTCTTATTCATTTAGCTACCCTATGTCCTTTGACTGGAGAATTTAATCTATTTACATTTAAAGTAATTGTTGATAGGTATGTAGTTATTGCCATTTTAGCATTTATATTTTTTATTTTTTTCTTTCTTTTTCTTAAAAAAGTTGCTTTAACATTTCTCGTAAGAATGGTTTGATAGTGATGAACTCCTTTAGCTTTTTCTTGTCTGGGATGCTCTTTATCTGTCCTTTAATTCTAAATGATAGCTTTGCTGGGTAGAGTAATCTTGGCTGTAGGTCTTTGCTTTTCATCAGTTTGAATATTTTGTGCCAAACCCTTCTGGCCTACAGAGTTTTTGTTGAGAAATCAGATAACACTTTTATGGGAGCTCCCTTGTAGGTAACTAACTGTATTTCTCTTACTGCTATTAAGATTCTCTCCTTGTCTTTAACTTTTGGCATTTTAATTATGATGTGTCTTGATGTGGGCCTTTTGAGGTTCATATTGTTTGGAACTCTCTGTACTTTGGGGGGGTTATATGTCTATTTTCTTTACCAGGTTAAGGGAGATTTCCATCATAATTTCTTCAAATCAGATTTCAATTCCTTACTGTCTTTCTTCTCCTTTGGTACCCCTCTTATACAAATGTTGGTATGCCTGATGTTGTCCCAGAGGTCCCTCAAACTATTCTCTTTTTTATGGATTATTTTTTCTTGTTACTCTTCTGACTGGGTGTTTTCTGCTACCTTATCTTCTAAATAGCTGATATGATCCTCTGTTTTATGTAATCTATTGTTGATTCCCTCTGACGTACTCTTCACTTCAGTTATTATATTCTTCATTTCTGATTGGTTCTTTTTTATGATTTCTATTTCCATTTTTATGTTTTCTAACTCTTTGTTGAAGTTCTCCTTGAGATCATTGAGTATCCTTATGACCAGTGTTTTGAACTCTGCATCTGGTAGGTTGCTCGTCTCCATTTTGTTCAGTTCTTTTTCTGGAGCGCTGTTCTCTTCTTTCATGTGGGACATGTGTCTTGGTCTCCCTATTTTGGCTGCCTCCTGTGTTTGTTTCTAGATATTAGGTAGGGCTCCTATGCCTAATTTTAGTAGAGTGGCCTTATGTAGTAGGTATCCTGTGGGGCTCAGTGACACAGTCTCCATGGTCATCTGAGCTGGATGCTCCAGGTGTGTTCCTTGTGTGGGCTGTGTGTGCCCTCCTGTTATAGTTGAGCCCTGCTTGCTGTTGACATGTCAATGGGAGGGATTGACCCTCAGGCTGATTGGTCTTGAGGACTGGCTGTGACTACAGTGGAAGGACTATTGTACAGGAGATGACCTTATAGAGCAGGATTCACTACAGTAGAGTGTCTGTTGAGTCTGACCCTTGGGTCATGTGTGGAGGTGGTTGAGTTGTTCTCTGTTGTGGTTTGAAGCTGGCCACTGAGTATGTTGGTTCTGGGGCCTCTTGGGAGAGGCTCTGTTGCAGGCCAAGGTCAGCCACTGTGTGTGTCCTGCCTGAGGCCACTTAGTATGAGCTAAAAGTGATCTGCATATGGTTTCCACTTGTGCTGGGCTTGAAGGTTCCTGGGAGATGCTAAGCTGTGAACTGAGGTCGGCTGTCACTAATGTCAGGCTTGGGGCTTCTTCTCAAAGAGGTACAATGTATCCAAGGCCAGATGATGTTTCTTTAGAGTTTGTGAACCTTTGAGATATTTTAAGAAAGTCCACAGTATGAGCTAAGACAGGCTGTTTATATGGAAAAGCCAGGAATATCAGGAACATCAGTGTAAGGTAAACAATTTTGAGCTAGGTTGATGGAAACTCAGATATGATAGTCACCTGCCTCTGCATGCTGAATAAATAATTTCTTCAATTAATTATTGAATAAATAATTATACCTTTGTTTATTCAATAAAGGAATAATGACTTCTGTGAGCACTTCCATCTGGGAGAAAGCTGCCCCTCCAGCCCTCGCCCTGAAGCCAGACAATTTTGTTTCTCTCCATGTGTCCCTGGTGCCTTTGGAGCTGCTGCTCCAGAGCTGGAGCTCAAAGCAAGTGAATCTGTTAGCAAATAAGTCTGTGTGTGAGCCCTTTAAGAGAAATGTCTGGGATTCCAGCTGCCTACCATC
Source organism: Eidolon dupreanum (assembly GCA_028627145.1). Classification (NCBI taxonomy): domain Eukaryota; kingdom Metazoa; phylum Chordata; class Mammalia; order Chiroptera; family Pteropodidae; genus Eidolon; species Eidolon dupreanum. Next base: position 87,601,552 of record CM053505.1, on the reverse strand, counting down.
TCACTCAGCCACAATCTCCACTGGTTTTCTGAATCACAAGTTAGAGAGCTTCTCTTGCTGGCATTGTAACTCCAGACTTGGGAGCCTAGTATGGGGCTGAAACCCCTTTATCCTCATGGGAGACCTCTGCAGCCAAAATATCCCTCCCAATTTTTAACTGTCACATGTCGGAGCGGGACCAGCTCCTCTCAATGCCTTCTATCAGTCTCCATATGACTTTTTCTGTATGTCTTAGTTATAGGACTTATGTTCAGCTGGACGTCAGGTGAATCTCAACAATGGTTGCACTGTAGTTCAGTTGTAAGTTTGAAGTGGTCATGGGAGGAAGGGAGCACAGTGTTTACCTATTCCTACATCTTCTAAATTCATCACTTTGATTTTTGAACCACATAAATGTGCTACTTATTCAAAACCATAATAATAGCAAATATATCTACAAATATTAAGCGGAGGGATCTGTTTCCAGTGAGGTCATAAATGCAACTCTTCAGTAAACTTTTCCCTTGGACACTCTCTCTGTGATGTTTCTAGAATTTGGTACTTTTTCCTTTACAATTGACACAGTTATCCACCTGAGAATGCCCAGCACAGCTGGTAGCCTCAGCAAGCTGTCTCTTCTGAGAACTGTTTGAATAAATCCAACCATAAAGTAAATTATGTATGTTTTCAACCTTTAGTTGGAATTAGAGTGAATTAGAGTATTTAGATAAAATTTGAATCCCATTAGTCCAGTTATTAAAAGGATAGTAATATTCCATCATTGTTTGTTACATTTGAATAGGAAAAGACTACCAAAGTATTTTTCTACATTGAATTAATCTTCTCAAAACAAGGTATGCAATAGTTTAGTCTAAGTCAGCCATCATCATTCAACATTACTCTTTTAGCTTTTTGTTGATTACTGAACATTTGAATTTCATGGATAAATCTTGCTTTGTTAATTATACCTTAGAACCAAATTTTACAGTATTCTTATTCATTTGGAGCTTTGACTTTATCTACAGTAACTGTTCTTAGGATCCATAGGTAGAATTCAGAGGATCTATTAACTTGGGTAGGAAAAAAAATTACATCTTAATTTCTAATAACCTCTAACTGAAATGTAGTGGCTCCTTCTCTTATGATGTAAGCCACAGACCAAAGTAACATCAGCAGCACCTATGACTTCATAAGCAAAATGAATCACAGATATTTTTATATCACATTACTGGTGTTGATATCTCAGAAGATCATCATGTCTTTTACTACTTCAAAATTATAATAGTTACTAAACCCACTACTAGATCTTTTTATTTACTAAGTTCATAAACACATGGTTATATCCATATCTATCTACTGAGGTAAAAGTATATTACAAATTCTCACGTGATATCACTTATATGTGGGACATAAACCTAAAAGCAACAAATGAACAGGACAAACAGAGATTCATGGATATGGACAATAAACTAGTAGTTACCAGAGGGTAGGGAATGAGGGAGGGGGGAGGTAGATGGGGTAAAAGGGGTCAAATATGTGGTGACAGAAAGATATCTAACTATGGGAGGTGAACACACAATGTAAAGATATATATGCCTTACTGTTAAAATGTACAGCTGAAACTTACCAGATTTCATTAACCAATGTCACCATAAAATAATTAATTAATTAAAAATGTTTTTCAAATAATTGAATAGCTTTTTCCATGTGATTGTCTCCTTGATAATCCTAAGTGTTTTATTTTTGAAGTGCTAAGACTATGAAACTTCTGTAAGAAAATATATTCCTAAGTCTCTGTGACCTTGGATTATGCAATGGTTTCTAAGACATGACACCAAAAGTGCAAACAACTATAGAAAAAATAAATAAATTTGACTAAAAATTAAAACTTTTGTGATTCAAACTATACCATCAAGAAAGTGAAAATACAACCCACAATATGGGAGAAAATATTTGCAAATCATATATTTAACAAGGGACCTGTATCTACAACATTACAAGCCAATAATAAAAAGACAACAATTAAAAAATAGACAAAGTATTTGCATATACATTTTTAAAGATATACAAATGACCAATAAGCACATGAAAAAAGAGAAATGCAAGTCAAAATCACAATGAGATACTATTTACACCCACTAGGATGACTATAATTAAAAAAAAAAAAAACATCGATAGTAAGTATGGACAAGGATGACAAATTGGAAGCCTCATACATTGATGGTTGGAATGTAGGATGATGCAGCTGTTTTGAAAAACAGTTTGGAGGCTCTTTAAAAGATTAAATATGAAGTTACCATGTGACACAACAATTCTACTCTTACATATATGTCCATGAAGAATGAAAACACATGTCTGTACAAAAACTTGTACACAAATGTTCATAGCGGCATTATTCATAATAGCCAAAATGCGAAAACAACCCAAATACCCATCAACTGGTGAACAAGTAAACAAAATGTAGCATATCCATACACTAGAATATGATTCAGCCAAATGAACCAGACACAAAGAGACAAATATTGTAGATTGCACTTATATGAAGTAACTACAACAGAAAAATTCATAGAGACAGAAAGTCGAATAGCGGTTATCAGGGGAAGTGGGAGTTGGGCATTGTTGTTTAATGGGTACATACGATAAAAAATTCTGGAGAGAGATAGTGGTGATGGTTGCACAACAATGTGAATGTATTTAATGTTACTGAAATGTGTACTTAAAAGTGGTTAAATTGGTCAATTTTGAGTTATGCATATTTTACCACAGTAAAAAATGAATGAAGTAAAAAAATGGAATGAAGTACTGATACATAGTACAGCAAGGAAGAACCTTGAAAGCATTATAAAAGTGAAAGCCAGACACAAAAACCATGTATCATATCATCCCATGCTATATCCAGGATAGGTACATCTTTAGCGATAGTATGGGCAGAATCTCCACACTATTGAACTGGAACTGAGAGGTGAAATAGTGGTCTGTTTCTCCCTGAGTGACACCCCTGCAGGCACTGTATGGGAGGTAATAATCCCTGATATCTTTTGTTTGCTTGCCCTCCAAATATGAAACATACCACCTATTAGTCAGCTGGTGTAAGGGTGATCAAAGCCCCAGTATTCTCAGCCTGTCAGGCCTGGGGCAGAGCCCTTGCCCTACAATTGGGAGCTGAGTAGAGGATGGGAGCACCAGTCCTCTTAGCTGTGCCTCCCTGAATAGTGGGTCTGCAACACAGGGTTGGGGGAAGTTAGAGCTGCTACCAGCCTGCCTTGACAATTGTGAAATAGTAGCCTTGGACAAAGAGCTAGGGCAGAGGGTGCTCTCCTTTTAGCCACACCTGGCCAGAAGATGGCTTCCATCACTTACCTGGGGTCAGGCAGGGGATGGGAGTAGGTTTGGCTTAAATGCCTCAGACTCTCGTTCTTACCAAGGTTTAATAGGTTTTCGTGAATAACTGTTTCTCCATTTTCTTTATGCCTTGAGACAATTTCCAGGGACATTAAATATTTGTGTGTGTGTGTTTTTAGAAAAATTATTTTCACCCATTAATTGGTTGTTTTGCTGGGGAGAATATCTGCCAAGCTCTTTACTCCACCATTCTAGATATCATCTTACAATTTTTAAAAATCTCTTATTTTTTTTTGCTTGTCTAATTACATCAGCCAGGTATGTCCAGAATAATGTTAAACAGGAATAATGGACACCTGGATCTTTTTCCATACTTTAAAAAAATATGTTTAATTTTAATTACTATGAGCTAGTAAAGCCTAATCATATCAAAAGATCCTAAAGGACAGAATTTTAAGTCCCCTGCCTTGGGAAGCCATACTCGGATTTCAGAGTTTCTAAATCATACCATTTTCCTTGTACACTGAGCAGAGTAGCTCCTTATTTGGTGTGGTTTGTTCACAAATCTAAGCAAACAGCTTCAATGGGATTCCTTGCTTCTGGTTTGACCTCAGGTGACTTCTCTTGGCTAAAACATTAGGTCCTCTACTAAGCACATCTTTAAAGTAACCAAAGCCTGGGGCTGCCTATGCATAGCTTAAAAGAGGCTGCTTTACAAATATGACTTCTCTTCTGCCTTATTGGTCTATTCCTCTCCACTGGTATTATTCCCTTGCATACAACATGCTCAGGTTCTAAGCAGCCTGAAATAACTTTTCCTTATAGCTGCTACTCTTTTGAGTTATTGTCATCTGTCTCTCTTTTTTCATGGTCCATGTTGAGAAAGCTGCCTTTTCTTTATTGTCTCTGCTATCTCACCTTCACTCACAACTTAGCTTCTCATTTAATTCATCCCTAGTTCTCTGCTGTCTCTAAAAGTGACCTTCTAATGGCCTCATCTCTTTTTACTTTCTGGATCTTTTTTTTACTGCATTTGACCCTACAGACCACACCTTCCACTTTCAGATTAATTTGCCTCCCTTGGCTACAGTGACAATGTTCTATCTCACTCTGTCCATTCCTTCAGTTTCCTTTGCTGGATTCCTTCCCAAATTCCCAGTAAGTGTGGCTTCTCCTGTATTCTCCCATGGTGACTTCATCTGCCCAGAAACCCTGGGAAAGTATTGTCAGAGTTTTATGTTTAGATCCTAAAAATATAGCTTGGCATCTGATATCTCTCCTGAACTCTCCTTTGTTTCTTAACTGCCTCTTCAACATTTCTATCACCATACTTCCTCCAGAGAAGAGTAATGAGTACTCGCCACTTGCTAGATATTGTGTTAGGTACTTTATATACACTCTTCTATTTAATCCTCTCACTAACTCTATAAGGCAGATATCATTGCCCCAGATCTGTAGATATGAAAACTGAGAGTCAAAGGAAAAATTCCTTGTCAACTTACAAAGTATAAACAAGCCAGGATTTAAACCCAAGTGTTTCTCATTGGTATCGCCATACTCTTTTTGAATATGTAACCCAATAAGTTACAGTCACTATTTCTCAAACCACACTCATAATTCCCCTTCACCCCAAAACCATTTCCTCCTCCAGCTTTTTATATTTCTGCTAATGATGCCATCATTGCCCCATTCAGTCACCCTGGGGATTTCAGAGTCATTCTCAACTTCTTTCTTTTTTTTTCTCTGCCCAGATCTAACCAGTGGTCCTATCTGGCACAGTCTTTTCCATTTCCTCCCATCTGCCATTCTTTTTGTAGGTCATTTTCTGCCACCTTAATATAGGCACCTCGATTTGCTACTGAACTGGTTTTGTGGTCTCTAGTCTCACCTACCTTCTATTTGCACTGTTCAATCTTTTTATTTATCTTCTTCCAAGGCAAGTTCCATCTATCTCTAGGCTATGTTTCTCCATCTGTAAGTGAAAGTATTGGTTGGACTACAATAGAGGTTCCCAAATTTTTTACCACCCAAGACCCTTTTTGTTTGTTAACCTGTGGAGACCATAATTAGAAAAAAATTTTCTAATGCTAAAATTTTAATTTGTTAAGCAATTAACATGTTTTCCCATTAAAAAAATCATCAGACTTTTATAACTGATAATCAATGCTTTTGATCAGTGTCCCAGTTTGATTAATTCTAGCCCCAAACAAATAATATTGACATTGTAGTTGATCTGTACAACTTTATAATGGAAAAATGCATGGTTCCTTTTAGTCTTTCTGAAGTCTTGACAGTCCCTCCAGAACCCCCAAGGTAGTTGCCAGTGTCCTCTGGCTGGTGACCATTGGGTGACTAATCTCTAAGGAATCTTCCAGCCCTGCAGGTCTGTGATTCCTAAAATACAGCACTGATCATGTATCTCCCCCATTGATTATTCTGTAAGGGCTCCCCATTGCCTCCTAAATTAACTATAAACTACTTAGTCTGGAATTCAAAGCCTGCCAGGCTCCAGCCCTAACATTGTTTTTTTTCAAATTGTGAGCTGACAGCCGTGCTTGCATGAGCAACAAACTATTAAGCACAAGCATACACACAGAGTTTACTGTTCTAATCACAAATAAAACTGACAACAAAGTTAATCTGACACATATTTAATGATATACCTAATGGTTATTGTGTTGGGTGGTAATTAGTCATAAATGGTAGGCAGTTCGCATAAATGATTGTAATTAGTATTACTTTTCCACACTCATACCAATTTTTCCAGTTTCCTTCCATACTATTAGTTCTTCGGCATGCTTAATCAGCATCCGTGCTGACAATTTTCGCTGATACCATGTACCATTTAATCATCATCATCACATACATACACACACTCTTCCATACATTATGAGACAAAAGGTCCCAGCTCTTCCTCTTTAGCAGCTGAGGTTTTGCTGTTCCCCTACCCCCACTGCCTCCTGCTACCTAGGATTGAGGTCTTCCGCATAAGGTTACCTACTTTGTCTCCTTCCTCCTGCCCAGCCCCCAACCCCAAGCCCAAGGCCTCTTCTACTTGTCCCTATACTTGGGGTGCTCTGAGTGGTTCATCTCTATTTCAACACCAAAAGTCTTGAGGCTGCAGAAATTCAGTCCCTTACAGCTGTACTGCTTCAGACAGAGGAGAAGAAAGTACAGGATGTTCCCTGGGTTGTGTTGGTAGAAAGGGGAAGGCCAATAAGAGAAGGGGCTTTCAGGGTTGTCAATACTGGATAGAAAGCATTATAAAGGGAGGTAGCAGACACTGGGGGTTCAGAGAGGAGAAATGTAGTTACATTGGAATATGATCATGGCTAAAATTTTATAATTCCAAACACAGGTATTAAAATGAAGGCAAATATGATGTCAATTGTGCAGTTATTGGAAAATATTCAGGTGAATTTTTTAAGACACTACTCATATTTGCTATATTATATGCAAAGCCTTCTGTACCAGAAGTCAGGAGAGCAGGATAGTAGCACTGGGCATGTATCCCTTACTGGCTCACTATGTGATAGTGGGAAAGCCAATGGCCTCTCCAGTTCTGCATCTGTAAAATGGGTTTTCATCCCAATGGTGTTACTGTTTGCCTAGATGTCCAGCCTCAAAACTTTGGAAGTGTCCTTAATGCCTATCATGCACTCCTCATTTTGTTGGCCATCAAGTCTTTTACATACCAGTTCCTAAATAACTTGAATTAGTTTGTCCCTTTCCACTCCTACTGCCAGCACCTTATTTTAGACCACCATCATCTCTCATTCTGGACCACTGTCAAAGCCTTCTAACTGGTCTCATGTCCATTCATGCTGTTTTCATATCCATTCTTCTCATGGCACCTAGAGTTATCACTTTTTAAGTTTATGAAAATTTGCATAATATAAAATTAAGCATTTTAAGTGTACTATTCAAAGGCATCTTGTGCATATCCTTCAAACATCACCTCTCTCTTCAAAATATTTTCATCACCCCCAAAATGAAACATCATGCCCATTCACTACCTATTCTCCATTCTCACTACTCACTCTTCCTCCCCACAGTCCCTGGAGACCACTAATCTGCTTTCTGTCTCTATATATTTGCCAATTCTAGATATTTCACATAAATGGAATTACATAATATGTGACCTTTTCTGTTTGGTTTCTTTCACTTAGCATAATATTTTTAAGGTTCATCCATGTTATAATATGTATCAGTACATGATTGCTGTTTATGACTGAATAATAGTCCATTGCATGGATATGTCACATTTTGTTTATCTATACATCAGTTAATAGACATTCATTGCTGTTTTTCCACCTTGGTATTAATGTAAACAGTATTGATAAAAACATTTGTATATACGTATTTATTTAAGTATCTGTTTTCAATTCTTTTGGCATGTATAGCTAGGAGTAGAATTTCTGGTTCGTATAGTGATTCTATGTTTAACATTTTGGGGAATGACTGAAAATTTTCCATTTGAAAACTTACTACAAAGTTATAGTAATTAAAGTAGTGTGACACTGGCAAATGGATAAATATATAGATCAGTGGAATAGGATCGAGAGTCCATAAATAAATTCATACATGTATTGTCAATTGATTTTGGCCAAAGTGTTTCCCAGAGTAACTATATAACATTTATATTCTCACCACCAGCTTGTTGAACATTTATTTACATTCCTTAGAGAAATGTCTATTTAAGTCCTTTGACTATTCTTTAATCAGGTTGTTTGTCTTTTTGTTGTTGAGTTCTTTACATATTATAGATACTACACCCTTAATAAATATGATTTTTAAATATTTTCTCCTGCTCTGTAGGTTGTCTTTTCAATTTTATTGATAGTGCCCTCTGAAGAAAAAAAAATTTGAATTTTTATGAATTCCATCTATTTTTTCTTTTGTTGCTTATGTTTTGGTTTGATGTCATATCTGAGAATTTATACCAAATTCAAAGTCATGAAAATTTACCTCTGTTTTCTTCTAAGAGTCTTATACCATTAGTTCTATATTTAGGTCTTAAACCTATTTTGAGTTATTTTTTGTATACAGTGTTAACAAGGAGTTCAACTTCAATCTTTTACATGTGGCTATTCAATTGTCCAGGTACCATGTGCTGCAAAAATTATTCTTTTCTAATTGAATGGTCTTAGCACCCTTGTAGAAAATCAATTGATAATAGATGTATGAATTTATGTCTGGACTCTCAATTCTATTCCACTAATTCATGTATCCATCCATTTGCCATTACCACACTGCTTTAATTACTATAACTTTGCAGTAAGTTTTCAAATTGAGACGTTTCAGTCATCAAATGTTTTTTTCAAGATTATTTTGGATATTTGGGATCCCTTGCAATTCCACATAACTTTTAGGATCTCCCTTTCCATTTCAGAAAAAAAAAAAAAGGTCATGGGATTTTGATAGGCATTGCATTGAATCTGTAGATTGCCTTGCATAGTATTGCCATTGTAACAATATTAAGTCTGTCAATCCATGAACATGGGGCATTTTTCTATTCATTTAATTCTTTACAATTTATTTCAAAAATGTTTTGTAGTTTTCAAATTACAAGCTTTACACTACTTTTGTTAAATTTATTCCTGTATTTTACTATTTTTTGATGCACTTATAAATGGAATTGTCTTCATAATTTTAAGATTGCTAATTGCTGGTGTAGAGAAATTCAACAGATTTTTGGGTATTGCTTCTGTGTGCAACTTTATTGAATTTATTTATTAGCTCCAATTTTTGTGGATTTTTTAGGATTTTTTATATATTAGATCATGTCACCTGAAAATTGAGTTCCATTTATTCCTTTCCAATTTGGATATCTTTTCTTTTTCTTTTCTTGCCTAATTTTCCTAGCTAAAACTTCCAGTACAAAGTTGAACAGAACTGGTGATAGTGGGCATTCTTCTCTTGTTTCTGACCTTAGGGGACAGGCTTTCACTCTATCACCACTGAATATTATATTAGCTGTGGGTTTTTCACATATGTCTTTATCATGTTAAGGAACTTCCCTCTATTTCTAGTTTGTGAGTGATTTTTATCATGAAAGGATATTGGGTTTTGTCAAATGCCTTTTCTGTATTAGTTGAGATGTGTTTTTTTCTTTGTCTATTAATGTGGTATATTATATTGAGTGATTTTCATATGTTGAACTACCCTTGCATTCCTAGGATAAATCCCACTTGGTTATGGTGTACAATCCTTTTAAGATGCTGCTGAATTTGGTTTACTAGCATTATGCTGAGAATTTTTGCATCTATATTAATAAGGAATATTGGTGTATAGTTTTCTTTTCTTGTGCTGTCTTTGTATGACTTTGGTATCAGAATAATGCTAGCCTCATACAATAGTTAGGAAGCATTAACTTTTTGCCTATTTTTTTGAAAGAGTTTGAGGATGATGTTAATTTTTCTTTCAACATTTGGTAGAATTCATAAGTGAGGCCATTTGGTCCTGGGTTTTTCTTTGTTGAGATGTTGTTTACTGATTCTACCTCTTCACTTGTTATAAATCTACTCACATTTTGTATTTATTCTTAAGTCAGTTTTGGTAGTTTGTATACCACTAAGAATTTGTCCATTTCATATAGGTTATCTAACTTGTTGGCATGTAATTGTTCATAGTATTCTTTTATAATTTTTTTTTGTATCTGTAAGGTTGGTAGTAATAATAACACTTTCATTTTTTAAATTAAATTTATTGGGGTAACATCATTTAATAACACTATATAAGTTTTGGGTATACAGTTTTATAATACATCATCTGCATATTGCATTGTGTACCTATCATCCAAAGTTTAGTTGCCTTCTGTCACACACAAATCAGTATGTTGTTTTTATTTTCATTCATCTCAAAGTATTTTCTAAATCTGCTTGTAATTTCTTCTTCAATATAATGGTTAAGAGTACGTTGTTTAATTTCCAAATTTAAAAACTAATTTTGTATTTTGCTCTGTTATTGATTTCTAGTTTCATCCCATTGCAATTAGAGAATTTTGTATGATTTAAATTTTTGTGTCTTAACATATGATCTATTCTGAAGAATGTTTCATGTGTACTTGAGAAGAATTCACATTCTCTTGTTGTTAGGTAGTATATTCTATATGTCCGTTAAGTCTAATTAGTTTTATAGTGTTGTTCAAGTCCCCTATCTCTTTATTAATTTTCTGTCCACTTGTTCTATCCATTATTCGAAGTAGGATATTTCAACTATGATTGTATAAATGTCTATTATTCCCTTAAATTCTGTCAGTTTTTTCATATATTTTGAGGTTCTATTGTTAAGTTCATATCTGTTTATCACTGTTATATCTTCTTGATGGATTATTCTTTTGTTTCTATATGTCTTATACCTTTTTTTACTCCTTAATTTATCCATTACTGCCTGCTGTTGTGATAAACTTTTTTCTAGTGTGCCATTTTGATTCCTTCTCAGTTATTTCCTGTACATTTTTATTAGTGGTTACTATGGGGAATTACAATTAGTATCTTAATTTTACAACAATTGAGTTTAAATTAAGACCAACTTCCTTTCAACAGTGCAAAATTCTGCTCATTTACAGCTCCTTTGCCTTTCATGTTGTTATTGTCAGAAATTACATCTATAGGCAGTGTGTGTCCAATAACAAAGATTTATAATTATTGTTTCAAGCATTTGCCTTTTAAATCATCTAGAAAAAAAGAGGATTTAAAACCAAAAATGCAATACTACTCTCTTTTCCATTTATCTTTGCAGCTATCTTTACTGTTGTTCTTTATTTCTTTGTTTGGCTTTGAGTTTTTGCCTAGTGTCCTTTCATTTTAGCCTAGAGGACTCCCTTTAGTATTCCATATAAGGTAGGTCTACTACTGACAAATTCATTCAGCTTTTGTTTTGTTTTTGTGAATATAGAATTTTTGGTTTACAGTTATTTCTTTTAGCACTTTAAATATGTCATACCATGCTTTCTGGCCTCCACAGTTGCTGTGGAGAAATTGGCTGTTAATCTTACTGAGTATCCCTTACACATGATAAGTTACTTCTCTTTTACTGATTTCAAGATTTACTCTCTCTTTGGCTTTGACATACTGACCATAATGTGTCTTGGTGTGGATCTCTTTGAGTTTATACTAGCAGTACTTTCTGCTACTTTCTCTCTGCTCCCTCTGAGATTACTGTTAACAGTATATTCATTTATTTTAAGGTATGCCAGAGGTCTCTTAGCCTCTGTTCATTTTTTTCATCTTTTTTTCTTTCTGTTCCTTAGATTGGATTACCACAATTGACCTATCTTCAAGTTTGATGATTATTTTTTATGCCTGATCAAATTTGCTTTGGAACTCTCCTACTAAATTTTTCATTTCACTGATTATACTTTTCAGTTTCAGAATTTCTATTTCTTTTCTTTTTATAATTTCTGCCTCTTTATTGATCGTCTCATTTGGTAAGATACTGTTCTCCTGGTTTCCTTTATTTATTTTTCCATGGCTTTCTTTAGATCTTTGAGCATATTTAAGACAGTAGATTTAAAGTCTTTGTCTAACAGAAAGTCCAATATTGAACTTCCTCAGGGTCAATTTCTAAAAATTTATTTTTTCCTGTGTATGCAACCACTAATCTGTTCATTTTAACATTTTTTTTTTCATTTCAAGAATAGTATATAAATGTAAGCATGCAGCACATAACCTTATGGAAATGGCTTTTTATTCTATATAAGTTTCTGAAGTTTCACCCAAGTAGTTCCACATATCAACAGTTCATTCCTTTTTATTGTTGAGTAGTATTCTATGGTATAAATATACCAAAGACTATTTAACTATTCACCCATTGAAGGACATGTGTGTTTTTCCCAACGTCTTGCTATTATGAATAAAGCTACTATAAACTTTTGTGCACAGTTCTTTTCGTGGAAATAAGTTTGTATTTCTTTGAGATAACTCATAAAAATTGCAATTGCAGGTCACATAATTTACTTTTCTAAGAAGTTACCAAACTATTTTATTTTCTTTTATTTTTCATTTTTTTAACTCAAGTTTATTGGGGTAACATTGGTTAATACAATTATATAATTTTCAGGTATACATTATAATTTGACATCTGTATATTGTATTGTGTGTTTACCACCCAAAGTCCAGTTTCCTTCAGCTACCATATATTTGATCCCCTTTACCCACTTTGCCCTTCCCCTATGCTCCTATATTTGACCCCCTTTACCCTATCTACCTTTCCTCTCCTCCCCCACCATCTGCCCTCTGGTAACCACTAGTCTACAGTTCATGTCTACGAGTCTCTGTTCGTCCTGTTCATTTGTTGCTTTCAGGTTTATATCTCACATATAAGTGATATTATGTGATTTTTAACTTTTTCTGTCTGGCTTATTTCACTTAGCATGATTATGTCAAGGTCCATCCATGTTGTCGCAAATGGCAGTATTTCATCTCTTCTTATGGCTGAGTAACATTCCATTGTGTGTGTGTGTGTGTGTGTGTGTGTATGTGTGTGTGTGTGTGTGTGTGTGTGTGTGTGTGTGTACACACATACACATGCCACAGCTTCTTTAGCCAAACATCTATCATAGGACACTTCGGTTGCTTCCATATCCTGGCCACTGTGAATATGAACATCGGTGTGCAAATATCTTTTCAGATATGGGTTTTCAAGTCTTTGGGGTAAACACCTAGTAGAGAAATTGCCAGATCATATGGTAGATCAATTCTTAGTTTTTTGAGGAACCTCCATACTGTTTTCCATAGTGGCTGTACCAATTTGCAGTCCCACCAGTAGTGTATGGGCGTTCCTTTTTCTCTGCATCCTCTCCATCATTTGTTATTACTTGTCCTGTTGATTATAGCTATTCTAACAGGTGTGAGATGGTATCTCATTGTGGTTTTGATTTGCATTTCCCTAATAGCTGGCAATGTTGAGCATCTTTTCATATGTTTGTAGGCCATTTGTATGTCCTCTAGAGAGAAATGTCTTTAGGTTCTCTCCCCACTTTTTGCTTGGATCATTTGCTTTTTTGTTGTCATTGAGTTATATGAGTTCTTCGTATATTTTGGATATTAGGCTCTTATTGGAGGTGTTCCTTGCAAATATATTTACCCATTTGGATGGTTGTCTCTTTACCTTGTTGATGGTTTCTTTTGCTGAGCAGAAGCTTTTTAGTATGATGTAGTCCTATTCATTTATTTTAGATTTTATTATCCTTGCCTTTGAGGTCAAATTCATAAAATCCTCTTTAAATCCAAGGTCCTTGAGTTTAGTTCCTGTGTTTTCTTCTATGCATTTTATTGATTCTGGTCTTATATTCAGGTCCTTAATCCATTTTGAGTTAATTTTGGTGTGTGGTGATAGATGACAGTCCAGTTTCATTCTTTTGTAGGTGGCTTTCCAGTTTTTCTAGCACTATTTATTGAAGAGATTTTCCTTTCTTCACTGTATGTTTTTGGCTTTTTTTGTCAAAAATTATTTGCCCATATAAATAGGGATTTACTTCTGGATTCTTGATTCTGTTCCACTGGTCCATGTGTCTGTTTTTCTGTCAATACCATCCATTTTGATTATTGTCACCGTGTATCAAACTATTTTAAACAGACTGTGCAATTTTAGATTCCTACCAGCAATGTATGAGACAAATCCCTGTGATAGCATAGTGATGTTGTACATCTTTTCATATGCTTTCTTGCCACCTGTATAGAGTTTTGAAAGTTCTTTATGCATTCTAGGCACAAGTACATGATGAGATATGTGATTTGCAAATGTCTTCTCCCTGTCTGTAACTTGTCCTTTCTTTCTCTTAACAGAAGTTTAAAAACAAATTTAAAAAAATACTGATGAAGCCCAATTTATCATTTTCCTTTTATATATTGTGTGCTTTTTGATGTCAAATATAAGTTCTGTACCAGGTCCTGTTCCCAAAGATTTTTCCCCTATGTTTTTTTCTAAAAATGTTAGTTTTATATTTCACATTTAAATTTATAATTCATTTTAGGTTAATTTATATATAATGTGTGAGGTTTAGGTCAAAGCTTTTGACTGATTCATTGATTGCCTATAAATATCTAACTGTTCCAGCACCATTTATTGGAAAGAGAATCCTTCTTTTACTGAATTGAGTATACTGCATAGGTCTCTTTCTGGATCCTCTTTTCTGTTCCATTGATCTATATGTCTATCATTCTGCCAACCATAACACTGTCGTGGCTACGCCAGCTGTGTAGTTAGCTTTAATATCTTCCAGAGGGTTTTCATCTACTTTGTTCTTCTTTTCTAAGATTGTTTAGCTATTGTAGGGCTTTTCCATATAATTTTAGAGTAAGCAAGCATATGTCTACAATTAAACCTTAATAGGATTTTGATAGGAATTTCATTAAACCTATAGTTCCTAATTTGGGAGAATTAACTTCATTATTATGTTGAGATTTCCAATCAATGTACATAACATGTCTATTTATTTAGGTGTTCTTTGTTATCTTTCATAAGTATTTCTTAATGTTCAGAGTACAGATCTTATACATATTTTTTAAAAAATGTTTATAGATATACTTCATGTTCTTTGGAACGACTGTAAATGGTATTGTGTTTTTAATTTAACTTTCCACATGCTCATTGTTAGCACTTAAAATGTGATGCATTTTTGTGTTTGTGTGTATCAATCTTATATCTTGCAACATTGCTGAACTCATTTATTAGTTGTAGGGGTTTTTTTTAATGTAGATTCCTTGAAATTTACTATATATACAATCATGCTATCTGCAAATATATCTCCCTTTCCAATCTGTATTTCTAATACCTTTTTGTTGGTTTTTTCATATTTTGTATGAGGACAAGTTTGATGCATGTATATAATGACAGTTTTATTTTTCTTTCCAATGTAGGTAATTTCTATTTTGTTTTCTTGTCTTATTTCACTGACTAGAACCTGTAATATAATGTTGCATAGAAGTGATGGGAACATAAATCTTTGTCTTGTTTCTAAGCTTCAAGGTAAAGTATTCAGTCTTTCATTATTAAGTATGATGTTAGCTGTGGTTTTGTTATAGATGCTCATTATCAAGTGGAGGTAATTCCTATCTCTTCCTAATTTTTGGTAGTTTTTTTTCATAAATATGTGTCAGATTTCATTAAATTCCTTCTCTGCATTGATTGATACAATTATGTAAGAATGGGGGAAGCAGACATTCTTGTCTTGTTTGCAGTCCAAGAAAGAAATCATTCGAACTTTCACCATTAAGTAACCTTGAAAAGGTGGAGGTTTTCAGAGATGCTCTTTATCTAGTTGAGTAATTTCTTTCTATCCCCTGTTTGTTGAGTGGTTTTATTAGGAAGGTATGTTGAATATTGTCGAATGTGTTTTTGTGTTTATTAAGGAGATCATTTTCCCTTTATTTTATTCATGTGGTATACTATATTGATTGGTTTTCATGTTGACCCAACCTTGCATTCCTGGGATGAGTTCTACTTTGTCATGGTGTATAATTCTTTTTCTACATTGCTGAATTTGATTTGCTAATATTTGTAAAGCATTTTTGCATGGAAAGATATTCCACATTGATGGGTTGGAGGCCTAAATATTTTTAAGATGGCAAAGTTGATCTAGAGATTTAAATACAATCCCTATCAAAATCATAGCTGACTTCTTGCAAAAATTGACATGCTGATTCTAAAACTAATATGGAAATCCAATAGCCAAAATAATCTCAAAAAGAAACAAAAGTCAGATGACTCACACACTTTTTGATTTCAGTACTTACTATAAAGCTACAGTAATCAAAAAGCTGAGGCATCCATATAAAGAAAAACGTAGATGAATATAATTGGATCGGCAGTCCAGAAATAAACCCACACATCTACGGCCAATTGATTTTCTATAAGAGTACCAAGACAACTCAGTGGTAAAAAATAGTCTCTTCAACAAATAAAGCAGGGACAACTGGATATGCACATGAAAATAATAAAGGTAGACTTACACCATTTAATAAATTAACTCAAAATGGATCATAAACCTAAATGTAAGAGCTAAAACTATAACACTCTTAGAAGAAAACAAGGGTAAATTTTTGTGACTTTGGATTAGGCAATAGTTTCTTAAACATGACACTAAAAGTTCATGTAGCAGAAGAAAAAAACAGATAAAGATAAGAAAACAAAATCCTTACATATGCTGCCTACAAGAGACTCAGTTCAGATAGAAAGACACACAGATACTGAAATGGATGGGGAAAATGTATTTCATGAAAAAAGAAACAAAAAAATCTGGGATAGCAATACTTATACTAAACAAAATAGACTTTAAAACAAAGGCTATAACAAGAGACAAAGATCCAGTAATTCCACTTCTGGGTATTTATCTGGAGAATATTATTTTGAAGAGACATATGCATCTATATTTTCATTGCAGCATTATTTATAATAGCCAAAATATGGAGGCAACCTGGGTGTCCATCAATAGAGGAATCAATAAAGAAGAGGCAGTACAATATACGAAGGAATATTACTCAGCCATAGAAAAGAATAAAATCTTGCCATCTGCAACATGGATGGACCTAGAGGGTATTGTGCTAAGTGGAATAAGTCAGACAAAGACAAATGTCATATGTGGAATCTAGAGAAAAGGATAAACAAACAAAACAGAAACAAGCTCATAGATATAGAGAATATTTTGATGGTTATCATATTGTGGGTGGAGGATGGTTGAAGCGGGAGGGAATTAAGAGGTACAAATTGGTAGTTACAAAATAATCATGGTAATGTAGAGTATAGAATGGGAAATATAGTAGTATTGTAATATCTATGCATGGTGTCAGATGGGTATTAGATTTATCGGGTGATCATAAGTTATATAAATGTTTAATCACTGTGTTGTCTACTTGAAACTAATATAATATCATGTGCCAACCATAATTTAAAAAATAAAAGTATAAAACTAAAAAGTCTACTTCAGAATGCATTTTTAATGTGTACAACTTAGCCATAAAATATAAATAACCCAATTGAAAATGGGCGAAGGTTTTGAATAGACACTTATCCAAGCATGATACAAAGTGACCAATAAGCACATGAAAAGATGTTCAACATCACTGGTCGTAAGGGAAATGCAAATTAAAACAATAATGAGATACTACTTCATATACACTAGGGTGGTTATAATAAAAAAATACAGGTAGCAACAAGTGTGGGCAAGGATGTAGAGAAATTTAAATCCTCATATATTGCCAGTTTGAATGTAAAATGTAACGGCTGCTGTAGAAAAATATTTAGAAGTTCCTCAAAAGGTTAAACATATAGGTTCCATTGACTCATCAGTTCCACTCTTAGGTACATGCCCAAGAAAAAAAAAAAAACATATGCTTATACAAAAAATTTCTACACAAATGTTTATAGCAGCATTACTCACTATAGCCAAAAAGTATAAACAACCTAAATGTCCATCAATTAATGAATGGGTAAATAAAATTTGGTTTACTTATATAATGAAATATTATTTGGCAATAAAGCAGAATGAAGTACTGATACATGCTACAGCATTAATGAATCTTGAAAACATTATGCTAAATAAAAGAAGTCAGTGATAAAAGAGTACATATTATATGTTTCCATTTATATGAACTGTCCAGATAGACAAATCTAAAGACAGAAAGTTAGATTAGTGATTGCTGAGGGCTTGAGAGTATTAGAGCTAATAAAGAGTGACTGGTAAAGGATATACAGTTTCTTATTGGGTTGATGAAAATGTTCTAAAATTGGTAATTTATCATGGTGATGTTTTCACAAATGTTAAGAACCTGAATTGTGTTCCCACAAATTTCATATGTGGAAACCCTAACTCCCAATTTGTATTTTGAGAGGGAGTCTATAAGGAAGTAATTAAGGTTAAATGAGGACATAAGGATAGAGCCATGATCCAGTAGGATTAGTATTCCTATAAGAAGAGACACCAGAGAGCTCACTTGTTCTCTCTCTGCCACATGTGGACACAGTGAGAAGGCAGTCATCTACAAGCCAGGAAGAGAGCTCTCACCAGAAAACAAATGAGCGAGCACTTGATCTTGGCCTTCTAGCCTCCAGAACTGTGAGATAATAAATTTCTGTTTTTAAAGCCACCCAGTCTATGCTATTTTGTCATGGCAGTCTAAGTAGACTAACACAACTCCGTGGATATGCTAAAAACCATTGACTTGTACACTTTAAATGGATTAATTTATTTATATGTGGTTATATCTTAATAAAGATGTTATGAAAAATGTCATAACATTGAGGGAATGATGGCCAAAATGAATTGCTGTAAAGGCCACCCAGAGTATAAAAGTCAGAGGTGTGTCCCTCAAAAGCTAAAAGAGGTTATAAGTTCACCATGGATAATGGCAAGGGAGAGAAGAAAATCATGGGTAGGGGAGTGGTCATTGAGTGGGTGGGGAAATAGAAAATTGATAGCAACCACCATGTATTAAACAAATATTCTGTGCCAGGCACTGATTCAAGGGCTTAATGTTCATCATCTCTTTCCTTACTCCTAACAACCCTAGCAGGTAAATTATATTATTGTCCCTTATTTAAAAAATGAAGAAACTGAGTCTCAAGAGAGTATAAGTAACCTGCTCAGTTTTACACAACTTGTAAGGTTCAGGGTCAGATGTCAAACCAGTTTCATGTGATCATAGAGCAAGCTGTCTACATGAAGCTATCCCATCACTGTAGAGGCTTGGATCAAGATGGAGGGGTGGACTTCTCTAAGGGCTGTGGACATCTGTAAATAGTGTCAACTGATAGAGACACAACAACCTAGAAACAGTAAGGAAAGACAAGAAGGGATCTCAACTCTCTAGCAATGAAATCTCTGTTACTTAGAATCTCTGGGGCAACTACACTAGCAGAGCAAGTAACCACTCTATTGTTCTGATAATTAGAACATAAGCTCTGGTTTAGCTCAAACAGAGTACAAATCTACACTCTGTTACCTTCTCATTGTATGACCTTCAGAGGATTACTTAAGCTTCTCTGGGTCTCAGTTTTCTAATCTGAAAAATGGAGGTGATGGAGATAATGATTCACGATGACAATGATAAAATAATAACAATAACAATATTAATAATATAATGCATGACTTAACAGAGTACCTGTGGAAACTAAATGAGCTAATGTATGTAAAATACTCATCAGAGTGCTTGGCAGATAGTAAGTGTTCCATAATGTGTTTGTGTTTGTGTTTGTGTTTGTGTTTGTGTCTATATGTATATGTGTGTACCCATGCATATGCACAGGTGGAGAAAGAAAGAGAGAAAGCATGCATGTGCATGTGTTACTAGTGTTTCTCTACTGAAGTCTAGGGCTCTCCAGGAGCATGGATTCATGTACAGAACACCTTGTGGTACAAGACTCATCTTTGTATAAACCTTCAGAGCCAATTGATGTTAAATCAGTCAAAGCAGAGGATGGAATAAAGAACATCCAATGGGGTGAACAGAGTTGAATTCTAGGAAATAATGCATCATTGGGCTGGGAAACCTGAGTTATGGGCAAAGGGGAACTATCAGGAGACAAGTTTCAACTGGAGCCCAACAGGGCTCAAGAACCGATCAGAAAGAGCACATTCTCCGTAAAGACCAAAAGCAATAGTTAATATAATAGCAAATCATAAGTCAAAAATTTGAAAATCAAGATCAGGAAAAGATGATATAATAAGAGAATATGAAGACTAGAGGCAGAAAACTAAGTGATTAAGTGCAGGTCGAAATAATGCTCAAGTTCAGCTGTGAACTGGGAACTGTGCTGCCTTAGCAGAGGAGGAGTGAGTAATTAAACAAAGGGAACGTCTGTATAAGCGTAGCTTAATAATGCTTCATTACCTTGCTCTGCTGACCTGCCCTCCATTGCTGTTTCTTTTTCTAACACTATAGGAGTTTCTTATGCTCTAAAACCAGGGCTGGCAAACAATAGTCTATGGGCCAAATCAGGATCACCTCCTATTTTTGTAAATATAGTTTTATTGGAACACAGACATGCCCATTTATTTATGTATTGTCTATGGCCGTTTTTGTGTAACAGCAGCTGAGTTGAATCAGACACTGTATGGTCAACAAAGCCAAAAATATATACTATCTGACCCTTTTTCACAGAAAAAGTATCTAAGTCCCTCATCTAAAACCACTGCAGAAAGTGGTATTTCCAATGGCTTAGGACTGAGAAACTTACATTCCTAGAAAATAAGAAATCTGGTCCCTAAGTTTTATCATCTATGTCCCTCTTAGATGCATAATCTTCCTGAGATTCCACTCTTTGTAGGTTTCTTGGGTCACTTAGTAATCTACTGTTTAGATGTGGGCTAACATGAGCCTCTGTTCAGAGGCCTCCTCTGTTGTCACGAACATGCTGACTGAAAATGTGTCCCAGTGTGTCTGCATATTAGTCTATTTTTTAAGAAAAAAATGGACATCTGATTATTTATTATTGTAGTAAAATGTACACAATATACAATTTACTATTTTAACTATTTTAAGTGTACAGTTCAGTGGCAATAAGTACATTTCATTATTGTGTAGTTATTACCACCATCCATCTCCAGAACATTTTCATCTTCCCAAACTGAAACTCCATATCTACTAAACAGTAGTGGATATGTCTTCTGTAACTCTAAGGCCATTATCTAAAGAATATTTCTCTTATTTAGATGAGGACAGGCAATAAGATCAAGACAGACTATATATATATATATATATATATATATATATCAAATAATGGTTAACTTAGAACCAAAGCAAAAAATTGTAGATTCTATTACAGGACTCTTGATACCAGATATCACTACTTTTGGCATGTCTAATATTAAGATTGATGGGCTTATGAACTACCGACCTCATTCAATACAAGCAAATATTTGTAATGTTGATTAGGATGCCAAATTTCATTGAAGTCTATTTCCCGACTGCTGAAGAGCTGCCTCTTTGAAAGTACCAGGCTAGTCACTTATACGTGGGATATAAATCTAAAAGCAACAAACAAGAAAGAGACTCATAGACATGGACAGTAGACTAGTAGTTACCAGAGTGTAGGGGGAGGGGGAGGGAGGAAATAGATGAGGTAAAGTGAATCAAATATGTGGTGACAAAGAAATCTAACTATGAGCGGTGAACACACAATGCAATGTGTGTGTGTGTGTGTGTGTGTATGCCTTACTGTTGAATTGTACACTAGAAACATATTGGATTTTGTTAATCAATGTCACCATAATAAAAGAAAATATCAGGTCCTGTTGGATTGCAGGGTGGAGACCCCCAAAAAATCAATAGTATACCAAATTTCGTAAAAAGCAGTACGCTACTCTTTTTCAGAAATGATGAAGACCTAAATAGACATGATCATTCATTGTCTATGATCAATGAATTTGTATTCCTTGAATATACTCTGGCTGAGGGTAATGAGGGATAACACAGAGAAACCAAAGTGGATTTACAACCAACCTCAGGAACTCTATAAATCTTGCTTGGAATTGTTTTTCAATGATTGTTTTCTCCAGAAGAAGGCTCATTTGCCATTGGATTCTGAGAACCTAGCCTAGTTCCTGGCAGTAGCATATGCTCTATAAATATTTGTTAACAGAATGAATAATTGAATAAATACAGAACTCAGAATTGCCCATAAAAATTTTATATGTTCTCACTGTTAGATTGGTAGATGGTAGTGAAGCCAATATGAAAAAGGGAATACATTTTCAATATTGTTTAAATACTATCACATAGAATTCATAGCACAGAAGTCTACCCAGAGCAACCATGCCATTAAATAGACAAGAGTGACTTCCAATTTATATACAAATTGTTTATGTTTAAATATCATTTCTAAAGTACATGGACGATTTATTCTTTTAAGAGTAAACCTTTCCTATACCCATCCATCCATACCTTCTCTTCAAAAGAAATTGTCAAACTAGTAAACTTTGATTAGTAAACTGTTGCTCAAGAGAGAACAAAGGAAACCATCATCCCAATTCCACTCAAATGATTGCATGGCCCATATTAGGTAGGCCAGATGACTAAGGTTTGCCTAACTTGAAAGGGGGGTGACTAGGTTCTGGCAAGTGACCTAGGTGGCAGTGGTAAAAAAGAAGAAGAGATGCCAGTAGGTAGTATTCTCCAAGGAGACATTGGCAGGATGGATTTGACATGGTAGGATGCAGGGCACAAAACCCAGATGACAGTTCCTACAATGAGATAAATGAAGACACCCATGCAGGGGAGAACAACAATGGCTCCTGCCCAGGGCAGCTGAGGCCTGCCCACTGGACAGGAGGAGTGCCTGACTAATTGCATTGCTGCCTGTCTCTATATAGCACAATTTGTTTATTGAAGGTCTCCTTCTTTGTCCTGAACAAATTGACCCATTTGCTTCACTTTGTGCATTTAATTTTCAACTGTACATTTGCAAAATACCCCATTGGTGTTCATTATGGTAAATTAATATTAGTATTTCTATAAGACAACCATCAGCCCTCATATTCACTAACTCTTTCCCACCTCTCACCCCATCCCTGACGAATAGATATCATTTCAACAGTTTGACTAACTGTCATGTTATAAAAAATGCAGTAATTTATACTGATGTAATGGCCATGATAAAAATCATTTGTGTGCTGATTTTATAAATTAGGGTGGAAATGTGAGTGCCTCTGAAAAATGAAGTGCTACCACATGGATTTCACTGTTGCTAATACTTCATACCTTTCTGCTTCATTAAACCAATTTCACGGGGAGATGACTTAGAGGAAGGAGCTGTGCTGCTTATGAGATGCAACAATGGTTTATTGAAAGAAATGGGGCTAAGATTAAATTAAGTGCTACTCGAGAAATATGGAAATACAAAAATATTCAGGCTTCTAGATGAGTAATTCAAAAATACGATAAGTTAGCTCTTTCATACTCCAAAAACTGGCTGTTCATAATTGCACAGAACTGAAGTAATTAATATTGAAGAGCTTCTTGAAACTATCCTATGAGTGAGAGAATCCAAGAATGAATTCATCCCCTTTCCATTTTGAAATCATGTCAACTCAAAATTTTCTTTTGGATCTGTTCTGATGGATTTGGATCTTTAAAATGCTTCCTCAATAGCTTGCTCATTCTGGAGAAGTAAACACCAATCTTAGATAAAAGAGGAGGGAAGAAGATGAAGGTACCTGGCAGATAGCAGTCAGGCCACTCATTGGCAATTACCAAACCTTACCAGTTGTTCTGTTTCTTTGTCTCCTAATTTCAGGTGAGCACATCACCAAATGAATTTATGCTGGTCAGCATCTTGCTGCCTCTTTTTTGGATAATGCCCTAAATTGGAGGTGGAGACACTGGAAAATAAAACATTGGTTGACATGCTCTTAGGAGCAGGTACCAAGAAATTGGGATGGGGCTATTTCCACTGTTCATCCAAATTGCCCACTATTTCTCTCATTCTCGATGAGCTTGAAGTTTTCACTTTCTAGCAACTAAACTCTATTTGTTCCTGAGTTGTGAAGGATGTAAATACAAAGGGATTCATTCAGTAAAGAAACTTATGACTACTTAGTGTTTTTTTAAATGTAGAATTTCAAAGTATAGCTGAAGAGCTGCTATTTTTTCTCTCATGCCCCAATAATTTTTAATAAAAAAGAAGAGAGTAGGAAAAAAGTGGTGTAGATGATAGAGGCTCTGTTCATTCCTCTGGCAACCAAACCAAAGTTGTGATAGAAACAAGGAGCAGCAGCAAGGAAAAATGGTCTGAGATCTAGAGGAACAAGCCATACAACTAAGGAGAAATTCAGGAAAGCACCCTGCGGCGAGGACACGGGGCTGTCTGGTCCCGAGGGGCTGAGCGAGATGGAGGCTGTGGCAGTAGCAGCGGCAGATGCCTCTTAAAGGGGCTGTGTCCATGAATGAATTTTCATGGTGAGACACCTGCTCACTCTGAGGACCAGTGCCAATTTGGCTGCATGCAGTGGGCACCAGAGACTTACAGGGAGACATTGTTGGAGTGAGGGCCGAGGGAAAACTTGCTCTGTACAGGAGTGCCGGTGGAACCCATTGTTTCCTGTTGAGCCCTCCCCCTCACAGTGCACGGAAACAGTACACCCATAGCCGTAAAGTCATCAAACTGGATAACAGAGGTTGCTCTGCCCAGAAGATTCCCTGAAACCCCACCTCCCCCAACTCATGGCCCCACTCAAGCCACATCCAGGTATATCCTTAGCAAGTCAGGTGCTCCTTGCTGAGCAGTGCCTAGACTCATACTGGAGGCAGCTGGCCTTGGTTTCTGGTGTGGCTTTTTCAGGCAACTATAAGCACAGCATCTGTGGATTGCTTGCTGAATCTTAACAGGTGGCCCCAGAGTGGCATGGGCTGGGGCTAACCTTGACCTGTAGCTGAACCCTTCTCAGGACTGTGCCACTGGACATCTACTTCACAAATCCACACTAATAAGACCGGGAAACTTAGGAGTTTTGCTTAGTACATAGAAACAGACGTGGAAAGGCAATCAAAATGGGAAGACAAAGAAACAGAAACCATATGAGAGAACAGAACAGAGACCCAGAAATAATGGAGTCAAGTAATCTCACAGATGCAGAGTTCAAAACACTGGTTATAAAGGTGTTCAATGAACTTTTAGGAAGTGTAGATAAATTCAGTGAAAACTTCAACAAAGAAATAAAAAACATAAAAGCAGAAATGGGAATTATAAAAGGGAACCTGTCTGAAATGAAAAACACATTATCTGAGATGAGAAGTATATTAAATGGAATGACAAATAAACAAAGTGAATAAAGAAAAGGATCAAATGCCCTATCTAGAGGACAGGAAAGCCAAGGACACGCAATCAGAATGGCAAAAGGTAAGATGCCAAGACTATAAAAATAATTTAAAGAGCGTGTGGGACACTATTAAGGGTCCAAATATTCATCTGATCAGTGTATCTGAAGAAAATCAAGATGTTGAACAACTGTTTGAAGAAATAATGATGGAAAGCTTCCATAACCTGTCAAAGGAAATCAATATAAAACCCCAGGAAGCTCAGAGAATCCCCAAAACTAGGAATCCAAAGAGGCCCACACCAAGACACATCATAATTAAAATGCCAAAATTTCATTACAAAGAGAGAGTCTTAAAAGCAGCAAGAGAAAAGCATATAGTTACCTACAAGGGAGCACCCATAAGACTGGCAGTTGATTTCTCAAAAGAAACTATGCAGAATAGAAGGGTTTGGCACAAAATATTCGACACGATGAAAATCCAGCATCTACATCCAAGAATACTTTATCCAGTAAAGCTATTATTTAGAGCCAAAGGACAGATAAAGAGCTTCCCAGATCAAAAAAAAGCTAAAGGAATCTATCATCACCAAGCCAGTATTACAGGAAATGATGAGGGGACTTCTTTAAGAAGAAAAAACATGTATCCAAAACAGAAATAAAGAATGGTAATGACTACATTTCTATCAACAAGTACCTCAAATGGAAAAGAATTAAGTGCTCTAACCAAAAGATAGAGTGGCCGAATGGGTAAGTAAACAAGACCCCTACATATGCTGCCTACAAGAGACTCACTTCAGATTAAAAGACACACACAGACTAAAAGGAGGTGGAAAAAGATACTGCCTTGATGGACCTAGAGGATATTGCACTGAATGAAATGGGTCAGATAAAGAAAGACAAATATCGCATGATTTCACATACACGTAGAATCTAAAGAACAAAATCATCAACAACAACAACAACAACAACAACAACAGCAACAAAAGCAGAAATAAACTCTTAGATACAGAGAATATTTAGAGGGATATTAGATAGGTGGGGTGTTGGGGAGGGCCAAAAATAAAGGCAAAGGAATTAAGAGGTACAAAGTTGCAGAACAGACATTGAAATGTAGAGTGTAGCACAGGTCAGATGGTTAATAATTTTGTAATAAATATGCTTCTTGCTAAGCTCACTGCAGGTGGGAAGTAGCGTACTAGCCATTTAAGTCTGGGGATAAGAAAAGAAATACACCCAATTCAGCTACACCCAACAAAGCCTCTTCAGTATCCAGAAGCCAGTGACTGTGTGCTATTTCCTACATCATATAGTCAGACATTCCCATTTCATTTATTTATTCATTTAGGTAGTCAGTTCCAAATATATTTGGGAGGATATAATACAAATCTTCCTCCCCCAAACTCACCTTCTCATATTATTTACATACAATTTCAGGAAATTCTGAAGTCTGCCCATGAGATCCATGGCCTCAATATTGAAAAGATTTGCTCTACATGATGGACAGGTGTCTTGGCTCTTAGAGAACAGTAGCATCATCCCCATTATCATAATAATAATCCCATATATTTGCATAATGTTTGATGGTGAAAGCACTTTCAGTCTCTATCCTAGTGCCATAACAACTTTTTGAGATATTTTGGTGATACCTTAAGTGATTTATTCATCATCAAACTCTACATTATTCTATAAACTTAGGTTGAGAAATGAAATTTTAGTCAAAGCAATTATTTAACATTTGTGGCCTAGAAAATCCATATCACCTGAATTAAGATTTTAAAAATTAAGCCATATCAAATTGATATAGGTGAATAAATACCATCATAGAGAAGCAGTAACAAGAGAGATGTTGGATAACTGGCTGTCTGGTTGCTTTTCTAGGACACAGTCCCATACTACCTTTTATTCCTCATATCCTTATCAGTTTCCTCATTGGTAACTCCCTAGTGGAAAGAGCTTTCAAGATGGAAGGATCCAAATTCAAATCCTATCTTAGGACAATCTTCGGAAACAAGGCGGAGTGAGAGACATTCTCAGATATCTCCCCTTGAATTAACAATAAGCTGAACATCTAAAATTCAACAAAAAACACACAAACTGCACACCAGCATGTCTGAGCATGAGATCTGTACATAAGAGCTACCATAGGTCAGAACCCTGGGTGTTAGGCAATGGACTGGGAGAAATAAAGAAGCTGCTTCTTGCAGCTGCTGGAGTTCCCTGCAGGAGGAGGGAGAGGGGAGAAGGAACAGTGAGTTCCCTGAACAGCTCTGCTTAGGAAAGCTGTGAGCTTCCTGTGGCCGGCCAGTGGCAAGGTCCAGTCATCGGGGTGGAAGACAGAGAAGTGGGAGGCAGAAAAACAACAGTTGATTTTTACCAGCCACGGTTGCAAAACCGAGGCTGAGCTGCAGTCCCCAACCTCCAACCCAGAGGGCCCCTCCCACCATACCCTCCGAGGCTGAATCCTATGTTAGCCAAGTGAAATCTTGTAAGTAATTTAAACTTTCTGGCCTCAGGTTTCCCACATTTAAGATTGGGTTGATAATAGTAGTGACTTCAAATGGGTTATTGAGAGGATTAGATGAAATTATATACATAAAACACTCACTAAGGGAAAGAGTAGTAGGTGCTTAAGAAATAATAACCTCCTATTCCCCAACAAAAAGAACTGTGCATCTCTTCATGCACCACTCTGCTCCTCAAATGCCTCAAATGTGGAAAAACGCTATTTCTCACAGTTTTCAAACACTATGAGGTATTTAAAAGAACTGAAATCATTCAGAATACGTACTCTGACCACAATGGAATCAAGCTAAAAATCAACAACAGGAAGACAACAGAAAAATCTTCCAAACATTTGAAAATTAAACAACACACTTATAAATAATCCATGGATAAAAGAGAAATCTTAAATAAAAAATATAAAATATAGAGAACTGAATGAAAATGAAAATACAACCTATCAAAATACATAAGATTCAGCTATAGCAGTGTGGAAAGGCAAATTTATAGCACTAAATGCTAAGTTCCTACCTCAAGAAGTTAGAAAAAGAAGAGCAAAACAAACCCATAGCAAGGAGAAGGAAGGAAAGAAATGGTAAAAGTGTAAGCAGAAATCAGTAAAGCTAAAGAGAGAAAAACAATGAAATGAAGGCCTGGTTCTTTGAAGAAAATCAATAAAAGACTGACAAAAATAAAGAGAAGAAACAAATAAAAAATGTCAGGCATGAAGCTGCGGATAGTACTACAGAGCATGTATCCATTAAAGGAAAAATAAGAGAACACTGCAAATAACTCTAGGCTCATAAATTTGAACACTTAGAAAAAATAGAAACTATTCCTTCAAAATCACAAACAAAACTCAACCCTATTGAAACAGGTATAGTGAAATTGTATTTGTAATTAAAAACTCTCCCCAAAAGAAAATATTCATGTTCAGATGGTTTCACTGGATCACTTTACCAAAAACTTAAAGAGTTAACACCAATTTTACACAAATTCTTTCAGAAAACAGAAGAGGAAGCACCTTGATGGTAAAACTAGACCAAGTTCCACACACACACACACACAAAAAATGAAAAATAAAAAAAAAAATTGAAGACCAATACCTATTATGAACTTTGACTCAAAAATTCTCACAAAATATCAGCAACTCGAATACAGCAATGTATAAAAAAAAATTAAACAATGATCAAATGGAATTTATTTAACCAAGGCTGAGTCAATATTCAAAAATCAATTAACGAAAAAATCAATTGATATAATCTCTATATAAACAGGCAAAAGAAAGAAAAATCAGGGGCTCATGTTAACTGAGTCAGCAAAAAGCAGTTGACAAAATTCAACAACCATTTATAATTTTAAAAACAAAACAAAACCTCTTAGAAAATTAGGAATAAAGGAGAACCACCTTAACTTGATAAAGAGCAACCACAAAAACCTACAGCTAACATCATTCATAATGCCAAAAGGCTAAATGCGTTCCACTAAAATCCAAAACAAATGATGTCAACTTTCACAACTCTTATTCAATGTAGTACTAAAAGTTCTAGTTCTAGAAGGCAAGAAAAAGAAACAAAGAACATATAGATTGGAAAGGAAAAAATAAAATTGTCCCCATTTGCAGATGACATGACTGTATACATAGACAATTCCAAGGAATTGACACAACTCCAAGAAATTATAAATTAATTCCTCAAGCTTGAAGGATACAAGATAGATACATAACTATCAATTACATTTCTTATGCTAACAATGGACATCTGGAAACCAAAACAAAAAACAATTGACAGTCACTCTAAGAAAAATGAAATAGGCACAAATATAACAAAATATACACAGGACTTATATGCTTAGAATTACAAAATGTTGATGAAAGAAATCAAATAAATCAAATCATGGACTGAAAATTTCAATATAGTAAAAATACCAATTCTTCCCTAACTGATCTATAAATTTAATGAAATTCCTATGAAAGTGCCAGCAAGGATTTTAGTAGACGTACACAAGCTTATTCTAAAATTTATATGGAAAGTTATGGGACCTACAGTAGCTAAAACAATCTTGAATAAAAAAGAAGAAGAGAAGGAAGGGATCACTTCACCTGATATTAAGGGTTTCTTATTTGATACCTATAGTAATCAGAAGAGTGTGATATTGGCCAAAGGATAGACACACAGATCAATGAAACAGAATGGAGAACTCAGGAATATATTCACACCAATGTGCCAAACCAATGTTTCACAAAGGTGCAAAAATATTTCATTGGAAATAATATGTAGTCTTTTCAACAAGTGATGTTGCTATTAAGACTTTAGTTGGCATTTCAGTCAAGATGGCAGGGGAGGTAAATGTTGTGCATGCCTCCTCTCATAACAACATTCAAATTGCACGTAAATTATAAAACAGCCAACCTGGAGAATGATCTTAAGACTAGCTGAACAGAACTCCTATAACAAGATTAAGACTAGCTGAATAGAACTCCTATATCCTGGGGATATAAAGAGAAGACCACATCAAGACTGGAGGAGAGGAGGAGTTGCAAAACAAACTATTCTCACACCTACATGGTGCAGTTGAGCATCCAAAAGGATATCTTGGCTGTGGAGGTCCAACCCCAAGGGAAGCAAAGGGCCCCAGCCCTACGCAGGAGCTCCTAGTCCAGGGTTCCAGTGCTGGGAAGAGGAGTTCCCATAAAATCTAGCTGTAAAAATCAGTGCGGATTCTTGCTGTCCAGGTAAGATACAAGGAAGTTGGAAATCCAGACTTCCCCTTAAATGGCCCATGCACAGAGTCACTCACTCACAGGCACTCGCCCTGGGCTCTGGCGGAGAGACAGTAGCTTGGAAGGTTCCAGAGACATACAAGGAAAGACTGAGTTGTGTAGCTTCAGGGTAAGGGCAGGAAGGACAGCCACCATTGTTTCTGTGTTGAACCCTCCTCCTATGCAGCCTGCAGGTGAGTGCTATCTTGCCGATGTTGAACTCTCCTCCCACATAGCCAAAACTGAATCTGCATTGGCCTGGTGAGATCTGTTCATTCCCTGAGCCCCTGCCCCCACCTAACTTGCAATTTGCCTGGTCACAATTTTCGTGGTTACTGGGTAACCAACCCCAACCTACACTCTTAGAAGGAGGTTCCTTCTGAAGCAACCAAAGGGTCTCCAATTGTGCACCTCCAGAAACATTTTCAGTGGTGGGGAACCAGTCCCAGGGCTGGTGCTGGTAGCACTTTGCCTCAGTTCACTGAATGGCCTCTCACTCATACCTCCAAGTCCAGATCAGGCATCAACCAAACACAGATAGCTTTCTACCTCCTACCAGATAGTACCCCCTGGCTGGTCACAGGTAGTAGTTGACCTTGGCCTACATGAGAGCCCCTCCTAATAAATGCCAAAACAAATGAACTTGGAGGCTAGCATCAGACCTCAACAGAGCACCTCCTGATTAGCCCCAAAAGTGGCACACCCAAGGCATGGTCTCAATAGGCACACAAACATCCTGAGGTGAACCTCACTCTGTGGGGTCAACCTCCACACAGAAACTCATATGTGTGGGTGTGGCCAATCTACACAGTCAGTCAGCCTGAGAATCAATGCCACTCACTGTCATACCAATAACAATCCAGGCTCAACTATAACATAAGGACACACACAACCACACAAGGGTCAATCCTGGAGGACACAGTGCAGATGATTAGAAAATCTACTACCTAAGACCACCCAGATTTACCTAATATATAGAAATAAACACAGAGAGGCAGCCAAAATGATGAGACAAAGAAACATGTCCCAAATGAAAGAACAGAAGAACACTCCAGAAAAAGAACTAAACAAAATGGAGGCAAGCAATCTACCAGATATAGAGTTCAAAACACTGGTTGAAAGGATGATCAATGAATTTAGGAGAAGAAAGATGATCTCAGTTAGAACTTCAACAAAAAGATAGTAAGCATAAAAAGGACATAGAAACCATTAAAAATTAGTCAGAAATGAAGAATACAATAACTGAAATGAAGAATACACTAGAAGGATCAAATCAGTGATTTGAAGACAAGATAGCAGAAAACACCCAATCAGAACAGCAAAAAGAAAACAGAATCCGAAAAAATGAGGATACTTTAAGGGACCTCTGAGACAACAGCAAGTGTAACAACATTCACATCATACGAATACCAGAAGGAGAAAGTAGAGAGCACGTAATTGAGAAACTATCTGAAAAAACATGACTGAAAACTTCCCTAACATGGTGAAGAAAATAGACATACAAGTCCAGGAAGTACAGAGAGTCCCAAATACAGACACATCATAATTAAAATGTCAAAGATTAAAGACAAATAGAGAATCCTAAAAGCAGCAATAGAAAGGCAGCTAGTTATTTACAAGAGTACTCCCATAGACAGAAAATTTCTCAACAGAAAATTTGCAGGGCAGAAAGGTTTGGCACAAAATATTAAATTGATCAAAAGAAAGGAACTGCAATCAAAACTACTCTATCCAAAGCTATTAATTAAAACCGGAGGTGGGATAAAGAGCTTTCCCAGAGGGGAAAAAGCTAAAGGAATTCGCCACCACCAAGCCGGCATTATAAGAAATGTAGGGACTTCATTAAGAAGAAGAGGAAGAAAAAAATAACTTAAATATGAATAATAAAATGGTAATAACTATACCTATCAGTAATCACTTTAAATGTAAATGAATTCAATGCTCCAATCAGAAGACACAGGGCAGCTGAATAGATAAGAAAAGAAGACCCATGCATATTCTGTCTACAAGACACTAAATTCAGATCTAAAGACACACACAGACTTGAAAGTAAAGGGATAAGAAAAGATTTTTCATGTAAATGGAAATGAAAAAAAGCTGAGGTACCAATAATTAGACAAAACAGACTTTAAAACAGGCTATAATAAGCGACAAAGAAGGATGTTACATAATGATAAAGAGATCAATCTAACAAGAGGCTATAACCCTAGTAAACATATATACAATCAACATAGGAGCACCTAAATATATAAATCAAATATTGACAGACACAAAGGGAGAAGCTGAAAGTAACAGTCATAGTAGGGGATTTTAACACCCCATTAATACCAATGGCTAGATCTTCCAGACAGAAAACCAATAAGAAAACAGTGGCTTTAAATGATACACTCAACTAGATGGATTTAACTGATATTTTTAAATGACTTCACCTCAAAGCAACAAAATATACATTCTTTTCAAGTGCACATAGAACATTTTCCAAGATAAATCACATGTTAGGCCACAAAACAAGTCTCAATAAATTTAAGAAGTTTGAAATTATATAAAGCATCTTCTCCAACCACAATGATATAAAACTAGAAATTAGTTACGAGAAAAAAAAACGGAAAAACTCACAAACACATGGAGTCTAGATAACACACTGCTAAGTAATGAACAAGTTAACAATGAAATCAAGAAATATATCAAAAGATGCCTGGAGAAAGAATGAAAATAAAAACACAACAGCCCAAAATCTATGGGACACAGAGAAAGCAGTCCTAAGAGAGAAATTCACAGCATTACAGGCCTATCTCAAGAAAGAAAGAAAAACTCAAATAAACAATCTAAACTTACTCCTAAAGGAACGTGAAAAAGAACAGCAAACAAAGCCCAAAGTGAGAAGAAAGGAAATAATAAGAATCAGAGCATAAATAAACAAAATAGAGTCTAAAAAAGCAATGTGAAAGATCAATGAAACCAAGAATTAGTTCTTTGAAAGAACAAAAAAAATTGACAAAAGACTTGAAATCATATATCCAAAAAGGTATTTGCACACCAATGTTCATAGCAGCATTATTCACAGTGGCCAGGACATGGAAGCAACCAAAGTGTCCTCCAATAGATGATGGTCTAAAGAACCTGTGGTACATGTATACAATGGAATAAGAAGAGATGAAATACTCCATTTGCAACAACATGGATGGACCTTGAGATAATCATGCTAAGCAAAATAAGCCAGACAGAAAAAGTTGAAAATCACATGATATCACTTATATGTGAGATATAAACCTAAAAGCAACAAACAAACAGAGACTCATGGACATGGACAATAGACTAGTGGTTACCAGAGGGTAAGGGGGGTAGGGAGAAGGGGGAGGTAGATGGGGTAAAGGGGGTCAAATATGTGATGAAAGAAAGAAATCTAACTGTGGGAAGTGAACACACAGTGTAAATGTATATATGCCTTACTGTTAAAGTGTACAAGCTGAAACTTATTGGATTTCATTAACCAATGTCACTATAAAACATTAATTAATTAATTAATTAATTAAAAATAAAATAAAATAAATTGATAAACCTTTCACCAGATTCATCAAGGAGAAAAGAGAGAGGACTCAACTAAATAAAATCAGAAATGAAAGAGTAGTAATAAATGATTCCACAGAAATACAAAGGATTATAAGAAAATACTATAAGCCATTATATGCCAAGAAATTAGACAATCTGGAAGAAATGAATACATTCCTAGAAACAGAATCTTCCAAGACTGAGTCAAGAAGACACAGAAAATTTGAACCAACCAATTACTACTAATGAAATTGAAACATTAATCAAAATACTCCTAACAAAAAAAAGTCCTGGACCATATGGCTTCACAGCTGAATTTTACCAAACATTCAAAGAAAAATTAACATCTATTCTTTCCAAACTATTCCAAAAAATTCAAGAGGAAGGAAGTCTCTCAAGTTAATTCTATGAAGCCACCATTACCTTGATTCCCAAACCAGACAAAGACATTACCAAAAATAGAAAATTATAAGCCAACTGAGTTCAGCAATACATTAAAAAGATCATACACCATGATCAAGTTGGAGTTTTTCCTGGGATACAAGGTTAGTTCAATATCTGCAAATCAATTAATGTAATACATCACATTAACAAATTGAAAGATAAAAATCATATGATTATATCAATAGACATAGAAAAGCATTTGATAAAATCTAGTATCTATTTAGGATAAAAACTCTCAGCAGAGTAGGAATATAGGTAACATACCTCAACATAATAAAGGCCAGATACAACAAACTCACAGGTAACATACTCACTGAGGAAAAGCTCAAAGATCAGGAACAAGATAAAGATGTCCACTTTCACCACTTTTATTCAACAGAGTAATCAGGCAAGACATCAGAACAGAAATCAGACAAGAAAAAATAATGGCATCCAAATTGGAAAGGAAGGAGTAAAACTGTCATTATTTGCAGATGACATGATACTATACATAGAGAACCCTAAAGATTCCACCAAAAAAAAAATAATGTTAGAATTGATAAATGAATTCAGTAAAATAGCAGGACACAAAGTTAATATTCAGAAATTGGTTACATTTTCACACACCAACAACAAACTATCAGAAAGAAATTAAGAAAACAATCCCATTTATAATTTCATCAAAAAATAAAATAAAATACCTAGGAGTAAATTTAACCAAGGAGATAAAAGACCTATTGGAAAATTATGTCATTGAAGAAAGAAATTGAAGAAGATATAAACAAATGGAAACATATACCGTGCTCATGGAAAGAATTAACATAGTTAAAATGTCCACACTACACACAAAGCAATCTACAGGTTCAATACAATCTCTATCACAATACCAATGTCATTTTTCACAGAACTAGAACAAATAATCCAAAAATTTATATGGAACCACAAAAGACTCCAAATAGCCAAGGCAATCTTCAGAAAGAACAAAGTTGGAGGTATCAAGCTACCTGATATCAAACTATACTACACGTTTACAGTAATCAAAATAGCATGGTACCAGCATAAAAACAGACATATAGATCAATGGAACAGAATAGAGAGCCCAGAAATAAACCCACACATATATGGTCCTTTAATCTATGACAAAGGAGTCAGTCTATTCAAAATAAACGATGCTGAGAAAATTGGACAGATACATGCAAGAAAAAAAAGAAACTGGATCACCTTCTTATAACATATACAAGAATAAACCCAAAATAGATTAAAGACTTAAAGGTAAAGCCCCAAACCATAAAACTCCTAGGAGAAAACAGGCAATAAACTCTCTGACATTGTTCTTAGTCATATCTTTCTGATATAGCTCTTCAGGCAAGAGAAACAAAAGTAAAAAAATAATGAAATGGAACTACATCAAACAAAAAAGTTTTTGTGCAGCTAAGGAAACCTTCAACAATACAAAAAGACAACCTACTGAATGGGAGAAGGTATTTGCCTATGATCCACCTGATAAGGGGTTAATATCTAAAATTTACAAAGAACTTATACAACTCAACAAGAAAAAAAAAACAACCTAATTGAAAAATAGGCAGAGGACCTGAAGAGATATTTCTCCAAAGAGGACATTCAGATGGCCAACAGACATATGAAAAGATGCTCAATGTCACTAATCATAAGAGAAATGCAAAAACACAATGAGATATCACCTCATATCTATCATAATAGTTATCATCAATAAATCAAAAAACAAGTGTTGGTGAGGATGTGAAGAAAAGGGAATTCTTGTGCACTCCTGGTGAGACTGCAAATTGGTACAGCCAGTATGGTAAACAGTATGGAGGCTCCTCAAAAAATTAAAAATAGAACTACCTTATTACCCAGAAATTGCACTTCTGGGTATTTACCCAAAGAAAACCAAAACAGAAATTTGAAAATATATATGCACCCTTATGTTCACTATAGTACTATTTACAATAGCCAAGATATGGAATCAACCAAAGTGCTGGCAACAGACAATTGGATAAAGAAAAGGTGGTACATATATACAGTGGAATATTAGCAATAAAAAATAAAATCTTACCATTTGCAATGACATAGCTGGACCTGGAGGGTATTATGCTATGTGAAATAGGTCAGAGAAAGACAAGTAACATGATTTCAATTATATGTGGAATCTAAAGAACAAAATAAATGGAAAAACGAAATGAAAACAGACTCATAGATACAGAGAACAAACTGGTGACTGCCAGATGGGAGGTGGAGTAGCAGGTTGAGTGAAAAAGGTGAAGGAATTAAGAAGTACAAATTGGAAGTTACAAAATAATCATGGGAATATAGTGTGCAGCATGGGGAATATTGTCAATGGTATTGTGGCAAGTGTGTGTGGTGCTGGATGGCTTCTGGACTGGTCAGGGGGATCACCTCATAAATTGTATGAATGTTTGGCCACTATGCTGTATACTTAAAACTACTATAAAATAATATTGGATGTCAACTCTAATTGAAAAAAAAAATTTTAAAGCAATGCTGGAGCATTTAGACATCCATAAGCCAAAGAATGGACACCAACCTAGGTCTCATGCCTTATACAAAAATTAACTCGAAATAAGTTACAGATGTAAATGTAAAATATATATGCCTTTTAGGGGAAAATATAATCAAAATCTTTGAGACTAAGGGTATTGACACCAGAAATACAAACTATAAAAGAAAAAAATTGAAAAATTGAACCTAATCGAAATTAAAATACTTTGTTCTGAAAATGCTTTGAGTCACTTTAAAACATCACCTTTTCTTTAAAAGCAAACAAACAAACAAAATAAAACCATGATCAGGTATTTCCAGATGCAGCAAATAGAGACTGTTCAGCTTAGTTTATGTGGAGTGATGTGTCCACTGGCAAACTTTACTTGTAGGCTAAGTATGCAGGATATGTGCTATTGTTGTGCCTAAGTCACATCCAGGGCATGCATTTCCTGTGACTATGACTTTTCTAAAGGTTAAGTCAGCTGGAAACAACATATAATGAACATGTATATAGAATGCTGGGCTTTGGAAAGAAACACATTTGGGTAAAAGTAAGTAATGGAGTTTATAGCAGCCTCACTTTTTGTAATTCTGACCATAGACTTGGTTGCAATTTCAAAAACATGGATAAGAATGTTCCTGGGTTTTTAAAACTCACTGATAGGAAAAAACTGGCTTTGATTTCAACTGCACTTAAATCTCCCACTGTATTCAAGAAGGGAACCAACATTCAGTGGCAGAATTTGAAACCCCAGGCTGGCCTCTTTATGACAGACAAAGTTGATTGCAGTGAACATTCTTGGCACCAGCTCAAAAAGTTTTAAGTTTCTAGATCCTGAAAAGGAAATTCTCCTAGGAGCCCTTCAGCTTTTCAGATCACTTGATAGGAGGGGAGCAGTGGGGACACTAAGGGGAGAAGAGCTGCCGCCTGGCCTCTGGAGTTGGTCTTAACTAACATTTACTAGACCTACTGTAACAGGCATGTTCACTAGTTTTCTTATCTAATCTTCACCACAGTATCAGAAAGAGTAAATACAGGAGGATAACTCAAAACTCAGGGAACTCACATCTATTAAGTGCTTATTGCATATAACAGGCACTGGGCTGTGCCTTTTATTCCTTAGAACAACGTTATAAGGTAGATACTATTGTCATTCCCATTTTACTGATACAGTAACGAAGAAAGTCTTAGAGAGGTAAAGAGACTTGTTGCCTCTTCTGTCAGATCTATAAAGCTCAGCCTCAGGATCATATTCCCATTCTCTCTCTCTCTCTCTCTCTCTCTCTCTCTCTCTCTCTCTCTCTCTCTCTCAGTCTCTCTCTCTCTCTCTCCCTCCATCTTGCAACACAAATATCCCCCAATATGAATATTCCCTGTGACTCAACATTTGTCAGTTAAGAAGATGGCTGAGCAGCCATCAAGCATCTACCAAGGGTAGGCAGCTGGAAATGGTGGTGGTCCCAGGAAGCCCAGTGATGGGCCATGCTATAGCTCTGAAGAAGGAAAAGCAGTGTGAAGGTTGGCACAGTGTCAAGGGGTGAGGGAAGAGGGGATAGAACCATTATACTAACTAGTGTTTTTGGTGCCTGGGGCAAGCAGCATGAAACTGGCCTTCTCTTCAGTGGAAACTGCTCTTGGCAGGGGGAAGTGCAGGCCTGCACATAAAAGGTCCCCTGACTGGTGCGCTCCCAGCCCTTGACCTCAGGCCTCTTGCTCCATCCATCTCTGCAACTTCCAAAGGGGCTGGCCTAGGGCCTGGATAAGGCTTCCAGTAGAGACCAGAGAAGTGGTGGGAGAAAAATGTGGTGCTCTCTAAATTTCTGTGCCCCAGTGACCCCATCTTAGCCAGGGCTCTGGAAAGAACAGAACAGAATGTTGAACTGGGAAGGAAGGTGAGAGAAGTCAGACCAGGACCAACTAGAAGAATAGGGAGAGGTCAGGAGGCCATTAGTCACAGCAATGTGGTTGAACAAGTCCACCCAAAGATGGAAAGCTTTGATAACTGGAAGGCATTTCAGAGTTTAAGATCTGAGAAGTGGAGCAGGCAATTGCAAGTGATGGTACTGGTTGATGAAGTAGATAGGAGGCCCAAATCATGGGGTCAAAGAAGTCAATGAAATGGGAGGGCTATTATTTGATTCCACAAGCTTTTATTGAGCACCTACTATGTACCAGTCCCTGTGTCAGGCACCTGGAATACAGTGGTAAACAAGACATGGTTCTCACTCTTCTTTAAATGTATGAGGCTAGTTGAGACATGGGTGAAAGGCAAGCAGGCAAATACAATGATGTGGCTACCCTCTAGGGTGTATCTGGATGCTTAAGACATGGATCTTGTGCGTGATAAACAGATTTATTAAACAGAGATGTGTTGAGTGTACAGAGATCTACTCTACCTCTAAGAAAGATTAATTCAATCTAAGGAAATGAGTACAAGCAAGTATGTTCAGAACATGGAAGAAGAAATGGTTCATTCTGATTTCTGAGAGGAAGGGTAGGAAAAGGAAAATCAAAGAAGAATTTCATGAAAGCATGACATGAGATGATGAACAAGATTTTAAAAGATAAAAGTGGAATGGGGAGAGAATCTTAGGCTGGAGAAACAATGTGAGTACACTTGGAGGCAGAAAAGCACAGGACATATTTGAGGAAGGAGGAGTACTGGGTATGTTTAGAGGTGAAGCTGGTAATGGTATTGGCAATAGTGAGGTGTGTTGGAGAGCTGGAAAAGAGCTCAATATGATAGCAACTGGAAATGTAACTGGAAAGGACAGAAAGATCCATTTAGAAACTACTACAG
Source organism: Eidolon dupreanum (assembly GCA_028627145.1). NCBI lineage: Eukaryota > Metazoa > Chordata > Mammalia > Chiroptera > Pteropodidae > Eidolon > Eidolon dupreanum. The sequence continues at coordinate 87,561,921 of CM053505.1, read as the reverse complement.
AAGTTCAAGTGCAAGCTGAGGTCCAAATGTAAGACAGTGGGAATGAAAAGGGAAGGGGAATGCTGGATATTGGAGACAGGGCTCGCAGAACTTGTCAACCAAATAAATACGGGAGGAACTAGAGAAAATATACTTATGCCACAACCTTCTTTCCAGCTCAAAATTTTGTGTTATTGACTTTTGGGTTTTTAAAGGGGAAGCCACCATTTTCATTTAAATACATGAAAAAACCCAAAGAGATAAAGAGATGCAGAGATTTAAAACCAACGACATACCCCAACCATCTGCCATAGTCCTTGTGGAACTGTCCTTAAGCAAAGCGCAGGTGGGTTCTGAAGCAGCTCAGCTGGACCAGAAAGGAATAATTTTTAAAATAATAAAAGACAAAGAAAATGTGATACATATATATATGATTCTTTATATTGTAATATGTACATACATAATGGAATATTATTCAGCCATAATAGAAGGAAATCTCGCCATTTGGAACATGAACAGACCTTAAAGCCATTATGCTAAGTAAGATAAGTCAGACAAAGACAAATAACATTTGATCTCATTTATATGTAGACTCTTAACAACAACAACAACAACAACAACAACAACAACAACAAAATAAACTCACAGAAAGTAGTTTGGTGGTTGCCGGTGAGGGCAGGGGGTAAAGGTGGTCAAAGGGCTGAAACTTCCAGTTATAAGATAATTTCTGGAAATCGAATATACAGCATGGTGACCATAGTTAATAATACTGCATTGTATACTTGAAAGTTGCTAAGAGAGTAAATCTTAAAAGTTATCACAAGAAAAAAATTGTGTAAGTATATGTGGTAATAGATGTTAATTAGACTTACTGTGGTGATCATTTGGTAATATATACATATGTTGAAATATTATGTTGTACTCCTTAAGCTCTTATGTTATATGTCAATTACATCTCAATATAAATATTAAAATGAAAAATAAAACTTAACATTTACAGATCTTGTTCTTTGTGCTAACTCCCAGGGAGGTGTTTTACATGGAATATCTCACTTAATCCTAATAATCTATGTAGTAGATACTATTATTTCTACTTTCCAATGAGAAAACAGGCTCAGTGATGTTTAGTTCACATGGGTTTAGATCATACAGTTAGCATGTGGCTACTGGAGATTTGAACTCAGGACAATCAGCCATGACACTAAAGATTGCTTTGGAAAACAAGCCTACTGAGCTATAATGTCAACAAGGACCCATCTTCAAAGCAGAAGCAAGAAACACTCTCTCTCTGTTAGCCAGGGCTTTTTTCCCCCTCACACCTATTTCATGTAAAATCTAGAGCCAGAATTCCCAGGGGACAGGCACCAAGTCAACAAGAACTTGTTAGAAATAATAAGAGCTTAACAAAGTATTCAGGCACTAAACTAATATACAAAAAGCAAGAGCTTCCTAATTTATCAGCAGTATCCTGTTAGAAAATAGCACAAATGAATCTCATTCCCAGCAGCAGCAATAAATTTAAAACAACTAAGAATAATCTTATTAAGAAATTTGTGAAAGGATGGGCTACTTGAAGAAAATCATAGTATAGAACCATAAATAAGACTATAAATGCTGAAACCATGCAAAGCAATCCTAATAATCAATGGGGAAATTATCATTGTTCCAAAAACTTCCAAGTTTTCATCAAAACAATAAAAATTCTCTCACTGTCCATTCCATTGTAAATATACAGGGGAATAAATAACAATAATAAAATTGTTTATTTAGTACACTGTCATTTAAACATTAGAAACATTGAGAATTAAAATATTGTATTACTTTGTAAAAATCTTATCAATGTTAGTTTTAACAGTGTTTGCCTTCTTGTATAATTTATGATACAAGCAAGCATAGTTTCTATGCCTCGACAAATTATCACACACCTTTTAAAGTTTTGGATCAGCATTCAATATTTTATCCATTGCATTTCAATGCCATGAAATATCACCAAGAGTTCCTTCAATGTGTAGGTTTTTGCTGGAGTCACGTCCTCTGGGACATCATCATTCTTTTCATCACCCTTACTAAATTCCTCTGGCTACATTTCTAGGATCTCTAGGATGGTGGCAATGACAAAATTCCCATGGTTAAATTTTTTTCTGTAACTTCATTTATGTTCGATCCTAAGTTCATTTCTAGAAATATCACTTTTCGTTTGCTGATCTTTCAGCTTTGTTGGACAATTCACTCTTTCAATTATCCATTTTTGTAAAATATTACGTGAATTTATCACTGAGAGACAAAGAGGCAACACAACTACACTGTTTTGCACAGTGACCAATCACCAACTGACTTTGAAAGAAGTGATGTGACTGGTTACTAACCACGCTGAGCTTCTGTTATTTACATAATAAATTTGTGGACTGAAAAGATAACATCAAAGTTTATACTTCATGCAGTTACAGTTAATATACTGTGGCAACTGAAATTCCAACCATTTTGTTAGGAAGTTATGTTATTTAAATGTTTTTCTCTGCATCCATCCATCCCTAAACCTACCCACTCATTCCCCTTTCCTCTCTGTTCTTCAAATCTTAAAGAAAACTGTGTTTCTTCTCCTGTCCTAGGCTTACTTCCCTCATTGCCAAGGAACGTGGCTCAATTTATTACCTCTTTTTTAAAGCTCTGTCTGGGCTCATTTCTTTCCACCCTTATAGATGATCATAGTCCTACTAGCCCCAAATCACCCTAACTTAACCTTGTTCTCATTCTGCCACCCCCACCTTTCACCATAAACATCTTTTAAGTTTACTCTACATTGACTTCCTCTGCTTCTTTACCATCTAATCCTCAAACCTTCATAATCTGGCTTTCAAACCAATTACCCTACTGACATTTTCTAAAAATCACTACTTTTAATTGTGAACTCCAAGTGCTTCCTACCAGTCCTTAACATCTCTATCTTCTGGGCAGCATTTGCCACTGCTGATCAAGCTCTTTAATGAAACCATGGCTTTGGTGACAAACATTGCCCCTCTCTATTTCCGGCTTCCTTCTCCCACCTCTCCCAACACCTTTATCTTTTTCCAGCTCTCCTTCCTTCACCCATTCCTAAATGAGGTGATATTTTTAGTCCCTTCCTTCCTCTCTTCTCTCTCTAGACTCTCTGGGTGATTCAGTCTTCTCTTTTTACCTCTCACAGACCTTACTTGTCTCCTAAATTCAAGTATCACATTTCTAAGTCCCTGCTCAACCTTTACCACCTCATGCCTGGCATGCATATCAAACTCCACATATGAACAGTCAAATCTCTCTCACCTACCCAAACCCACGCTTCTTCCAGACTTGTCTGTTTCCATAAATGATACTATCTAAGTTCCCCTTCTAAATAGGCACATGGTTATGAGAAGCAGACTGTCTTTTCCACACCCCCTGCCAGAGCCTCAGCTCAGGATCCTGTTATTTTTTCCTGTAGAAATGAAGAAAGCTACATCCTTCATCTTTGTATTGGATTGATTTTTTTGATAGGATGGACCTCTTCCATGGCTTTAGGAACTGTATGTGGGAAGTTTTCCATTGATCACTGCAAGCACCTTACTAGAAATACAGTGCTGATTATCTTAGAACTTTTCCAGGATATAATTTTCTTACCTTAGTTTTATTTAAAAGACATTCCACATTGTTTTCATAAGTCTATGATGGAATATTGTTAGCCAGAGGAAATTTGAGAAAACAGAATGCTAAGGGTCAGAGAAATTTTGGCACAGAGACAGAGAGGAAGGAATAACCCTCAAACCAATTCCATAGTTCATGACATGACTCAGAGATGGGTTATACTGCAATGTATGACATCAGGGGAGCTCCCCATTTCTGCTATCAGCTCTTACTAAGAGTTAAGCTTTTAAAAGTATTATTAAAAGTTAATACACCCTGTGAATTTTCATGGTCTTGGGCAAAAACATGCTTTCTGTTCTCTGGTGAAGGTTTCACTTCACAGCAATTAAAATTTTCTTCCTCAGAAAAGAAGCTTGCCTTGCACACATGCTGAAAGCTGCAGTCACCAGCAATAGACCTAACAATGATTACCTTCTTTGGGGCTACACAGAAAAGAAGTTGCAGAAAAAAATTCCTAGACTTTTATTAAAGAAGAAAAATACACAAATGAATAGGGTTTTCCTTCAGTGACAATCTTTGTATTTTCCCCTTTTTACATAGCTCACTCCTCCATCCACATCATTTACTGCCCCATCTCCTTCATTCTAACCTATACTAACAACTCAGTATGTATCCTTCTATATGTTTCTTCATGGCAAAATAATTATATAGAAATTACACACATTTTAAAATAGGTATTTTAAAAAAATTAGATATTTAACACACTTTTCTGCATCTCATTTTTATATTAAACAATCCCTCATGGAAATCCTTCTAATTCACCTAGTGCAGCTCTATTTTATTCTTTTTGATATCTTTGTAATATTCCACTGTGTTGATGTATTACCAATTTATTCAAGTATCTTATTTACATTATCTTTGTTTTCATTTCTCTCTCTCTCTCTCTCTCTCTCTCTCTCTCTCTCTGTGTGTGTGTGTGTGTGTGTGTGTGTGTGTGTGTGTGTGTGTGTGTGACTATAACCAATGCTCTAATAAACACACTTGTATATAGAACCCTGTGTGTTATGGTTTATTTCCATGGGATGTATCCTCAGGAGCAGGACTGTTAAAGTAAAACTTATTGGAAGATCTTACAACACCTATTCAGGAAGAGGTGGTATCACTTTTTTAAAAAATTTGCCTGGCTGATGGGTGTAAGCTAATATCACATTACTTTAGTTTGAGCCTCCTTGACCACTAGTGAATTTGAACACTTTGTCATAAGTTTGTTTAGCTTTTTTGGATTACTATTCTGTGAATATGTCTCTTTATACCCTTTGATGATTTTTATTTTAGGGTGTTTATCACTTATTTAATTTTCAAGAGCTCTTTGTATATTGTGGATATACCTTCTACCTCTCGTTTGTATTACAAATAATTTTCTAAATCTATTATTTGTCTGTGGATTTTGTTTATGGTTTCTTTTGTCACACAGAAGTTTTAAATTTATATAATATCTAGTAGGCCTATAGTTTATTTTACAGCTTCTGAGTATCCAGTCATGTCCCTGTCTTGTACATGTAGTCTCCAGGAATTTCCAGCAATTTTTATTATTTTTTATATTTAAGTCTTCATCTGCAATTTATTTTACTATGTGGTGAAAGATCATGTCCACACAATGTTATTTTTCTCTAGAAAGATGTTATATGCATTATTATTTATTAAATCACCTTTTCCTCAATAAATTAAAATATCATTTTACAGTACCATATATCCAAACATATTATAAAGCCACTACAACATAATTAAATCAATATACTATTGGGCAGTGGGCTAGACAAATTAGATAAATGGTACAGTCATATACTTGCTGCTTTGAGAGACCAAATTTTCAGAAGAGTTTTCTCCCTCCTCTGAGCCTCTAAAGAAGAACATAGGTATCCTCAAAGGATATTGTGAGGATAAAGGAAACAAAGAATGTAAAGCACTTAGCACAGTGCTTGGCATATAGCAAGCCTATTATAACGGGTAGTTGCTATTGTATCTGCTCTCTTGACATTTACTTATTTTGTCTTGCATGTGCTATGTCTACCTTTAGTGAACCTATTTTGAGCTCCTAGAGGACAGTCACTATGATTTAGCACCCTCAGCACCTCAATTGCCCTTGATAAAAAACTAACCAGAACTTATTCTTGAAAACAATAGACACATACTTTGGCAGTTCTAAATTTTCCTACTTTGCAGAATCTAGGCTAAGTGAGTCCTCTGTCCTCTGGGATGGACCCCTACCACTGGTCACAAGAGTCTGCTCCTATATGTCTCTCCTCTGCCAGGACATGCTCATAGTCAGCTGTAGCTATTATTCATTGATTATCCATGCACTGGGCATTTTCATGGATACATTCACTTTTGCTTTGTCTCTCTAATGCCTAGCAGTCCTTGACACAGTATGGGATACATGTTGAATTCTTTTGGGAAACTTTTCTTTATTTTTATTAAATCAATCAACTATTGGGATAGGAATATTTCTTTTTATGAGTTATTTTAGAATTACTTTAAAATAATTTAATACTTTTAGTAATTTATTTTATCACAAAAATTTGAAAAAAAAAAGATTCTATGCCACTTGTGGAACAAAAAGAAGGGGGAAAGACCCCTCTATAAATCAGTTGAAAAATCTTCTTCTTACATGAAAAGTAAACTTTTAATTAACTTGAACCCTACTAACTAAGCCTTCATTGAATCAATTTCTCTCTGTTCTAAGTTTCAGAGGTAAGTGTGAAGTACAAAATAGCAACATCAAAAACTTTAAAGTCATTTCAAGAATTGCTTTAAAAAGTAGAATTTCCAAATATAATGTAGGATCCCCAGTTAAATTTGAATTTCAGATACACAATGATTTGTTTACTATAAGTGCGTACCAAAAACTTCATGAAACATAGTAATAAACAATTACTTGTTATTTATTGAAAATTCAAATTTAACTGTCTTTTTTTTTTTTTTTTTGCTAAACCTGACAACGCTATTAAAAATCTACATTTCACAAGACACTTGGGGAATCATAACTGATTCACTGTGATGCCCCAAGTTAAAGCCCTGAGGATTTCCTATATACACAATTGATGTTCAATAAATGTTAGTTGAACTGATTACAAAATGGCGATTATTACTTTTTGGTCACTGAGTTGTTTAAAGGCATGAAAAAAGACTGATATGTAAACTCGGAATTTTGACAATGAGGTAGCCACAAAAAGGGAGTTTCTGATTAACCCTTTATTAATCAAATAGGAAAAGATCACCCATTTGGGAAAGTATCTCATGAGGCTGCTAGAAGGCACTTAAAACTTATGCTGACTTGTATATGTAAGGTTACTAATTTTTTGACTTGGTGTTTGAATATCACAGTGTGCGTATGTGTGTGTGTGTGTGTGTGTGTGTGTGTGTGAGAGAGAGAGAGAGAGAGAGAGAGAGAGAGAGAGAGAGAGAGAGAGAGAGAAAGAGCGCACACGCGTGCATGTGGGGGGAGGGTTAGAGGCAGGGGGCCGGAGAGGCAAGACAAGAAATGTAAGGCCAATGAATGGAAAACAAAACACTTGAAAACTTTTTTTCCTGCTACATTTCATGGAGAGTTAATGGCTTTTTTAAAGTACTTTCAAAATCAGAATTAGCCAGTGCAGAGTAGCAGGCACAAATATGGCCTCTAGTGTTCTATTAATGACGGGATCAAACGAAGAAGCTCTTCTACACGCTCTTTATAAAAGAGCAGGAGAACCAATGTGATGTTTAGTTTCGTGGAGGAAACTGAAAAAAAAAATAATCCCATATTACCACAATACAGGCATGAGTTCAATGCAAATGGAAAAGACTGGTGGCTTATTAATAGGCTCTCCCTGTAGCAAGCTGGCCTTCCCGGCTTCAGTTTGAAATTGATTATTTTAATACAGAATTCCTGAATGAAAGAGGTTCTTGGCCTTTTCCTGGGCTGTTGAATAATGTATGTGGGAGAAAGCAAATAGCAGCAGAGGGTCTCAGCTGCAGGAACAATGGTGCACACCCAGAGCTGAGGGGGCACGTTAGTTTATCATCGCCTTGTCAATCCTCCCAGCCTGGGAATCGCGGGGCAGCCTGGAAAGCAGCAGCTGCCCGACGTGTGGTGAACTGACCGGGGCACTTTAAAGAGACGACTCCATTTACCCATCTGAAAACAAGATATTGATTTTCCTCCAGCTCTGGAGAGAAAAGAGACGTCCTGAAAATATATGGAGACCACCATTTATCCAGGCTCCTCCCCCAACAATCACACCACCCCAACTGTTTTCTTGGCTTCCTCTCCACAAAGTTCCATTTTTTCCTTCTTCACCTGGGGTGAGAAGAAAGCAACCTCTCTTTTCTGCCTTCTGTGAATATACTACGCAGAGTACTTTTAAGCTGAAACTGGAAAACTACGTAATGACTGGCATCTGGGGATATACTTTATGAATTAGAAATCAATTTTTTCCATCCACATGGAAATAACATATTACAGTAAAGTTCTGACTGGCACTTTACAGCTCTCTCATCTCAAGCTGTGTACATTTTAAGATGCTAAGGCAAAGCTTATAGCATCCTAGAACAATAACAACCTTCAACTCCTTAGATGTCCTTACCATGAAAACCTAGATCTTAGGCCCCAGATCAGATGAAAAAAAAACGAAGCTTGTTTTGCCATAGTAAGCATCCATTAAATACTCCTTAGACCACAGGAGTTTAAAATCAATGCGTTAAGAGCATGAGGAGAAGTGTAGCTCTGAATTGAGGCAGTCAGAAGGCCAAGCTCCTGGGAGGTGACTTGAACTACTCCACAGGCTCCCAGAAACTGGAAGCGTGTTATCTGAGGCCAATCCAGATTTCTTTAATGACTCATATCCTCATGTGCTCAAAAGTCCTACCATACTGAGGAGACTGGATGGTTGATGTGACACACTTTTTCTCAAGACAGGGAAAAGGAATGATTAAATAAGGGATAGCCCTTCAAGCCTAAGACTCAGCCACCAAAAACAGGGATTAGCAGACACCCAATTCTGGATTTCAATATGGCATTTTTTTTTCTGGAAAATTCCCTGTCCCCACCACTACTTATGGGAGTCTCAGAGAAATCTAGGGAAGACCAAGGAAAAGGATTAGGGGGAAGGAGTAGAATAAAAGGAGAGAGGAAAACCAACTCTTGAAAAGTGAATAGGAAAATCCATCCATAATTGCTGTGAAGGTGGGTCAAAGATGGCAAGTGCTGGCCTTAACCCTGTGTGTTTACCCCACCAGGATCCAGAAATGCAAGCTGAACCTTGTGAGCCGCCCCAGTTGTTGAGCTCTCTGTTATGCTAAACAAGCACCGGAGGTGGACTGGCCCAACCATCTGCTAGAGACATGCATAAATCGAGGGAAGGTAGGGCAGTACAGCATGTGTATAATGTGGAGCACATGAGAAAAAGCAAAAGTGCATCATTAAAAAGCAGCAGAAAGCAACCGGAGAACAGAATGCAGTGGGCAGAGATTAGTGTTCCAATTATTATTAATGTTAATAACTACACACGGGGAACTCCAAGTTCTCTTGTTATTGATCAGATATGATACCTCTGACAGGGTAGGGCTGGGATGGCTAACTTAGTCACTGGAATTTTTATCATTTGATTTCATGACACCTTCCCCACCTGGACAAGAAAGCACAGAGCTCTTCTTTCAAGTGTAGACTTCTCATATTAAACATAAACTATTTTTTAAAATATAGGAAAGCTAAAATAGAGAGGAAAAAATCCACACATACAACCTTATTAATATTTTGATCTGTTTTCCTGGTGTTCTTTTGCAGATTTTCTTTCCTGCCTGTATTGTTCTTACATGCTGTTGTCCTTTCCACTTAACATACAGGCAATTTCAAATTATTGGATAGTCTTTGAAATTTGTTCATTTGAATAGCACATATATATTTAACATTTTTTAGTGGAATTTAAAATTATTTTTGTGTTTTAGGGTGAACTGATGTGCCTTGATTATTTAGGGACATTCTTATTTTGAAGCCAGGAAAGTGGGGAGGTGAGGGAGAAGAAATTGGGATAAGGAATCACTAGCCCAAATGACGAGATCATGTGCCAGAGCTGAGCCATTCTGAGGAAAGAGCACAAACATCTGAGGCTCCTAACTGGCGGCCCATTTCAATCCTCAGATGTACTTCGTCTGGCTCACAGAGATTTATAATGCCTTTTGAATGCCTTTAGATATTAAATGTAATACTTTTCTACTTCCTTGCATTTTCATCTCTGCCTGGCCCCTGAAGGCATTTACACTTATGACACCTGGTGTGATTTTAAGATATCCTGGAAGACTTCACTTCCCCACACAATTCTCTAAACCAATGGTTCTTAATTGTGAGTGATTCTTCTCCCCAGGAAACATAGGGCAATGTCTAGAGATATTTTTAGTTGTCATAACTGAGAAGGGGGCATCTAGTGGGTTGAAGTTGGAAATGTTGTGAAACATTCTACACTGCACAGGAAAGTCCCCAATACCAATTATACAGCCCAGAATGTTAAGAGTGCTGAGATCGAGAAACCCTGCTCTAAACCAGGGCTAGAACTTGCATCATTAGGGTTTCCTTCTTCCATCTTAGGAATTAGGTCCCTTGGAAAATGCGAACCCCGCTGAGAGGAAAACTGTTCTATGCTGTTTGCCCTTTACCTCTGAGTATGAAGTAAGAATCTGGGAACAGGATTGGACAGAGGGCAGGAGAGAATAGAACATGGAGCTGTGAGAAAGGAGAAGGGAACAGGAGGTAAAAAAGCATATCAGACTCACCAGGAGCAAACGGACTTTGAAAAAACATTTAAGATACATATAGTGTTTATGACACAAATTTAAAGCAAATGAACATCCAATGATATATTCTTGTTTGGGGCTAATATGTGGATAATAGAATAAGAAGGTATGACTAGGGTCATCAGTTGGAACACATCAAGAAGCCCTGGAAGAGCGACTAAACACACAGGCTTGGAACCTGATAATCATTTTATGCAGTTAATATTTGATATTTGTTGAGCATGTATTATATGCCAGAGACTATTCTTGGCCCTGGAGAGATAGTGGTTAGCAAAGTAGATGACAGCTACTTTGGGCAAGATAGTTAACCTTTCTAAATCTCAGTGTTCTCATCCTTAAAACAGGAAAAATATTTATTATTCCCCTCTTATAAGATCTTTGTGAGCATTAAAGGAGGACAAAGCAAATAAAATGTTTTGCATTGTTTGCTGCAGAGTAGACATGCAATAAATGAAATAATTAGCCTGCTGGGGAGGGTAAGTGAGTCATCAGTTTGTCTCTGAAAAATGTATAGGATTTTGATAGGCAACAAAAGGAAGACATTCAAGTAGAGAGAACAGTATTAAGTCACTCATGCAAGAAACTTTTTGAGTGTCTACAACACTGGCATTCATAGGCATATTTCACTTACATTAATTGAGCAGTACATACTTGGAGATAATTGTTTAAATAGTATGGGCAAATCTTCTTAACCATTACACTCAATTAATATATACCCTAGATCGAGTGTGGGATTAAGAGGCATGAATCTGTTTTTCCATCTCCTATGTAAACATCTCAGTTTGCTGAGTATCATTTTTTTTGTTTGTTTAAAGATATCAATTTTTCACATAATATGGCCAACTACAAGTGCAAGTCAACTACTTAATCTGGGGATCAAAAAGAACCCAGTGATCTGTATCCATACTGAAAAAAATGCTGGCCACACTGGAATTTCTGAGAGAAGGATCTCATTCTCCACTGTGGCACCTTCCCAAGGCATCATCAAAAGTAATTTTGATCATGAGATTTTCATTTTACATGCTGACTTTAAGATCTATCCCATGTGTAAGGAGTGACTTCACTGTGTGTGCCAGGTATCATGCTAGATGCTGGAGATACAATGGTCTTTAGCAACATTTAAAGACATGGTCTTTAGCAAGAAAGGGCTGCTGAGGTTCAGATAGGGATGGGCAATTTGCCTGGCTTCAACGACCTTTTTAGATAAAAGTCAAGAGATATACCTTAAAAGGGAGGTTAATGTTAGATAGCCGAGGATGTCAAATGTAAAGCTAAGGCGTTTGGGAGCTCTTGAGTCTATTCTTTCTTCAGCTGGGTTCATACATGTTTAAAACAGTGATTAAGCAACAGATGGAGCTTATGACAATTCTAAAGATTAAAAAGAAATTTCCTCCTAGGAAACCACTAGCAGTGGCTGATTTAATCTAAATAAATGAGTTAATGCTACAGTTGAAAGCCTGCTTCATACCATATACAAAAACTAACTCAGAATGGATCTATGACCTAAATATAAGGACTAAAACCATAACACTCTAAAAACAAAAACAAGAAAACAGTGATAGATCTTCATGACATTGGATTTGACAATGAATTTTTACACATGACAACAAAAGCATAACCAACAAAAGAAAAAATACATAAATTGGATTTACAACAATTTAAAATTTTTGTACATCAGAAGACACTATCAAGAAAGTGAAAAGACAAATCACAGAATCGGGGGACATATTTGCAAATCATATATCTGATAAGGGTCTAGTAACCAGAATGTATAAAAAATTCACACAACTCAACAACAAAAAGACAAACGACCCAATATAAAAATGGGCAAAGGACTTGAATAGACATTCTCCAAATAAAATATACAAATGGCCAATAAGCACATGAGATACTCAACATCGTTAGTCATTAGAGAAATACAAATCCAATCACAGTGAAATATCATTTTACGATCGCTAGGATGCCAATAATCAAAAAGACAGATACGTGCTCGCTTCAGCAACACACATACAAAAAGACAGGCAATAATGTATGTTGGCAAAGATGTGGAGAAATCAGAACCCTCATATGATGCTGATGGGACTATAAAGAGTACAGCTTCTGTGGAAAATAGTTTGGTGTTTCCTCAAATATTTGAACATAGAGTTTCTATGTGACCCAACAATTCCACTTCTATGTATATAAAAAATAATTTAAAACAGACATGCAGTAGTCAAAGCTGGAAACAATTCAAATTTCTATCAACTGATGAATGGATAAACAACATGTGGTATATTAACATAGTGGAATATTTTACAGCCATAAAAGAGAATGAAGTTCTAATACATGCTACAACACCAATGCACCTTGAAAACATTAAGTGAAAAAAGCCAGATACAAGGGCCACAGATTGTATCATTCCTTTTGTATGAACTGTCTATAACAAGCAAATCCATAGCAGATTAGTGGTTTATAGGTGCTGGGGGAAGTTGAAGGTGACTGCTTAATGAGGACAGGATTTCTGTTTGGGGTGATGAACATATTTGGAAAGTAGATAGAGCTATAGTTGCACAACATTGTGAATGTATTAAATGCCACTGAATTTCACTTTACAATAGGTAACTCTATGTTTTGTATATTTTATGTCAATAAAAATATATGTACAGGAAAAGATGGAGAAGTTCAGGAAAGATTCAAAAGCTATAAAAATAACTAAATGATAATCCTAAAACTAAAGAATAAAATATCTTAACCAAAAATCATTGGATTAAAAAAAATACAGGAGATTAAAGCACAATAGAAATAAATATCAGTGAACTTGAAGATAGGTTAAAAATTCATCTTAAATGATGCAAAAAGAGAAAAAACTACTTAAAAATTGAGAGATTCAATTGCCTGTGGAGCAAAATCAAAGTTTCTAAAATACATGCAATTGTAATTCCAGAGAGAATGAGTCAAAAGAAAAAAAATAAAGTTTGATCAAATGCCAACCTATAGATCCAAAGAAATTAGTGAACCTTTAAAAAGAAATTTCACCTAAACACACCATAGACAAACTGCTGCAAACAAAGATAAAGAAAAAATCTTAAAAACGAAGAAAAAAAGGCATGTTATGAACATGGAAACAACAATAAGAATTACAGATGGCTTCATATAAGAAACAATGAGGCTTGAAAATCAAAGAACATCATTAAAGTGCTGAAATTAAAAAAAAAAAAGTTCTGGAGACTTCCAGTCAAGATGATGTGGTAGGTAGATGCTGTGCTCCCCTCCTGTAACAACCACGTCAAAATTACAACTAAACTACAAAACAACTATCATTGGGAGTTGCCTGAGATCTGGGTAAACAGAAGTCCTACAAATGGGGACATACATCAGAGGCCACATTGAGACTGGTAGGAGTGACAGAGATGCAGAACAGGCTGCTCCCACAACCACGTGTGGCAGTTGAGAATCAGGAGGGATATCTTGTCTGTGGAGGTTCCCTGGAGGAAGGAGGGGTTCCAACACCTCACTGGGCTCCCCAGCCCAGAGTTCCAATGCCAGAAAGAGAAGTCATCACAAACTCTGGCTGTGAAAACCAATGAAGATTGTGGCTGAAGTAAAACTGAGGACTATGAGAGTAACAGACATTCTTCTTAAAGGGCCTGTACGGACTTACTCACTGAAAGAGTCACTCACTCTGAGCTCCAGCACTGAGGTAACTGCTCAAGGAGCACCAGGGACATGTGAGGAGGAACTGAGTTGTCTGGCTTCAGGGTGAGGGCTAGAGGGACAGCTTCCTTCCAAACAGAAGTGCTGGCAAAATCCATTTTTCCTTTGTTGAGTTCTCCTCCACTCCCCCGGTGTGCATATGCAGGTGGCCACCATATCTGAGCTCCATCAACCTGGCTAACACTGGACACCCTACCCTTGTGATTCCCTGATGCCCCACCCTTCCCAATTTGCAGGACCACCCAAGCCTCTCCAGTAATTTTTTTCCATACAAATGACCTGTTTTGCCTCATGCTGTGGACTTTCCCAATATCTCTCAAAGGCTCACAAAACCCAAACAAGCAGTGTCTGGTCTCAGTATGCCCGTACCTCTTGCTGAACAGTCCCAAACTAGTGGCAGCCATCCTTGTTTCCTGGCTTAGCCTGTCTGGTGCCTATAAGCCCAGCACAGGTAACAGCCATCTGTGGATTGCTTGGAAACTCCTGTCAGGTGGCCCCGGGCAGTGCACAGGCTGCAGCTGAACTTGACCTATGGCTAGGCCCCACCCAAGAGGCCGTTGGGCCAGCACACCTGGAGGCAGGATTTAGCCAGAGCTGGAGCACCACCCAGGGCAGCATCTAAAGATGACATACCTAAAGGGCAGACTAAGTAGGCACCAGAGGGCTGCTAAAGTGAATCTTGCTCCATAGGGCTAGCCCCTCACTGGCCAGTCCTCACAACCAATCAGCCCAAGGGTTAATCACTCCCACTGATGTGCAAATAGCAACCAAGACTCAACTACAACAGGAGAGCACACACAACCCATACAAGGTACATACCTGGAACACATAGCTCAGATGTCCAGGGAAGACTGTGCCACTGGGACTCACAGGACACCTACTACATAAAGCTACTCTACTAAGACCAGGAGACTTAAGAGTCCTACTTAATACATAGAAACAAACATAGGAAGGCAGCCAAAATGGGGCAACAAAGACACATATAACAAACAAAAAATACAGAACAAAGCTCCAGAAATAACTAAATGAAATGGAGGCAAGCAATCTACCAGATGCAGAGTTCAATGCTCTACATATGGATGTTCAATCAACTTAGGTGAAGAATCAATGAACTCAGTGAGAACTTTAACAAAGAAATAGAAAACATAAAAAAAGAACCAGTCAGAAATGAAGAATACAATAACTGAAATGAAGAACACATTAGAGGGAATCAACAGTAGTTTACATGAAGTAGAGGACAGAATCAGGGATTTATAAGATAAAGCAGCAGAAAACACCCAATCAGAAGAGCAACAAGAAAAAAGGAATCCAAAAAATGAGGAGAGTTTAAGGGGCCTCTGGGACAACATCAAAAGTACCAATATTTGCCTCATAGGGCTAGCAAAAGGGGAAGAGAGAGGGCAAAGATTGGAAAACCTATTTGAAGAAATGATGACAGAAAACTTCCCTAACCTGGCAAAGGAAGTAGACATACAATCCCAGAAAGCTCAGAAAGTCCCCAACAAGGTAAACCCCAAAAGCCCCACACCAAGACACATCATAATTAAAATGCCAAAGATTAAAGACAAAGAGAGAATCTTAAAAGCAGCAAGACAAAAGATATTAGTTTCCCCCAAGGGAGCTCTCATAAGACTGTCAGCTGATTTCTCAACAGAAACTTTGCAGCCAGAAGGATTGACATGACATGTTTGAAGTGATGAAAAGTAAGGACCTTCAACAAGATTACTATATCCAACAATGCTATCACTTAGAATCGAAAAACAGATAAAGAGCTTCTCAGACAAGAAAAAGCTAAGGGAGTTCATCACCACTAAGCCAGTATTAAAGGACTTCTACAAGTAGAATAAATAAATAAATATATGTATATATATATATATATACACACACATATATATATATGAATAATAAAATGGCAATAATTACATATCTATCAACAATTACTTCATATGAAAAAGGATTAAATGCTCCCATCAGAAGATGGGGTACCTTAATGGATAAGAAAGCAAGACCCTTACATATGCTGCCTACAAGAGACTTATTTCAGATGAAAAGACACACACAGACTAAAAGTAAATGAAAGAAAAGCATTTTATAAAAATGTAAATTAAAAAAAAGCTAAGGTAGCAATACATATACCAGACAAAATAGACTTTAAAACAAAGGCTATAACAAAGAGACAAAGAAGGACCCATTAATCCCACTTCTGGGTATTAATCCAAAGAAAACCAAAACATTACTTTAAAGGAACATGTGCACCCATTTGTTCATTGCAGTATTATTTACAATAGTGATAATATGAAAGCACCTGGATGTCCATCAATGGATGAATGGCTAAAGAAGATGTGGTACCTATATACATTGGAATATTACTCAGCCCAAATGAATGAATGTATGAATGCATGAATGAAATCTTGCCATCTGCAACAACATTAATGGATCTAGAGGGCATTTTGCTGAGTGAAGTAAGACAGAGAAAGACAAATGTCATACAATTTCACTTAAATGTAGAATCTACAGGATAAACAGATACAACAGAAACAAGCTCTTAGCTACAGAGAGCGTTTTGATAGCTGACAATTTGTGGGGGGTAGGAGATTAACAAGTACAAACTGACAGTTACCAAATAATCATGGGAATGTAGAGTATAGTTACAAAATAATCATAGGAATGTAGAGTATAATCATGGGGAATATAGTCAGTAGTATTATAATAGCTATGTATGGTGTGTCAGATGAGTACTGGATTTATCAGGATGATCACTTTGTAAGTTACATAAGTGTATAATCACTGTGCTGTATACCTGAAACTAATATATATTAATTTTAATTGAAAATTAAATACATATTTAAGAGAAGAATATATAATGATAATAAATGTGAACACAATAAAAGAGCCTCCAAATACATGAAGAAAAATTTATAAAACTAAAGAAAAAAAAAGGTAAATCCACAATCATAGTGGGATATTTAACTTCTATTCATAATTGATAAATCAAGAAGAAAAAGAAATCAGTAAAGATGTACATAAGTCCTCATTTAACATCATGGATAGGGTCTGGCACTTTAAGTGAAATGATGTGTAATAAAACCAATTTAACATAGGCTAATTGATATAAATAACAGTTAAGCTCCCATGGTGTTGCATCAATGATATAACAAAACAATGTTATTCAATGACCTTCTTAATAATATTTGAAAACTACTATCAATCAACTTTGACCTACACCAAAATAGAACTAATTCTGGGGCATAAAATGAGTTTCAATCTACTTTAAAATATTTAAATCATAGAAATATGTTCTCTGACCACAGAAGAATTAAATTAGTAATCAATATCCAAAATATATCTGAAAGATCTCCAAATATTCAGAAATTAGCTACATGCTTCTAAATAACCCATGGTTAAAAAAGAAATCACAAGTGAAATTAAAAGATAAATCAAACTGCATAAGAAAACACAAGATATCAAATTTTGTGAGTGAGTTTCAGGTCCTAAATAGGAAATTTATAGTTTTATTTTTATATTACACTTATTATTATATCCCACTTTAAGAAGCTATAAAAAGTAAATTAAATCCAAATTAAATAGAAAATAAAGAAAATAATAAAGACAAGGAGTAGGAATCACTGAAATAGAAAAAGGCAAAACATAAGAAAATCAAGAAAGCATAAAATACTTTTTAAAAACATTAATAAAATTGTTTTTTAAAAAAATTGTTTAAGAAAAAAGACAAAACACAAGTTACCAATTTCAGGAATTATAGTGGTAGAATCACTACATATGCTACAGACATTTAAAAACTATGAAGTGAATATCATGTACAATTTCATACTAACAAATTTAACAATTCGGATTAAATTAAAAATTTTTTTGAAAAGCAATTTACCAAAACACAAGACTGGATTTTTTGAACAACGTAAATATCAAAATTAAATCAAAACCTTCTCACAAGAAAGTTCCAATAATGGATGTCTTCACTGGTGCATACTACCAAATACTTAATCTCACACAAATACTTTCAGAAAAAAAAAAAAGGTGGGAGCTCCTCTAAACTACATTTATGAGGCTGGCATGACTTTGATATCCAAGTCTGACCAATAAATTACAAAGCAAGAAAACTATAGAACAAAATCACTTATAAAAATTGATGTAAAAATTCTTAAAATATTAGCAAATCAAATACAACAATTTATATTTTTTAATTGTACATCATGGCCAGGAGAGGTTTATCCCAGGAATGCCCATTTGTTGCAATATTTAAAAATAAGTTAATGTATTTCACCACGTTAATAGAATAAAGGTGAAAAACATAGTTAAAAAGGTGCTGAAAATGCATTTGACAAAATTCAATATCCATTCACGATAAAACCTCTCAGCAAATGAGGAATGAAAGGGAACTTTCTCTGCCTGATAAAAGGAATCAACAAGAAATCCTACGACCAATAGCATAATTAATGGTGAAGTATTTAATACGTTCTCTCTAAGATCAAGATCAGTGCAAAAAGGTCAGTTTTTGTCAGTTATGTTCAGCATTGAAGGATGTAGTCTAATGTAATAAGGCAATCAAATTATAAATGACATAAAGATAAGAAAAGAGGAAGTAGAATTGCACTTGTTCACAGACAGCATGATTGTTTAAGTAGAAAATCTAAAGGAATCTACAAAACAACAAGTGAATTTATAAGGGCCACAGGATGTGAGGTCAATATATAATAATTAATTGCATTTATATATAATTTTGATCTTGGCAAAAAATCAAAAATTAAATTTCAAGACAATTCCATTTACAGCGGCATCAAAATATAAAATACTTAGAAATTAATTTAATAAAAATTGTATAAAAGCTCCATATTGCAAATTAAAAAGACATTGTAGACTGAAATTAAAGACCTAATTAAGTGGAGAGATATAACATATTCAGAGAATAAAAGTCTCAACGTTGTTAAGATTTCAATTCTCCCTATACTGATTTATAAATTCAACACTACCACAATAAAAATGTAGCAGGCTTTAACATATATAGAAAAGCCAATTATAAAATTTATATGCATATGTGAAGGGCCTAGAATAGCCAAAATGATCTTATAAAAGAAAAGCAAAGTTGGGTAAGCTGCACTAGTTCATTTTAGGACTTATAATAAAATTGCAGTGATTGAAACAGTGTGGTATTTTCATAAGGATAGGTAAATAAGTCAGTGGAACAAAATAGAGCAAGGGTTGGCCAATGTTTTTCTGTAAAGGCACAGATAATAAATATTTAAATATGATAGGCAAAAGCAACCATAGATAATAAATAAATGAGTGTATCTGTGTTCTAATAAAACTTTATGGATGGACACTGAAATGTGAATTTCATATAATTTTCATATCATGAAATATTCCCTTTCTGATTTTTTTTCTCATTCACTTAAAAATGTGAAAAAAAGAGAACTTTCTTAGTTCATCGGCTGTACAAAAACAGGCAAGAGGGAAATAAAATGATTCACATCTGCCCAGGGAACTAAATAAGGCCACATTATGTTGGGGGAATTGTAGGTAAGATATCCAAAATGGAAGGCAAAGTATGGGAGAGAACATAATGAACCACTGAATGGGGGTGGCTGCGGGGAAAATATTGGAGGAAATACTGCCATGTGACCAAGAAGGATAGTGGTCTCTTTGGGAAGGACCTTCAGGGGTATAAAGGGAAAACCTTGTTTCTCCAACCACAGTATCTTGGCCTCTCTGTCCCCACAGAGATGTCAAGAACAGTGCTTTAAAATGTCCAAGCCACCCCAATGCTATCCCTAGTTGGTAGAGCCCTTTGATGACCTAACAAAGCTGAAAGGTGTGGCTACTCATTGCCTACAGGAGGGTATCTCTCTCCCTCTCTATCTCTGTATATACGGAGGTCAAGAGCCCTGGAGTAGACCACTGGGAGGAAACCTGCACACCAGACAAGCTTATGGAACAACCAACCACAAGCATGAAACAGCCAACCCATGAAACCAAAAGGAAGAGGGAAAGGAAGATTCCATGTAAATCCAAGACCAGAAACAATGGCAAGGTCAGATGATCCTAACCATTCTCCTCTTCTTCCCCACAGATCTCCTCAGGACCCCTACCCTATCCTTACCTGGCACAAACCCCTTCCTCGACCCACATATTTACTCAGGAAGCCCCCCTTCCTATACATTCCTATCTTTTTCTCTCAAACTGACATCCTGCTAACTCACCCTGTTGCTTTTCCAGGTACAGAAGAAAACCACAAAAGTAAGAAAAAGCCCTCAACGAAATTCAAGAAAAAAATCTCAATCATCCGTCTCTTGTTCAAGAATGCCTGACAAAGCAATAAGGCCAACAATATTCATCTGTTACCATAAAGAGAATAAACCAGAAAATGAAAATGAGCTGAGCAAAAACAAGGAGCATTGGAGAATCCAGCCATTCCATGCAACATCCTGCGAAGCCAGTAAATGCAGAGCCTGGGTCAGAGACCTAGAACTAGCTGTAGCATCTTCTGAAGCAGCTGTAGAGAAATGGTCTAACTCAGAGAAATCAAATCGGAGACCAACCAGCTACATGGATATTGAATAAAATAAAACCAATAAGTTGTGAAAAGATATATATGTGTGTCTATCTGTAGTAGGAAGGGAGGAAATGAAAGGGAGGGGCAGGAGTGTGGGAAGGGAGGAAGGTGAGGTCCTGGAGGGTTAGGAGCCATACTAGCAGACCCACAGTCAGCCAAACATTGGAGGATAAGGACTGGGTGGGGGCTGAGAACTGAAGACAAATTTTCTCAACACTTTGTCCCACAGGCAGGAAGAAAAAGGGCTTTGGTGCTCCTACATGTGTGGGGGGTGGAGAGGGAGGGCAACATCAGAGTTAAGATTGCCAGAACCCAAATGACAATGATGCTCCCCTCAAAAGGCAAACATTAAAATCACCTCCAGGTCACTTATGTCACTGCGGTGTATGTCGTATCCCATCAACACGGTAAGCAACTAAAGGCCCTAGAAGGACAAAATACTCAACCTATAGAAAGTCACTGATAGCACCTCCCCACACTAAAATAATGGTGTTTGGAGGCCACAAACCCGACACTGATTAGGCCACTTTCTTATTAAGTAGATTGGTGTGGAGCAGTGGCCTACCAAGGGCAGGGCAGTGAAAGTGCTCTACACACCTGCAGGCAATAAAGAAAAACACTGTTCACAGAGAATTTTAATGTAAGAACAATAAAATTCAGTAAAAGTCAGTCTTGTTTTTATTAGCACCATAACAAAGCATTTCTAAATTTGGCCACCCCTCAATCTTCTTCTGGTCTAAGTTCTAAAATAATGTTGTGATTAATATTATCTGCTGGGGATATGTTCCAAGACCTCAAACCACAGATACTACCAAACTTCATATATACTCTTTTTTCCAATACATAACTATGATAAAGTTTAATTTATAAATTAGGCACAGTAAAGAGATTAACTAATAATAGAATAATTATAACAATATACTGTAATAAAAGTTATGTGAATGTGGTCTGTCTCTCTCTGATAACTGAGATGGCTATTAAGTGACTAACAGGCAAGTAGCATATACAGTGTGGAAACACTGGACAATGGGATAATTTAAGTCCTGTATGGGATTGAGCGGGTGGGTGTGAGATTTTATCACACTACTCAGAATGGCATGAAATTTAAAATTTATGAATTGTATATTTCTGAAATTGTCCATTTAATATTTTTGGACTGCAGTCGACCATGGGTAACTGAAATCATGGATAAGGGGGGACTACTGTATATATTAGGTCTAAATGAACCAAATTTTAGTATTCATGTCTTAATTATTTTATTCTATAAGAAAGTAAAGTTGGATAAATTCTTGTTAAATAATTGGTCCCAGACCCAGGCTGTTCTTTTCTAAAGAAAGTTCTTAATAATTCTGAATTCTTTGAGCTTGCTTTGAACACACTTCTAGACTACAATCCCTGTGGTAATAATACAATATTCATGTTTCATGTTTAAAAAGCTGATTCCAAATAAAAAATAAAAGTACAGTGGTTATAAAGACAAAGAACTTCTATAACTTCAGATGATTCTATGTAACAACTTTTATTGATGTCTAAATAAGTGAAACACAGTGTCCAATTTGAGTAAAATTTAAGGGGTAATGAAACCTTTACTATAGTTGAAAAAACATTTTACTGAATGTGAATATCTTTAAATATGAAATGTATTCTTTAATTATTAATTATTTTAGTACTACATAAAAAATCAAAATTACAAAACTTAACAACAAGCTGGACAGAAAAAGTTGAAAATCACATATCACTTATATGTGGGATATAAACCTAAAAGCAACAAATGAGTAGGACAAACAAACAAAGACTCATGGACATGGGCTATAGGCTAGTGGTTAACAGAGGACTGTAGACTAGTGGTTACTAGTGAGGTAGGGGAAGAGGGGGGAGGTAGATGAAGTAAAGGGGGTCAAATACAGGGTTTAGGGGGAGGGTGAATTGCGTAAAGGGAGTCAAATATATGGTAGCTGAAGGAAACTGGACTTTGGGTGGTAAACACACAATAGAATATACAGATGTCAAATGATAATGTACAAATTAAAGTTATATAATTGTATTAATCAATGTTACCCCAATAAACTTAAATAAATAAATAAATAAAAGGAAAAAAGGAAGAAAACTTGACATCAGTTCTTTGATTTAGTAGTTACTAAATTATACCTTTTGTACATTCTGATCTTAAATTTTTCATATGATTTTTTACTATGATAATTATATATAAAATGTTCTATAAAATTACACTGTATTTTCTTTCTGATTTTAATTATAATATTCATGCATTTAGTGAAAATATAACTTGTTAAAACACTGAAAGTCATTATATTATACACATGAATTGGTTAACTGGGGGACCAGTCAAGATGGCAAAGTAAGAAAATGTGCTTGCCTCCTTCTATGACCACCTTAATATTATAACTGAATAATAGAACAATCAACCTGGAGAAATATCTGAAGACTAGCTGAACAGAACTCCTATAACTAAGGACATAAAGAAGAACTCACTTTGATACTGGCAGGAGAGGCAGAGATGCAAAACAGGCTGACCCCACTCCCACATGTGGTGGTTGAAAATCAAGAGGAATATGTCAGCTGTAGAGGTCTTTCCTGAGGAATGAGGGGTCCCAGCCCCATACCAGGATCCTCAGTTCAGAGCACCAGTGCTGGGAAGAAAAGCCCCCACAACATCTGGCTATGAAAATAAGCAGGTATTCTATCCATCCAGGTGAGACAAAAGACTGCTAGAAACCCAGGCATCCTCTTAAAGGACCCCCACACAGGCTCCCTTGCTTCCAGGCACCCACCCTGGGCTCTGGTGAAGGTATGGCAGCTAGAGAAGTGACAGAGACATAGAGGGAGAGACTGAGCTTCATGACAAGGGCTGGAGCGACAGCCATCTTTGTCCCTGTGTTGAGCCTTCCTCCCATGCAGCTGATGGGTGGATGCCATCTTTAATTTGCCCATCCCTGCATGGCCAAATCTGAGGATGCATTAACCTGGTGAAATTATAGACTTTATCCCTGATGAACATATATTCGAAAATCTCCAATGAAATATTAGCAAACTGAATTCAGCAATACATTAAAAAGATCACACACCATGATCAAGTGGGATTTATTCCTGGAATGCAAGCATGTCTTAATATCCACAAATCAATCAACATGATACACCACATAAACAAAATCAAGGATAAAATCATATGATCATATCAAGAGATGAAGGAAAAGCATTTGACAATATCCAGCATCCTTTTACAATAAAAATTCTCAGCAAAACAGGAATAGAGGGAACATAACTCAACATAATAAAGGCCATATATGATAAACCAACAGCTAACATCATACTCAACAAGGATAAACTAAAAGTGCTTTCCTTAAGATCAGGAATAAGACAAGGATGTCCACTTTTACCACTTTTTTTTTGGTATAGTATTTAAAGTCCTATTCAGAGTAATCAGACAAAAAGAAATAAAAGGCATCCAAATTAGAAAGTAAAAAGTAAGACTCATTATTTGCAGATAACATGATGCTATACATAGAGAACTCTAAAGATTCCACAAAAAAAAAAATGGTAGGACTGATAAATGAATTCAGTAAAGTAGCAAGATACAAAAATAATATTCAGAAATTGGTTGCATTTTATACACCAACAACAAACTATCAGAAAGATTAAATTAAGACAATAATCCCATTTATAATTGCATTTAAAAAATAAGTAGGAATAAATCTAACCTAGAAGGTAAAAGACTTGTCCTCAGAAAATTGTAAGACACTGAAGAAAGAAATTGAAGAAGATTCAAATAAATGGACGCATATAACATGCTCATGGGTAGGAAGAATAACATTGTTAAAATGTCCATAATACCCTAAGCAATCTCTAGATTCAATGCAATCTCTATCAAAATACCAATGTCATGTTTCACAGAACTAGAACAAATAATCCAAAAATTTATATGGGACTACACGAGGCCCCGAATAGCCATGACAATCTTCAGAAAGAAGAACAAAGTTGGAGATATCACACTACCTGATATCAAACTATACTACAAGGCTGTAGTAATTACAACAGCATTGTACCAGCATAAAAACAGACACATAGATCAATGGAACAGAATAAAGTGCCCAGAAATAAATCCATGCCTATATGGTCGTTTGATCTATGACAACGGAGGCAAAAATATACAATGGGGTAAAAACAGTCTTTGATAAATGATGTTGAGAAAACTGGACAGATGCATGCAAAAAAATGAAACTGGACCACCTTCTTACACCATATACAAGAATAAATTCAAAATGGATTAAAGACTTAAATGTAAGACCTCAAACCGTAAAACTCCTAGAAGAAAACATAGGAAGCAAACTCTGTGACATTGCTCTTAGTAGTTCTGATTTATCTCCTTGGGCAAGGGAAACACAAGAAAAAATAAACAAATGGGACTATAGAAACTAAAGGAAACTATAAAAAAATAAAAAGACAGCTTACTCAGTGGGGAAAGATATTCCCTAATTATACATCCTATAAGAGGTTAATATCCAAAATTTATTAAGAACTTATAAAACTCAACACCAAAAAATACAAAAAATACAATTGAAAAATGGACAGATGACCCATATAGACATTTCTCCAAGGAGGATATACAGATGGCCAACAGACAAGAAAAAATGCTCAGTATCACTAATCATCAGAGAAATTCAAACTAAAACCATAATGAAATATCACTTCATACCTGTTAGAATGGCTATCATTAATAAATCAAAAAATAACAAGTTTTGTCAGGGATGTGGAAAAAATGAAACCCTTGTACACTGCTGGTGGGACTGCAAATTGGTCCAGCCTCTGTGGAAAGCAGTATGGAGTTTCCTCAAAATAAAAATAAAAATGGAACTACCTTATGACTCAGCCATTCCACTTCTCAGTATTTATACAAAGAATTGTAAATCATTAATTCAAAAAGATATGCACACCTTTATGTTCATTGCAGCATTATTTACAATAGCCAAGATATGGAAGCAACCTACGTGCCCACCAATAGACAATTGGGTAAAGAAGAGGTGGTATGGGAAGATGGTGTACTAGGTGAAAGCAGGGTTAGTCTCCTCCGAGGTCCTCATTGAAATTACAACCAAATTATAAAATAATCAATGTGGAGAATCACCTGAAGCCAAGCTGATAGCAACACCTATGTCTGATAATATAAAGGAGCCACATCGAAGCCAGAAGAAGGGGCAAAGTCCCAAATCAGGCTGGACCCGAACCCACGGATGGTAGATGATCACTGGGAGAGAGAGTGAAGCTGCAGAGGCTCTCCTGAAGGAGAGTGGGAGTCCTGGTCTTATTTGGGGGCTCCCTAGTCCAGGGTTACAGCCCAGGGAAGAGAAGATTCCTATAACTCTGACTGTAGAAACCAGAGGGGATTCCAGCCATCTGGGTGAGACAGAAGGAGACTGAAACCCTAGATGATCCTTTGAAGGACCCACGCACAGGGTCTCTGACCTGCAGACACTCACCTGAGACACCGGTGATAGGTCAGAGGCTCACGGGATCCATACTAAGAAAGTCTACATTACCTGGCACCAGAACAAGTGCTGGAATAGCAACCACCAATGTGCCTACCGGACAATCTACAGACCATGCCAATCTGCAGACCCCTCCTACAGGGTCATTAGGAAGCTCTGGCCTGATGGGATCAGCCTGCCCCACCCAACCTGCAGATTGCCTGGGGCTATTATTGCTAGATGGCTGCCATGCTCTGTACCAATCCAGGGCCAAGCATTCCCAGCTGGAGGCCAGAGCTGTGAGCTCACATTTCTGAAATAGTTTCAGGCAACATGAACTTGAGTGGATCTCTGGGATCTATGGGCCAGTCTCAGACAGCAACTGGTCTTGCTGTGATCTTGGACTTCTGCAGGAACACACGAACAGTTACTAAAGTTACAGGGAGACTGAGGCGATACTGATCTGACTACCATTGTCTCCCTTAGACCCCGCCCCACCCTACCCACAAATTGCCACAGGTGACCCATTGACAGTGAACTGTTACAGCTCTGTCCCTCCTCCCACCCCTGGATCTCCCAATCCACACAAGCAACAAAACTGGCTATCATAGGGCAGGCACTACAAAGAAATCGGTGGCAAGTAGACCTCTGTTGCCTGCAGGAGTTGCAATATTGGTGGGGTGACCTCAGGGGTCTCTGGGAATGCCACAGATGACAGCTTGTCTCACAGTGATCTGTGACTACAGCTGGAACATCCCAGCACAGAAGTTGCAGCAAAACTGAGGCTGCATTGGCTGGACAGCCCTTGTCTCCCTGAGATCTCACTTCACCAAAGCCACAAAGTGCTGCAGCCCATTGACAGGCAGCCTCCCATGCCCTGCTTGGCTCTGGGGCTGTGCATTCTGCACAGGCAACAGACCTTGGCTAATGCAGTGAGTGCACTTTGGGGAAAACTGTTGTGGTCAGACCACTGTTGCCTGGACAAGCAGCAATATCTCTTAAGGTATCGCAGGGGTCTGTATTGGCCTGTTGGTCCTTGACTGCCTGAGCTCCTGCCCCATCCAATACACAAAGCACCCACCAAACATTTATAGAAAGCTGCCCCTGCCCTAGGTTGGTGTATTCAGGCCCAAGGTGGGCAGCAGCTGACCTTGCTATGATTGGAAACTTGTACAGGAGCCACAGAGAGAGTGCTGGCATGTGAACTGACACCGCAGTGGCAGGGGGAAATTTACTCCACAGATCCAGGAGACTCCCGGGGTCCCTGCGCCACCCAACACGCATATCACCCAGAGGCTCTTCCAGTTTCAGAGACTTACGGGCAACTGACAGGCAGTGTCAGGCCTGGAGGAGCACTGATCCCTCTGCTAAACTGCCCTAGGTCAGGGACAGAGAATACCTGACCACAGCCTACAGCGTTGTCTCTTCCACTTACCTATAGATCCAGCATAGGCAACAACCATCAACAAATCACTTTGTAGTTCCCACCAGATGGCCCTGAGCAATCAAAAGCAGCAGCTTAGAGGAAAAAAAATGGCATAGATGATAGAGGCTCTATTCATCCCTCTGGTGACAAAATGAAAATTTTGACAGAAACAAGAAACAAACAGCAAGGAAAAATCACCTGGGATCTAGAAGAACAAGCCATACAACTAGGGAGAAATCTAAGAAATCACCCTGCAATGGCAGAAGGTAGGACAGGGTGATGACATGAGGCTGCCCAGTCCTCAGTGGCTGAGTGGGACAGAGGCTGTAGCAGTGGCAGCTGCAGATGCCTCTTAAAGGGTGGCCTTTTGTGGTGACATACCTGCTTGCTCTGAGCACCAGAGCCAAGTCTGCTGCACAGGGGCACCAGGGACTTACAGGGGAACACTGAGTTGTCAGAGTAAGGGCCAGAGGTGAGGCTTTCTCCTGGGAAGAAATGCTGGCAGTATCCTATGTTCCTTTGTTGAGCTCTCCTCTCTCCCAGTGCATGACATAGTGCGCCACAGCCATGACGTCATCAAACTGGATAAAAGAGGTCACTTTGCCCAGAGGATTCTCTGAAACCCCACCTACCACAACTCTGGGCCCCACCCAAGCCACGCCCAGGTGTATCCTCATTGAGTCAGGTGCTCCTTGCTGAGCAGTGCCTAGACTCACACTGGAGGCAGCTGGCCTCAGTTTCTGGTATGGCCTTTTGAAGCATCTGTGGATTGCTTGCTGAATCTTAATAGGTGGCCCCAGAGGGGTAGAGGCTTGGGCTAAATTTGGCCTATAGCTTAACCCTTCTCAGGACTGTGCCACTGGACACCTACCACACAAATCAACACTAATAAAATCAGGAAACTTAGAAGCATTTCTTAGTACATAGAAACAGACACAGAAAGGCAGCCAAAATAGGAAGACAAAGAAGCAGAAACCATATGAGAGAACAGAACAGAGATCCATAAATAATGGAGTCATGTAATCTCACAGATGCAGAGTTCAAAACACTGGTTATAAAGATGCTCAATGAACTTTTGGGAAGTGTAGATAAATTCAGTGAGAACTTCAACAAAGAGATAAAAAACAAAAATGGAAATGGGAATTATAAAAGGGAACCAGTCTGAAATGAAAAACACATTATCTGAGATGAGAAGTATATTAAATGGAATAACAAAGGAATAAACAAAGTGAATAAAGAAGAGAATCAAATGACCTATATAAAGGACAGGAAAGCCAAGGACACTTAATCAGAATGGCAATAAAAAGGAAGCCAAGACTATAAAAATAATTTAAGGAGCATATAGGACACTATTAAAGGTCATAATATCCATCTCATCGGTGTACCTGAAGGAAAACAAAATGTTGAATAGCTATTTGAAGATATAATGATGGAAAAATTCCATAGCCTGCTGAAGGAAATAGACATTCAATCCCAGGAAGCTCAGAGAATCCCCAAAACCAGAAATCCAAAGAGGCCCACACCAAGACACATCATAATCAAAATGCCAAAGGTTAAAGACAAAGAGAGAATCTTAAAAGCAGCAAGAGAAAAGCAGATTGTTACCTACAAGGGAGCAGCTGATTTCTCAAAAGAAACTATTAAGGACAGAAGGGCTTGGCACAAAATATTTGACATGATGAAGACCCAGGATCTACAACCAAGAATACTTTATTCAGCAAAGCTATGATTTAGAGTCATAGGACAGATAAAGAGCTTCCCAGACAAAAATAAGCTAAAGGAATTTATCACCACCAAGCCAGTATTACAGGAAATATTGGAGGGACTTCTTTAAGAAGAAGAAAACATGTATCAAAAACAAGAACAAAGAATGGTAATAACTACATTCCTATCAAAAAGTACTTCAAATGTAAAAAAATTAAGTGCTTCAACCAAAAGATAGATTGGCTGAATGGATAAGAAAACAAGACCTCTACATATGTTGCCTACAGGAAACTCACTTCAGATTAAAAGACACACATAGACTAAAAGGAAGGGGATGGAAAAAGATATTGCCTTGATGGACCTAGAAGGTTTTTAGGTCAGTCAGAGAAAGATAAATACTATATGATTTCATTTATGTGAAATCTAAGGAATAAAAAAAAAACAAACTAATCAAAAACAGACTCACAAATATAGTGGACATTTTGGTGTCAGACAGAGGGGAGGGAAGTTTGGGGGCTGGGAAAATGGGGCAAAGGGTTAAAGAAGTACAAATTAGTAGTCAATGGATGGTCATGGGGATGGAGAACACGGCATAGGGAATGCAGTTAGCATGAATATGTTGGCTAGGTGGAGGGTCAGGGGAGGGAGGGAGCAATTGGGGTGATCGTTTTATGAACTATATAGATGTCTAACCAATGTATTGTATACTTGAAACTAATTAAAATAAATTAATTAAATTTTTAAAAAGTAAAAAATAAAAGCAGCAGCTTACCTTGACCTACAGGGGAACCCCTCCCAATGGGCCACAAAACCAACACATCTGGAGGCTAGCACTAGACCACAGCAGAACAACTCCTGACTAGCCCCATTATTGGTACACACAAAGGGTGGTTGCAATGAATACACAAGCCTGCTAGGGTAAATCCCACGCATTGAGGTCAGCTCCCATACTTACTCTGTGGACACAGCTAACTCCCACAATTAGTCAGCCTGAGCGTTAATCACATCCACTGATCTACTAACAGCAATAAAGTCTTGGCGGCAACAAAAGATCACACACAACCTACACAAAGATCACGTCCAGAGCCCCCGGCATATAGGATCAGTGCACCACTGGGCCACACAAGACATCTTCCACATTAGGCCATCTGGCCAAGGCTGAGAGATGAAACAAATATTCCTGACACTCAGAAATGAACACAGAGAGGCTAATGAAATGAGAAAACAAAGAAACATGCCATAAATGAAACAACAGGAGAAAAATCCAGAAAATAAGCTAAATGAAATGAAGGCAAGCAACCTACCAGAGACAGAGTTCGAAATCATAGTTATAAGGATGCTCAATGAACTTATGGAGAGAATGGATGAACACAATGAGAACCTCAACAGAGAGATAGTAAGCATAAAAAAGGACTTAGAAACCATAAAAAAGAACCACACAGAAATGAAGAATACAATAACTGAAATGAAGAATACACTAGAAGGATTCAACAGTAGATTGGACGAAGCAGAGGATCGAATCAATAAATTGGAAGACAAGGTAGCAGAATATACCCAATTAGAATAACAAAAAGAAAAAAAAATTTTTCATGAAGGTAGTTTAAGAGACCTCTGGGACAACATGAACCATAAAGATATCCAGATCATAGGAGTACCTGAAGGGGAAGAGAGAGATCAAGGGATTGAGAAACAATTTAAAAGAGATAATGACAGAAAACTTCCCTAACCTGGCAAAGGAATTAGACATGCAAGTTCAGGAAGCACAAAGAGTCTCAAACAAGAGGAATTCAAACAGACCTACACCAAGACACATCATAATTAAAATGCCAAAGGTCAAAGACAAAGAGATAATCTTAAAAGCAGCAAGAGAATGGCAGCTAGTTACTTACAAGGGTACCCTCGTAAGAATGTCTGCTGATTTTTCCATGGAAATTTTGCAGAAGGGACAGGCAAGGAAGTCACGAAAAACAAGAATCTACAATCACAAATATTCTACTCAGCAAGGCTTTCAATTAAAATGGAAGGTGAGATAAAGAGCTTCCCAGACAGGAAAAAGCTTAAGGAATTCATCACCAACAAGCCAGCATTACAAGAAATGTTAAAGGGACTTCTGTAAAGAGAGAAGGGGTAAAAAAAGAAAATAGAAATAACAAATATGAATAATAAAATGGCATTAACTATATACCTATCAGTAATCACTTTGAATATAAACGGATTAAATACTCCAATCAAAAGACATAGGGTATCTGAATAGATAATAAAACAAGACCCATGCATATGCTGTCTACAAGAAACCCACTTCAGATCAAATGAGACTCACAGACTGAAAGTAAAGGGATGGAAAAAGATATTTCACTCAAACTGAAATGAAAAAAAAAAAAAAGCCTGGGTAGTGATACTTATGTGAGATAAAATAGATTTTAAAACAAAGGCTACAGTAAGAAATTTTAAAAAGGGCATTACATAATGATAAAGGTATCAATAAATCAAGAAGACATAACCCTAGTAAACATGTATGCACCCGACATAGGAGCACCTACATCATAAAGCAATTATTGACTGACATAAAAGAGGGATCAATAGTAATACACTCATAGTAGGAGACTTTAATTTCTCTTTGACACCAATGGACCGATCTTCCAGGCAAAGAATCAACAAAGAAACAATGGGCCTAAAAGATACACTAGACCAGATGGATTTAATAGATATTTTCAGAGCATCTTACCCCAAAGCAACAAAATATACATTCTTCTCAAGTGCACATGGAACATTTTCTAGGATAGAACACATGTTAAGACACAAAACAAGTCTCAATAAATTTCAGAAAATTGAAATCACAAAGCTATAAAACTATAAATCAACTACAAGAAAAAAAACTGGAAAATTCACAAACACATGGAGACTAAATAACATGCTACTATACAATGAATGGGTTATTAACAAGGTCAAGGAAGAAATCAAAAGATAACTAGAGTCAAATGCTAACGAAAACATGACTAAAAATCTATGGGAGAGAGTGAAAGCAGTTCTAAGAGGGAAATTCATAGCATTACAAGCCTACCTCAAGAAACAAGAAAAAGTTCAAATAAATAATCTAACCTTACACTTAAAAGAACTAGAAAAAGAACAGCAAACAAAGCCCAAAGTGAAAAGAAGAAAGGAAATAATAATGATCGGGGCGGAAATAAATGAAATAGAGTCTAGAAAAACAATAGAAAAGATTAATGAAACGAGGAGGTGGTTTTTTGAAAAGATAAACAAAATTGACAGACCCTTAATGAGACTCAGCAAGGAAAAAAGAGAGAAGAGTCAAATAAATGAAATTAAAAATGAAAAAATAACCATGGACTCTATAGAAATACAAAAGATCATAAGAAAATACTACAAACAATTATATACCAACAGATTGGACAATCTGGAAAAAATGGACACATTCCTAGAAACAATCTCCCAAGACTGAATCAAGAAGAAACAGAATATCTGAACTGACCAATTATCACCAATGAAATAGAATCGGTAATAAAAAAGTCCCCTCCAAAACAAAAGTCCTGGACCAGATGGCCTCATAGGTGAATTTAACCAAATATTCAAAGAATTAACACCTATTTCTCTCAAAATATTCCAAAAAACTCAAGAAGAGGGAAGGCTCCCTAACTCCTTTTATGAGGCCACCATTACCTTGATTCCAAAACCAGACAAAGACATTACAATAAAAGAAAACTAAAGGCCAATATCTCTTAGGAACATTGATGCGAAAAACCTCAACAAAATATTAGCAAACCGAATTCAGAATTATATTAAAAATATCATACCCCGTGATCAAGTTGGATTTATTCCTGGGATGCAAGGTTGGTACAATATTCATGAATCAATTAATGTGAAACACCACATTAATAAATTGAAAGATAAAAACCATATGATTATATCAATAGATGTAGAAAAAGCATTCAACAAAATCCAGCATCGATTTGTGATAAAAACTCTCACCAACATGAGAATAAAGGGAACATATCTCAATATAATAAAGGCTATATATGACAAACCTACAGCTAACATCACACTCAATGGAGAAAGGTTAAAAGCATTTTCTTTAAGATTAGGAACAAGACAAGGATGTCTACTTTCAGCATTCCTCTTCAACATTGTATTGGAAGTTTTAGCCACAGCAATAAGACAAGAAAGAGAAATAAAAGGCATCCGAATTGGAAAGGAAGAAGTAAAACTCATTATTTGCAGATGACATGGTACTATATATGGAGAACTCTAAAGATTCCACCAAAAAAAAAAAAAAACTGTTAGAACTGATCAATGAATTCAGTAAAGTAGCAAGTTACAAAATAAATATTCAGAAATCAGTGGCATTTTTATACACCAATGATGAACTTTCAGAAGGAAAAATTAAGAAAACATTCTCATTTACAATTACATCAAAAACTATAAAATACCTGGGAATCAAATTAACCAAGGAGGTAAAAGACTTGTTTTCAGAAAATTATAAGTCATTGAAAAAAGAAATTGAAGAAGATACAAATAAATGAAAGCATATATTGTGCTCATGGGTAAGAAGAATCATCATTAAAATGGCCATACTATCCAAAGCAATCTATAGATTCAATGCAATCTCTATCAAAATACGTGGCATTTTTGAGAGGGCTCGAGCAAATAATCTTACAATTTATATGGAACCATAAAAGACTCCAAATAGACAGGGCAATCTTGAGGAAGAAGAACAAAGTTGGAGGTATCATACTACCTGATATCAAACTATACTACAAGACTACAGTAATCAAAACAGCATGGTACTGGCATAAAAACTGATACATTGATCAATAGAACAGAATTGAGAACCCAGAAATAAATCCATGCTTATACACTCACTTAATATATGACAAAGGAGGTAAGAATATACAATGGGGTAAAGACAATCAACAAATAGCATTGGGAAAATTGGACAGATGCATTAAAAAAAAAGAAACTGGACTACCTTCTTACAATGTATACAAGAATAGCCTCAAAATGGATTAAAGACTTAAATGTAAGACCTAAAAACATAAAACTTCTAGAAGAAAATATAGGCAATAAACTCTCTGATATTACTAACATTATTTCTTTTCAGATATATGTCCCTGGGCTCAAGAAACAAAAGAAAAAATAAACAAATGGGACTACATCAAATTAACAAGTTTTTGTACAGCAAAGGAAACCATCAACAAAACAAAAAGACAACTGACTGGAAGAAATTATTCACTAATGATACATCTTATAAGAGGTTACTATCCAAAATATATAAAGAACTCATATAACTGAACAACAAAAAAAGCAACAATCCAATTAAAAAATGGGCAGAACATCTGAACAGATACTCCTCCAAATAGGAAATACAGATGGCTAATAGACATATGAAAATATGTTTAAGGTTGCTAACCATCAGAGAAATGCAAATTAAAACCAAAATGAGATATCACCTCACACCTGTCAGAATGGCCATAATCAATAAATCAGAGAACAATAAATGTTGGCGAGGATGCAGAGAAAAGGGAACCCTTATACATTGTTGGTGAGATTACAAATTGGTACAGCAGCTATGGAAAAGAGTCCGGAGGTTTCTCAAAAAATTAAAAATGGGTCTTCCTTTTGACCTAGCAATTGCACTTCTGGGTATGTATCCAAAGAAAACCAAAATGATAATTCATAAAATCTATGCACCCCAATATTCATGGCAGCACAATTTACAATAGCTAAGATATGAACGCAACCTAAATGCCCATTAACAGACAATTGGATAAAGAAGTTGTGGTTCATATATACAATGGAATATTACTCAGCCATTAAATGAAATCCTACCATTTGAAATGACATGGGTGGATCTAGAGGTTATTATGCTGAGTGAACTAAGTCAGACAGAGAAACATAAATACCATATGATTTCACTTATGTGGAATCTGAGGAACAAAAAGAACAAACTAATCAAAAACTGACTCAGAAATACAGTGGACAATTTGGTGATGGACAGAGGGTAGGGGGAATTGGGGGGCTGGGAGAATGGGATGAAGGGCTAAAGAAGGACAAATTAGTAGTTGATAGATGGTCACAGAGATGGGGAGCATGGCATAGGGAATGTAGTTAGCATTAATATATTGGCTAGGTAGAAAACCAGAGGAGAGAAAGAGCAATTGGGGGGATCTTTTTATGAACTATATAGATGTTTAACTAATGTACTGTATACTTGAAACTAATTAAAAAAAACTAATAATAAAAAAATAAAAGATGGTACATGTATATACAATGGAACATCACTCAGCCATAAAAAAGTATAAAATCTTACCATTTCTGACATCATGCAAAGACCTTTACAGTATTATGTTAAGTGAAATAAGTAAAACAGAGAAAGACATGTACCATATGATCTCACTTACATGTGGGATCTAAAGAACAAAATAAACAAATAAACCAGAAACAGACTCATAGATACAGAGAATAAATGATGGTTGCCAGATGGGAGGTGTTTTGGAGGATTGGTTGAGAAGAATGAAGAGATTAAAAAGTATAAATTGATATTTACAAAATAGTCATGGTGATGTAAAGCACAGCATGGATAATATAGTCAATAATATTTTAACAACTATGTAGAGTTCCAGGTGGGTACTAATCTGGTGGATTACTTTATAAACTATATAAATGTCTAATCTCTATACTGTACACCTGAAACTAATATAAAATAATATTGAATTTCCATTGTAATTGAAAAAAATAGATCTGGTCTCAGAAATATTTGAAAAATATCTTTGACAGACATTTCCATAAAAATTATTTCATCCTTGATGAAATCACATTCTGATTTTTTTTATTTCCATAGTGGTGTTTCTTAGTGTAGATTTTTCAGGTGTTTTGAAATTTTGGTGCGGAGGCTTATTTGAATAGAATATAATTTTGTTTCTCTTCCACATTCTCAATGTCCCATGCTTCCTTTTATTGACATTTCATGTTGCTCCTACAAGGTTCCCAGGATTGTAGTATACAACCAGGACTTATTATAGGTTTTCAGGTTTTCTGTCCCATAGTGATATTGAAGCTATAGCACAGCTACTGGCAGCTTAATTCAGTTCCTCATGACAAAAGTTTATCTTTGGTCTTCTCACCCACTAGGCCAATAGCTTCCCATAATGTTCTAGTCTCCAGCACTGAGAAGAAGTGTAGCAGTTACATTTTCTTGAGCTCTATACTCATATATTCAACTACCTTCATGACTTCTCCTACACCCAGACTTCTCCTCTGGGTGTCTGATAGGCACCTCAAACTTTATGTGCCTAAAGTTCAACTCTTGATTTCACTCTCACTTCAAATCCTCCTCCAATGGCACCATCACTTACCCATTTTCCCAGGCAAAAATGCTTGGGATCATTTTTTAAACTTCTCTCCTTCACCACTCTACATCTAATCCATCAGGAAAAACTGTCAACTCTTTCTTTTTCAAAATATATCTGGAATCCATGCACTTCTTACCACTCCATCACTACCTCTATGGTCAAACATACCATTCTCTTTTGTCTGGATCATTTCAGTAACCTCCTTACTGGTCTCCATGATTCTGCTTTTGACTCCTTTCAGTCATACTCTACTGGACATCTAGATGGTTCACTTTATGATGTAAATCAGACTGTATCATTCCTCTACTCAAAACCTTCCAATGATGTCCATTCACATTCAGAATAAAATCTAAATTCCTGCTGTGGTGAACAAGTCCCTACCTGATCTGGTTCCTGCTTATTTCTACAAATCATCTCCTATTGCTCTCTGCCAATCTTACAATGTATTGTGGAGATTAAATGTTATCATGTGTGTAAAGTGTCTACCAAAGAGTCTGACATAGGTACATAGCTCAATATATGTGTGACTATTATCATAACTGTGTAATGAATCTGTTGAGAATTTGGCCTGGCCTAGGATGATGGGACATGAGCAGAGAACAATCCAAGTAAAGTCATGGAAAGCAGAATATGGTAAGGTAATGTTTGGAGGGACTAAGAAGAGAAGCTCAAGTGAAGGAACTGAGATGCTTTGTTGTAATTACTTTCCACTCTTATTTCTCTCTGTCTGTCTGTCTGTCTGTCTGTCTCTCTCTCTCTCTCTCTCTCTCTCTCTCTCTCTCTCTCTCTCTCACACACACACACACACACACACACACACACACACACACACACTGCCACCTAATTTCCATAAAATTCACAACTCATCTGAGTTATGTGGGTTAGTAACCTTCCTCTTGGCCACTTCATATTAGAATCTTCTGTTTGCCTGCAAAAGCTTGCAGATTTTGATCCTGTATTTTAAAAAACTAGTTTTTTCTGCATTCCTATAAAGGCCAAACTGTGATGGCCGGTCACAAAACACAACCAATACTTAGATCAATCTGTTTTCTTCAACTGGAGTTATTTCAAGTTGGAGTTAAAATGTAGCTTTTGAGGCAAAACCCTGATGGTGGTTGTGCCTCCCCTGTTATAGGTCTTACTTTGGCAGAGCTACTATGGACCAATCATTTACCAACAATTCATTGGCATTCTCAAAATCTTGCTGATTTTGTTATATAATTTAAAGGTCTATAAATCCTTCAGAAGTGAGTTCTCATTTGATTCTACAAAATATAAAAATAAAATGAATCTTGTTCATTTTACTGTTGATTCCTACATAGTGATCTATTGTTCATCAGTTCTCGCACAAGGTTTATACAGGGAACTGTTAGAACAAAACCTGTTGGTCACATCAGTTATGCAAATTAAAAAACTCTCCAAAAAAGTTTTCAAAACATTACTCTCAATATTATTTCTGGAGACATAAGTATCAAAGTTAAACTAGCTCCAGTATGTTTTGGTTTAAAAAATATTATTATGCCAAGCTAACTTGAGGGGAAATCCATGTTAGCATGTTTAGAGAGAATCACCACCTGATATTGTGAGAACATAGGCAGGTACCAAAACCTCTGACCCAACTCAGCCAGGGCTTGTCATTAAAGCAGAAATTGCACAGCCCACTTTACCTCAGTGAAGGAGGTTCATAATAGAATCCTTCTAACTAAAATGATAGACTGGAGCCATCTCCAATTTCGTCTAGTCAGCATTCAACATGGCAGAGAAGATTGCTGCATTAATGCTATTAGTCTTTAAAGAACTGATTGAAAATTAAAGAAAAATATGCTAAGCTCTATTTCCACGAAGATGTAGAAAAGGAAAAGACTAAGTGGGACCCCTTGCAAAGCCAAACACTGGGAGTTTGTGGTAAGAGGGTTGGATCTATGTTTTTCATTAATAATATCCAGACAAATACCTCTCTAAGACCTGGCATAAGAGGTGAGGTTTAAAGCCGACTGCTGAGGTAAGGAAGGAATTGCGTTGTTTGTTTGTTTGTTTGCTCAGTGTGTAGCAGTACATAAGGAGGAGGGAAATTGGAACAACATCCAATGGGTTCTCTTTTGTTTGAGACTAGTTTTAACTTTACCTTGCCTCTGCTAATATTGAAAGTCAGGATTCTCTAACTAAATTCCAGTTAAGCAATGTCAAAAAGAACTCTCCATCTTAGATTTTTAAATGTAGTAGCCATTTAATTCAAATAAATAGAATTCCTTGTTTGAAGGAATTGATTAAGAAAATTCTAGCCACACTTGGGTAATGTATGTTCACCTTCCTTTGTGTAACATGGTGAACATACAAACCCTGGGACAAGTGCTGCATACATCATAGTTGTAGTAGTTTCACTGCTCTAAAAATCTTCTGTGCTCTGTCTTTACATCCATTCCTCCACCTTAATCTCTGGCATCCACTTATCTTTTGACTTTCTCCATAGTTTTATCCTTTACAGAATGTCTTATAGGTGGAATCACACAGTATGCAGCCTATGCAACCTTTTCAGATTGGCATGTTTCACGTAATAATATGCATTTAAGTTTCCTTCAAGTCTTTTCATAACTTGATAACTCATTTCTTTTTAGCAGTGAATATCAATATTTCATTGTCTAAATGTACCACAGTTTATTTATCCATTCACATACTGAAAAATATCTTAGTTGCTTCCAGCTTTTGGCGATTATGAATAAAGCTGTGATAAACATCCTCAGGTAGGTTTTTGTGTGGACGTAAATTTTCAACTCCTTTACATAAATACCAAGTAATGCAATTGCTGGATTGTATGGTAAGGGTATGTTTAGTTTTATGAGTAATTGCCAAACTGCCTTCCAAAATGGCAGTACCATGTTGCATTTCCACAAGCAATGAATGAGAGTTCCTGTTGCTCCAAAGCCTTGGCAGCATTTGATGTTATTAATCACTCTATCAGTTTTTGATGTGTGTGTGTTGCAGCTCTGTTGTTTGGTGAATACACATTTACTATTACTACGTCTTCTTGCTGAATTGACACTTTTCTCACAATGCAACAATTCTCTTATCCCTGGAAATTTTCTTTGCTCTGAATCTGCTTTATATAGTATTAATTATAGGTGTTTCTACTCTTTTTTAAATCATATTTGCATGGTGTAACTTCTGTCCTTTTACTTTCAATCTACTTATGTCATTGAATTTGAAGTGAATTTCACATAAACAGCATAGACTTGTGTTGTGTTTTTTATCCACCTTACCAATCTTTATCTTTTAGTTAATTTATCTTTTTTTAGTTCGTTTATCTTTCAGCATTTGAGAAATGCTATGACACATCCTTCTTTCTTCCAGGTTTTCTGATAAGAAATCCACTGTTATTTAGGTTGCTTTTTCTTATAGTGAAGGCATTGTTTCTCTCCCTGCTTTCAAGATATTTTCTTTGTCTTTAGTTTGTCTATAGTTTTGATTATAGTGTACAGTAGCCCCCTCCATCCACGGTTTCACTTTCCACAGTTTCAATTTCTTGGAGTCAAGCACAATTTGAAAAT
Organism: Eidolon dupreanum; assembly: GCA_028627145.1. Lineage (NCBI taxonomy): Eukaryota > Metazoa > Chordata > Mammalia > Chiroptera > Pteropodidae > Eidolon > Eidolon dupreanum. The sequence continues at coordinate 87,521,734 of CM053505.1, read as the reverse complement.
ATTAAATGAAAATTCCAGAAATAAACAATTCATACATTTTAAATTATGCACCATTCTGAGTAACGTGATGAAATCTCATACCATCCTGCTCCATCCAACTCAGGATGTGAATCATCCTGTTTGTCCAGAGTATCCACACTATATTTATAGTACAATAAGAAATTATGAGAAAAAGAGAGACTATATTCACTTAACTTTTATTACAGTATACTTTTATAATTGTTCTATTTTATTATTAGTTATTGTGGTTAACTTAATCTCTTACTGTGCCTAATTTATAAATTAAACTTTATCATGAGTATGTATATATAGGAAAAAACATTATATACACATGTTCAATACTATCCAGTTTCAGGAATCCACTGGGAGTCTTGAAACATATCTCCAACAGATAGGAGGAACTATCGTATCTTGGTGTGGATTTCATTGAGTTTATCCTGTTTGGAATTCGCTCAGTTTCATGAAATTTGTTTTTTGCCAAATTTGAGAAATTTTAAAAAATTATTTCTTCAAATGTTTTTTGCCCTGCCCTCTATCTGGGTCTCTGATGACACAAATGTTAGATCTTCCATTAAAGTCCCACAGGTCTCTGAGGCTCTATTCAATTTTTTCCAGTCAGTTTTTGCTCTATTTTTCAGATTAGGTCATTCTTATTGTTCTATCATCAAGTTTATTGATTCTTTTCTCTGTCCTCTCCATTCTGTTGTTCAGCCCATGGACACTATTTCATTTTGGTTATTGTAATCTTTCAGATCTTAATTTTTTATTTCCATTCTTTATAAACTCTCTTCGCTGAGACTTTCTATTATTTTTTTTTTTGAATCTTTCTATTTTTTTTTCATTTGTTCGAAGAATGTTTAGAATTGCTTATTGAAGCATTCTTAAAATGGCTATTTTTAAATAAGCCAAACATCTGCGTAATTTCAATGTTAGTATCTGTTGATTGTCTTTTCTCATTCAAATTGAGGTGTCCCTGGTTTTTGGTATAATAAGTGATTTTCTGTTGAATCCTGGACTTTTTTTTGTTGTTACTACATTATGAGATTTCAGATCTTAAGATTTAAATCTTATTAAATCTTCTGTTTCAGCTGATAGCACTCTGACAGAGGGAAAGGTGTACCAGCTGTTGCTGCCAGGTTGGTGCGGGAGCAGGGGGGATTCCAGGTTCCCCACTCAGTATCTTTTGACACCCAGGACTGGGAGGCATTCCTTATCACTGTTGGATAGGAGTGGGAATTTGGGCTTCCCACTAGACCCCCACTGATACTATTCTGACTGGGAAGAACAGGGGTACCTCATTCCTGCTCTCCATAAGGCTTCCATTCATACTGTGGGATGGTGGCCTCATCACTGCTTGATGTTGGTAAATTTCCTGAATCCCCATCAAGTCTCCTCTGGTACCACCCAACATGGATAGGGATGTATACCTCATTATTGATGGGTTGGGATGGAAGTCCAGGTTTCCCACATGGTCTCCACTAACACTATGGGGGTCGAGGTTTTATCACCTCTGGAGGAGTTGAAAGTTTCCACTTCTCTGACACTACTCCAGCAAGGTTGAGGATTGGGGCACTTCATCAGACTGAGAGTGGAAATCTAGACTCCTCACTTGGCCTTTGTGGTATGGGTAGGGTTGAGCTACAATATTTTCTGTGGTGTTTGGCTAGAGTAGAGAACTTATTGTCTAAATGTTTTCTGTCTTTCTAGGCTTCTTTTTTCCTAGTCCTTTGGCCAGAGAAAATAAGCTTTTATAGAGGCTTGTTTGTTTGTGCCTGTTGGTTTTTCTGGTTTCCTGGCTTCCTTGGCTCCAATTTTGAGATATATGTGTCAAAAAGAAAATCCATAGAACTCATCACCTGTTGTTATTAACATCCCAAGGTTCCTACTTGATCTGGCTTCTGCTCTCCACCTTTCAATGTCTTCTTACATTTATTTTCTAAGTAATGTCCAGAGATTTTAGCTGATATTAGCAGAAAGAATAAGGGAAAGTATATTGATTCTATCTTTCTCTTTCTAGAAATAGAAATCTACCTTGGTGATTCTGAGCAGAGGAGCAACAAAGACTGATATGTGTTTTAGAAACATCACCCTTATCACAGTAAAAAATTTATTAGAAAAGAACAAGAATCAAGGTAAGAAGATCAGGTAAGATGCTGCTGTGGCAGTCAAGAAAAAATCAGTGAGGATCTGAATTAAGAATTGAGTAGTTGAGCAAGTCTCTTTCTCTCTCCTATGAGTCATATCTTAGCAGGGGTCTTCTGGAGACATCTTGTCCTCTGTTACCCAACACTGGTTTACACTGTCTCTGGGGTCTGCCCCCAAAATGTGGATTCTTTACAAGCTCCTCAGGTGATTCTGATGCATAGCCAGGGTTATAACCTGTCTTAGTCAACTTGGGCTCCTATAACAAAATACCACAGACAAGGTGGCTTTAACAACAGACATTTATTTCCCACAGTTCTAGAGGCTGGGAAATTCAAGATCAAGGTGCTGATAGCTTTAGTGTCTGGTGAGAACCCTCTTCCTGGTTTATAAATGGCTGCCTTCTTGCTGTGCACTCACATGGTGTTTCCTCAATGTGTGCTCAGAGAGAAAGAGGAGCTCTGTTTTCCTCTTCTTGTAAGGGCACTAATCCCATTGCGAGGGTCCCACCCTTATGACCTATTCTAAATCTAATTACCTCCAAAAGACTCATGTCCTAAAGCTATCACATTGAGGGGATAGGAATTCAACATATAAATGTGGAGGACATAAACATTTAGCCCATAACAGGACCCACCAGTCTAAATTTCAGTCAGGGTCCCTCACACCTGGCTGCCACTATACATTTTTAAAATTCTGAGACCTAGATGAATTAAATAAAATTTGCTAGGGGAGAGAACAAGACCCCTATGAGTCATCTGTAAAATGGGCAAAATGATGGTACCTACCTCATTAGGGTTGCAATGAAGATCAAATGAGATAACGTATATAAATCACCTGCCACTTACTGGGTACTCAGTGAATGATAGCTTTTTCTAAAAGCTCTCCACATGATTCTGGTGTTCAGTCAGGACTGAGTACCACTGACTACTCTAAATAGTAGGAATTTTTTTGCAGAATGGGTAAGGAAACCTGGAGCTCAGTTGGCAGAAGAGAGTGAGGTTTAAGGCAAGACTTGGGGGCCTGCAGCCCTTGGCTCTGCTATGAAAAAGGCTGGTTGGAGACTTGTGAATTCCCATTCTGATCACCTCTTCCATTTGTGTGAGCTCACAAAGGTTTTGCACCTTCCTTTATCCAAGGACACACAACTGACAATGGAAGAGGTAAGACTTTTAGAGGTTCTATCTTGAAACTCAGGTTTCCTCCCACTGCCCACCATTGCACTCTAAATTGGTCTATGGTCATTATTGCTTTTCACCCCAGGAAGAACTCCCTTGAGGACTTTAGTCAACAGGTCTGTCAGTCTTATTTCTATAATATTCCGTAGGGATGAGAGACAACAGCATATGACTAAGTTTATTTTGTACTTTACAAGACTCTGTCACAAGACCCACCTATGATGGGCTATGTGAAAACAATCATCTTTGCAAATAATATGCAGCACATAATTTTCTTCTGCAGAGGGAAACTTCTTCTAAAGATGGAGTATATGGAATAAAGAACAAAAAGCACATGGAGTCATGCAGACTGGATAGGTGTGAAGTGCCTAGCACATAGTAAGTCTTAGATAAATGGAAACCTGTCTAATAAAAGGAGATGGCTCCAGAAGCCTTAGCAGGCTGGAAACTGGGCAAGGGGCTAAGGAAGGCTGAAACACTCCTGGTTTCTAATTCCAGCTTCCACCACTTACTTACAATATGATCTTAGAGAGGAAGCCCCCAATCTCCCTAAGCCTCAAGTGATTCACCTGCAAAATGGGTATAGTAAAGATACCTACCTCATTAAGGTTGTGGTGAAGATCAAATGAGATAATGTATGTAAATCACTTACCATTTACTGGGTGTTCAGTGATTGATAGTTACTTTGATTACCCTTTCGAGGAAAAACTATTTTCAGCCAAAGCATTAATATCAGTGATTCCCTTTATTTGATGAACCAATCTGCATCTGATTCACTCTTTGTAAGTATTTCTTGGGGTAGAAGTGTAAAGTGTCCTTCACTTTCTCTCAGGAGGAAGATTTAGCTGGAATTCTGTGCTCATGAAATTAACAGTCTCTGCAAATCATTTGCATAAGTACTTATGCTATCACAGCAACATTAAGGAATGCATCCTGTCAGCACAGAAACAGAGCTACAGGAATGAAAACACACTCAGGGCCTGGAGATTAGCTGCTCTAAGACTTTTTCCCCAGAAGCCTGCTTTATTTTGCTGAGATAACCTAGAAAGATTCTGATAGCAAAGTGTCCATAGAGGAAGAGGACCTAAGGAAAGACTTCCAGCTCCTGAATGACAGAAAGTCTGCCTAGGGACGAGATAAAAATCCAGCCTCCCAAATTCCACTTCATACATTGACTCTAGGCTCTTATTGCTGTGATCATGACTTCCCTCATCTGCAAGACAGAGCCACCCACATCCAGTTGGCTTGGTCCAACATGGGACACTTGGGACCTTGAGTGTATCCCCAGTTCACTCTTTACTATCTCTACAAAGGGCAAAGGTGCACCTCTACAAAGATCAGGACTAGCCTCAACCTCCAGTAGCCCAAAGGGATACACACTAATCAAGTCTAGTGGCACTGAATTGAAGACTCCCATTCTGAACTAAGACCCATTGTGCCTCTTAATAGATGTACAACCTTTGGTAAATTCCTCAATTTCTATAAATTTCTTCATTTGTAAAATGGAAGGAATAAGAGTGTCTCCTCATAGCTCTAAGGTTTAAATGAAATAGTGCTTAGTAAATGTTGGATGCAGCAGAAGTGCTCAGCAATGGGTAGTATCATGGTGATTATTAACACAAGTTGAATTACAATAAAATGGATAAAAGTAAAAGCATTTTCCTACTCAGAGCTCTAGCTTCAAAAGTGAGTCTACTCAAGTATTTTCAGTATTCAAAATATTACACGTATGGGCCAACAAATAGCTGATAACAAATTGAAAGGTTATCTTAATTTTTTTTTTACCAAAGTAAATACAGAAACGTTGGAGAAAGTGTACTCTCATATATTGCTGGTGGAAAAATGAATCCTCATAGCTTGTGTGGAGAGGAATTTGGTATCATCCACTAAAACTAAAAATATAGACACACTTCAACCTAGCAATTCCACTCTTGAGAATCTGTTCCATAGAAATAGAAGCACTAGAAATGGAATGAATGCTTGTGAGGCACATATAATCCCCAGCCTTTTGCACCACCATTGAACAGAATGAGATGGTTTCCATGGTGTACTGTTAAGTGAGAAAAGCAAGATGTGATATATATATATATATTTATGTATATATATACACATACATACATATATATATACACACACACATACATACACACATGCACGCACACACACACACATACACACACACACGCACACACATACTAGGGTGCCACTGTTATAAAATAAAATGTTCATAACATGAAATATAAGTGTTCTATATAATTATGCAAGCATAGAGGGAGGCACACAAAGATACGTACTAGATTATTCCCATGAGTTACCTTTGTGGGGGTGGTATGAAGTGTAAGAAAAACAGGCTGCACATTTTTAAAGAAAGGTATCCACAGTGAAAACTGATATTCTATACTCCCATTTTGGTAAAACTGTGTGTGTGCATGTGTGTGCGGATGTGTGTGTGCAAGTGAGTGTGCGTACACATGCGCACATGCACACACATGTAGAGAAAAAAGTGAAAAAGTGTGGTCAGCAAGATATTTCTTGGTGTATATCTCAAAAGGGATGAAAAGTAGGAAAATATTCATTTCTTCGTTCACATATTTATTTACTCATTTATTTTACACAAGTAAAACCTGAAAATTTCCTTCAGGGAACATTTTATCTTAAGAACTGGTAACAGCTGTTCCTTTGGGGAAGGAAACTGAGTAGGCAGCAGCAGAAATGACTGGGTAAGAGGGAAATGCACTTTCCACTGTTTCTCTTTTGTTCCTTTTGAATTTTTTACCTTATGCACATGTTATCAACTCAAAATAAGGAATAAAATGTAAGTATTGTATCTCAAGAACTACAAATTCTCTCAGAGGCTAGTGATTTACCATCAGTTTCCTCAGTAGGCACACTACTAGCCTTCTCTGGGTCTTTCTAGCAGACACTCTTCTTTCCAATTTTAGGGCCTGGGTTCATGTCGTCCCTTCTGTCCAGAAAGTTCTCATACATATCCTTTTGATATTGGCTCAAACATCATCTCCTCATCCCTGCAACTAACTTAGGTCCTCTATTTTTTCTCCCAGTGGTACATTGTACTTGTATTTGTTGAATAAAGTTATTCTACAGACCCATGTGTGTGCAGTTTCACCTAGAAGGTTGTTGCCTCTTGCCTTCTGTAGAACTTAGGCAAGCTCAATTTTGACTGATTCTACCACAGAAAAGGCCAGAAGCTGCATTAGAAACTGTGTCACCCATGCCCACATTCAGCAAATATTTAATGAGCACTTACCAGGTCTCAGGTATTTTATTGAGCCTTGGAGATAAAAAGAGTAAGCAGAAATTGAGGTGGTCCCTGATTTCATGGAACTTACACTGTAGTGGAGCAACAGGCATTAAATTAGTTCACAAATGAATAAATAAAATAATTATAAGTTGTGCAACAGCAAAGAAGGAAAAGTGCAGGGAGCTATCAGAGAACTGTATTCAAAAATGCGACTTACTCACATGTGTGCTATATATTTTTAATGAAGAGAGATGTAGCTATGATTGATTCATTGAAAGTGCTTTGAATCCATAGTTACTTTTTGCCAATGTATTTTTTCTCAATCACCAAATTCTAATCATAAAACTATTGTCAATGTGGCAGTTGGAAGGGTGGGATGGAATGAGATACCTCATAAAAATTGCAAACATTAAAAAGGGGTTTTTACATGTGTCCATACTTTGAGAGAAAACTTGGACTTTCTACATGAGTGTTGGATTGCTGTGCCAAGGACCCAAAATGGATTTGAAAGCGATTGTTGGCTCATTTTTAAAAATTTCTTTATCAAGAGTTCCCCAAGATTAGCTGTTTGATTTCCTCAATAAAAATTATTGTTATTTAAAAAGGAGTCTTCAAGGCAATAATTCCTAAATCATTTTATGAGTCCAATATTCCCTTAATACCAAAACCTGGCAAAAATAACACAAGAAAACTACAGACCAACATCTCTGATGAATACAGATATAAAAATTCTAAACAAAATATTAGCAAATCAAATACAATAATACATTTAAAAGATTATACATCATGATTAAGTGGTGTTATTTCCAGAGGTACAAGAATGATTCAACATATGCAAATCAATGTGATATACCACATTAACAAAATAAAGGATAAAAATCATATGATATCAATAGATACAGAAAAAGCATTTGACAAGATACAGCATCCATTTATGATTAAAACACTTAAAAAATGGGTATAGAAGGAAAGTACCTTGACATAATAAAGGCCGTATATGACAAACCCTCAGCTAATACCATACTTAATGGTCAAAACCTAAAAGCTTTTCCTCTAAGATCAAAAACAAGACAAGGATTTCCTCTCTCACCACTGTTAGTCAACATAGTGTTGGAAGTCCTAGCCAGATCAATCAGGCAAGAGAAAAAACAAAAGGCATCCAAGTTGAGAATTAAGTAGTTGCACTATCATTTTTTGAAGATGAAATAATACTTTATACATAAACCCCTAAAGACTCCACCAAAAAAAAACTATTAGAAACAATAGTTTCTGATAAACAAATCCAGTAAAGTTGCAGGATACAAAAACAATGTACAAAAATCCACTTCATTCCTATATACTAACAATGAAATTTCAGAAAAAAAGAAATGAAAAAAATGAATTCCTTTTGCAATTACAACAACAACAAAATACCTAGGAATAAACATAACAAAGGATGTAAAGGACCTATATACTGAAAACTATGAGACATTATTAACAGAAATTGAAGAAGACACAGAAATTAAAAGATATTCCATGTTCTTGTATTGGAGGATCAACATAGTTAAAATGACCTTATTACCTAAAGCATTATACAGATTTAATACAATCCCCATCAAAATCTCTCTGGCATTTTTAAAAAAGAAATATAAAAAAAATCATCCGATTGATATGGAAGCACAAAAGACCCCAAATAACCAAAGCAATCCTGAAAAAAAAGAACAAGGCTTGCAGATATTACACTCTCTACTTCAAATTATACTACAAAGAGACAATAATCAAAACAGTATGGTACTGGCAGAAAAACAGATACAGAGGCCAATAGAACAGAATTGAGAACCCAGAAATAAATCCACATATACATGGGCAACTAATTTTCAACAAAGGAGCCAAAAAAACATATAATGGAGAAAATGAAGCCTCTTTAATAAATGGCACAGGGGAAAGTGGAAAGCCACATGTATAAGAATGAAATTAGACTGCTACCTATCACCACACGCCAAAATTAACTCAAAATGGATCAAAGACCTAAATATAAGACCTAAAACAATAAAATGCATAAAAAAACATAGGTACTAAACTTACAGATCTTGGTCTTAGAAAGAATTTAATGCATTTGGCCTCAAAGGCAATGGAAGTAAAGGCAAAACTAAATGAATGGGGCTATATCAAACTAAAAAGCTTCTGCAGGGAAAAAAATCAACAAAATAAAGAAGCAACCAACAAAATGGGAGAAGATATTTGCAAACAACACCTCTTATAAGGGCCTAATATCCAAAATATACAAAGAATCCATATAACTCAGCAATACAAAAACAACAATCAAATTTAAAAGTGGGCAGAGGACCTGAACAGAAGACATATAAATGAACAATAGACATGTGAAAAGATGCTTAACCTTACTAGCTATTAGGGAAATGCAAGTCAAAGCCATGAGAGATACCATCTTACACCTGTTAGAATGGCTATCACCAACAAGACAAGAAATAACAAGTGTTGGAGAGGTTGTGGGGAAAAAGAAACCCTCATATACTATTGGTGGAATGTAAATTGGTACAGTCACTATGGAAAACAGCATGGAGTTTTCTAAAAAAAAAAATGAAGAATAGAATTACCATACGACTCAGCAATCCCTCTTCTGGGTATCTATCCAAAAAATCTGAAAACATTTATCTATAAAGATATATGTACCCCTATGTTCATTGCAGTGTTATTTACAGTGGTCAAGATATGGAAACAACTGAAATGTCCTTCAATAGATGGTTGGATAAAGAAGATGTGGTACATATTGCAAGAAACAGCAGAGTTAGAGACGTCCCCAGATCTCTCCCCTTGAAACAACAATAAGTTGAACATCTAAAACTCAACAAAAAACACCCAGACTGCACACCAGCATGTCTGAGCATGGGTTCTGTGCATAAGAGCTACAACAGGTCAGAACTCCACGTGTCAGGTGGTGGACTGGGAGAAACAAAGAAGCTGCCTCTCACAGCTGGAGCTCCCTGTAGGAGGAAGGGGAGGGGAAAAGGTGCAGTGAGTTCCCTGAACAGCCCTGCCTGGGAAAACTGTGAGCTCCCTGTGGCCTGCGGCAGTGCCCAGGGTTCAGGGCAGAAAGCAGGGATGGCAGAATTGGGGAAGGCAGAGAAATAACAGTTGATTATTACCAGCCGCGGTTGCTAAACAGGAGGTTGAGCCACAGCCCCATCCCCCAACCCAGAGAGCCCCTCCCCCCATACCCTCCGAGAACAAACACCACAAAGCCCCCGAGGAATCTGAGCAAATGCTAGCAAAAATGCCACTAACACTGACAGGGACTGAGACTGAGGGTAGCAAGTGTGATTGAATATCTATAAGGAAAAAAAGGCATTATTAAGACTTTATATAAAGCAGGGATCCAAGAGGCTTAGACGCCATCTACTGGAAACCAAAATAAAAAAGCCATTTTTGCAACAGGTTAAATAGAGACCTTTATATAGTAAATCTTCTTTCTGGAAAAAAATCAGAACACACTTGCATTAATTCCCAGGCAGAGAAATAGTCCATTAAACCCCATGAACAACCAAGGTGACAAGTCATCTCAGAAAGAGAGAAAATCTCCAGAAAATAAGCTTACAGACATAGAAATATACGACTTAAATGACAGAGAATTCAGGACGGTACTTCTGAAAAAAACTCAGTGAGATCCAAAATAATTCATATAAAAAATTACAGGAAGTGAAAAAACAACTAGATGGGCAGAATGAGTTCTTTAGCAAGGAGATTGAAACCCTCAAAAAGAACCAAATAGAACTTCTAGAGATGAATAACACACTGAAAGAGATGAAAAATGAAATAGCAAGCTTGGGAAATAGAGTTGACCAAATGGAGGAAAGGATCAGTGATATCAAAGGCAGAAATCTAGAAATAAATCATAAGAAAGAAGAGAGAAACCAAAGAAGAAAAATAATGAAAGAGAGATACAAGAACTAGCTGATACCATCAGGAGAGGAAACATAAGCATAATGGGTGTTCTCAAAGGGGAAGAAAAGAGCAGGGATTAGAAAACATTTTCAGACAAATAGTTGATGAGAATTTCCCAATCTAAGGAACAAGCTGGAGCTTGGAATTCAAGAAGTCAACAGAACATCCAATTATCTCAACCCAAAAAGGCCTTTTCCAAGACATATTGTATTAAAATGATCAAAAATCAATGACAAAGAAAGACTTCTCAGGGCAGCCATGGAAAAGAAGATGGCAACATATAAAGTTAAACCCATTTGATTATTGTCAGACTTTTCAACACAAATCTTACAAGAAAGAAAGGAGTGGAAACAAATATTCAAACTATTAAAGGAAAGGAACTACCAGCCAAGAATAAAGTATCCAGCAAAGCTCTCCTTTAGATATGAAGGAGAAATAAAGACCTTTCCAGACATACAAAAATTGAGGGAATTCTCCACTACAAGGCCTGCATTATAGGAAATACTGAAAGGGGTCAGCTCACCTAAAACAAAATGACAAAAAAAAAACATAATTTGGAGTAAGGCAACTAGCAGGGAGATAGAAGCAAAAGAATGCAACCCTTACTAAGAACAAGGCATTATAAGCTTAAACAATACGAAGAGATTTGGTATAGCAAGATAGTAATGAACATTCAGCATACACAGGGACAAATTGAGACAACAATGACTGAAAAGGGGAGGATTCAAAGATCCAAATTCACAAAGGGAAATGGAGATAAGGCATGTGTAGAAGAAAATGGACTAATATATATATTAGAGAGAGAGAGAGGGAGAGAAAGAGAGAGAGAGAACTATCTTCTACATATTCATTATGGTAAACACGTGCTAAAGATTCAGAACTGAAGTACATAACATAAAACAAGAAGGACCAGAGAGAAATCCCACAAAAGCCAACCAAAATAAAAAGAAAACAGAAACACAAGGACAAAGGAGCAATGGAAATACCAAGCTACCAGAAAGCAAAAGATAAAATGGCTATAAGAAGACCTCATATTTCAATAATCACCCTAAATGTAAATGGACTGAACTCACCAGTAAAAAGGCACAGAACTGCAGATTGGATCAAAAAACAAAACCCAACCATATGCTGCCTCCAGGAGACACATCTCATTTCCAAAGACATATATAGACTCCAAGTGAAAGGTTGGAAAATGATATTTCAAGCAAATGGCATTGAGAGAAATGTGGGAGTAGCAGTACTAATATTGAATGAAATAGACTTCAAAATAAAAAAAGATAAAGAAAGATACTGAAGGACACTTCATAATGATAAAGGGAATCATGCACCAAGAAGACATAACACTTCTTAATAACTATGCTCCCAATCTGGGAACCCTGATATATGTAAAGCAATTACTAACAGAAGTAAAGGGAGAAACAGACCAAAACATTATTGTAGTAGGGGACCTAAATACCCCACTGTTGGATATAGACAGATCATCCAAACAGAAAATTTAAAAAAAAAAAGCTGTGGTACATATATACAATGGAATACTACTCAGTCATAAGAAAATATGAAATACTGCCATTTGGATGGATCTTGAGAATATCATGCTAAGCGAAATAAGTCAGACAGAAAACGTTGAGAATCATATGATTTCACTCATATGTGTGATATAAAACTGAAAGCAATAAACTAATAAGACAAACAAATAAAAACTCATGGACACAACAAGTTTCATGGTTACCAGAGGGAAGGAGTGAGGGAGGAGGTAGAAAAGGGTAAAGGGGGTCAAATATATAGTGATGGAAGGAGATTTGACTTTGGGTGGTGAGCACACAATGCAATATATAGAATGATGTATTATAGAATTGTACACTTGAAACATATAATTTTATTAATCAATGTCACCCCAATAAATTTAAAAAATAAATAAAGGATCTTCATACTCAAAAGGATTTTGAACACCAGTGTTATAAAGCTCTGAAATCATAATTTAATTTTTTTCTCTTTCTCTTGCTCTCTCTCTCTCTCTCTCTCTCTCTCTCTCTCTCTCTCTGACACACACACACACACACACACACACACTGATGATCACCTGGCAAGTATTAGCAAGCAGCAACATGCCTATGCAAGAGAAGGGTTACATATTTACTCCTGCTCTCATCTCCCAAAGCTAACTAGGAGCAAGGTGAAGGGAAGACCACCACCCCTCCCCCCCACAGTGTGGGCTAGTACCTGGTCTAGTTTGTAGAAGTGTCCTAACATACAGAGTGAGGAGCTGCTTCCACATTTTTGCCTGGAGAATGGGGAGCCTAGGACCAACAGCATGTGCTTGGCCCCACTCTGACTCTGCAGGAGATCTAGGAGGAATGCAAAATTCAGTCTGTGGCCTTAAGGAGCCTGCATCCTAGCTGGGAGTCAGGACTTGCTTACAGGAAAACTACAGGACTGCAGTATCTCATTTATCCAGACTAGAGGAAGAAGCAGAACTTCCATATAAATTAATTGTCCAATTAGCTAATATTTTCTGTTAAGTGTTCATCTTGCTTATTTGGATCATTTTCACTAGAAGGCCTTCTAAATGTATTACAAATTTGTTTTATTCAGTGGAACATTCTGGGCATAATTTAACCTTTTGCTAATGACTCAGGGTCATCAATATGAATATCCTTTATTGTACCTCATCAGCTTTTGCATTATTCTGAATTCTCTTTCCACATCTGGCTGTCAGCTGTCACTGCTCACCCACAGTTAATGAGCCTGTCTCTTCCAAGCCTCTCAGCTCTTGGCTAATCACTGATAATAACAGCAAAAACTGCATTGATCCTCTGCTACATGCCAGGCCCTGTGCTAAGTGCTTTGCATGGATTAATTAATTAAATCCTCAGAAAAACCCTCGAGGCAAGTATAATTATTATCCCCAAATTACAGATCAGGTAACCAAGGCCCAGAACAGTCAAGTCATTTGTCTAAGGTTACACAACAAGCATATAGCAAAATAAGGATTCGGACCCTAATCTGCAGGTCTCAGATTTCAAGGTCTTTACCATCACATCAGTGCCTTTCAAAACTTTTTGACATTGAGACACAATCAGAAATATACTTTTATTTCCACCCAGTAGACATATATATAACAGAATCAAAATTTTCAATAACACATTTATGATATGGAACACATTCTGATATTTTATTCTATTCCATCATCATCATCATCATCATCATCATCATCATCATCATTACTAATGTTAGTTGTGACCCACTGAAATGATTTCCAGCCCATTATTGGGTCATAACCCATGTTTTGAAAAACCTGCAGCACATTTTATGGCTAATCTGTGATGAGTACAGGGTGGCCACTGGCCATATGACACCTTGGTATAAACCTGATATAAACCCCTTCTTCGAGATGCTGAATTCTGTTTGTGAAAAATTTGTCATATATGCTAATTTTGTTGGCGCAAGACACATTACTTCCATCTGCCAGAAAATAGTTATAAGTAAATCTTAATGTCAACATTATGAATGGTGCCCCCAAGAAAAAATGATATTATAAGAACCCAATGCATGACTTATATATATTGGCCCTGGTAGACAGAGAAATCAGATGAGGAAATAGCTTAAAAGGCATTTTTCAAATGAGTCATTCGTCTCAAAGTACTTTCATGCCCAGGATTTGTCACAACTCTTTTGCCTTCTCAGGATCTTTCTCCTCAATTCCCAATTAGGGTTGCCAGATTAAAAAAAAAAAACAACAACAACAGAATATCCACTTAAATTGGAATTTAACAGTAAATACTTTTAGTATCAGTATTACCCACACAATATTTGGGATATACTCACACCAAAAAAAAAATATTTGCTGCTTATGTGAAATTCAAATTTAACTGGAAATCCTGTATTTTTTATTTGCTAAATCTGGCAACCCTATTTCCCATGCACAGCTGGATTGATGTAGGTCTCGCTGCTATGTCTGATAAATTTGGAGGAGTTATCACATGACAAAGGGGTTAGATGGCCATTTTGTTGTAACAGCTCCAGATCTGCCACTAGTCAGTGCAAGGTTCAGAGCCAAGTGAATGATCCTGAGAGGAAGAAGGAGTTTAATTGCTGAAGGATATCAGTTATGTGAGTGTACGCAAACATTGTGGGCTGGAGTGGTCAAGGAAGGCTGCCTGGAGGAGACAAACTTAAAAGGATGGGGAGGATGGAGAAAATTCTCAGTAGCTGAAATTTTCATGAGAAAAAGTTGAAGCTGAGATGAATTAGGGAGTGTGTATTGTGTTCAGTAGGAAATGAGTTTTATTAGAGCAGAATCTGATCATTTTAAAGATCACTTAGAGGCACCTGAGAGTAGTCAAAGGGTCCTTTCGATTGCATTTCTGTAAAATGTATGGAGAGTACAAGAAATCATGATGGTACCAAACTTATTTTAAATGCTACACACCGTAACAAGCACTTAATATGCATCATCTTGATTGAGTCTTACAACCAAACTACAAGACACACATTATCATCTTCATTTTATAGCTTAAGAAACTGAGGTAGAAAGTGGATTTTATGTAACATGCCCAGGGTCACATAGTTTGTAAGTGGCAGAGCAGGGCTTCGAATCCAAATCTGTTAGGAATCCAGAGCCTACACTCTTCACCACACTGTGCTCCTAAATGTAATGTGAGGGGGGGAAAAAAGAATGTTGTAGATATGAGTGGACCTAAAGGTGATTATTCTGAGTGAAATAAGTCAGACAGAGAAAGATAAGTACCATATGATTTCACTTATATGTGGAATCTAAGGAACAAAAAAGAATGTTGCAGAGCAGAGTTTCTGAGGCGCTCAAGGTACTGTGTGTCTCAGGGACAGAGAGACATGCAGTGATGCAGGTAACAACCCTTAGATTAATGAGATGTCTTATAACACTATATCCTTGCTACTTTGTCAAGGCAAAAGGCAAAACAGGCTGTAGTGAAGTGACATATCTATGACATCCCTAAGGGTAGTAAGTCCCATATTTCTCTGGCCCTCTTTTCCACTCTTTCCAAAAACCGGAACCTGGTAAGTCCTACCCTTACCAGAAAAGAAGAATCCGAAGTGCCACCCCTTATCCTGGGTATTGCATCTACAGGTTTAAAATCTCACAGTATAGAGAACAAATATTTGAGGATAACAGGAGCCATTCTGCCAGGAAGCATTCTTTCCCTGACAGAGACAATGAAAATCCCTGAAAAGCCAAAACACCAGTTGTGGTCTTCTTTTAGATTTTTCTTTTACTGGTTTTGCTACTCACCTGTGATCTATTCAATCTGAAAGTCATTACTCGGTTAACAGATAACAAAGCTTTAATTTATTTGCCAAAACACTTGGCTTCCAAAACCTTATTATTATTTATACATAATTGTTAAGAGTCAATGCTTGTACTTTTTGACTGGAGCATTATCCACAAATCTGGTCATTACTGTGATTGTTGTCAGTTCCTTTACTCTCATGCATTCCCCCTCATCAGACACCCGAGTTAGGCAGAGTGAAGCCAAGGAGTGAGCTGAGGGGCTCTGGGAGAAAAAAAAATATTTGTAGCATTTCCCTATTTCCATGACTTAAATACACCCATCATGACAGATTTAAGTGAAGTTGGGAAGAAATACAGTATTAGCAATATCTCTCCAGAGCCAGCACAAACCAAGCAGAAAAGTCTGCACAGCTCATCAAAAAGAAGTTGGGCTCATCAGTAGGGAAGCAGTTAAACAAAAGACAGTTTATCAATACAATGTGCTACCAAGTGGTTGTTAAAAATGCTGAAGTGGATCTATATTTATTTATTTATTTAGAAATTTTCTTCTCTTTTAAAATAAGTAGATTTATATTTACTGACATGGAAATATCCGCAATATGATAATAAAATTTTTTAGTCATCGAACAATGTTAGTATGATCTAGTTGTAATTTTTAGAAAGGTGTGTATATACTCACAAACATAGATAAAGCTATTTAATAAGCATATGCACCAAAATATTACTGGCAGTTATCTGCGGGTGGTGGAATTATAAACAAATGTGATTTTATTATTTTTAGTATTTCTATGTTGATTTTTTTACAATTGATACATATTATTTCTATAATCATATGCATATGCACATATATAATGCATGTATGTGTATATGTATATATACATACATAGAAACACATGTAAATACATTTCTATTTTTAATTTTAAGAAACAAGAACTTGAACACCTCATTATTTTGTCAGTTCTCTTCCATTCCTTTACCCCCTTCTCCAGGCAGAAGTGGGGGTGCCAGGAGGGGGCAGGATGTCAGCTGGAACCCAAGCCAACCAGGGACACATCTCCCCACAGATCTAACTTCACTTTCCTGAGTGCCATTTAGGGAAGAGTGGTCACTTGTCCAATATTACAGAGCAAATGAGTGTCAGTGCCCTGGCCATAGAATTCTCAAGGCAGACTTCTCAGGCCAGGTCTCCCTACAGCAGCTGCTGCACTGACAGCACCACACCAAGTTATTCTAGCTTAGCCCTTTACAAACGAGGAATGATAGGGGCAAATTGAACTTGGGGGATTTATCAATGATTGATTTTAGTTCTGCAATCTAAATCATAGCACTCACATCAATTCCTTATGAGTATCTTCAGAGAAATATGGGTCTCACTTCTCTATTAGTTTGTTAAGCTAACTGGCAGACACTATTGCCTATCAATTATACAATGGTTTAAATAGACTTGTAAGCCAATCCACAGTGTGATTCAAGGGCAATAGAGTTTTCCAGTTAGCCTAAGAAACTAACCATCATAAATAATATTGCTTCTACAGGAAAACATGCTCCAGGTTCTCAACTGACTTACATACTAACATCTGGAACATGACATAATTCATTTGTAAATGGAGGCTGCCAATTGGGGACCAGGTGGTCCAATCTAAACAGATCAGAGCCTTACACTTCTCATATGGAAATGTCTTTACAGATGTGCTATTGTGATCAATGAATAATTTTAAAACATTTGGGAAATGTTAATCATCAATCCTTGATTGCCTGACCACAGCAGGGTCTACAAAATGCCACACAAATTCAGGTTTGTCTATGCATTATCAAATAACTGTGCTGGTTGTCTTTTTCTCTGGCTGGCTATTTTTAAACAGCATAGTCACAGTTTCAGATTCATTCAAGGATAGTTCAGATAAAATTGGGGATCAAATGTTATTACTCAGAACACATATATAAAGAATGCGATTGCAAGTAAAAGGAAATCCATCTTCCTCATTCTCAATCAACGGAAGTGACTAAGGTATTACAGTGTCCTGGTTATAATCTACCTTCTGCAATGGCACTTCTTGCACCTAGTTATTACTGTACATCCATTGCTAACTTTTTAGTTTCTTCCTTCGAAGAACTCCAAAAAGCATTTTTAAAAATATTTTTCCAAAGGAATAACAAACCACTAACTGTTTGTTTTGATGCGGAGGGGTTGTTATTTTAATTTATGCTTCATTTCAGATTTGTGCCTTTAGTTATGAAAGCTCTCTAATCTGAAAGATTATGTAATCTAGTTCATGACTCCCACTAGACCAGCTTCTGCTCTGGGTAAATGATGGTTATACTCTATTAGAAACTCTATAGAATCTGTTTCTAGACCAAAGAAGAGATCTTGAGAACCCAAACTAAGTCTGAAGAATATGAGACCAAGATTTTTAGACTAGGAGTGAGAGGCACAGGTTCTAGTTTTGCTTGTGTAACTAACTAGCTATGTTTCCTATAATCAAGTCCTTTCCCTTCTCTGAGCCTCAATTTCCTCATGCAGAAAATTAGAGTTCTTCTAATTCTGTGCAATTTCACAGAAGTAAAGAGGAGAGACAGGAGCCAGCACACCTTAAATGTAATCTAATGGGAAGGCCATCTGGTTAAGCAAGATTATCCATCAGGAGACTCATTCTCCCACCTGAGGCCAGCCCATCAGAATTGGTTTCTGCAGGAGCAATCATCAAAACTTCACAATTCCTTTTTATCCTAGATCAGGTGATCAAAAGAACAGCTGAGAAAGTACAGCCAATCATTCCTTGAAGGGAGGAAGCCCAGAGGGTGCTAACACTCTGAGTTCAGAGGTAAAATGGAAAACAGAGAAGAGATTATTGCCCTCATCCTGCAAAAGGAAAAATCTGTGGTAATTTCTGAATTGGAGCAGGGATGGTGGAAATGGAAATGTTTATATTGTTTTTCTTGTTGCAGATCATGTTGGGACAGATTTAATCTCTGGATTGTTTCCAAATCTTTGAGAGGATGACTTTGTAGTAATTCTGTTTTACCTGTCTCTTTCCCAGACCAGGTGATGTTCCTTAACGGCGAGTCAAACACAGAGACATTCTGAAAGGGGTTGCTAAATAAATTACTGCAAAATAAAAACTCTATCTTAACAGAAAATAAATGAGCACAAAAGTTAACAACTTGCCTTTAATGCTTTCTAGAATGAGGTAGAAAATAAAATTAAGGAAATTGATGAAATTAATTTCCTCTCAAAAGTATTTTGATTCTTAAAGCACAATATCCTTAAAACGATATTACACTGTGAGTAAATTCTGAAAATCCAATGCAGAACTTTCCATTAATCCACACCTCAAATGCTTAAGTAACCTGTTAGAGCATGGCCCATATTTATGTTAAGATACTTCTGTATGGAGTTAGTCATTTACAGAAGGAATTCAGCAGAGTGGTTAGGAACTTCTACCTAAGTTAGAATTCTAGAATTAGTTCTGTCAAGTAACTTTGGTTAAATTATATAATATCTTTGAGCTACAGATTCATTATTTCTAAAAGAGTAATGATAAAGCCTACTCATTGAGCTGTTATGAGGAGTCAATGAGAAATGGCATTAAAAGTACAGAGCGTGGCACGCAGTGAGCCCTTATTGCTGCTAATAATAAAAATAACATCTAATAAATAATAACAACAAAACAAAAACATATCAAACATTTAAGTTCCTTTTAATTATCTACAACCTCCTTCCAGTGTCATCTATACATGAGAATGCAGAGCGGTCTACTAGAAAAATCATGGACTCCACAGTCAGCCAGAGTCCAACAGGAGGTCAGGAGCCCACCACAGTGCCTGGCCCTAGTCAACCTTCAACGAATAGCAACAACTGCTGCTGCTGCTGCTGCTACTGCTGCTCTCAATATTAATCACTTCTTTCACAGAATAATCTTAAAATCTTCTTTACATTAAAAGTTCACAGACACTATAGATGTTTTTGATCCTGGCTGAAGCTGTAGAGTACTCTGGACTAATCACCTTTACAGATCTGTAGTCTGTTCTAATAGCAGCAAAAGAAATCCAAACATATGCCTAGTAAGCTCCTGCAATTCTTCCTAATTGCTGCCTGGCTCTCTGTCACAGCTGGAGGACACATTGTCCCAAGATTCCCTCTGCTACTACATGGTTAATTACAATATGGAATCAGAGAACTCAGAATGAATAAAAGCATATAGTTCTTTATGCACAATTCTGTCATTATTTGTAAAATAGACTAGCTAATATGGATTCAGCTGAAACATACTCTTTTCCAGTTGATTGCCTGTTATTAACAGGCTTATTTCAATTGAGCTGTGCATTAAGAATGATTGCTATTTGATCTGATAGCTCCATATCATGGAGAAATAGGTGCTATTTACTAGGCTTGCCAGATTTAGCAAATAAAAATACAAGATACCCAGTCGAATGTGAATTACAGATAAACAATAAACATTTTTTAGTGTAAATGGGCCCCAAATATAGCACGGGATGGACTTAAAAAAATTACTTGTCGTTTATTTGAAATTCAAATTTAACTGAGCACTCTGTATTTCATCGGACAACCTTATTTTTATACAACTATTCGTTTCTACTTAAAACTTTCTAAATATATGAATGATGACATTTTATAAAGAATATCAATTTAGCAGTCAGCATCACTTCTCTATCACAAAGTCAACTACATTTTTTAAATGTTATATGATTGACTCCTTGTTTTAAGAAATTTTAACAAAATTTCTGTAAGTGCAAGTAATATGGCTTTTACTAGCATTAGACATAATTGTAGCAACAAACCAGCAACTACCAATGAATCCATGGTTAAGTATAAACACTGACTAGTCTACTTTGAAATGAATCTCATGTTGGAAACCAGAGCTCCAAGCCATCCCATTGAGGAAGGTTTCTGCCAGTTCACAAAGGTCATATTTACCTGTAGCTAGTGGCATTTCCTTGTTCTTAGATAAGATACAACAAAGGGAAGTGTTCTGTTCCAGGTGAATGGGAAAGGGTGTAAGAAATAAGAAGATAACAGTGTTTGGTTCAGGTGGGAATGTATCAAGCAAACGATTCATTCTGCTACACACTCAAGAGGCCACTAACTGGCCATAATGCAACTATTATCACCCATTAAAATCCCAGTCCTCTTTCACTCAGATTTATATGTAGAAAATTTTGACTGTGCAAGTGCCATAACTTCCCTTTTCCAGGGGGAAGAGGGCATAATGAGATTGATATTTATATTTAATGTTTACAAAAACTTAGAGAGGTTCAACAGTATGTCCTGGCTGTGTCCTCAATGGTGTCTCTAGTTAAGAATCTGTAAGGGAGGAGTTTAAAAAGTTACAAGTCTCCTATGTATTCCTGTTCATGATTAAAAATCAGACCAGCAATAGCTTTGCAGCAGCATCCATAAGACGGAGAATAACTGAGAAAAGCAAACACAATCTTGTAAGAAAAACATCCTAGAACTACAGGCTGATCCCCCTTCATGCTACTGCTGTGCTTCTGGAGGAGACAGTCAGGTTTTAAGTCATTTTAAAATCACAGGAGAGCACCAAATCCTAATCACTAGACTAAACAAAAAATCATGAAATGGAGCTCACTTTTTAAAGGTGGTGCAATGGATTTCCCCAAAGCTGGATGCCTAGATCTCCTGTGTGGATAAATCTGAAGAAAATTATGTATTTTAAAAAAAAATTTAACCTCCCAATGATCTTCCTGCTTTTTCAGTGGGGGAGGGAGAACAGGAAGATGAGCTAGGTAAGCAAATACTAATAAAGGTCTTCAAACATCTTATCTGAATAGGCTCTTTTTTTTCTGCATATCACTTCTTAGAGTCCTGAAGTGCGTTTTTTGATGTAATTGTGAGGAATGTTAACATTAACTATGTTTTACCAAACTTTGGGCTGTGAAGTATCAACTTCCTTATTCCTGCTCTGCACAACTGTCCTAAAATCTTTTATCTAGTTTCCTTAAGATGAGAAGCCATGGTATCCTTTGGTTTGGAGATTTTCCAACAACACTTGGGAAAAAATAGGCTTTGGAGCTAAAAACCTAGATTTCAGCCCTGGCTTTGTGATTTAATGGCTCTGCGACCACGTACAGGTTGCTTACTCTTTCTTATACTAAATAGCCTTCTCTATAAAATGTCTGGTCCTAATGCAATGAGAAAATGCATGTGGAAGTGATTTGGAAATGGTAAAGCAGTATAAAAATGTTATTGATTGTTCTTATTATAGAACTCAAAATGGAATTTCCACCTTGTGCTAACAGGGTGGGAACAGGGCAGAGGTGGCCTTTGAAGAGGCTTCTGGTGGTTTGCAGAAGGCCATGGTCTGGAATGTTAAGCATCATTCTGGCTTTAAGACTGAAGAACTGACCCTGCAACCCTTATTTACATGCATCCCCTCAATGACTTTTCATGAGTCTAAACTAGAAAGTCAGCTCCTTTTTGCACAGAGCTCCTTCCTGAGGACTTGAAGCTTCCCCACTTCTGACAAAAGGGGACGAGAAACACAGACAGCCTGTTCAATTTCATGTAGCCTGCATCTTCTCAACTGCCGCCAGATCCCACTAGCCAAATATTTGAGGCCATTGATGACTCATGCCAATTTCAAGAACATATTGTTATAACTGCTTGCATCTCCTTCACTGAGTGTAAAATTGGTTTAAATAGCTGAAAATCACCACTACACCTAGAAAATGAGACTTTTCCTAGTTTAAACAACACAGTTATAGATAGAGTATACAGTATGCAGTATTATTTGCAAGGTACAATGACATATTAGCTAATGTTAAAGGGTGAAAGACACCCATTACAGGAATGCAGTGCATATTGTGGGGTATTATTAGATTAATTCTGAATATAATTTGGAGCTGGAAATCTTATTAGTTTTAAAAGCACAATTACCAGTGCTAAGGGACTAATCATGTATCATTCATTGTATCCTCCCAGTTGTGCAAAACAAAGAGCTAATTCCTTTTGCAGTCTCAAGAACTTGGATCAGCATAAAGTTTATAAATTTCCTCTCCTATTTAGGAACTTGTAGGTACCTGAAATAAAACTGAAAGAAGTTCCAAATGACCATTGGAGGTATTCAGTGAGAATTTTTTGTGGTACAATTGATATTGACTTCAAATATTTCTAGAATCAAGGCATTTGATACTATGCTATATGGTATATAATAATTGCCATGATTGTGGACAAATGGCAGATATTTGAGCAATATTTGATTTGTTTTTTTTTTTTAATTTTCATCTCAGAAAGAAGGTTAAGACACTTGAATACATGTATTTTAATGTGCTTCTATAGTACTTGTTACTACTTTTTTTTTTATTGAATGCCTATTTGATTGTCTTACTTGCCTTCTCTCTGTCTTCCTTTTCTGGGTACTGACCCTCCTTCTCAGTCCTACTGGTTATAGGGGTGGCTACTGCCAGCCATGTTTGTACATGATCCCCAGCCATCCATGCATCTGTAATTGAGACTAAAAGAAACTTGGTCTCACTCTGGGTAGCTGGACCTATAATATGAATACAAGTGCTAAGGATAGCCATCTACTGTCATTCAGCCTGGGGAGCAGAGAAAGAAACATAAGCTGACCTGCAGAGAGAGGCAGAGATGAGACAGAGTGAAAGAAAAGTCCTGACCAAAAACCCAGTGTCTGGTGTCAGGTTATTCCTGAAGCCTGGCTGCATTCTTATCCCTGGGTTCCTTGAGAACCCTGGGGTCTGTAGAATAAATTCTGCCTTTTTGCCTAAACTAGTTAAAGCAGGATTCTGTTACTTACAACCAAGAATCCAAAGGACTGCACATTCAAACTTTAATTTTGGCATTCTTCACTTTTGAAAGAGATACACCCATCCTAAAGCAAAAAGAGTTTGCACTCAAGGATGCACTTAAGCAGGAGCGATCCTGGCATACAGCAATGTCTAGCATATATATACTTTGGTGGTAGGGGCTCAAATAACGTTTGCTGAATGAATAAATGAATGACAGAGGCATATGTTCCAAATCACCAGGCATGAGCTTTAGCTGAGATTCTGTTAAGGTTCAGTGCCCATGGATTTATAGCTATACATTTCCTAAGTCTTATGAATCACAAATAAAAGTACAGCCATCCCTCAGTATACCGTGGTTGGCGGGGAGACTGGTTTTGGGACCACCTCATGGATATCGAAATCCATGGATGCTCAATCCCTTATATAAAATGGTATAGTAGTTGCATATACCCTATATTTGCATATAGACTACAGCAGGGTATGCCTACATATCACTTTATTTGCCAGGATTTGGTATAGTGCTCAGTGCATGGCAAATTCAAGTTTTGATTTTTGGAACTTTCTAGGATATTTTTTTCCATATATTTTCAATCTCTGTATGATTGAATCTGAGGATGCAAAACCCATAAACACAAAGAGCTGACTATTAAAACAGCTACACTTAACCACTACATACTACTTTCAAAGCTAGTTGAAAAGCAGAAATGCATAGTAGTTACAAACAATGGCACTGGAATCAGACTGCTTGCATTGGAATCACAATCCCACCCTCAGGCCTCTGTAGGCCTGTTTCCTCATCTGTAAAATGAGGATAATAACAGTACTTATCACAGATGTCTGGAGGACTACAAGAGATAATCCATAAACTGTACATGGTATATACTAAGTGCTCAATAAATGTTAATGACTATTATGATGATTTAGGGAGACTATTAAAGAAATAAGAGCAATGTGTTCACATTTTCACTTAGTACACTCCTTTTGATGAGCTTCCCTTCTTATCATTGATTCAATTTTTTTTTCTTCTTTTGAGCTACATAGACTGCAGGACAGCTTGGTGGCAGATTTCTTTTGTAATACTCACCTGGATATTAGCATCTTTGCCTCATCTAGTGACAGTCCTCTGAGGACTCTCAAACATCCTGATCCCTTCTGGTCCCTCCAATCAATTCTCCAGGTTTTAAGGTCTCTGATGCAAAAAAAAAATGTGATGCAGGAAAGCCAACACTACTCAGGATATTTTCTCCCATCACAGGAATTTCTGCCATTTTGCAATCCTATATAAAATGTTCTTGAAATCTTTACTTAGTGATAACTATTAAAGTTTTTATGGATGAAATGAGATCTCTTGGCCTTGCTTCAAAATAATTGGGAAAGAGGCTAAATTAGGTTAGAGATGAAACAGATATGGTCATGAAAACTGGATGATTGATACCTGGAGGTCCATTATATTAATCTACTTTTTTACGTGTTGAAAGTTTTCCACAATAAAGAGCTATGCCTATAATTGTTCTTAGTCCTTCCCTCTGACACTTCTCTAGCCTGAGCTGTGTATAATTTTATCCATACAAATGTGATTCCTTTTTTTCTTTACATATGTTGCTGCCAGAAAAGCCTTGAAATCATAAACTCCCTCCAAAAAAAAGGAAAAGGTCAACATCCTGCACACACTAAAGACAATGTTTGAGCACAATTTAGATATTATTTTTGAAAAGATTTAAATTGGTTTCATTCCTATTTTGATAGTAATGAATGAAATAGGTAAGAACTCCTAGGAGAAACTGTCTCTTTATTAGGAATTTAAGCTGATAATTTTGATAAAAATGGGAAAACGTGCTACTCTGCGATACAGGTGTAATGGGTTAGTAAATGCCCTTTAAAAGTCATACATGCAACAGAAGAAAAATCAAAAGCTACATGACAAACTGTCTCTACCTTGGATCAGGAGGTTTTTTGTTCATGTTTGCAGTGAATGTGCCAAATGTATCATAGCAACAGTAATTGGATACTACTAACAAGAGTCTCTTCCCAATGTTTAACCTTGGTTGCAAGCTTCACAGAAGGTTCTTGCCATGGTGTTGCTGACAATAGTTAGCACCAGTTATGTGGCCTTAAATGACCAAGGGCCATGTTAGAGCATTGGGAAGTAGCTGCCACTCTCCGGTGGAACCAATCATTTAGGAAAAGCGAGTAAGTTAGAAAGAAAATAATTAAAATCTGCACAGTGCTTATAAACTGTACTGTGATCAGTGCCTTTATATGACCATCAGTGCTGATCATCTGTCTTCAAGGCCTAGTGCAATTGAGGATTGGTTTTCATGCAGAGCCCTTTTCATACAAAGGCTCAAGCATTCAGCTGTATTGCTAGTAGTGAAGGTCCACAGCCACAGTCTTCTTCTTACCCACCTTCCTTGGAGCAACACTTGTTGAAAAGCCAGCTGGTGCGGTTAGGGAAGCAGGGTAGGGGACCAAAGGAGGGAGCAAAGCTAACTGCTCTCCATGGGGATCCAGCCCTGACCTTGGCCTCATTAGCTCTGGGCTCTAACTGAGCTAAACCAGCCCAGATGGCTTTAGGAATAAGGTAAAGACCTACTTCAGGAAAAACTAGAGAAAGAAATTAATAGCTTGCGAGCCTTAAAGTGATGGGGAGGTGTGGAATAGAAGATCTCTAATGGATTTTCATAGTGAAAACTTCTAAGAACTTTTCAAGTCATATTGTTTTACTATTATTGCTATATTTTCAGATAAAGATGATGATATCTAGTTTATTTTATTTTTTTTTTTGCAAATAGAAGCAAGTTTTAGATTTCTAAAATATCAGAACAATGAAGTTTTTTCTTTGAATAAAATATATCCATCTTGATATACTTTTCAAGGGCGGGAATAGAACTAACATTCATTGTGATTATTAAACTTTCGCATTTCATTCTCACACTAATACCTCACTAGCTAGGCAATATTATTATTGCCAACCTTGAAAAGTTAACTACTTTGTCCAAGGTCATATATATACTAAATAATAGAGAAGGGATATGAACTTAGTCCTCTCTGCCCTTGAAGTCCTCCAGCTTTCTGCAGCACCACAGAGTTTACCATTCAGAACAGCATAAGACAATTACTGACAGTGTTTGTTAAGGACATCTCTATGGCTTAAAGTTAAGTTAACACTCCTTATTATATTATTACATCAAAAAAGATATTCTGGAGCACTTGGATTGCAGCAATTGACTGTCTTCAGGCAGCTCCAAAATTTACAACAGTGACACTCTTTAGCAAAATGGGCACCAAATTTATTAGGAGAGAATTTGAAGCATATTTTTGTTGTTGGGGGAAACAAAACCGATTTCACATGTATAGTTGGAACAATAATACAGTACAATATTTCCCTATGCAAGTACAGTTCAGGGACCTAACTAATGGCTAGAGGACAGCTCTGATGCTGGAGGGCAGGGCAAGGTGGGTTTAATAAAAGATAGATCAACACCTGTATAAGATAACACAAGTGCAGCAGTACCTAGATTAGAGTATAATTTTGTAAATAGTGGCTATTATTAAGACTTACATTATGGTGCTGCTGTTTTATTCCCCTTTTGCCCTTCCATAGGGAAAATTCCTCCAGTATTTCAGGCCAGTGTTTCTCAACCTTGGCAAGACATACATTTTGGACTGAACAATTCTCAGTTTCAGGGACTGTCCTATGCACTGTAGGATGTTTTGCAGCAGGGCCAGGACTAGGGTAAAGTGAATGAGGTGAGTGAGACACTTGCCATGGGCACAAAATTTAAAAGGACATCAAAAAATCAGTAATCACAGAGATGGGGAGCACGACATAGGGAATGCAGTTAGCATTACTATGATGGCTAGGTGGAGGGCCAGGGAAGGGAGGGAGCAATTGGGGGGATTGTTTTATGAACTATATAGATGTCTAACCAATGTACTGTATACTTGAAACTAATTTAAATAAATAAATGTTAAAAAGAAAGAAAGAACACTGAAAACATCATAAATAAAGGTAAATATAATTTTTTTAAAAAATCAGTAATCAACATAAGTAATATTTTAATATATTTTCAAAAATTGAAATTAATGTCCCCTAAATCCATGATGAACAAAGTATGAAAATTTAATAAAGACAGGATCAGTATTGCTAGTTTTCCCTTTTGTCTTAGGTTCCAAAGTGGCTTTGCATGGTATTATTATTGATCCTCTTACTGCCCTGTTTAGCAGCGTCCCCCCCACACACACTGAGTTATGAACTTGTGTTTTAGATCTAGATCCATAGGGACCCCTTGCATTAAAAAAAAAAGACTGGGTAGTCTGAAAGGCCAAGGGACATGATAACACTGTGGCTAAGGGCAAAATTTTGGCATCACACACACTTGGGATCAAATCTCAGTGTCAAGACTTGGTAGATGTGTGACCTTATATGTTTCAGTGAAGATGAAACAATGATTTGTATAAATCATTTAGGATAGTACATGATGTATGGTTAGAACTCAAAAACATTAGTCACTATTATTATTGGGAAGTATCAATGGGCTGGATACATCTCTCCCTTCAGTTTCTGTGCCAGAGTGATAGCTGCTCATTTTTCCGAGCAAGGAGAGACAGGTGCTACAGGAAAGATGAGCATGATATTTCCAATGGCTTAAATCTTCAGATAGACAAGTCCTGGTAATCATTCTCATTTCAGAAAGAAATGTTAGTTTGTTTTGTGATTAAGCATATTGGTATGCAAGTCTTAGTTTCTCTCATTGCCAGCTTAGCACTTTGACAAACCTGATTGCAATTCAGAGAAAATGTTTGTTGTAAAGGCTGAAAAGTTCGACCCACCAATTTGTCTTTACACCATAACTTTAATGAATAACCTGGACAATTTAAAAATAACAAATACAACTAGAACTCAACGGCATCACAAATCTTATTATATGCATTGCTTAGAAAACTAACAGGGGCTGGTTTGTTTTCATCTGAATGCAGACCAAAGGAAAATACCAAAAATGGTGAACCACTCAAACATGCCTAAGCCCTTGAATATCCATTTTATATGGCCGTCTTGCTTTCAGCTTATTTTGGTTTTTCCTAAGGTCTTGAATGTGTTAGGTAAAAGATTTCTTCTCTAAGTTCAGAATCATGATTTCAAATTTTTTACAGCTCTTTTGAGGTATAATTCACAAATTATACAACTTACTTATCTAAAGTATACAATTCAACAGCTTTTAGTATATTCACAGAGTTGTGTACCCATCCCCACAATTAATTTTAGAATATTTTTATTCCCAACACACAAGAAATTCCACTTAGCCATCATTCCCACATAATTTTCCCCTTCCCCCAGCCCCTGGTAAACATTAATCTACTTTCTGTCATTATGAATTTGCTTATTTATGAACATTTAATATAAATGGAATCCTGCAATATGTGCCTTTTTGTGTCTGGTTTCTTTAACTTAACACAATGTTTTCAAGGTTCACCCACATTGTAGCATATATCAGTACTTCATTCTGTCTAATGGTCAAATAATATTCCATTGTAAGATATGACATTTTGTTTATCTATTCATCCATTAATGAACATTTGGGTT
Organism: Eidolon dupreanum; assembly: GCA_028627145.1. Lineage (NCBI taxonomy): Eukaryota > Metazoa > Chordata > Mammalia > Chiroptera > Pteropodidae > Eidolon > Eidolon dupreanum. The sequence continues at coordinate 87,492,572 of CM053505.1, read as the reverse complement.
GTTTCTACTTCTTGGCCATCATGTATAATGCTGCTATAAACATTCAAGTACAAGTTTTTGTGTAGAGGTAACATTTTCAGTTCTCTTGGGTATATACCTACAAGTGGAATTTCTGGGTCATATGGTAATGCTATGCTTAACATTTTGAAGAACTGCCAGAGTGTTTTCCGAAGTGGCTACACCATTTTACTTCTCACCAGCAATGTAATAGGATTCCAATTTCTCTACATCCTTGCCAAACACTTGTTATTATCTGACTTCTTGATTCTAGCCACTACAGTAGGTTCAAAGTAATCTCTCATTGTGGTTTTGCTTTACATTTTCCTATGGTTAATGATGTTGAGCATCTTTTCAATGTGCTTATTGGCCATTTTTTAATCTTTTTTGGGCAAGTCATGGTTTCATTTTGATACTCTAAGAGGTGTGGGAAGCATTATGCAGCAGATGGGACCATTTGGAATAGAAATAGGAATAATGATTAAGTATATATTAATTATCCACCAAACCCTTCTACCACATTAATGAATTAGTTAGCTTAACCTACAGGAAAAAAAAAATCCTTTCTTCTAATAGCAATAAAAATTATTCCATTTGTGTGGCCTTAGCTGAGAGTTAATAGAAACTAGCTAATAGGGGAAGTTTGTTTAGCATGAAGAACAACTTAATTCAAAATTCCAGAACATCTTATTGAAATCTGGATTCTGCCAGGAGAGGTCAGATCACTGCGTTACCTTGGAGTAATAGCAAAAGTCTAACATGAGTGTACTCTTTATTTCTTTAGTTTTCAACTTAATTGAGTCAATTCTACTGCATATTCAGTTGACCTCATGGAAATTTTTTCTTCCATGTTTGGAAAAAAATTCATATATTTCTCTTCTATGAGAATAAACTTATCAGAAGAATAATATGAATATATAGTCCATCTATGTTGGATTACCACATCAAGATATAACATTTGATTTAGTTAGGAGAATTTGCAGTATTGCAATTAGAGGTCTAAGGTTGAGATGACTACCCATCTCTGAAAGAACTCTGGATAACCTGATAAATTCAGACATTTGAAAAAACCGGTTCGTTGGTCTGTGACAAATAAGGAAGGTAAAGGAAAACAGAACTCCAAGAGTCATTAATCTAAATTAATTAACCCAGTGACACTGTTATAGAATTTTAGCCCTACTGCAGAACCCAAATGAATACAATGCTTCAGGTAGGTAAGCTGTTTTTGTTGTGGGATGTTTATTTACAATGAACTGCAGAAGAGGGTTAATCTAATGGGATGCAGGACTGCATTGGATGGTGAAATGCTTTGTGACCAACATCCATTTGAGGTATCAATTAACTTTTAATTCTTGGAGGGAAACAAAAGCAGCCCTGCACAAAGACTAAATTGGGGGTGGTATAAGGGGCACAGAGCTCATGGAAACTTAGGCCTGCTACCTTTTTGTAGCAGGGAAAGGCCTCCTTATCTAACACAAAGGGGTTGAAGAGTAGGGAGGGAGAAGGGTGAATGGTGTGTGGCCTGTTAACTCAATGATGTTTCTAAAGCCTGAATGGAAGAGTCAAAGCCACCCAAGTCAAAACAGCGCTAAGTCAACAGCTTGGCCGAGACAGCATGACCTGAATGGAAATGCAAATGGTTCAGTCTGATAACTGCTTTGGGTATCACTTGGTCCACCAGCTCTTGCCTCCCTGGAAACTTTTGAACTGCACACAGAACAGCAAATTGCCTTAGTAGATCCTATATCCAAACTCCAAGGAAAACCCAATATGTGTCAATACAAATTAAGAGAACACAAAATATGTGGTGTGGTACTTCCCAGTTTAAAAGGAAAGAATATTTACTATACTCAAGATTTCTCTAAAGGGTCCTTTTTAGCCACTTGCCCTGCGATTTTGGAAAAGCACCAGCTGTGGTCCTACAGACAAGTCTCACGTTCAACAGGAAAAGCAATTCTTTCCATTAAGTGCTGTTGTGGACATGTCCGGCTTCCAACTACCAGACAACATGGGAATATATAATTAGTTTGTTTTCCAAAGGAGGAGCCATCGCATGCTTTTCTTCAAATTCTATCAAAACATACACGCTCTAAATAGAAACACATTCATTTGAAACCCGTTTGCATGAGCAGCTGTCTGGGCCAGCCCTCGCCGAAAAACCGAATTCTATTCATCTCTGCACTCCAACCAGTAAATGCTTGGCTTTGTTCGACCCCACCAGCGGAGACAGTCAGACTATGTCAATTGGGCAAGGGGCCTTAATGATCTGAGGCAGGTGTCGTCAGAGGCTGCACAGGTGAAGGGGGTCAGCCTATGTACCATGACTCATTCACTTATCCTCAGTTTACAAAGCCCACATCCCCCTCAATTAATTACTGCCATTAGTGTGCTCACCCACACAAGTGAAAGGAGTCTGCTCAGGCCTATTTGGGGCTTTTGCTACTATTTAAGAGCCCTGAGGACAACCAAGAGCCACTATTTTCAAAAGGAAGAGGGGTGTGAAGCACTCTCCAGAAACTCTACAAAATGAAATTATACTCATATAAAAGAAATAAGCAGCTGCTAAGACCGAATAAAGTAGTGTCCAGAAGCACAAAGATGGCCTCTAGGTAAATCTTCATCAATTTCTCAGGTTCTCAAAAGTAAGAAGAAGCTTGTGTTCTTGTCACTGATGAATTTTAAAATGTCAGTGCAGAGACTTCTGGTCAAGATGAAAGAGTAGATAAATGCTGTACCTACCTCCGCCCAGATCACATCAAAATAACAACTAAAGAACAATCATCATTGAAATCACCTGAAATCTAGCTGAACAAAAGTCCTATAATTAAGGATATACAAAAGAAGCCACCTTGAGACTGGTAGAAGGGGCAGAGACATGGAACAGGCTAGTCCCACACCTACATGTGGTGTTTCAAAATCAGGAGGGATATCGCAGCTGTGGAGAGTCTCCCTGAGAATTAAGGGGTCCCAGCCCCACACACAAGGCTCCCCAGTCCAGGGTTCCAGTGCTCGGAAGAGAAGTCCCCATAACTTCTGGATGTGAAAATCAGAGGAGATTGTGCCTGGTGAAACAGAGGGCAGCTGAAGTCCCAGATTGTCCTCTTAAAAGTCTTACTCACTGATGACTCACTCGCTCTGAGTTCCAGCACTGGGGCAGCAGCTCCAAAGGTTCCAGGGACATACAAAGAGGAACTGAATTGTCTGGCTTCAGGGTGAGGGTTAGAGGTGCAGCTCTTTACCAGACAGAGTGCTGGCAGAAACCATTGTTCTTTTGTTGATCTCTCCCCTGACCCAGCACACACACAGAGGCAGGCGCCATATCTGACTCTCCATTAATTTGACTAACACCATTTATTCCATCCTAGTAATTCCCTGAGACCTCATCCTACCCAACTTTTGAGACCGTCCAAGCCACTTCCAATGGCTTTTCCATAGAAAAAGCCAGGCTTGGTAATACTACAAACTTTCTTAAAATTGCTCAAAGGTACACGAACCCCAAACAAGCAGCAGCTGGCCTATATATGTCCCTTACCTCTCACTGAGCAGAGCCTAAGCCAGGCATTATTGGCAGCCAGCCTCAGTTCACAGCTTAGCCTCTCCCAGGCACCTCTAAGCCCAGCACAACTGGTACCATCCACAAATCATATTGTAGCTCATACCAAGTGGTCCCAGGTAGGGCACAGGTAGCAACAGACCTTGGCCACACCACAGCCCCTCCCAAGAGGCCATAGAACCAACACACCAGTAGCCAGCTTCAGACTACACCAGAGCACCATCCCACCACCTCTAGAAATGGCATACCCAAAGGGAAGACTCAGTAGGCACCAGAGCCTTGCCAAAGCAAATCCTGCTCCATAAGGTAAGTCCTGTACAACAGCTCCCCCACTGTAGTCATGGACAATCTTTACAACCAAACAGCCCGAGGGATAATCCATCCTACTGACATGCCAACAGCAATCAAGGCTCAACTACAAAAGAAAGGCACACACAACCCACACAAGGAACACATACATGGAGCACCTGGGTCAGGTGACCACGGAGACTGTGCCACTGAGTCCCGCAAGACACCTACTATGTAAGGCCACTCTGCTCAGACCAGGAGACATAGCAGCTCTACCTAATACATAGAAACACATGGAGGCAGCCAAAACGAGGAGACAAAAAAACATATCCCAAATGAAAGAACAGAACAAAACTCCAGAAAAAGAACTAAACAAAATGAAAATAAGCAATCTACCAGATGGAGAGTTCAAAACACTAGTTATAAGGATGCTCAATGAAATTAGGGGAAGAATAGATGAACTCAGTGAGAACTTTAACAAAGAGATAGAAAACATTAATATAGAGATAAAAAACATAAAAAAGAACCAGTCAGAAATGAAGAATACAATAACTGAAATGAAGAACACATTAGAGGGAATCTACAGTAGATTATATGAAGCAGAGGATCAAATCAGCAATTTGGAAGAAAGAATAGTGGAAACAACCAATCAGAACAACAACAAGAATAAAGAATTCAGAAGGGGCCTCTGATATAACATCAAGTGTACCAACATTTGCATCATAGGGGTAGCAAAAGAAGGAGAGAAAGGGCAAGGAATTGAAAACCTATTAGAAGAAATAATGATGAAAAACTTTCCTAATGTGGCAAAGGAAATAGACAAACAAGCCCAGGAAGCATAGAGAGTCCCAAACAAGATGAACCCAAATAGGCCCACGCCAAGTCACATCATAATAAAATGCCAAAGATTAAAGACAAAGAAAGAATTTTTATAATAGCAATAGAAAAGCAGTTAGTTACCTCCAAGGGCTCCCATAAGACTGTCAGTTGATTTCTTAACAGAAACTTTGCAGGCCTGAAGGGATTGGCATGAAATACTCAAAGTGATGAAAAGCAAGGACCTTCAACCAAGATTACTTTCCATGGCAAAGCTATCATTTAGAATCAAAGGACAGATAAAGAGCTTCCTAAACAAGAAAAATCTAAAGAAGTCCATCAACACCAAACCAGCATTACAAGAAATGTTAAAGGTATGACTTTAAGAAGAAAGATAAAAAAATAAAAAATATTAATATTAAAATGGCAATAACTACATATCTACCAACAATTACTTTAAATGTAAATGGATTAAATACTCCAATCAAAAGACATAGGGTAGCTAAATGAATAAGAAAACAAGATCCTTACAAGAGACTCACTTCAGATAGAAAGACATACACAGACTAAAAGTAAAGGGATGGAAAAAGATATTTCATGAAAATAGAAACAACAACAACAAAAAAGCTGGGGTAACAATACTTATACCAGACTATCTAGGCTTTAAACCAAAGGCTATAACAAGAGACAAAGGACTCAGTAATTCTGCTTCTCGGTACTCATCTCAAGAAACCCAAAACACTAATTCGCAAAGACACATGTATCCATATGTTCATTTCAGCATTACTTACAATAGCCATGATATGGAAGCAACCTAGGTGCCCATTAATGAATGAATGGATAACGTACTGCACATATACAATGGAATATTACTCAGACATAAAAATGAATGGAATCTTGTCATCTGCAACAACGCGAGTGGACCTAGAGGGTATTATGCTAAGTGAAATAAGTCAGACAAAGAAAGAAGAATACCATATGATTCCACTTATATGAGGAATCTAAAAAAAAAAAAATTAAATAAAAAACCAAAACAGAAACAAACTCTTAAATACAGAGAACATTTTGATGGTTGTCAGATGGATGTAGCATTAAGGGGAATGGGTAAAGGGAAGGAATGAATTGAGAAGTACAAATTGATAGTTACAAAATAGTCATGGGGATGTAAAGTACAGCATAAGGAATATAGTCAATTATATTCTAGTAACTATGTATGGTGTCAGATGGGTACTAGATTTATTGGGAGGATCATTTCTTAAGTTATAGAAATGTCTAATCACTATGTTGTACACCAGAAACTAATAGAATATTGTATGTTGACTGCAATTGAAAAAATAAAAACTTACTTTAAAAAATGTCAATGCAGGAGACAAGCCAAATGGAAAAGAATAATAATCACCTCTTATGTTTATTTCATGTTTTTTGCATTCTCAAAGCTCTAGACTGCATACTGCCTCATTGTATTCCCTACAATCCAGGAGGTAGGCAAGATGAGTAGTACTAAGAGCTCCACATGACAGATGAGGAAATTAAGTCAGAGAGGTTAAGGGACATGACTATAGTTGCACAACTAATTGAGCCAGGGCCAGAACTCAGGTATAAGAGCAAATAGAGTAGAAGTCCCAGAGTCATGAAGGTGGTCTCATAAGACCCAGGGGGGTGCAACTGGATGCAACCTAGGTTAAGCAGTGCAAGATTTGCCAGGGAGGAAATTGGCTTTTGATGGCCTGGAAGGAAGATTGAGCTTTTTTTGCACAAAGAGCTTGCCACTGTGTTAGAACCTGATTTGTAATGCTCTGTTTACTCTGGCTAGACAAGACTTTAAGTGTTTCTAAAAAGACCTTGCAGGACCCTGGAGTTTCTCATGAATGTAGAGGTTCTGCCTAATAACATTTTCTGAACTCTCAACTCTTGTGCAAAAAGATTCTTCTTCAAGAGTAACCAGTTTTCACTTCTATGCTGACTTCAGGGTCCATTTAGGTATGTGTTATTTTATTATAACCTGCCTTATCCCAGAAAGAATTCCAGGAGGTTGAATTAGTGTCCAGGCAATCTCGCCAAATGTGGGACCATTTTTCACCATAGTGGCATCTGCCCAACAGGCACTGAAAGGAAACAGCTGCCTCTCTGTAGCCTAGTGGTCAAGAATCAGACAGTTTCTGGGTTTAAATCCCAGCCCTGCCAGTTGCCATCTATGTGGCCTGGGGCCAATGACTTAATTCTCTGAAGCTCAGTTGCCTGACGTAGGTAGTGAGGATAATAATAAAGATTAAGTTAGTGCATAAAAATTACTCAATCTAGTGCCTGATGTGTGAGCTATGTTCATTGCATTTTAGCCATTATTATCATGAATCATTTCTTCAACATTTCTGCTAGGTGTTAGAGAGGAGAAGGATGAAAAAGATACAGTCTTGTGTAGGAGACCAGGGATCACAAGAAAGAGTCATGAGTGTTTTGGGGGAAGAGCACAGAGTGTTGTGAGAGCACAGAGGAAGGGCACTATTCTTATCCTTGGGACTCTGCACAAACCTCCTGGAGGGAGTGTCTTCTGATCTGAGTCTTGAAAGAGAAGCCAAGTTATTAGACAAAACCAAAAATGGGAGTTCAGCCCAATTAAAGGAAATAGTATGTGCAAAGGCAGAGAGATGAAAGATGAGTTTAACTGTAGTATAAGATGTGAAGAGGGGAACAGAGTGAGACTAACAATAATATGATAGCAGGTAACAGTGACATAGACTTACCAAGGGTCAACCTTACCTCAAAACCCATATTTGTAGCCATGTCACAATACTACCAGCTAAGTCCTTAAATGTCAAGCACTGGAGAGGCTACACAGATGAGTGAGATTGCAGCTTTTTTCTCTAGGAGCTTCTGATCTAGAAGGATACACAAATATGTCCACAAATAACAAATAGTGGCCAGTGCTAGAATAAAATTCATAAAATGGAAGAGGACCCCAGAGGAGTGGGTGACTAAATGTAACTGGCAGGAATCTGGAAAAATGATGTCTTTTTACACAACTAAATCTCAGAAACTGTCCTTTCTTAGACTTTGCAAACCCTATTTATTTTGCTGTCGTTCAATTCCCTTTCCCACTTCATTTCTCTCTCTTCCTTTAGAGTCCTTTCTGTAGCAGGCATCACATCCTTAAGCCGCCCATCCCTTCATGGTTCTTACTGGCATTTTCCCTGCCACATTCCACTCATTGTTGCAAAGCAGATTTGTAAAAGGAATGGAGGTTCGGATTAGATGACATTTAAGATTCCTTCCAACTCTAGGAGCTGAAGATTCTCTGAGCAAAGTGCTCAAAGGCAGAGAGCTCCTCAAGAGCAAATTGCAGAAATTAGCAAAGATCTACTCAGCAAAACCATTAACTCAGTTGAAAAACTTAAAATAGCTTCATTATTTTATATACAGCAGTATCACAAGCCAGAGTTTCCAACAGTTTTCTCTTCGTTTTTAAAATGTGTTCAATTTTTAACCTCTTTCACAATTTAAATTGTTGGTTAGAATCTTATCACTGGAGACCTTCTTTATTTTCAAATGCAAATTTGATTCAAATCAAGGCCAAAGGTTTAAACAGTGAGTTAGAAATTAACCCTTGAGTTCAAAGCTAGTTTTTCGCGCAGCAAAATGCCCTTGTTCTTGTCCAACCCTCAGGTTTCTATATTCCTGCAGTCCAAGAGCAGTGAAAATGGAGACCCAGAGATGACAGTCTTTTTCATTCTCGTCTAGGCCTTTGTCTATACCATGTTAACAACAGAATTGTTGCAACTAGAGAATGATTATCTAATTCTAAAATGTTATCTAAATCTAGTAGGATTAAAGATAGTTCAGTCTTTCCAGCCTTAGGAGTCTAGCCACACATCAACCCTTAGCAAACCCCATTGGCACTGGCCTTATCCTTGGGCTATTCTTTCATTTAAAACAATACCTTCTCACAAACAACAAAAGAAAAAAATGAGATAAATTGGACTTTGTCAAAATTAAAATATTTTGTACTTCAAAGGATATGCTCAAGAAAGTGAAAATACAAACCACACAATGGAAGACAATATTCACAAATCATATCTCAGATAAGTATCTAGTATCCAGGATATATAAATAACTCTTATAACTCAATAATAAAAAGATAAATAACCCAATTGAAAAGTAGGCAACAAGTCTGATTAGACATTTTTCACACATTTCTGGTGGGATTGTTAAATGGTGCTGCCACTTTGAAAAATGGTTTGGCAGTCCCTCAAAAAGTTAAACAGAGATTACTATATGACCCAGAAATTCCTCTCCTAAGTATATACTCAAGAGAAATGACAATATATGTCCACACAAAAACTTGTATATGAATGTTCATAGTAACATTATTCATGATAGTCAAAAGGTGGAAACAACCCAAATGTCCATCAACTGAATATATAAACAAAATGTGATACAATGGAGTAGTAGTCTGCCAAAAAGGGAACACAGTATTGATACATGCTACCACATGGATGAACCTTGAAAACATTATTATAAGAGAAAGAAGTCAGACAGAAAGGCTCCATATTGTATAATTCCATTTATATAAAATATTTCAAATATTTATTCAGGTAAATCTTAAAAAACAAAGTAGATTAGTGGTTATCTGGAGTGGGGATGGGAATGGAGAGTGACTGCTAATAATGTACAGGTTTTGCATCAATTTTTGGATTAATGTAAATGTTCTGGAGATAGATTATGGTGAAGGTTGCACAACTTTGTGGATACACTGAAAACCACTGAATCATATATTATAAATGAGTGAGTTTTATGGTATGTGAATTATATCTTAATCTTTTAAATATGAAGAAAGAGCACCATACTCAATAGCCAGACATCTGTGTGGTAAAACTAGACTGGGGATGCTGACAGTCTTTCCATGTGACAGACAGACAGATGTGTTCAGCAGGAATTTATTGAGTAGATACTGTGACAGATCAGTACAAATCATAGAGAACAACAACACAGTCACTTCTGAGTTCTAATTACTGGAGACTGAGTAAGGTCCCTTAGCCATCGGCTTAAATCATTCCAAATTGTCTAGCTACACACCCCCAAGACCTCTCCAAATTCCTTGGCCTTCAGACACTCTGGACAGCTTTTCTTCTGTGAAAACTCATTCATTTTCCTCTCCTTGCCTTTGCTCATACAACGCCCTCCTCTCAAACTAACAAGATCGGACTTATTTTTAAAGTGTCAACAGGTGCAAATTCTCTTTCTCCTGTGAAGTAGTGTTTTGTTACATAAAAAAAAAGTTCTCAATAAGTGTTTGTTGAGTGACTAAACAAATGAATGGTCTCAGTTATTCAGCCCTCTAGGTAGATTTGAAAGAATAAAATTGTCCATAGTTAGTGTAAGCCTTTGCTTAATTTCTCCAGGAGTTGTTGTAGCAGTACAGTGGATGAGTAAGCAGGCCTGGGGTAAAGCTATGTTCCTAGAAGTGGACTCCAGTTCATATCTGAGTTTCTCACACACAAAAAAATGGAATAGCATGGCTGTTCTCAGCCTTATATTCACTGGGGACACACATGATAGAAGATGTGCACATACAGGTGTGGCTCCCAGAGGTTTAACAAAATTCCCACCTCATTATCTCCCAATCAAGCAAGCATTTCAAAATGCAAGTGAATGAGAACAACATTGTCTTAAAGATAATGTTGAACTAGGTCTAATTTACCAAAACAGGCAATCATTCACAAACTTTAGACCCTTAACTTACTAGCAGGAACAAATTACTTGCACTCTAACTCCTAAATGATCATGACACACCAAGGTGTGGCTACACTGCTGATGAGGACCACTGGGTGTATCAGGATGTCACATTCCTGGAGAAGAGCCAGAATGACAGACATGTTATGGAAACAATACGAACTACGAGTGACATCTTGGTACAAGGAAATGCTTTCCCAAGTGCATGTACAACATAAGATTGATAGAGCACACAGAAATCTATCCCATAAAATTATAGTTAATTTAGTGTTGCATAATAAATTAATATTGGTATACGGCCATGCCACCCTGAACAAGCCTGATCCTGTCTGATCTCGGAAGCTAAGCAGGGTCGGGCTTGGTTAGTACTTGGATGGGAGATCACCTAGGAAGACAAAGTGCTGTAGGCATAAAAAAATAAAAACTAAGGGATTATAAGCTGTCAAGGTCCTTGCAATCTGTGAGGTCAACCAAAGGTTGCCTCACCTAAAAAAAATTTAAAGAAAAATAAATAAATTAATATTGGATGTCAACTCTAATTGAAAAATTAAAAATTAAAGATTAAAAAAATTAGTGTTGTATATAGTATATCACATAGCTTTTTCTTATCTACCTTACAATTCTTCCTCATGCTTGCAGCAACAAATCCAGAGGGGAAAGAATACTATTGAGATCATAAAATTCAAAAGAGCTTCTCTGGGGAAATTTGTCCAGGAATACTCGAAGTTTTGTAGAAAAACAGTTGATTTTTTTAAAAAATCGGATCCAAGTATACTTGTTTTACTGCCTTTTCTTCCCTAAATATTATGTTTCCCACTAGCAGGAATAAGCATTAACCAAACATGCTATTTGTCTTTTTTGCTGCCTTCAAAGCTAGGTTTCTGCTTTCTTGAGCTGTCATCTTATCAGCATTAGCAGCTTTAGTCTGTACAACGGTGTTATATAAGTCAGCACCCTTCCTTAAAAATGTACAAACCAACTCCTGTTTGCACAGAATTTGTCATTCTTTGAATCTTCAAAACTTGTCATTTCACAAGATTAAAAAGCCACAAAGCTCTGGCTTGATGATGGCCTAAGTTAAAGGTGCACTGGCCTAAGTTTGATCCCAGATCCACAACATGAAAAGTATTTCTACATTGGTCTTGTAATGGGATATGGCAACCATCATTAGAGCCTGCTTTTTTCCTCTTTTATCATCAATTAAGAATTGAATATCGAATGATTATGAAATAATAGGACTAATCCTTGTAGAAACAAACACAGTAAGACTCACTCCTCCAAATATTGATGTCATTATATCTTAAATACAATGAAAATCCTGCCAGCCTCATCTCTGATGATCAGTCTTTGACCAATAACCACAAACGAGGGACAAAAGTATAAGTTAAAGACCTATGCATTCAAATTTACTTATATTAATGGAATGAAAAGTAATGTTTTCTATACATCTTAGATACTTTTGTATAGTATATAAAGTTAAATACGTAAGACTTAAAATGCTTTCATATTATTCAAAAACAAATTCCCCCTTGTAAGTACTATGGCACCTGATGATTACTCCATCTTCTATCTTGGTAATTAGCTGTTGAAGCATACCCACATAATAATGCTCTCTTACAAGTCAGAAAAAAAATTGTCCTGAATTTCTTACATTTTCCTGCTATTCTTCCTTGTTTTCTTTCACTTGAATTTGATGCAATATATTGTCAAAGGCTTTTTCAATTATTTCCCATCAGTTATTACCCTTTACAAAGTACAGCAATTCTGTGATTCTAAATAAAAGTTCCTAATATTAGTTTCCTCACTTGACTTTATAAAACAATTGTTGTAAACATTCACCCATTCTTCTGCTTTTTACTGTAGGCATGCTTTAGTACCTAGTCTAAAGGTTTTCAAATTGTTTGCATATTTTGAGTTATTACCTGTGCAGAAGATGGTTTTTCTGCCTTCCTTTCCTTCAAATAATGGAGAAAGGGCCAAAGGAAGATTAGAATGGCTGTATTTGCTTAAGAAATTAGGCAAGCATATCATGTCAGGATGACAGAAATCAATGAGGTTGGGATATGTGAAGCATCTCAAGTTACTTTTTAAAGAGAACAACTCTGATAAAACAAAGAATAATATTATTAGGAATCTTTCCCTTGTTTTCCTAGCCCTTAATATTTGGATTTATCTCTGACCATTTATTTAACAATTCAACAAGCAGAAATTGAGGGCTTCCTATGTATAAGTTTTCCACCGTGGGGGATGCAGAAATAATTAAAACATGGGCTCTGTCCCTAAAAAAAAAACAAAAAACAAAAAAAAAAAAAAACTTGGTATAAAAAATAGGTATAAAGAATATTAAGTGAGTTTATCTATATAATATTAGAATGGTTCCTGGCACTTACTAACAGTTGGAAATATGTCATTGTTTTTTTTTTTAAAAAGAGACTAGGTATAGATAAAAGTAACTCTAATACCAGGCATAATTTGATAAATGCTATAGCTGAGACTCGCATTGCGGATGGAGAGATGGAAAAGAGATTAATTCTGAGTGGATCTTTCTGGCAAGGCATTATTAAGGTTTTAGGGTGTAAAGTGGTGCTTTAAAGCATGCATAGAACTTCCTTTGAAATACATGTTAGAAGGGTAGAGAAGGAGGATTCAGTGATGACAACACAATTCAACTCAGGGGGTGAAGCAGAGCCTGAAATATTGGAGCTCTGCCCCTGCCACCTCTGATCCACCACTGAAACTCCAGGAGCTCTACCTTGGCTGTAGTAGTTATTGAGGTTCCAAGATTTCCTTTGAACTGCAGTTTCCTGCTGTTAAAATGAGTTTGAAAACAACTAGATAAGATTATCTTAAAGGGTCCTTCCAGTACTAACCTTCTATGAATCAAAGAAGAGACGAGACATGAGTATAAAAAGAAAGACTTTGCTTTACCAAATATATCAGCAGAAGGGGTGAGCATAGGAAATTAACATTTATTGAGCATTTACTATGTACCTAGGGTGTTGCACATATTACTATTTAATCCAAACAGCAAATCTGTTCAGGTAGATATTATTATTATTATTATCCTCATTTTATAGACAAGAAAACTAAGATTAGGGGAGTTAAATAATTTTCACAAAAGTAGGCAGCTAATAAGGTGGTGGAGCTAGGGTTCAAAGGATGGGCATGTGATGTCAAAGGGCAAACTCCTATTTACCATTCCATGCCTTCCTAAGCACATCAGAGCTTGTGCACACAGAGGAAGGCTGAAAACATACACATCTATGCTAGCCACTTTTGGAATAAACATTTATTTTAGAGTCATTTCTAGAAATGGAAGCTTCTTCTGAATGTCCTGAATTTTGGCAAATCCTTGTTGTCCAAGGTTGATGATTTCTGAAAACAGCCAAAAGTGACTGGGAACCAGATCTTGTGAAAAAGTAAATAATCAAACTGGGCAATGCCAAGATGGTCACCAGTACGATGTGAATAGAAGTGAGTTGAATATTCCCATGCAGTGCAGTCAGCTCAGAAGTAATATCCCAAAGACAATTTTAGTCACATAGTTGAAAAGACAACAGAATTGCAGTTACCAGAGGAGAAAGGGGATGGGGGAGGGTGAAATGAGGGTTCAAGTATGTTGTAACAGAAAGAAACTAGACTTCGGGGAGTGAGCATACAATAGAGTATACAGATATTGAATTGTAACGTTGTACACCTGAAATTTATATGTTATTAACCAATGTTGCCTCAATTAAAAACACTCTTTTGGCTACATCAAATCTAATGCGTATTTTTTTTAAGTTCTCAGCAACATACCATGGAGGAACAAACCCAGAGATGGTTTTACTTCTCTGTTCTGCCTTTCAGCAGTTGAACAGGCCAAGTGTCTGTTCATCTTAACATCTCTGAACATTTTTTATAAAATGAAGACAATAAAATGCAACATGGAGGGCCTAAACTTAAATAGGCACTTCAAAAAGGGCAGCTACTATTGTTTTTTAACCATTTATTAAATAGCCTCTGCACATTTGGGAGTTTGAGATGGTTTTTAGTTCAAACCAGATATGTTTTGGAGTTTTTCTCCAAGTGCCATAGCTGAGTAGTTTATTCTCAGAGTCATGGTACATTTAGGCATGGACAGTAAGAAATGAGATTGTTTCCAAAACAAATTAGGCTTCTTGAAAACATTTATTGAAAATGCAATCCACCACCACATTATTGAACTCATTCAGGCTGCTAATAAACACTCTTCTTCTATCTTGGAAAGCATGGCTTAAAGAGAAATTTTCTTACCACAGTAATTGCATGTCTTTCACTACAAAGTTTCTATGTTGGTTAGAAAGCAGGTGAACTGGAGAAGAAATGTAAAGCTTTGTGCATACAGCTTGTTTCCCGTAACATGGGAGGTCTGCTTTTGAAAGCAAAGTGTTCATTTATTAAGGAAAAAACAGTTCTTTGGGCTCCTGCTAAGTGTTTTGGGGCTCAGCAATTATCCAAAACTCAGATTACAAATGCAAACCTCCTTCCCATCCACTCCCCCAACCTCCCTGAAAAACAGGAAATCTTACTGTGCCTGATGATGCCTTCATCCCTGCAACCTTGCTGGGCCGAATATTATGTGAAACAAGTCACAAAAGTCACAAAAGAGAAAAGCTGAAGGCAGGTGCAAGAACAAGGCACTGTGCTCCTTGGAGAGGGCCTTAGGTAAGTAGCTACAAGAGTTGTACATGCCAATCAAAGACGGGCAAGGGTCAAGCTCCCTTTTGTGCACAAACAAAGACTAATTGCATGTTCATAGCTGTAGAGTCTGCGGGCACTAATTCGAGAGAGGAACTATAAAAACCTTGGACTCCCGCCTCCCAACAGCAGCCAAGGCGAAGAGGAGGGCTCGAGGAGCCCAGTGGCTGTCAACCAGCTGGGCCTCTCCCTGCCTTCTCCACAGCAACTGGAGGCTCCCACGTGGCTGCCATTTCAGAAATGAAAATAAGCCATTTTGTGGAAACTGAAAGGATAGCTCTGTGTACATAACGCCAAGCCAATGAGCAGCAATGGAAAAGGCTCTGAGCCACTTAGCTTCCTTTGAAGCACAATGCTCAATACTGTTGGCCTTGCTTTTTCATTGAACAGACCAAATTAGCTGGCTCTTTTGACATCTTGCAGACATGACTGGTCAGTGCAAGTTGTCCTTTTCTTACATTCAAAAACAAAGGTCTGTTAAGGTAGTTTGGTCTTGTACGAACCCATTCTGAATCAAGTTACTATTAAACCCAAGTGTCTGGAGCAGCCAGCTTTTGAATTTATTAATAATAATAGTGAACATTCATAAACCACATTCTTGTTTCCCACTTTTATTCATTCATTCTCTAAACATTTATTACTACTCCTGCTATACAGGCAAGGCACTGTTCTTGGGTCTATAGAGAAAATAAACATGTTAGCCAAATAGAAACCCTGCTCATTAAACAGAATGCCCATTACACAACTGAAGAAACAGAACCAATGAAGTGAAGTGACTTGCCCAGTCACACAGCATTTTAGTGACAAAGTCAGGAGCAGTGAATCCAGGCCCTCCGGCCCCTGCTCAGTGCTTAGCCCACTGCACCACACTGCCTTACCTTTGGTGTGTATAAGGAGCCTCCAGTGGAGGGTAGTGACCATGGTAGAGTACAGGGGTCTTCAGGCCTGCACCTTTTCTCAATTAAAAGCAAAACAAACCCCTCTTTTTTGAGCTCCCATAGGTAAAGCAGATGAAAGTGGAGTTGCTCAGGGTGAAGTGGGGTTGGAGAAACTGGTATAGTGGATCCCAGCTCTTCCACTGACAAACTATGTGACCTTGGACAAATCACTTAATTTCTAGGCCTTAGTTTTCTCATCTGCAAAAGGAAGGAGCTGGACCCACTAAAATCCGTGAGTCCTAAGTTTGACTGATCATCACAGACCTAGGGGGCACTTGTTAAAATATAGATTTCAGATCCTTCCTGTACTTTATGAATGATAATTCCTAGGGGATAGGGCCTAGGAGTCCACATTGAAATAAGCTTCCCAGAAGATTCTGCTTCATAGCTAAGATCAGAAGCCCTGCATAATGTTATATGCTACTTCCTTACAGATCCACCAAGTTTTCTCTCCTGGACCAAGGCACTACTTAGATATTCCAGCAAGTTCACTGGCAGTGCCCACCTAAGTGACTATGGTGCAAGTAATGAGGAAATGAGGAAAGGATATCTGTTTATGAGACCAAAGCAAATGCCTGTTTGCAACATTTGGCCTGGGAAGCCAGCCTCCCCACTGTGCACAATCATCAGACCTTAGGGTAACTATGCACACTGATCCGTAGGGTGAGGCCAGGGTTTGGTGAAGAGGGAGTCAAGCTTTTATTTCCAGTTTCTAAAGTTTGGAGAGCATCAGAATCCCCTGGAGGGCTGGTGAAAACACAGAGTACTCAGTCCCTCCCTAGGGGTTCTGATTCAATAGATTTGAAATGAGGGCATTTCTAACAGGTTCTTAGGTGATGCTGATGGTCCAGGGACCACTCTTTGAAAACCACTAACTAGGGCACCAGTTTTTAAACTTTTTGGTCTCACAGATCCTTCATATTCTTTTTTTTTCTTTTTTTTTTTAATTCATTTTTTTTATGGTGACATTGGTTTACAAAATCCAGTAAGTTTCAGCTGTACACTTTAACAGTAAGGCATATATGTATTTACATTGTATGTTGACCTCTCATAGTTAGATTTACTTCTGTCACCACATATTTGACCCTCTTTACCCCGTCTACCCCCCCTTATTCCTCCCCACTACCCTCTGACTACTAGTCTATTGTCTATGTCCATGAGTCTCTGTTTGTTTGTCCTGTTTGTTTGTTGCTTTTAGGTTTATAACCCACATATAAGTCATATCATGTGATTTTCAACTTTTTCTGTCTGGCTTATTTTTCTCAGCATGATTATCTCAAGGTCCATCCATGTCGTCGCAATCCTTCACATTCTCAATAATTACTGATGATTTCAAAGAGGTTCTGTTTGTGTAGGTTATGTCTAGATGTCCTACATTAGAAATTAAAACAAAAACATATTTATTCACTTAAATAACAATAATCCTATTACATGTTCACATAGTTTATGAAAATTAACTATATTTAAAACAAAAAAGTAAGTTTAAAAAGTAACTTTGTTTTACATTTTTTTAAATCTCTTTAATACCTGGCTTAATAGAAAATAACCAGATTCTCATATCTGCTTTTTTCCCCCTGAGACTTTTTTATTTATCCAGCTTTATTGATATAACTGACATATAGCATTGTTTAAGGTGTACAATATGATGATTTGATACATGTATATATTGTGCAATGATTACCATAATAAGGTTAGTTAACATCTCAATCACTTCACGTAGTTAATTTTCTATATGTGTGTGGGGGGGGGATAAAATTTAAGATCTACTCTGATAGCAACTTTCAAATATATAACAGTATTGTTAACTATACTCACCATATTACACATTAGACACCTAGAACTTATTCATCTTACACCTGGGAGTTTGTACCCTGTGACCAACATCTCCCCATTTCCCTGACCACACAGACTCTGAGCAACTATCACTTTTCCCTCTGATTCTATGAGTTCACCTCTTTTAGATTCCCCACATTAGTGAGATCATACACTATCTTTTTCTGTCTGGTTTATTTCACTTAGCACAATGCCCTCCAGGTTCATCTAAGTTGTTGAAAATGGCAGGATTTCTTTCTTTTTATGGCTGAATAATATTACATTATATATCTCATACTTTATCCATTCATCCATTGATGGACACTTAGGTTGTTTCCATGTTGTGGCTACTGGGAATAATGCAGCAATGAACAAAGGAGTGAAGACATGTCTTCTAGATATTAATTTTGTTTCCTCTGGATATATATGTGTGTGCGTGTGTGTGTGTGTGTGTGTGTGTGTGTGTGTATATCCATAAATGGGATTGCTGGATCACATAATAGTTCTATTTTTACTTTTTTGAAGAACCTCCATACTCTTTACCATGGTGGCTTTATCAATTTATTCCCACCAACAGTTCATCAGAGTTCCCTTTTCTCTATGGCCTCACCAGCACTTGTTATCTCTTGTGTTTTTGATAATAGCCATTCTGACAGGTGTGGTGGGATGATATCTCATTGTAGTTTTGATTTGCATTTCTTGATGGTTAGCGATATTGAGCATCTTTTCATGTACCTGTTGTCCACTTTTATGTCTTCTTTGGAAAATATCTATTCAAGTCATCTGCCCATTTTTAATCAGATTAATTGGGAGAATTTTTATTGAGTTGTATTAGTTCCTTATATATTTCGGATGTTAAGCCCTTATCAGATATATGAATTACAAATATTTTGTCCCATTCTGTAGGTTGTCTTTTCATTTCTTTATTGTTTCTGCTGCTTTGAAGAAATTTTTTAGTCTGATGCTCTTCCACTTGTTTATTTTTGCTTTTGTTGCTTGCACTTTTGGTTTTAATATCCAAAAAGTCATTGCCAAAACCAATGTCAAGGAGCTTTTCCCTATGTTTTCTTCTAAGAATTTTACAGTTTGGGGTCTTACAGTTAAGTCTTTAATCCATTTTCAGTTAATTTTTATGAGTAGAGTAAGATAGGGGTTCAAATTCATTACTTTGCATGTGGGTATCCAGTTTTCCCAGCATCATTTATTGAAGATATTATCCATTTCTCATTGAGTATTCTTGGCTCCCTTGGCAAATATTAGTTCACCATCTATGTGTGGGTTTATTTTGGGGCTCTCTATACTGTTCCATTGCTCTATGTGTCTGGTTTTGTGGCAGTACCATATTGTTTTGATTACTACAGCTTTGTAATATAGTTTGAAATCAGGAAGTGTGGTACCTCCAGCTTTGTTTCTCTTTCTCAGGAATGCTTTGGGTATGCAGGGTCTTTATATGAGTCTTTCACCCATATAAAGTTTAAGACTGTTTTTTCTATTTCTGTGAAAAATGTCATTGACAGTTTCAAAGGGATTGCATTGACTAAGGATTGCTTTAGATAGTATAGACTTTTAACAATATTAATTCTTTTGATCCATAAACAGGATATCTTTCCATTTACTTGTGTCTTCTTTAACTTCTTTCATCAATATCTTGTAATTTTTAGTGTACAGCTCTTTCACCTCCTTGGTTAAATTTTCCCCTAAGTATTTTATAATTTTTAATGCTATTGTAAATGGGATTGTTTATTTCTTTTTCAGATAGTTCATTGTTTTCATATCTGCTTCTGCTTTCAATCTGTTGCAATATGTCATTGATGTGTATGAATAAAATTCAGTCTCACATAAATATGTTTTTAGAAAAGTAAGTAGCATTTTAATTGCCTTTGAGACAATTGTGGATATTCTTGTTATTAAACCAGAACTCAGCAAGTGATAGTTTCTTAAGGTTATCTGCAATGTGGAGTTTGAAATCATATCAGTGACCTTTATATATTCTGTTATACCAAAGTCAATTGGCATATCTTGTATTTTGCATTGACCTTTGACTCATGCATGATGTCATATTATCATAAATTGATCATTTCAAAAATACTGATTTATGAGTTATGAAGATCTTTCAAATACTTATGCTTTATACAACATTCAAAAAAGTCACATGTTAATATCATCACCAGTAACATCAGAAAATTCTTTAATTACTGAGAAACTGTCAAGCTTACGATGGTGAACACATTTTCCAAAATTCTAATTTTTGCTTGACAACTCAAATCCCATGATTGGCAACAAATACAGGATATGTATTTGCAAGATAACTTTGTTCGTTTTTTGTTTTTTGTTTTTTTGAGAAAATATCTGCCAAATACCCAAGTTTGAATAACCGTAGTTTTTCTATCAGTTGTCCTTTTAAGTAAATAAATGGTCATTTAAAAAGTAGCTAGTTGAGCATGCAATTCAAACAATTGTACAAGTGTTTTTTCTCAAGACAACCATCACACTCAGTGTGCACCAGAAGTGATTTATGCATACAAGTACTTAAGAGTTAAGATTTAATAAAATTGATGTTTATTTATTTTTACTGCTTCATCAAGGATGTTCTTAAGTAAACTTTTTTTCTGTTAGCGCTCGGCAGTGAAAAGTACGATGAATGTTAGAACAGCTTGGTGCCACTGCCTTGATTCATGCTAACATGCCAGAAGTTTATCCACCTTGATTTTGTGCCTTCAGTGCAAATGTCAACACAGTGAAAAAAAGCATAGAATGTTTTAGTATTATTATAAAAATAGTTTTGGTCTAGTAAACCATCTTGAAAGGTTTGGGGAACCTCCAGAGTCCATGAACCATGTTGGCAGAACCACTTGGCAAGAGCATCCTGCATCTAAAGTTTTATTTCATTCACTCACTCATTCTAAAATATTCATTAAATACCTGGTGTGTTTCAGGTATCTCCACAGCCTAATTTTATTTTCTCCCATTACAATCTTCTCTCCAGATCAATTTTAGGGGTGAGAACTAAAACAGAACTCCTCTAAACTTGCAAGGTGGAGGGAGTCCACTTAGGTGATCTCAAGGGTGGTATTTCTCAGTGCAGCCTTCTTTATCCAGACACAATATAGTCTCATGCCATTTTGTGCTGACTCAAAGATATCATGCCAGTTGCCCACTGTGTAAGCACTAGCAAGCCAACCTACAAGGACAACCACTCTAGAGCCATCTACAATATTACATACTTGATGACTTCTAGGAAGTTGAGTGGAGAAAGCCCAACACTAACATTCTACTCTGCCTTATTTTATTTGATAAAGTAAGTCTATACAGTTTGTATATATTTTATGTATTTTTATATTTTAATGTAGTATAATACTTTATATATGCTATATAGACTATATTTAGATAGTTTATATACTTTGAATCATCAAAAAATGGGAATATTTTTATAACAATTACAGATGTCAGTCACCACACAGTATTGACATTTTTCTTTTAAAATAATGCATAGTAAGTACTAAGTGTTATAAAAGAAAATGCATATGTTTCAGGCACTAATTTAAGAACAAAGCTCAGTTTAATCTCAATCTCCTGAGGCATAAAAACCTCATATCTCTTAATGATGGGTTGCTGCGATTAGGAATGTATCAGAAAATAAAAAACTGGAGATGAATTTTTCAATTAGTGTGGTAGAGGGCTTAAAATCTATCATAGTAGAAGCTGTAGACAGTCTTCATTAAAAGAAACACACCTCCAAATCTCAGAGTCTTCTTCTAAAGTTTTGATGACAGGCCTTCTATGCTTGCTTCCACTATAATTTTTTTCATTAGATTTTTTCTTTCCATCTTCTTTGCCTACTTCTCCATCTGATGCAGCTTCATAAAGCCCATCCAACAATTTTTATTTCACTTATAGTGAATTATATTACTTTCAACAAAAGGTTTGATTTTTTTATATTACTATAAATTTGAAATGCATCTTGAAAATTGTTAATACTCTCATTATTGAATCCTAATGTTTCATTAAAATAAGGGGAAAACATTTAAGTACAAATTCAGGAAACTCTATTCTCTGGGACAATGCTCCATGGTCAATTTGTTCCATAGTGGGACGGATGCTGAAAGTTGTAAGGTATCATCAAAAGTTTATTTACTTTCATTGTCTACTTATTTCCCACACAAATATATTCTGTGTTTAAAATGTATAAAGCCAAGCCAGGCCTTCTCACGCTGTTGCAGTAAAATATGGCTTACCACGTCTCTCTGATGAACCACTGACAAATAGGCTCTTGTTGTCCAACTTTCACTCTGCTGAGGGTAATGATTCAGTGGTTCAGAAGGTTAATTCCTAGAGATAGTGTTGTCTTTGGCTTGAACAGATGTTGGTAGTGCTTTAATGTGGTTATCAAACTAGGCTGCCCTTCATTCTTTGCTCTCGGGAGCCCAGGGTATTGTTCCACAAGGCATTCCAGCCCCCCTCTATGGAGATCCAGCAGAGCTGAACATACCACAGCATTACTCCTGCTAGCACAGACTCCTCTGGGGTCACTGTGGATATTGACAATATACAGCACAGAAACTGATAATGACAGACTTGATCTTTAAAAGACCTGTAAATATTTGTAAGTGCATAAAGAGTTTGAATGTCTGACACTTTTGATGCTCATATTCAATAACCTGTAAAACTACTCACTCATTAGATGTTCAAATCTCTTAGTAGCTCTATAGATTGGCTTCTCGATAGTTTACTATATATCCTAATATTTTTGTTGCTATACCAATCTCTTAATTATCTGGAATAATTGCTTACATAATCAAGATGTTCACACCCACCAAATGGAGTCAACATTGGGCAAGAGTCCAGATACCGAGCAAGTTTATATGTAGTGATAAAATCCATTGTCACCAGCTAAGTGAAAGAGAGGATCCCTTAGCCTAGGAGAGATCACTTCCACTAAAGCACAGATTCCTATTTTTCTGGCAAATTGCTGTCAATACAATGCCATTAAAATGGTGGCATCCCAATAACACAGTGCTGTTTCAAAATCAAACTGTGGTGGTTACCAACTTATTATGTGCCCTAGCACTGCACAGAAAGAAATATGAGAATGCCCTTTTCTTATGTAATTTTGTCATGTCAGAGAACACAGAGTTATATCTGTGAGATAATTAAAGAGCAATCAGTACCAGGAGGAAGATGACTAGTGCCATCATGAAAAGTATGGTTCTGAACAACAAATGCTTTGGGACGCCAGAGAGAAGAGAAAGTGGTGACAACAGTGATTGAAATTGATGTGCAATACAGCTTTATTGATCTGGCCCTGAGTTAGACACTGAAGTTACAAAGATGAATAAGACTGAATCCTGTCCTCAAGGAGCTCACAGTCCAGCGAAGGAAACAGACCTATAAACAGATCATTTCAACATGATAGACAGGGTTAAATAAAGGTCTATACACAATTCTATCTTATTTACTGTGCATACATACCACCTGGGGGTCTTGTTAAAATACAGAATCTGATTCAGTGAACCTGAGATTGAGGCCAAAATTCTGCATTTCGAGTGATCCTCATGATGTTGCTGACCCACACTTTGAAAAGTAAGAGGTGATCTTATTGATGCATTTATTTTCAGGGCAGTAAATAAGTCATTACAAAATAGGTGTTTTGTCTAAGGGGCATGGGATTTGATGAGGTTCAGGACCACTGCATTAGGAAGAAACTCAGAGCTCTAAAAAAAGTGAGGACATGGAGTGAGAGGTATCATTTCTTACTCCAGTGGTAATAACAACCACAAATCATTATGTGTAGGCCCAATGGAAAGTTACTTCTATATATGGTCTCATATAATCCTCACAGTAACCCTATGAGGATTTATTATTAATATAATAATATAACAGATTTTATTATAGGCGGCTCAGAGTGTAAGATATCAAAGTAAGAGAAAGGTAAGATGTAAAGCCCAAAGCCAAGACTTAAACTCAGTTCTGTCCAACTCTAGAGCCCTTGCTAGACCCTTAGGAGAAGCTTCTTTGTAACCTTGCTCAATTCATGTTCTTGTGCTCTGTCCAACTGCAAAATCCCCAAGACACTAAATTTCCTAAACAAGATATATTCTGTTCCATCCAGCAAGTAGGAATTCATGTATTCCCTCCTCTGCTCACCTGCTGGGCACTGGGCTGGGCTACCCAGGTTTGGAACCAGTGCAGCCATAATCTCCTCCTGGGCCTGCCACTCCCTCTTTGCCATAGGTAGAGAAGGCTGCTCAATCCACCATGGTCATGAGTCTCCTTCCTTTCTCTTTGCTTCCTACCCATGATAAAGCAAAGAGTTATTTCAGAGGAGGAAACTGAGGCCTACAGAGCTTATGCCACTTAGCCAGCTCAGTAGTGACCAAGCAGAGACTGAAAGCAGATCAGTCTGCCTCCAGAGAACATGTTCCCTGCTGCTATATTATACCCACCCACCCTGGAATTTAGGACAGAAACAGAAACTAGGGCATTGCCTCTAAACAAAAATTCCCTTTCCAAAACCTAACTTGTTTCTCCTTTGCTGACTTTATAAAGGGGCTGGAAGAAATTTGCAATGTGTCTACCGATGTCTGACCAACGTCTTAAGGGGTTAAAAAAATACAGTTCCATGATTTGGTTTCTATAAAATGAATCACCTGTTGTAATTATTTGGGTTTTTTTTATTCCAATAGAATTAGATGGGTTGTTGGTACTGTATAGGCTGACCCATGTCTCTTGTGATTCTGTGCGTATAATTCAAAATAAAAAAATATATATATAAAGGAAAAGAGATTTTGAAAAAAGTCTTTCCTAGTTCAGTAAAATTAACCATCTCCCAGGTTCTGATAATGGATAGGAAACAGAGTGATAGAGAACCACTCATTGCACAACTCCAGGGGGCACAAGACCCACTGTATTGTGCCCTAGGGGTGCTATTCATGTACAACACATGGAAATGGTGCCCTCTGGAGCTCTATGTGACAAAAAGTCTGGCTCCTGGGCAGGATAAAGAGCTTATCCAATTGATGGTGGCCCTCTTATAAGGGATGAAAATTTATAAATAAAAAAAAAATAAGATACAGGTATGTGTTCACCAAAAGATGTACTATAACATTCATAGTACACATTCTTGATAGCTCAAAACTAGTATCAACTCAAATGGATAAAGTGTAGTACATTCTCAAACTGTAATACTATGCAGCAATAAAAAAAAAAAGCTACTGATACATACAACAATAAGGATGAACCTCACAGGCATACCTTTTGAATAAAAGAAGCCAGACATGAAAGACAAGCTGTATGATTTCATTTGGAAACATGAGAAAACCAACCCTTTGCTATTAAAAACCAGGCTAGTAGTGATTATCTTTAGAGTATAGTGACTAAAAGGGATCAATTGTAGGATTTGCGGGGTGCTGGTCATTTTATAATTTTTTTACGTTTTCCAATAGTGTTTACTACTATTTAAATTCTTCTATTTACAGTAAAAATATATGTATTTTCTACTACAATATTTGATATTCCCTATATAATACCCTATATGAAAACATTTTTCTTTTATAACTCAGTACTAGGGTTTTTTTTTAATTCTATAGCATTGATATTCTTCCTCTTTCTGATAATAATAATGATAATGATGATGATGATGTTAATAATAATATTACTAATACTTTCTCTCCACCTTGAGAGTCAGTAAGCTCTGAGACATATTTGAAATAGTGAAGCTACCATGTATTTAATGCCTTACATGTATTTTCCCATTTAGTTATATATGATTACCAGGTTATTGATGAGAAATTTTAGCTCAAAATGGATAAGTGACCTGTGTAAGGTCATATAGCATACATGGGGAATTACTGGTATTTGATCTAGGCTCTGACTCAATAGTTTTTTTGTTGTTGTTGTTGTTGCTGTATTTTTCCCAACTTTATTGAAATATAATAGACAATTAGTTGCTCATTGTACAGTTCCAGGAGTTTTTTCAAGTATAGTTGGCATACAATAATATACCAGTTTCAGTTGTACAACCTAATAACCAGAGATCCACATAACTCACAAAGTGATCACCCTACTACATCTAATACCCCTCTTCCTCTTACCTATTTATTACGTTATTAACCATCTTCCCCATGCTATGCTTTACATCTTCATGTCTATTCTGCAACTATCCATTTGTACCTCTTAATTCCTTTGCCTTTTTTTCCCACCTCCCATCTCCCCTACCATCTAGTAGCCCTCAAAATATTCTCTGTATCTGTGAGTTTATTACTGCTTTTGTGTTTTTTGTTTATTTGTTCTTTAGATTCCACATGTAAGTGAAATTGTGCGGTATTTGTCTTTATCCTTCCCATTTCATTCAGCGCGATACCCTCTAGGTCCATCAAGGCAATATTCCATCAATAATGCATCCCCTTCCTTTTAGTATATGTGCCTCTTTTATTTTTATTTATTTATTCATTCATTCACTCATTCATTCATTTATTTTATTTTTTTTTTTTTGGCAAGACAACCCTTGGTTGGCCTCACAGATTGCAAGGACCTCATCAGCTTATAATCCCTTATTTTTTACTTTTTACACCTACAGCACCTGGTCTTCCTAGGTGGTCTCCCATCCAAGCACTAACCAGGCCTGACCCTGCTTAACTTCTAAGATCAGATCAGACGGGATCAGGCTTGTTCAAGGTGGCATGGCCGTAGACTGTGTGTGTCTTTTAATCTGAAGTGAATCTCTTGTAGGCAGCATATGTAGGGGTCTTGTTTTCTTATCCATTCAGCTGCTCTTTTGGTTGGAGGATTTAATTATTTCCATTTGAGGTACTTATGGATAGGAATGTAGTTATTACTATTTTTTATTCCTGTTTTTGATACATGTTTTTTCTTCTTAAAGAAGTCCCTCCAATAGTTCCTGTAATACTGACTTGGTGGTGATAAATTCCTTTAGCTTATTTTTGTCTGGGAAGCTCTTTATCTGTCCTTCCATTCTGAATGATAGCTTTGCTGGATAAAGTATACTTGGTTGTAGTTCCTGAGTCTTCGTCATGTCAGATATTTTGTGCCAAGCCCTTCTGTCTTGCATGGTTTCTTTTGAGAAATCAGCTTCCAGTCTATGGGTGCTTTCTTGTAGGTAACTAACTACTTTTCTCTTGCTGCTTTAAATATTCTCTCTTTGTATTTAACCTTTGGCATTTTAATTATAATGTGTCTTGATGTGGGCCTCTTTGGGTTCCTTGTTTTTGGGACTCTCTGAGCTTCCTGGGGTTGTATGTCTATTTCCTCCACTGGGTGAGGGAAGTTTTCTATCATTATTTCTTCAAACAGCTCCTCAATGTCTTGTTTTCCTTCAAGTACCCCTATGAAACAAATATTTTTACATTTAATCATGTTTCATAGGCTCCTTAAATTATTATTATAGCCTTGGCTTCCTTTTTTTTGCCATTCTGATTGAGTGTCCCTAGCTTCCCCATCCTCTATATTGGTGGTTTGATCCTCTTCTTTATCCACTCTGTTGATTCCCCCTAATATACTCTTCATCTCAGATCAAGTATTCTTCATTTCTGACTGGTTCCCTTTTATAATTTCCATTTTTATGTTTTTTTATCTCTTTGTTAAAGTTCTCACTGAATTTATCTACACTTCCCCTAAGTTCATTGAGCAGCTTTATAACCAGTATTTTCAATTCTGCATCTGTTAGGTTGCTTGACTCTATTATTCCTGGATCTCTGTTCTGTTCTCTCATATGGTTTCTGCTTCTTTGTCTTCCCATTTTGGCTGCCTTTCCATGTCTATTTCTACGTACTAAGCAAAGCTCCTAAGTCTCCCGGTCTTATTAGTGTGGCTTTGTGTAGTAGGTGTCCAGTGGCACAGTCCTGAGAGGGGTTCAGCTGCAGGCCAAGTTTAGCCCCAGCCTGTGCCCCTCCAGGGCCACCTGTCAAGATTCAGCAAGCAATCCACAGATGCTGTGCTTATAGTTACCTCAAGAAACCACACCAGAAACTGAGGCCAGCTGCCACTAGTGTGAGTCTTGGCACTGCTCAGCAAGGAGCACCTGACTTGCTAAGGATACACCTGGATGTGGTTTGGGTAGGGCCAGGAGTTGGGGGAGGCGGAGTTTCATATAATGCTCTGGGCAGAGCAACCTCTGTTATCCAGCTTAATGACATCTCAGCTATGGTGGTGCTGCATCTGCTCACTGGGAGTGGGGAGGGCTCAATAGAGAAATAATGGATACTGCTGACACTTCTGTCTAAGAGAGAACCTCACCTCCAGCCCTCACTCTGAAAACTCAGTGTCCCCCTATAAATCTTTGGTGCTTTTGTGCAACATACTTGGCCCTGGTGCTCAGAGAAAGCAGATCCATCACCGTGAAAGTCCACTTGCAGATGTGGCCCCTTTAAGAGGTGTCTGCAGCTGCTGCTGCCACAGTGTCTGTCCCACTCAGCAACTTGGAACCGGGCAGCCTCGCATCCTCGCCCCGTCCTACCTTCTCCCATTGCAGGGTGATTTCTTATTTCTCTCCCTAGTTGTAGGGCTTGTTCATCTAGATCCCAGGTGACTTTCCTTGCTGTTTGCTCTGTGATGCTGTCACAACTTTTATTTGGTTGCAATAGGGATAAAGAAAGCCTCTATCATTTACACCCTTTTTTTCCTCCTTTCATTTTATGATTTTTTTATTCAAATGCTGGTTACCCAGCTACATTAGTTTGTAAAAATGCTTTGAGCTGTAATCTTATGACATGTATACTTTCCTTCAATTATTTCGATTTTTTTAAAGGTAGACGGCCTTGGAAGAGGTCTCTGTTCCAATCTATCATAGCCTTAGAACAATTAATAAGACAGGAACAGCTGTCCCCTTCAGTTTCCACCCACTGTAGCAGTCCTAGAAACAGACCTCCACTGGGAGCACAGAGGCTGGCCTTTGGAAGAGGGTTTTAGAGAACCCAAGCTCTGTCTTTGGCTCCCTATTACCTAAGGCTTCTAGTGGAAGCATCTCACTTAGACCTGCCTCTCCCAGAAACTTCCTTTCATTCTGAGTTTTCTGAGCCTTGTCTTCATCTCTTCTCCCACCATTTAAGTGTAATGTTTCTCTGTTCTATGGCCTGTCCCCTCAGGACTCTGCTTTCTGCTCCTGGAGATATCTGAAGACAAGGCCATAAGTAACAGGTACAGCTAACAGAGGAAATTCAGAACTCTCAGCTGGCTGATAAGGGAGTTTTGAGTGCAAAGACCAACATCAATAACAGCAACAATGTGATTTTTTTTAATATTTTCGATCTGCAGTTGGTTGAATACATGATGCGAAACCCATGTTTATAGAGGGCCAACTATATATGTATTAAGATATATAACTGTGTTTATATGTGCTTGTGTGATTATTTTCTTGCTTGGTGTTCTGTCCACACAGATCTGTAGCATATGTCTGAGTGTATATATCTATGCAAATATCTGTACATTTGTGTGTATAAAACTATATAGATTTTTATATATGTCTGTATATATGTATAAAAACACCCAGCTGCATAAAAATCTCCAGCTTGGAATCCCACTTCATCAGCTCATACTGCTACAAATCACACCCACTCATTTCTTGAAGATTTTTCACTCCTGGCACACTACCACTCTCTCAAACACTACTCCCACCCTAATTCCTGGCAATTTCAAAATACACACAGATGATCCTCCCAACACCCTGGCTTCTCAGTTCCTTGAACTCCACCCCTCCAACATTTGCAACCTTGACCCCCCCTCAGCTATTCACTCCCACAGCCCAATTTTTATGTGCCTGCTTAGCTTCCAAGATCAGATGGGGTCAGTCTTGTTCAGGGTGGCATGGCCGTAGATGGGACAGGAAAATAGACTCTACTTCGCCAGGAGGAGCTGCAAAGAATTTGTAGCGATTTTTAATCAATTACATCTAGGCCTTGTTATGACCAATCTCAATTTCATAATCACCCTCTCTGATCACCACCTCCTATATTTTCAGCTCAATCCTTCTTCTACTGCAAATCCAGGAATCCTTCAACCCTGCTGAGACCTCCATTTCATTGATCCTACCAACTTTTCACTGTCTACCTACCTGATGTCTTCTCTTCTCTCTTTACCCAGCTTAAATTATTTTAGTCACACAGAATCTTTTGTGGCACTTATGTAAGCAACAATCCTGGTTAAATCCAACTCTCCACCTCCTCTGTGCTTGCACCTGTACACCTGAATGGAGCTGGGGAAAAAAAACAATGATTCTGCTGGTTTTATTTTAAATTCATAACTACTAACCTCAGGTGGGAAGTTAAACTTGTCCCAGAACTATATTATAGTCTTTGAGTTCATTTATTTTGACACTTTCCTTAAAAAATATTTTGGTATTTTCTCTTTCTTCAAACCTTTAACAGCCACCCCTATGCTTAGCTGATGGTTTTGCTTCCTGTTTCTCTGAGGACATCTCAGCTATACATGTTATTTTCTCACTTGTTACTAGGGAAGAACAGTCTAGGCTCCTAGCTGAGATCAATCTCCACCTGTGCATGCAGTCCCATTGCTTCCACCTACATTAGTCCTGCCTACATTCTAAGACCCACAGTGGATGCCTGAAACCATGGATAGTATCAAACCCTAATCACCTTCTTCTACACTGACATAAATGTGGTAGCAGTTGTTTCATTAGCAGATGCAGCCTCTCCACTAACTTTCATATTTTTCAGTCCAAACATATTCTTGCATCTGTATAACCATTCCTTGCTTACAGTAAATGGTTTGGTTTCACTCATTTCAGGGGATTCCCTTGCTGAAGTCTTTATATAGGCTCATGCTTTCTTGTGCATCACATTGCCACCAATCAAAACACATTTTCTGTTAATATCTTACACCCCAAAATTGAATGCCTTTTCCATCTTAACTAAGCATTTACCATGCACTGTGGCCATAACTTCTGCAGTTTGAAGTATGACAGCAAAATTAGCACAAATTTCTTTTTCCTTCTTCACAATTTCACAGATAGAAGATTCATTCTTAACATAGTTCTTAGAAATCTCAGAATGCAATTTTTTTCTTTCCTTATTAATTTGAAAACTTTCACCTTTTCACTTAAAGGAAGCTTCTCTTTGAAATATCTGAATTGCCAACATCACAACTGTTGCATTTGGGGGCCATCATTAAGTAAGATAAGGGTTACTTAAACATAATACTGTGATATCACAACAGTAGATCCGATAACCTAGATGGCTACTAATTGACTAAGGGGTGGGGAGCAGATACAGAATACTCTATACAGTAGACAAAGGGATGAGTCACATCTAGAGTGTAATGGAGTGGGACTGCACAAGATTTCATCACACTACTCAGAGTAGTGAGCAATTTAAAACCTATAAATTGTTTATTTCTGGAATTTTCCATTTTAATATTTTCAGACCATGGTTGACTATGAGAAAAACCATGGTTAAGGGGGGACTACTGCACTCAAGGACATGCTTTTAGTAACTCTTCTTTCTCTCTTCTCCATCATTGCTCTTACCCTCTCTACTGGATCCAGCAATTCCAGTTCAGTCCAATCATCATACACACATGCCAGGATTTCTCTCAATTAAAAAACAAATCTCTCTTGACCTCCCTTCCCCTCCAACTCTGTTCCATTCCTTTGCTCCTTTATAGCAAAACTCAGGAGTTATCTATATTCACTGTTTTCAATTTCCTCCATTTCTTCTTGAACGCATTCCAATCAGTCTTTCTGTCCCACCACTCCACTCTAAACTGGTTTTCTCAAGTTCACCTGTGACCTCCACATTTTCAAATATAATAGTCAATTCTCTTGCCTCATTTCATTCGACTCATCGGCAACATTTGTCTCAGTAGATGAGTCCTGGAAACCCTTTCTTTGTTTGGCTTCCAGAACACCACACTCCACTCTGTCTCTTTTCTTATTTTATTGACCATCCTTTCTCAACTCCTTTGCTGGCTCCTTCTTAACTTCTGACTTCTTAACTTTGTAGCATCCCAGGGCTCGATGTTTGATTCTTTATTTATTTATGCTCACCCCCTTAGTGATTGTATCGAGTTTGGTGCCTTTAAATATCATCTATTCTCCAACAGTTCACAAAAATGTTTATCCCCAGGTCAAACTTCTTTCCTGAACTACAGATTTGCACAGTCAAAAACATAAGTGTATCTCCATTTGGCTATCTGATTGACATCTCAAACTTAACGTGTTAAAACCCAATTTGCCATCTTCCAGCACAAATCAGTTCCTACTATGGTATTTGCCATCTTTCAATGGCATTGCCACACGTGTAGTTGCTCAAGCAAAATGTCCTGGAGTCATCTTGACTCCTCTCTTTCTCTTACAACCTTGATCCAATCCACCAGCAGATTCTGTTGGCTCTATTTTCAAAATATATCCAGAATCCTATCACCTCTCACCATCTCCCTTCCTATCAGGGGCCAACCCACCATCATATTTTGCCTGGACCACCACATTAGTTTATGAGATTTATCCTTGATTTGCTTCAGATTATGGATAATCTGAAGTTGCAGCCAAAGTGATCTGTTAAAACATAAATTAAATCATATCTAACTCCTTTGCACAAAATCCTGCCACAGTTCTCCATCTTAGAGTAAAATCCAAAGTCCTTATACTATTTACAAAGACCTACACAATCCAGTCCATCACCATTCATCTACTACTCTCCCTTTCGTTCAGCCCACTCCAGACATACTGGCCTCCTCACTAATGCTTGAACATGCCAGGTACTCTCACACCCCAGGGCAATTGACCTTGCTGTTTCCTCACCCTCGAAAGCTATTATCCCAATCAGCTGCATGGCCTACTCTCTCCTCTCCTTAAGATCTTCCCTCAAAGTATCTATTTAGTTGCACCTTCCCTGGCCACTCTTACCTAAAATGTTAACTCCCAAGCCAGCATTTTATATCTCTCTTCCATACATATATGTTCTCTTAAATACTTATCACTATCTAACCAACTGTATATAGTTTTTTTAAAATCTTGTTTGTCTTTCTCACTACAATGTCAAATCCATAAGGCCAAGAATTATATGTCTGTTTTGTTCAATGTTTCATCTACAGTATCTAGAAGGCTCCAGTCACTACATAATGTAATATGTGCTCAATAAATGTTATTGGATACACTGAATGCATTAATAGATTTGTGTGTATCTATTTATACATCTGTTTCTGCTCCCATTCATGTATGTATCAGTGTTGGTCCAGTTTCTAAGTGTGACAAGGTTGAATTTGAATAATAATAGATGGTATTTATTGAGTGTTTATGATGTGCCTAGTACTACCCCAAGCACTTTGCATGCAACATCTCATTTAATCCTACTTATTAGACAGATGTAGTTTACTGTTTAATTTGTGGAATCAGACTGCCTGCATGAGTCCCAGCTCTTCCAATTACTAGCTATATGACTCTGGATAAGTCACTTACCCTCTTAGAGACTCATTTTTCTCATCTGTAAAATGAAGGTAACAATAGTACCTATTTCATGAGGTTGTTGTGAGGATTATATAAGAAAATACATAGAAAGCATTTAGAACAGTGCCTGCCACGTAGTAAACATTTGCTAATACTCCCAATTTAAAGGTCGATCTTAATAACAACAATAGAAGCATAATAACTTCTATTTACCAAGTGCTTAGTATGTGTTAAGTAAGCCCTTTCATACATTATGATATAGATATGTATATACATATACAATATATACACATATACATATGTATGTACATACATGACTTTTAAATTAACAAAATAAAGAGGTTAAGAAACTTGAAAAAAAATGGCAATAATTTGAGGGGATAGATATGTTAAATAGCTTAATTATAGTGAATATTTCACAATATAAATGTATATCAAGTTGTACACCTTAAATATATACAATTTTAAATTGTCAACTATACTTCAGTAAATCTGGGTGGAAAAAATAAAGAAAACCGCCCAATGTTGCACAGCAATAAATGGGAGGTGCAGACCTGAATGTGAGGCTTGGGCTGGTACCCTCAACCACCGTGCACTAATGTGGGTGTGTGTTATGTTAGTACATGTTTGTGCATGTCTTTGTGTGTGATATGGATGCAAGAACATGTGAGTGCATGTAGCTTTCTGTGTCTGTAATTTTGTGTTTGTATATCCCTATGAAATTATCTGTTTTTATAGATCATTCTCATTTCCTCACTTGCTCTTCTCCAGTACAACCAGCAGAGGGGGCTCAGGAATTTCTTTTTTCATCTTGAAAAAGCCAAGAGTATGTATTAAAAATACACCTTCCTTTGAAAAATGCCAGTTTTTGAAGGGGATACCTATAGTCTATGACTGGATTTTAATACCCTAAAGAAAAAAATCAGGCAGCCACCTAGACCTCATATCTTTCCACTCTCAAAGATATTTCTGTATGAGAGCAGGTATCCAGCTCCCAAAGAATGCTAAACCACTGTTTTCCAGCATCACTTCATCTATCCTGTTACACTATGCATGATCCACTCCCTGCCTTCTGGTTATCCAAAGCCCCCCTCCACAGCTCCTTCACAACCAACCAAGTAACCTGATTCCCTTTCCTTCTTCCCTACTCTCCTGCCTTCTTTTGGGTGGCTGTTCAGATGTAATTAAACTGACACTGACAATACCCATAAGGCCAGGTTTTATCTCATTTAAATCTCTTAACAAGCCTAGGAGGCAAACATCATTATCTTACCTTCCTCCTTTAGCAAAAGAGAAATCAAGTCTCAGAGAGGAGGGTGCTTTGCCTAAGGCCGTACTGTTAATAAGAGGCAGAGACAGAAAGCAAACCCAGATTCCTCTGAATCCAGAGCCTACTCTCCCTTCCACTACGCCATGGGTTATGGCAATTGATGGGGCTACAATTGGAACCAGGGGTTATAGACTCCTTATCTTGACTAACTCCTACACTCTAAATTCTCAAACCTGAATGTGCATCAAAATCACCTGAAGGTATTATTTAAGAAAAAAAAGTCACAGGGAGTCTGAGTCTACAGTTAGGCCCTTTGTAATAAAGACCTCATGTGACTTCTGATGCAGGCAGTCCCTGGCCACACTGGGGGAAAATCAGACTTCTTCAAGGCCCACTCAGCCTCCCTTAAGCAGCACAAGTTCTTGATCAAGACGGCTTTAGAACAGTTCCAAATAATCATGGTGACCATTGATGGAGCAACTGCCACATTCCAGGCACATTACATTTAAATCTATGATTTATTTTGAGTTTATTTTTTTGTGAGATAAAAAGTCTGTGTCTTGGTTTCTTTTTTTAATTTATTTTTTTAAAGTTCATTGGGGTAACATTAGTTAATACAATTATATAATTTTCAGGTGTACATTATAATTTAACATCTGTATATTCTATTGTGTGTTTACCACCCAAAGTCCAGTTTCCTTCAGCTACCATATATTTGATCCCTTTTACTCACTTCACCCTCCTCCAACCTCCCTATATTTGACCCCCTTTACCCTGTCTACCTCTTCCCTCCTCTCCCACTCCCTACCCTCTGATAACCACTAGTCCATTGTCCATGTCCCTGAATCTCTGTCCTGTTCATTTGTTGCTTTTAGGTTTATATGCCACATATGAGTGATTTCATGTGATTTTCAACTTTTTCATTCTGGCTTATTTCACTTAGCATGATCATCTCGAGATCCATCCATGTTGTCGCAAATGGCAGTATTTCATTTCTTATTATGGCTGAGTAATATTCCATTGTATATATGCCCCACAGCTTCTTTAGCCAATCATTTATTGTAGGACACTTCGGTTGCTTCCATGTTCTGGCCACTGTGAATTGTGCTGCTATGAACATCGGTGTGCTAATATCTTTTCTTATATGGGTTTTCAAATCTTTGGGGCAAATACCCAGTAGAGGAATTGCTGGATCATATGGTAGTTCAATTCTTAGTTTTTTGAGGAAACTCCAAACTGTTTTCCATAGGGGCTGTTGGTTTCTTTTAATGGATATCATTGCAGCACCATTTGTTGAAAAACTCTCATTTCTCCATTGAATTGCCTTTTCTCCTTGGTCAAAGAATAGCTGATTATATTTGTTTGGGTCTATTTCTGATCTCTTTAGTCTGTTCCACTGATCTATTTGTCTGTTCTTTCATCAATGCTACACTGGCTTGATAATAGCTTTATAGTAAGTCTTCAAGTTGTAGGAAATGCCTGAGTCCTCCAACTTTGTTATTCTTC
The DNA here is from genome assembly GCA_028627145.1 of Eidolon dupreanum. NCBI lineage: Eukaryota > Metazoa > Chordata > Mammalia > Chiroptera > Pteropodidae > Eidolon > Eidolon dupreanum. Next base: position 87,456,534 of record CM053505.1, on the reverse strand, counting down.
AGCATATTGTTGGCTACTTTAGGCCTTTTGCCTTTTCATACAAACTTTAGAATTGGTTTGTCAATATCTACAAATAATCTGCTGGGATTTTGATAGGGATTGCATTCAATCTATAGGTCAAGTTGAGAATTGACATCTTAACAATATTGAGTTTTTCAATCCATGAACACAAAATAGCCCTCTACTTATTTAGATCATATTTTATTTCTTTCATCAGAGTTTAGCAGTTTTCTGCACATATATCCTGCAAATATTTTGTTAGATTTATATAAAAGTATTTGAATTTTGGTGATGTTGTAAATGGTATTGATTTTTAATTTTGAATTCCAAGTGTTCACTGCTGGTATATATGAAAGCAGTGACTTTTGTATATTAATCTTGCATCCTGTGACTAACCACTCATTAGCTCTAAGAATTGTTGTTGTTTTTGTCAGTCCTTTGGAATATTATACATAGATGATCATTCCATCTATAAACAAGACCCAGGAACTTTATATACATTTTACCATTTAATCCCCAGGACAACTCTGTAGGTCAGGTTTTATTAGCATCCCCATTTTGCAGAGAAGGAAACTGAGGCTTAGTTACATTAATTTAATTGTCTAAGGTCACAAAGCTTGGAAGTGGAATAATTGAGAAGTAATCCAGGTCTGCCTATGTCCACAACCTGTGATACCTGCACCCCACCACAGTGAGGTGAGCTGCATTAAGTAATTTGCTGGAGCAAAAGGTAGCAGAAAGCCCCATGTGGGTAGAGGAGTCAATCTCTGCCCCTGATCTATTGTGTGTAATTAGGCAATTCACCAAATCCCAAAGAGTTGTCATTTGCATCACAGATTTGTGGAACATTGATTTAGGCTTTTTAAAAATTAAACATTTTGTTTTATAACAGGATCTGAATAGACATGTCTGCAATGAATGTATAGAAGTGGATAATAAGCACATGAATAGATGCTTAACATCATTAGCTATTAGAAAAATGAAAATAAAAATTACTAAGAGATGTCACTTCACATACACTAGGATGGCTATAATAAATAGGTGGAAAACACAAACTTTGATAAAAAAAAATAGAGAGAGAAATTGGAATCCTCATACATTGCTGGTGAAACTGCTAATGGTGCTACTACTTTGGAAAACACTGGCAGTTCCTTGAAAATTTTAGCATAGAGTTATCATGTAACCTAACAATTTTACTGCTAAGAATATACTCAAGAAACTTTAAAAAAATGTTCACAAAAAGCTTGTACAAAAATGTTCATATCACTATTATTTATAATAGCCCTAAACTTGAAACAATCCAAATGTCTATCAAATAATAAATGAATTTTAAAAATGTGGTCTGTGTATACAATGGAATATTACTTTGCAATAAGAGGAATGAAGTACTCATACATGCCTCAACCTTGGAAACATGTTAAGTGAAAGAAGTCATTCGCATAATACCATATACTGCATGATTCCATTGATGTGAAATAACCTAAATTGGAAAATCCATAAAGACAGAAAGTAGATTGGTGGTTGCTTCATGCTGGGGAGGGTGAGAGAAGTAAGGAGTGACTGCTAACAGGTAGAAATTTCCTTTTTTGGATGATAGGACTCTTCTGTAATAAGATAGTACTGATGGTGACACAGCATTGTGAACATACTAAAAACCGCTGACTTGTACACTTTAAATTGCTGAATTTTATGGTATTTTAATTATATAACAAACAATAATATGATCTTCAAAAAATTAAAACAACTACCATATGATATAGCAATTTCATTTCTGGGTATATAGCCAAAATAATTGAAAGTAGGGTCTCAAAGAGGTATTTGCATGCCCATATTCATAGCAGCACTATTCAGAATAGCCAAGAAATGTAAGCACCCCACATGTCCACTGACAGGTGAATAGATAAACAAAATATAATATATAAATACAATGGAATATTATTCAGCCTTAAAAAAGAATGAAATCCTGTCATATGCTACAACATGGATGAACTTTAAAGATATTAAGCTAAGTGAAATAAGCCAGTCACAAAAGGACAAATACTGTATAATATCACTTATATGAGTTATATACAATAGTTAAATTCATAGATATAGAGTGTTAGTTACCAGGGGATAATGCGAGGGGCATAGGAGAATTATTGTTTAATGGCTATTGAATTTCAGTCCTGCAAGATGAAAAAGTTCTGGAGATATGTTTCACAAAAATGTAAATATAGTTAACACTACTGAAATGGACATGAAATAGTTAAGATGAGAAATTTTACGATGTGATTTTTACCACGATAAAAATGTAATCTAAAAAACGAGTTTATAAATGCTGGGGAAATATTCAATTTAAGTGGTACGAAACAATTACCAACCTTCATATTTTCACTTCATTTTCCAAAGAAAAATCAAGGCTCTCATATATTAGAATTATCATCTCAGTTGAGGTTTTTTATTTCAAACTTGGGGAACTGCCCACATCTATTCCTGGTGTGGCATTCACAGTAAGGACAAATTTTTCTATTGAAAATCTTGCATGAAACAATATTCTGTGACTATTTTAGCATGATTCCATTAGATGTAGAAATGTAAGGAGAAATGAATGCTCTTCAAATTTATTCTACAAAATAGAAACAATTTAAACCTAAAAAACATAAAAAGAAGAAAGGTTATCCAAAGAAACAATGCTTGGCTGTAAAAATATGAGACAAAATAGACTTTAAGACACAAATTGTTATGAGAGACACAGGACATTATAGAATGATAAAAGCATCAATCTGCCAAGACAATATAACAACTATGCACTGAACAAGAGGGCTTAAATACTTGAAGCAAAAAAACTGACAGAATTCAAGGGGAAAATGAATATTTCGGCAATATTTGGAGACTCTGATACCAAACTCTCAATAACAGATAGAATAGCCAGAGGGAAGATCAGCAAGAGAATAGAAAACTTCAACACTGTAAACCAATGAGACCTAACAGGCTTACACAGAACACTCCACACATCAGTAAGGTACACATTCTTCTGAAATGCACATAGAGCATTTTCCAGAACAAGCCATATATTAAGTCACAAAACTAGTCTCAATAATTAAAAAATAAAATAAAATCCTACCAAGAATATTTTCTGATCACAATGCCTTGAAACTAGTGATCAACTGCAAAAAGAAAGCCCGAAGAACCACAAACACATGGAGATTAAACAACATGCTACGGAAGAATAACTGGGTCAGAGAAGAAACAAAAAGAGAGATCAAGAGATGCATAGAAACAAATAATAATGATAGTACAACATATCAAAACTTCTGAGACATGGCAAAAGCGGTCATAAGAAGAAAGTTCATATCATTACAGGCCTATCTCCAAAAACGAGAATGAGCCCAAATAAACAACTTAATGCTTCATCTTAAAAAAAAATAGAAAAGGAAGAACAAATGAAGCCTAAAGTCAGCAGAAGGAAATAAATAATCAAAATTAGAGCAGAAATAAATGAAATTGAAAAAAAAAAACAATAGAAAAAATAAATGCAACAAAGAGCTGGTTCTTTGAGAAGATTAATAAAATTGACAAACCCCTAGCTAGACTCACTAAAGTAAAAAGAGAAAGGACACAAATAAATAAAATCAGGGATGAAAAAGAGGAAATTATGACTGACATTGCAGAAATACAAAGGTTCATACAAGAATACTATGAAAAAGTATATAACACAAAATTTAATAACCTAGAAGAAATGGACCAGTACCTAGAAAAATACAACCTTCCTAGACTGAATCAAGAAGAACTGGAAAGTCTAAATAGACCAATCAGCAATGAAACTATGAAATTAAAACAATCATCAAAAACCTACCAAATAATAAAAGTCCAGAACTAGATGGCTTCACCAATGAATTCCACTAAACATGCAAAGAAGATTTAATACCTATTCTCCTCAAACTCTTCCAAAAAATCAAAGAGGAGGCACTACCTCCCAACTCATTTTATAAAGCCAAAAATCACCCTGATTCCAAAATCTGGTAAGGACAACACAACAACATTGTACTTAATGATGAACAACTAAAAACCTTCCCTCTAAGATCAGGAACAAGGCAAGGCTGTCCACTATCGCCACTGTTATTCAATATAACATTGGAGGTCCTAGCAAGTGAAATCAGAAAAGAGAAAGATATAAAAGTCATTTAAATAGGAAACAAAGAAGTCAAATTATCACTATTTGTGAATGACATGATTCTCTATATAGAAAACCCTAAAGACTCCACAAGAACATTACTAGAAACAATAAGCAAATACAGTAAAGTTTCTGGATACAAATTCAACGTTCAAAAATCCATAGCATTCCTATACTCCAATAATGAAGTGTCAGAAAAAGAAGTGGAAAAAAGAATTCCTTTTGCAATTGCACCAAAAAGAATAAAATACCTAAGAATAAATTTAACGAAACATGTGAAGGACCTATATAATGAAAACTACAAGACCCCATTAAAAGAAATCAAGGAATATATAAAGGAATGGAAACATATTCCGTGTTCTTGGATTGGAAGAATCAACATAGTTAAAATGACCGCATTACCTAAAGCATTATGCAGATTTACTGCAATCCCCATCAAAATCCCATTGGCATTCAAAAAAATAGAATAAAAAATCATCAGATTTTTATGGAAGCACAAAAGCCCCTGACTTGTCAAAGCCATCCTGAGAAAAAAGAACAACGCTAGAAGCATCACTCTGCTAAACTTCAAATTATACTACAAAGCAACAGTAATCAAAACGGCATGATACTGGCAGCAAAACAGACACATGGACCAGTGGAATAGAATTGAGAGTACAGAAGTAAACCCATTTTTATATGGGCAAATAATTTTCAACAAAAGAACAAAAAACATGCAGTGGAGAAAGGAATGCCTCTTCAATAAATGGTGCTGGGAAAACTGGAAAGTCACCTGCAAAAGAATGAAACTACCTTGTTGTCTATCACCACACACCAAAATTAACTCAAAGTGGATTAAGGACCTGAATATAAGACCTGAAACAATAAAATACAAAGAAGAAAACTTAGGAACTAAACTCAAGGACCTTGGACTTAAAGAGGATTTTATGAATTTGACTTCAAAGGCAAGGTAAATAAAAGCTAAAATAAATGAATTGGACTACACCAAATTAAAAAGTTTCTGCTCAGCAAAAGAAATCATCAACAAGTTGATGACAACCATCCAAATGGGAAAATATATTTGCAAGCAACGCCTTCGATAAAAGCTTAATATACAAAATATACGAAGAACTCATATGACTTGATAACAACAACAACAACAACAAAAACAAAACAAATGATCCAATCAAAAAATGGGCAGAGGAACTGAACAGACGCTTCTCCCTAGAGAACATACAAATGGCCAACAAATATATGAAAAGATGCTCTACATTGATATCTATAGGTAAATGCAAATCAAAACCACAATGAGATACCACCTCATACCTGTTAGAATAGCTATAATCAACAGGACAAGTAATAACAAATGTTGGAAAGGATGTGGAGAAAAAGAAACCCTCATACACTGCTGGTGGGACTGAAAATTGTTACAGCCACTATAGAAAACAGTATGGAGTTTCCTCAAAACACTACACATTGATCTACCATATGATCCAGCAATTCCTCTACTGAGTATTTACCCCAAAGACTTGAAAACCCATATAAGAAAAGACGTTTGCACACCGATGTTCATAGCAGCATTATTCACAGTGACCAGGACATGGAAGCAACCGAAGTGTCCTCCTACAATAAATGATTGGCTAAAGAAGCTGTGGTACATACAAACAATGGAATATTACTCAGCCATAAGAAGAGATGAAATACTGCCATTTGCGTCAACATGGATGGACCTCAAGATAATCATGCTAAGCAAAATAAGCCAGACTGAAATAGTTGAATATCACATGATATCACTTATATGTAAGATATAAACCTAAAAGCAACAAATGAACAGGACAAACGAACAGAGATTCATGGACATGGACTATAGACTAGTGGTTACCAGAGGGTAGGGGGTGGGAGGAGGGTATAGGTAAATGGGGTAAAGGGAGTCAAATATGGGTGTATGGTTACCAGAGGGTACGGAGTGGGAGGAGGGTATAGGTAAATGGGGTAAAGGGAGTCAAATATACAGGGGTAGGGAGAGGGTGAGTTGGGTAAAGAGAATCGCATATATGGTAGCTGAAGGAAACTGAACTTTGGGTGTTAAACACCCAATAGAATATACAGATGTCAAATTATAATGTACACCTGAAAATTATATAATTGCATTAACCAATGTTACTCCAATAAACTTAATTTAAAAATATTTGCATATCAGATATCTGGTTTTTAAAATAATTGTATATTGACTATATAAACAACACTTAGAATGCAACAATAAAAAGACTGAAAACCCAATTAATAATAGACAAAGGATTTGAATATTCATTTCTCCAAAGAACATATTCGAATAGCCAATATATATATGAAAAAATGCTCAACATCATTATGAGAAAATGCCAATCAAGACCACAATGAGATACCATTTCATGTTCACCACAATGGCTGTAATCATAGAAAAAAAAAACAAAAAAAAAAATCAAATGCTGGCGCGGATGCATCCACATCCTTGGAGTCCTCATACATTGCTAGTAGAATGTAATGTAGTATAGCTGTTTTGGAGGAAATTTTAACAGTACCTCAGAAAGTTAATCATAGAGTTACCATATAACCTAGCAATTCTATTCCTACATATATATCCAAGAATATGGAAAATATATGTTCACAGAAAAATTGTACACAAATGATCATAGCAGCTGTATTCATAATAGCCAAAAGTAGAAATAACTCAAATATCCAACAACTTATGAATAGATAAACTATATGTGATCTATGCATAAAATGGATCTCTATTCAGCCATAAAATAATGAAGTACTGATGCATATTACCACATGTGTGAACCTTGAAAACATCATGCTAAGTAAAAGAGGCCAAATACATAAGGCACATATCATGTGATTTCACTGACATGATATGTACAGAATAGCAAATTCAAGGGACAGAAAGCAGATTAGGAAAGAGAGACAGAATGAGCTAAAATAACTAACTTGCTCAAGCTCATAGGGCTTTTAAAGTAGCAAAATCAGGATTTGAAATCACATCTTTCTGATTCAGTGGCTCCTAACAACTCCACTGTCTTCATACATTCATCAGTCACTCAACAAACATTGACTATGCAGCTAATACATGCTAAGCACCAAGAGTAAAATCATGACTATGACACAACAAACACAGTAGAGTATGGAAGACAGATGTGAAAAAAAAAATTCATGGCCACTGAAGACTGAAATCAGGGCAATTGTAGAGTTATCTCAGAGAAGGGAGGGTTGTTAGTTCAGATCTTCTGAAAAGCCAAGGCCAAAACAGGATTAAATAAGCAAGGATTTTATTAGAGGAAATACCTGTGTGAGAGAAAATAGAGGGAGCCAGAAAAACACTGGGAGAGTCATCGAACCATGATGTCAGTCTGACAAGAATGAAAAAGAGAGGGTGAAGAGGTTAGGTTGTAACACCCTAGACTGGTCTTTGGCCTAAAGGAAGTTTGATGAAGCTATTGTTGGCAACTCCCCAAACCAAAGTCACAATCAAAAAAGAGCCATGTCTCCCAGAAACAAATCTGTCTTAGCAACCCTTCAGTCTTCAAGCATTGACTGGGAGTATCCCATGAGAAACACGGCTTTGAAACATACCTAGAGATGAATTTCACAGCAGAGCAGTTGAGACCCTTGGCCAGTTATGCTCCCTGTAGTTGGAGGTTTTCAAGGTGCAGTCCTTAGGTCACCAGAAGGGTTAATTGTCAGGGAAGGCTTTTGACCTGGGTTCTAAGATTATAATCTCCTGGTGGATTATAGAGACAGTAAAAGGAAGGAAATCAAGCACCATGTAGAGAAGGAAACTGAATAAGCAATTGTGGTACTTGTAAGGCCTTACACTAGCTATGATATTCATCCTCAGAGCATTGAACAAAGTTTTTTTTGGCCTAGCTGTGGCCCCAATGTACTATGCTTATAATCTAGTAATTATTAAATGTTACAAAGTAAAATATAATTAGATTATCACTGAATGTCACATTGCTCACTGTAATTCAGCTCATCATTTAACACAAGGAAAACTTTGTACATTAATATTTGGTCACTCCAGGTACAGTACTTTTAAAAGATTTGTGAGTTCATTTATATGTTTATCTGCTCTTTCTCCTGAAAGTAGGACTATTCTTCCTCCTGATGATTAGAATAAATTGTATATTCTGAACTCATTCATCAGATTTTGAAATAATCTCTTAATTGAGGAAGGTGTTAACAGTTAATCAAACATTTCTACTGTGGACTTCCATTTTTCTCAAGTACAGAAATAACAAGGCAGAACTATAGACAAGTAAAGAATGTCACACAAATATCTTTCTGTGTCTCTCTTTTTCTCTGTAATATCCCTACTTCTCGAAAACTGCTAAGTACACAGTAGGACAATCAATGAATATTTTGTTTTCATTTTTGTGAGTTTTTGAAGATTTAAATATATGGGAGCAAGTGTATCTTTGTTTTATATCGCTACTAAGAAATTTAAGCTCATCTTACAATAAGTTTTGAAAATCTAAATGTTACCCATTCATGTAGGTAGAGTATTTGGTGTTTGGGTCCTATCCAAATGCCTCATCTTCCTTGCCCTCTCCCTCTTCTTACTTCCAAACCCTCCCCTAAAAGTTATAACAATGTATAGAATCCAGCCTTAGAGTCTAAATCATAGTCACTTTCTTTAACGCAGAATAGAGAAAATGATCTCTTTCATTGTGGAACTCTTTCAACCATAAAAAATGATTCCCTACATCCTTACTTAAAAAGCTATAACCTTCACTAATCTTTACTATTTCTAGAATGGATTCCAAACAAGAGGCTATCATATCTCTCCCAATTTGTGTCAACAAAGATGCATTTTATTTCTTCTAATTAAAAAAAAAAACACTGTTTTAATAAAACTATTTGTTGAGAGTTGCTAATATGCATATTAATTTAGTACCCATAACCAAATTATAATTGTACCATCACCTGAAAAAATTGCTATTTGAAACATACAATAAACTTGCCATTTGTTGTGTTTTGACACTTCCATTCTGGCAGTCTATCTTTCTCTTTGCATTATCTATTTATTTGGTTCAACTTTTCATCCTATTTCTAAAAATTATTTACCTGGGCAAATGCCAATGCACCAGGAAATAGGTACTTGTTAGTCTGGGTTCGCCAAGAAGAAGAAAATGCCAAGATGGATTTACTGGAGAAAACACCTGTAAGGAAAATACATGGATATGGGGAGAGACAGAAGAGGATAGAGAGCTGTCAGAAAGTAATATAAGTCTGATGGTGGAGGAAAGAGAGAAGGAAGGTAGCTTGGCTACGAAAAGTCTTACATTGCAGTGCAGGTAAAGAAAATCTCAGCAAGACCAACAGGGAGTCCTTGTGCCAAAGTCACCCTTCAGAGGAGTTCTGCATCTCCCAGGAGTGGGTGTACTTTAGTATCCTTGATATATTCAGTCATTGACTGGGAGCAGCCCATTAGAAAATTGAATTCATGCAAATACAGTAGAGAATTTCAGAATTCAGCAACTGAGATCATCATTCAATAAAGCTATTTGAAGTCGGAGGTCTGAGCAGTGCCTTTCATGGCCACCACAGTATGCTTACAAAGAAAGAGGTTTGCATCTCAATCTTCATACTCCTTACTAAAAGCACACAAATAGAAAGTAAAGTCTCATTTAGGGCAAAGATAATTGCCTCAGGCCAGAAATTCATTATCCATTTAAATCATACTTTAAAAATGCAATTAAGCAGGACTTTCCATCAAGTTGGCAGAGTAGGGAAATGCTGTGCTTGCCTCCTCTCACAACCACATCAAAATTACAACTAAACTACAGAATAGCCATTATAGTGAGTCACCTCAAGTCTAGTTGAACAGAAGTCCTACAACTGGGGACCCACCTTGGTACTGGTAGGAAGGGAGGAGGTGTGGAATAGGCTGATCCCACATCCACAGGTGGTAGTTGATAATCAGCAGGGATATCTCAGCTGCAGGGACCCCCTGGAGGAATGAGGAGTCCCAGCCTCAAAGTGGGATCCCCAGCCCAGGGTACCAGTGCTAAGTAACTCTTGTTTGGTAACTTTTGTCAGGTGACCCTGGGCAGGGCACAGGCTGAAGCTGAATTTGGCCTGAGGCAGAGCACCTCCCAGGGTGCCGTAGGTCTGGCATACCAGGTGGCTGGCTTTGGATGAAAACAGACCACCACTCAGGGCTACACGCAAGGATAGCACATGCAAAGGAAAGACTTGGGAGGCACCAGAGCCCTGTTAAAGTGAATTCACTCCATAGGTTCAGTCCCTCACTGGCCAGTCCTCACAACCAATCAGCCTGAGGATCAATCTTACCACTGACATGCAAACAGCCACCAAAGATCAACTACAACAGGAGGGCACACACAATCCATACAAGGGACACATTTGGAGTACCCAGCTCAGATGATTAGGGAAGACTGTGTCACTGGGCTCCACAGGACACCTACTGCATAAGGCCACTCTACGAAGACTAGGAGACATTGCAGCCCTCTCTAATACATAGAAATAAACATAGGGAGGTAGCTGAACTGGGAGGTAAAAAACATGTCCCCAATGAATGAACAGGACAAAGCTCCAGAAAATAAATAAATAAACAAAATGGAGACAAGCACTCTACCAGATGCAGAGTTCAAAACATTGGTTATAAGGACGCTCGATGAAGTTAGGGGGAGAGTAGAAGAACTCAGTGAGAACTTTAACAAAGAGATAGAAAACATTAAAATGGAGATAGAAAACATAAAAAAGAAACAGTCATAAATGAAGAATATATTAGCGGAAATGAACAGTAAATTACATGAAGCAGAGAACTGAATCAGCAAATTAGGAGATAAGGTAGCAGAAAAAACTCAATCAGAACAGCAACAATAAAAAAGTATCCAAAAAAATGAGGACAGTTTAGGGGGCTTCTGAGAATACATCAAGCACACCAACATTTGCATCAGGAGAAGAGAGAGAGCAAAGATTTGAAAACCTATTGGAAGAAATAATGATGGAAAACTTCCCTAACCTGGAAATAGACATTCAAGTCCAAGAAGTGCAGAGTCCCAAACTAGATGAACCCAAAGAGGCCCACACCAAGACATCATAATTAATATGCCAAACGTTAAAGACAAAGAGAGAATCTTAAACACTGCAAAAGAAAAGCAGATAGTTAACCTACACAGGAGCTCCCATAAGACTAGCAGCTGATTTCTCAACAGAAACTTTGCAGGCCAGAAGGGATTGGCATGAAATACTCAAAGTGATGAAAAGCAAGGACCTGCAACCAAGATTACTCTACCCAGCAAAGCTGTCACTGACAATTGAAGGACAGATGAAGAGCTTCCCAGACAAGAAAAATTTAAAGGAGTTTATCACCACTAAAATTATATTATAAGAAATGTTAAAGGAATTTCTTGAAGAAGAAGAAGGAGAAATAAAAATTATGAACAATAAAATGGCAATAACTACAGATCTATCAACAGTTACTTTCAATGTAAATGGATTAAATTCTCCAATCAAAAGAAGACAAAAAACAATACCCTTACATACACTGCCTACAAGAGACTCACTTAAGATCGAAAAACACTCAGAGACTGAAAGTATAGGGATGGAAAAAGTTATTTCATGAAAATGAAAACAAACAAAAAGCTAAGGTAGCAATACTTACACCAGACAAAACAGACCTTAAAACAAAAGCTATAGCAAGAGATAGAGAGGGACCCAGTAATCCCACTTCTGGGTATTTATCCAAAAAACAAAAAACAAAAACCCCAAAGCACCACTTTGAAGGGATATGCGTGTCCATATGTTCATTGTATCATTATTTAAAATAGCCAAGATATGGAGGTAACCAAGATGTCCATCAATGGATGAATGAATAAAATAGAGGTGGTACATATATGCACAAGGGAATATTATTTGGCCATAAAAAGGAGTGATATCTTACCATCTGCAACAACATGGATGGACCTAGAGGATATTATGCTGAGTGAAGTCTGATAGAGAAAGATAAATGCCATATGATTTCTCTTACATGTGGAATCTAAAGAACAAAATAAACAAACAAAACAGAAAGAAACTCATAGATAAAGAGAACATTTCAATGGTTGCCAGATAGGAGGAGGTTTGGGGGTGGATGAAAAAGGGAAGAGATTTAGAAGTGCAAATTGGTAGTTACAAAATAGTCATAGGGATGTAAAGTATAGCACAAGGAATATAGTCAATAATGTTATAATAACTATGTGTGATGTTAGTTGAATACTAGATTTATCAGGGTGATCACTTCATAAGATACATAAGTGTATAATCACCATATTGTCTACCTGAAACTAATATAATATTGTATGCCAACTGTAATTGAAAAAAAAATTTAATTATTAAAACAATATTAAGTACCAACTAAAAAAAATGATGTGATTAAGCACATAGCCTTTGACATACACAGACCTGGGTTCAAATCCCACCTCCCCCACTTGCTGGTTGTGTGAATTTGGGCAGTTCACTTAAAAACAGTCTCAGCTTCTTCATCTGCTAAATGAAGATAAAGATAACCATGCTTGCCAAATTCAGCCTTTTGGGAGAATTAAATGAGATAACCTTCCAGGTCCCATGCGAGAAGGTATGGCTTGGTCCCTGGTTTCTTAGCACAGTACTTTACTCACTCCTTCTCATTCCCCAATCACTTGATTCAAAAGCTAATGAGAAGAGTCTCTATTCATAATCCCTTTGCCCAAGAAGGCTGGTTTTTCCCCCTCAACTTCAGGGTGGTAGACACCTACTATTTATTTTTCATCTACCCTGACTTTTAGGATCAGCAACACCCACCCCTTATTCTGAGAACCACTCCTCCCTTAATGTAAACATGTAGTTCCCATGGAAATCACCACAATCTTATATGGCCCCACGTGGTTGCAAACTTGAGCCAAGCTGGATCAATCAGAGCCCTTCCTGAAAACTTTAAAATTGGAACCGAGGAGCAAACAAGTCAACACCTTAAAATGTAACAGTCCAGCACACTCTCCACAGCTCTGGATTCTGTTAGGAGGAGGAAAGCGATGTGTAGTAAGAGAGGATGAGTCTGAGGCATATAATGCTATATAGATGAATAGCGGAGGGTCTTATTTGTATTCAGTTCTCTGAATCCAGTTGTTTCTGTGGTTGTGTTGTTTAAACTGTTTCATGGACTCTGATATCCATTTTTATCCTAATGAACTTCAAACTGTTTCCTCTCACAACTAAGGGTCCTAAAAAAGATAAACAAGATCCATTACTGGCTCCTTTGGATGGTCCATGTTCTTTCCCAAGTAAGAAACAACCTCTCCAATGAACCTTTCTTACAGAGCCAGTAAACTTCCTTTAAAAGAAACAGTGTGGACTCAGCTCTTCTGTTTTGGCCTTTCTCTTCCCCAAAATCTTATAGAGTCAATTAATTAAGAACATAGACTTTGGAGTCTAACAGACTTGAGTTTGAGTTCCACTTCTATGTATTGGCCATATGATCCTAGGTAAGTTAATTAAACAATCAGAGCCCCAGTTACCTCATTTTGAAAATAGAAATAATATATACCTCAAAGTATTGTTGTGAATATTCCTTGAGTTAGTGTACAGAGCACTTTACATAGTGCCTGAAACAAAGTGAGACATAGTAGGCAAATGAAAAGAAATGGCTGTTTTTTCATGTGTATGGGAAGAAATTAAACACCACTTGTTGACCTTTAAGCAAGGTGGGCAGCTTCAGAGTTGGCATATATTCCCCTGACAGAAGGCTTCCAGTGGGAAATGGGCAGATCAAGGTTGCTGTCCACTAAGTTCTCAATGTACCCTTGTGTACTGGAAGTAACCTAGTTATAATTGGACTACTAAAGAGAAAAACTCAGTTTGGTCTACCAATCATCTGCCAGCTTAACCCCACCTGGGACTCCTGAGGGCAATGATATTGAGCAATCTAGACCCATATTGATAAAATGAGCATAAAACAAAAAGCTAACAGACATGATTGATGAGGCAAAGTTCTTTCAGAAGAATGCCAGTCTATAACTGAAGAATGTGTGACAGAAATAGAAATCACCATCTTCCTCATCACAATCAAATAACTAATTCAAGCCAAAATCATCAATAGATTTATAAACCATTAGGTGAAAAGCTGAGGAGAAACTGAATATACACATGATGCCAAAGTATCACCCCACTGATTATGTGTTAATCACAAGGGAGAAAACATTACTATGGAGGAATTAGTCTGTCACCACCCAAACCCACTGTTCAGTGTTGTCATCACTAATAGTCGGATGTATGTTCCAGATACTATGTGCCTCCTGATGTGTACAGCATCACCTCTGAATTATTTGTATAAAAATATGTTTACCCAGAACCAGATCAAGCTTTAGATCTAAAATGCAGTTGTTATGAAACATAGGGAAACAACTTAAAAAAAATTTAACCAACATAATGAGGAACCCATGAAAAAAAAATCAGAAAATGAGGCATTCCACAGGACAGTTGACTTGGTATCTGAAGTCAAAGTCATGGTCTTTTGTGTTCTGCCCATGAAATTCTGATGTGAGAGGCAGGAAGTTCCCACCACATACCCAGAAAACAACTCTCTAAACACCAATGAGTGTCCTACAATTCAACTCAATTCTGACACTATCTACCCATAGATTGCATCAGATTTCACAAGTTATTTAAGAATTCAGTCCTACAAGACCACACACCCCTACCTCATTGTTACCTGTACTTTGGACCAAGTGACTCTAAGTCAGAGGTTCTCACCACCCCTGCCTTTGGTTTGATTAATTTGTTAGAGTGGCTCTTATAATTCAAAGAAGCATTATAATTACTAGATCACCAGTTTGTTATAAAAAGATACAACTCAGGAACAGCCAGAGGGAAGACATACATAGGGTAAAAGTATGGGGAAAAGGTGCAGATTTTCCATGCCCCCTCTCGGCATGCCATTCTCCCAGTGCCTCCACATATTCACAGGCCCTGAGCTATCTGAACCCTGTTGTTTGGGGCTTTTAGAGAAGTTTCATTACACAAGCATAGTTGATTAAATCATTTCCCACTGGCAGCTGATCCGACCTCTCACCCCTCCCCTGAAAGAAGGACAGAAAGTTCCAACTCTTTAATCACCTGGCTGGTTCCCCTGACAGCCAGCACTCATCCTTCGGTGCTTTCCAAAAAGCCATCTTATTAACATAACAAAGACACCTTGACACCTTTATGCTCTCATCACTTCGGAAATTCCAAAGGTTTTAGGAACTCTGTGTCAGAAATGAGGACAAAGACCAAATATATATTTCTTATTATAAATCATAATATCACACATAGGGACAAAAAAGGTGGAGAGACAGTAAGACTGCTCTAGATTAGAAGATAATTAAAAGCTGTAACTACCAAATGGTCCTTAATTGGAATCTGGTTTAAATAAAGAAGCTATAAGAAGACATTTTTGGTACAATCAGGGAAATTTAGAAACAGACTAGATGTTAAAGAATATTAGGGAATTATTGTTAACTTTGTTAGATGTGATCATTGTACTGTGGTTATGTAGAAAAATGTCATTTTGTCAATGATGTGTGTAAAAATTATGTAGAGGTGAAATATCAGGATCTCTAATTTATTCTAACTTATTTTAAAATATTTTACAAGCAGATTAAGCAAATATAGCAAAATTATTACAAGCGTTAAGTCTAGATGATGGTATATGAGTGTTCATTGAAGTATTTATTCTACTTTCCTATATGTTCGAAATTTTTCAAAATAAAAATGTATTAAAATACTTTTTACATACATACAAAAGCTAAGGGAACTTATTAGCATCAAAACTGTAATACAGGAACTGTTAAAGGAAGTCTTTTAGGCAGAAAGAAAATGTTACCTCATAGATGAAAATCTGGATATAAACAAAGGAATAAAGCATACTTGAAATGGAAAATATATGATTAAATATAGAAATTTTATTTATTTTTAAAAGCCACTTTAAAGGATAATCGAGTCTTTTACACTTGGCCCTGGACTGGAGATTAAACATGGCCTATGGTAGAGTAGAAAATTAAACTCTGTCAACAATTATAACTGAGCAACTACCAATAAAAACATGTATTCTCATTTCTCTAGAAATATAGAAACTATGGAAAGTCTGGTCCTTACATTCCCTCACAGCAACAATTGTCTTGAGTTGAGTGATGGCTGGATGTGGGGTTCATTCAAAATAGCCCCTTCACAGACAGGAGAAGCAAAGAGTTTTGGGTCAGCAGCCCCAAGAAGGACAATGAACAAAGCGTTCCCCAGGCTGTGCTTGCCCTCAAAGATACTTTGCATTGCTTCAATGGGCACTATCTGCCCCTTTGGTTGTTCCCATGGACATTATCTTCCTGCTCCTGGAGGACACTGCAGGTGGGTCCTCCCCAATACTAGGTGGACAGCATGGCCGGTTCTCATCTGTGGGGGAAGACCCTTATTCCCCATGGATGAGGCAATCCCCCTCCCCTCTACTCACATACAGAACAATGCCTTCTCTTGGCCAGATACCTCTTCCTGCAGCTCCAACCCACCAAGTGCTGAAGCCTCACTGTATTATAATAAATGGCATGACTCACTCTGCTGGTGATTTTATTGGAATATCCAAGGTCCTGGCCTTGGTCTCCTTTTATAAAGGGGAAAACTGCAGCATAATTAGACCGGTATTTGCCTTCTTGGACAAAGAGAATGACAATTTTATATTTAAAGAAAAATCAGATGAAGGAAGATAGGCTTTAGAAGTACAAGTCAAGAAAGACCAAAGGGAGAACCAGAAAATGTTTCACCCACAAGTACATGGCTAATCTGCTAGGACACCAAACTTGAGAAGCAACATGGCTTCTGATGATGCAAGCCCTTCAGGGAAAATGAAAGTTTCTTTCTTTTTTCTTTTTTTCTAGGAATTGTTTGCCTAGAAACAATGAATGTTTAGAATGGTTTATTGGGGTTTACAAGAGATAGCAGTTTATTTTTTTTCTTTTAATAAATGTTTTGTGGGTTGGGATAGGTGTTACAGGTTAACTAGCTAAAGATTTGCTGGATTTGTGAAAGTGAGTGTTAGCAATTTCAAAAGAGGGTGGGTCACTTTTTAAAAGCCATTTTGGAAGACTTTACAGAGGTGAAGAAAGTATATGAAACAATTATTTTTTTTCTTTTCTTTCTCAAATTTGGACATTGTTCCTCTATGAGATGGCCATAAAAATTGTGGAACTCTTTAATGCCAAGGCTAGGGAAAAGAGTGACACTTTTATTGCCTTAGATAGTAAATGTTCAGACAACCCAGGTTTCTGACTCCATTCTCTACACATGTGAGTGATATGGGGAAAGCATCACTGGAATTCTCAGAATCTCCAGAATCTTGTGTATTGTCCCTCACTGCACTGCTTGTAATATTACTATGAAAAAGCAGAGATTCACATACTTGAAAGTATTTCCCAAACCTAGTGGTCTGTTCTTGTATATTTAAAGTGGAGAAAAAGAGAATTTTCCATACTGAATCAAAATAAAATTTAAAATGAAAGGAAAATTGTGACAGCTAACATCGTACTTAATGGTAAAAGATTGAATTATTTTCCCCTAAGACCAGAAACAATATAAGGTGGTCTGCTCTCACCAGTTCCATTCAGCACTGTATTGGAATTCTAGATGAGGCAATTAAGAAAGAAAAGGACATTGAAAGATTTCCAAATTGGAAAAAAAGAGGAAAAACTATCTCTATTAGCAAATGACATGACCTTGTGTAGAAAAAGCCATGAAGAATCCACCAAAAAACTATGAGAGCTAATAAATTAGTTTAGAAATCTTGAAAGATACAAATCAATATGCAATATACAATCATCAATTGAATTTTGTACACTTGCAATGAACAATCCAAAAATAAAATTGGAAACACAATGTTATTTATAATAGCATCGAAAAAGAATAAAGTCATTAGGAATACATTTAACAAAAGAAATGCGAGACCTGTACACTAAAAACTGTAAGACATCATCAAATGAAATTAAAGGAGACCTTAATAAATAAAAAGATATTCCACATTCAAGGACTGGAAGATTTAGTATTGTTAAAATGTCAATAGTCCTGCATATTGATCTACAGATTCAATACAATCCTCATCAAAATCCAGCTGTCTTTTTTTTTGGCAGAAAGTCTAAAGCTAATCTTAAAATTCATATGAAAACAAGGAATTCAGAATATCCACAACAATCTTGAAAAAGAACAAAGTTGGAAGACTTACATTTCCCAATTTCAGAAAGCTAGAATAGTTAACACTGTGTGGTAATGACATAAGATAGATATATGGATCAATGGAATAGAATTGAGAGTCTAGAAATAAACCCCTACATCTGTGGTCAACTGATTTTTGACAAAAGTGGCAAGACGATGCAATAGAAAAGGAATAGCCTTTTGACAAATGCTGCTGTGACAACTGAATATCCACATACAAAAGAATGAAGTTGAAATCATATCTAACACCATACAAAAAATTAACTCAAACTGGATCAAAGATATAAATGTAAGAGCTAAAACCATAAAAAAAAATCTTAGAAGAAAACAGATATAAATCTTCATGACCTAGGGTTAGGCAATGATTCCTAAGATTGGACATCAATATTATAAGTGAGAAAAGAAAAAAATAGATAAACTGAATCATATAAAAATTCAAATATTTTGTGCTTCAGAAGATATGACCCCAAAAAAGTAAAAGATCCACAAAATAGGAAAAAATAGGAGTGATATCAGAAACATGGCGGGGTGATAGATGCCCTCAGATCTCTTCCCTTGAAACAACAATAAGCTGAACACATCTAAAATTAAAAAAAAAAACACCCAAACTGCACACCAGCATGTCTGAGCATGGGATCTACGCATAAGAACTTCCACAGATCAGAACCCCAGGTGTTGGGCGGTGGGCTGGGAAAAACAAAGAAACTACCTCTTGCAGCCAGAGCTCCCTGTAGGGGGTGGGGAGAAGGTGCAGCGAGTTCCATGAACATCCCTGCCTGGGAGAGCAGTGAGCTCCCTGTGGCCGGCAACAGGGCCCAGTCATCAAGGCAAAAGGCAGAGAAACAAGGATGACAGAGAAACAACAGTTAATATTTACCAGCCCCAGTTGCAAAACAAAGGCTGAGCTGCAGCTCTCATCCCCCAACCCAGAGGGCCCCTCTCCCCATACCCTCTGAGATGGAACACTACAGAACTCCAGGGGAATCTAAGCAAACGCTACCAAAACTGTCGCTAACACTGACAGGAACTAGACGGAGTGTAGCAAGCATGATTAAACATCTATTTTAAAAAAAGGCATTACTAAGACTTTATATAAAGCAGAGATCCAAGAGGCTTAGACGCCACCTACTGGTAACGAAAAGAAAAACACCTTCTTTGCAAGAGGCTAGGGACCATTATGAAATAAATCTCCTTTCTGGAAAAAAAAAGCAGATATAGATATAGATATATATAGATATATAGATATAGATATATATATATAGATATATAGATATATAAAATTATCCTTTGCATATTCATGATTGTTAACCACACACAGAAGATTTAGAACTGAAGTATATAACATAAAACAAGAACCAGAGGCAAAACTCACAAAAGCCAACCAAAATAAAGAAAACAGAAACACAAGGACAAGGAAACAATGGAAACACTGAGCTACCAGAAAGAAAAACATAAAATGGCTATAAGAAGACCTCATATTTTAATAAGCACTCTAAATGTAAATGGACTGAACTCACTGTTAAAAAGGCACAGAGTTGCAGAACGGATCAAAAAACAAAACCCAAATATATACTGCCTCCAGGAAACACATCTCAGTTCCAAAGACAAATATAGACTCAGAGTGAAAGGGTGGAAAATGATATTTCGAGCAAATGGCTTTCAGAGAAAAGTAGGAGTAGCAGTACTAATATTGGATGAAATAAACTTCAAAATAAAAATATAAAGAAAGATACTTAGGGACACTTTATGATGATAAAGGGAATCATGCACCAAGAAGACATGACATTATTAATATTTATGCTCCCAATCAGGGAGCCCCGAAATATGTAAAGCAATTACTAACAGAACTAAAGGGAGAAACAGACCAAAACACTCTCATAGTAGGGTGCCTAAACACCCCACTGGTGAATATGGACAGATCATCCAAACAGAAAATCAATAAGGAAATAACATCCTTAAATGACACATTAGACCAGCTGGTCATAATTGACATTTACAGAGCCTTCCATCCCCAAACAGCTGCTTATACATTCTTCTCCAGTGCACATGGAACTTTCTCAAGAATTGACCACGTACTGGGACACCGAGATAGCCTCAGCAAATATAAGAGGGTTGAAATCATGCCAAGCATATTTTCTGATCATAATGCTTTGAAATTAGAGATCAACTGCAAAAAAAAAAAAAATCGGGAAGAACCACAAATACATGGAGATGAAACAACATGGTACTGAATAATAACTGGGTCAGAGAAGAAATAAACAGGGAGGTCAAGAGATATAGAGAAACGAGTGATAATGATAGTGCTACATATCAAAACTTTTGGGACATGGCAAAAATGGTTATAAAAGGAAAGTTCTTATTATTACAAGCTTATCTCCAAAAACGATGAGCCCAGATAAACAACCTAATGCTTCATCTTAAAAAATAAAACCTAGAAAAGGAAGAACAAATGAAGCCTAAATTCAGCAGAAGGAAGAAATAATCAAAATTAGAGCAGAAATAAATGAAATTGAAAACAACAACAAAAAAAATAGAAAAAATAAATGCAACAAAGAGCTGGTTCTTTGAGATTAATAAAATTGACAAACCCTTGGCTAGACTCACTAAAGTAAAAAGAGAAAAGACACAAACAAACAAAATCAGGGATGAAAGAGGGGAAATGACGACATACACCACAGAAATACAAAGGATCACACAAGAATACTATGAAAAAGTATATAACACCAAATTTAACAACGTAGAAGAAATGGACCAATACTAAGAAAAATACAACCTTCCTAGACTGAATCAAGAAGAACTGGAAAATCTAAATAGACTGATCAGCAGTATAGAAATTGAAACAATCATCAAAAATCTACCAAAAAGTAAAAGTGTAGGTCCAGATGGCTTCACCAGTGACTTCTATCATACATGCAAAGAAGATTTAATACCTATTCTCCTCAAAGTCTTCCAAAAAATTGAAGAGGTGGCAATATCTCCCAACTCATTTTATGAGGCCAATATCACCCTGATACCAAAACCTGGTAAAGATAACACAAAAAAAGAAAACTACAGACCAATATCTCTCATGAACACAGATGGAAAAATCCTAAATAAGATACTAGCAAACTAAATACAGCAACATAAGCAACATATTAAAAAGATTATACACCATGATCATGTGGGCTTCATCCCAGAGGCACAGGGATGGTTCAACATATGCAAATCAGTTAATGGGATACAGCACATAAATAAATTAAAAAATAAGAATCATGTGATCATATCAACAGATGCAGAAAAGCCTTCAACAAGATACAGCACCCATTTATGATCAAAACACTTAACAAAATTGGTATAGAAGGAAAATACCTTAATATAAGAAAGGCCATATATGATAAGCCCTCAGCCAACGTTACACTGAATGGTGAAAAACTAAAAACCTTCCCTCTAAGATCAGGAATAAGGCAAAGCTGTCCACTATCGCCACTGTTATTCAGTATAACATTGGAGGTCCTATCGAGTGCAATTGTTGCAGAAATGTTGTGGATATAGACCCGTGAGAAACTAAGCACCACTCAGAGCACTGGAGAACTCAGGTTTATTATGCCCAGGGTCCCAGAAGAGCTAGCGAACTGAAGATGTGGGCCCCGAGCTCAGGGACAATTTTGCTTTTATGTCTGTGCTGTTCCAGTTGGCATGGATTGATAGGTTGATTTGTCCTGAGATGGTTACAGACCACAGGAGTTGCTATGGGTTATACGCACATGTGGGAGTTGCTACGGGCTATGGGCAGTTACAGAGCATGAGATTTTCGAACAGGAATTTAGGTAATATGTCTGTTATGGAGACAGAACAATTAAAGGGGAGGGTGAGTTTTCAGTTGATCTCAAGATCACTCTGCCCTTCGGCCTATGCAGCAAGCATGTCCACAGAAGCAGAACAAAGAGCTAATTACAAGGTTAGCCATTCGAGTGGAAATTCTTCTTTGATCCCCCCTGTTGATGCCCTTTAAATCCTTATAGGACATCAGCCTTTCGATCTTCCTGGCCCAGGGGCTGGTATAAGGGTGATCTGGATGTCACAACCATCTGTAACTTCATGGATTTTGGGTATGAGAAGACAAACTGGACAAGACAATTCAGGATACTGGGACCAAATAAGAGAGCTATGAAGAGCATGATGAGAGGACCTGCGAGTGGGAGAAGCCAGGATCCCCAAATCCATGTTCTGGACCAGGACTCCCATGACTCATTTAATTGTTGGGGGATTAGGGTGGACCTCTTCTAGGATAAGATGACCTCAGTGTCTTTGCAGGCAGACCCGGAATCCTGTTAACTAATTTTTCTGCCTAACTCTTTTCTAAGAGCCATAAACCCCCTTATTATTAGTATGGATGTTGAGGGACAGGAGGTCTCTTCTTCCATATCTGCTTCCTGATGAGAATGGTTGTAGTCCCTGCCTATTTGGGTTCCATGGAGCTCTTTCTCTTTCTGTCTTAATGAAGGCAGGGTCTTGTGTTTCCTGCTGAAGAGTAGCCTCAGTCTCTAGACAAGGAAAAGAAGATACGCTTAAAGAATAAAAAAACTTTGGCCTAAAGTCCCCTCCCCTCTCAGACTCTAAGGACCCTGCCTGGCCTAGGGCCATTCCTGCATGATGGCTTTATGATCCTTATCAAAACTGGAGGACCTGAGTTACCAGTTTCAGGGTCATTATCTGGAGTTGGGGGAGAAGGCCTTTTTCCCAAAGAAAGGAGGGAAGAAAACTTAACTAAATTTACTTAAAAAAAAAGAAAGAAAGAAAAAAAAATTAAGAACTCTGCAAGAGATGTCCCATATCATTTCCTGCTAAAAGATTAAGAATTTTACAGGTGATGTCCCATATCATTTCTCCTCTCTTTTGATCGGTCTCATATGAGACCAGCTTAAGATGAAACTGATCGCTTTGCCGCGATTAGAAAATTCTTCCCTTCAGTTTCGGTTTTGATCTAGGTATGCCACTGGCAACAGACTTACAGGCGCGAGTGCATTGGATGCAACAAGAGATAACTCCTACAAAGATAAACAAAATGAAAATAAGAAATGCTTCCCTTAGCCCAGGGAGATTGGGCAACCAGGAGGTGAGGGGGAGAGATCAAGACTGAAAATTCCTGTCCTTCAATATTGGACACATCATGAATTTGTTTCACTTTTTCTTCAATTAATTGTGAGTTGTCAGAGAGGTTAAAACCACATACTCCTTTAAATTATTTACATCTATGGTTATGTCTGAGTAATAGGTAGTCTTGTAGCAGCCCTGTTTTCAAAGATAGCTTCTCTGACCTGTCCTAATTCTAGTTTTATCACATAAAATTTCCTCTCAGGATTTCTCTTCACAAAACTTCTACCACTTTCCTCATTCTTTCAGTTTGCCTCTTCTCACTCACTCAGAAATAACCAACTTTAAGACAGACATCTTTCCTTCAATTCCCTTCAAAATAAATCTCCATACTTTATACCTTCTGTTATCAAAAACATATTTTCCTTTCCATCATAATTAGAATTCTTATCTGAACTACTATATTACATATTACACAGACAAATATAAATGAGAGGTCATGCACATACTCATATTTCCCCATCATCTTTATTTGTAACCTCACTGGGTGTGCATATCTAGTTTCCTCAGGGAGCGATGAAATAGATTGGGTCCTGAGAGAACTCATTTTCCCCTCAGAGTCCAAGGGTGAAGCGAAAGAAAATTCCTGATTACGGAGATCTCTGGGAAGGCTCTCCTATCTGTGGACCAGCTGATAAGTCTGGGTCTTGGTGAAGGAGCAGAGAAGCTGAACTTTTACTGGCACAGCAGTCCTGGCTTGCCTGGGCTTGCCATTGTACCAAGCCACTGGATTAACTTGTTGGTCAATGTCTTCTGATATATTAGCTGATTCTTGAAGCATTAAAAATCTGGGGGGGTCTACACCCAAGTTGTAATATTGCTCCTAATTTAGTTAAAATATCCCATCACAACAAGGGAGCGGGGCAGCTTGGAACTATTAAAAACTTCTGCTGAAAGATTTGATCTTCAAATTGGCAGGTCAGTGGTGTAGTAAAATGGTTGACCTTGCCTTCCCCTTCTACTTCTATGATAATCGTAGTTCGCGAGGAGGGTTTTCCTGCAAATGAAGGGAGAACAGAATAGGTTGCCACGGTATCTAAAAGAAATTAAATTTGCTTACCCATTACTTCCAGAGTTACCCAGGGTTCCTGGGTAGTGATGACCACATTCCTGGATGGGGTGGCGAGGATGGCCCTGGGCCCGTTCAGTCACACAGTTCCTGGTCCTAGGCTACTAGGGTGTTGGCTGGCTGCCCTTTTCTCTGGGAGCATGGACGGTCCACTCTCCAATGCCAGGGATTAGTACGGGTTTCTCTGCATGTGCGACAGGGGCTTGGGGGCTTTTCGGTACAGTCCTTTTTTTGCCCAATGTCCTACTTTCTTGCATTTGAAGCAAGAACTCAGTCTCCTCATTCCCCAGTCTCTTAAGGGACACTTGTCAGGTACCAAGGGCCTGACCAATTGTGACAGCCATAATCCTAGCTTGTTGTTTTTCTTTATTCTGTTCTCTTTTTCCCTCTTCAAGATCTCAAGTGTTATAGACCATGAAGGCCATATATAGTAATTGATTTTGGTTAGTCTGCGGTCCCATTTGCAGCTTTTGGAGCTTGCGTCTGATATCAGGGGCTTACTGGCTAATAAAATGCTGGCCTAACAAAGCTAACCCTGGAGGGAAAGTGGGGTCTACATTAGTATACCTCTTAAAGGATTCTTCCAGTCAGCTAAAAAGCTAGCTGGGTTCTCATTTTTTTCTTGAGTAATGGTTCTAAGCTCCTCATAGTTCATGGCTTTTGTAATCCTTTTTCTTTCATTCCCCTCATGAGGGCCTCTAGAAATTTGGCACATCCAGCCATCCATTCTTTGGGTATTATAATTCTAATCAGGATCAGCTAAAGGTACTACCTCTGTTCCAGGGGCCTGGGCCTGGGGGTTCCTAAAAAAGGCTTCATCTGCCTCCCGATGGGCCACTGCTAGGATGCGGCTGTTCGAATGCAGTCCTTTTCAATGATTGTATAGCAGGTGGCTAAAATAAATTGGATGTCTTTTACTGGCTCTTCCTTGTTCTTTCTCGAGTTGGTCGGGCCACTCAAGCTCACAAAGAGTATGTGAAGTTTTCCTGGGGTCGACTTGACCCTAT
>CM053505.1:87405938-87430437 GCA_028627145.1 Eidolon dupreanum | reverse complement strand
GATTGTATAGCAGGTGGCTAAAATAAATTGGATGTCTTTTACTGGCTCTTCCTTGTTCTTTCTCGAGTTGGTCGGGCCACTCAAGCTCACAAAGAGTATGTGAAGTTTTCCTGGGGTCGACTTGACCCTATGATCCCCTGAGAAGACTTTTTAAAAATATTTTTTCAACATACAATTTAAGACAGTTGGCTTAGAGGAATCTCCCCCCATATTTGCCTTAGGGAGCTTCCTAATGAAGGCAGAAAATAGACCTTAAAATTTCAAGAAAATAATTCAATAGAGTGCCCCTGTGTCAAAAAGGCCATTTGGAAATAGACAATTCTTAAGCCAAATCAGTGATTTATTGTCCCACCTCCCTGTGTATCCTACCCTGTGTCAGTGACACAAAGACAAACAAGGGTGGGTGCCTCCTCTAGAGAGGAGACCACTCAGGTGCTCATCTGGCTTCATCCCAAAGGAGCTTAAGCGACGCTTGGCCGTAGCGGACTCAACTTTGTGACTTACAATTGGACACTAGTCCAGTGCCACCCTGGACTGTATGCCGTATACCACAGAGCCACAGATGAGCTCATTTAAACTCCATAGCCTTCACTGGACCTTAAAGGTGCCCAGCTGTGGAGCCACAAATTTGTACCTGCCCAGGCTGCTCATTCACTTGCTCATTCACACACTAGGTTAAAGCATTGCCTCTCCCTTTTTGGAAGGCCCTGACCTTTGTCTTCCCCCACCTTGGGAAGACCTTGATGTCTTCCCCTGCTGGGAAGACCATGACCTGTGTCCTTTAACTGAACACTAGGAGGTGATCAAGCTCCTCTTCCATCTGGAGACGGGACCTGACTAAGGGGCTGAGCCCTGGGGGCCTTGCCTTATCCTGTGGCCATTCCTGGTGAGTTGATCTGTCCTTCCTATGAGTCCGGTTGAGGGCTCGGTCATCTGGGGAGCCGGGTCACCAGTCCAAAAGAGCATCCAGAATACTATCAGGTGGTGCACCTCCTCATTCGTCTTGGAGCCCCTCTGCCCCAGCGTGGCCAAGCCACCAGTCCGGCAGCTCAAAGGGCTGGTGTGATTGTAATTACACTGGGGCTTCCTGAAATGTTGCAGAAATGTTGTAAAATCAGACCAGCAAGAAATCAAGCACCACTCAGAGAGTTGAAGAACTCAGGTTTATTATGCCGGGGATCCCAGAAGAGCTAGCAATCTGAAGATCTGGGCCCCGAGCTCAGGGGAAATTTTGCTTTTATATCTGCACTGTTACAGTTGGCATGGGCTGATAGGTTGATCCTGAGATAGTTACTACGGGAGTTGTTATGGGCTATGGGCAGTTACAGAGCATGAGATTTTCAAACAGGAATTTAGGCAATACGTCTGTTATCAAGACAGAACAATCAAACAGGAGGGTGAGTTTTCAGCTGATCTCGAGATCACTCTGCTCTTCGGCCTATGCAGCAAGCATGTCCACAGAAGCAGAACAAGGAGCTGATTACAAGATAAGCCATTGAGCGGAAAATTTCTCTTCACAATCAGGCAAGAGAAAGATATAAAATGCATCCAAATAGGAAACAAAGAAGTCAAACCGTCACTATTTGCAAATGACATGATTCTCTATATAGAAAACCCTAAAGACTCCACAAGAACACTACTAGGAACAATAAGCAAATAGAGTAAAGTTTCTGGATACAAAATCAACGTTCAAAAATCCATAGCGTTCCTATACTCTAATAATGAAGCATCAGAAAAAGAAGAGTAAAAAATAATTCCTTTTGCAATTGCAACAAAAATAATAACATACTTATGAATAAATCTAACAAAACATGTGAAGGAACTATATAATGAAAACTGTAAGACCCCATTAAAAGAAATCAAAGAAGATACAAAGAAATGAAAAGATATTTCATGTTCTTGGGTTGGAAGAATCAACATAGTTCAAATGACCTTATTACCTAAAGCATTATACAGATTTAATGCAGTCCCCATCAAAATCTCATCGGCATTTTCTAAAAGAAATGGAACAAAAAATCATCAGATTTGTATGGAAGCACAAAAGACCCCGAATTGCCAAAGCCATCCTGAGAAAAAAGAATAAGACTGGAGGCAACACTCTGCTCGATCTCAAATTATACTACAAGGAGAAAGTAATCAAAATGGCATGGTATTGGCAGAAAAATAGACACACAGACCAGTGGAACAGAATCGAGAGTCCAGAAGTAAACCCATATTTATATGGACAAATAATTTTTGACAAAAGAGCCAAAAACATACAGTGGAGAAAGGAAAGCGTGTTCAATAAACGATGCTGGGAAAACTGGAAAGCCACCTGCAAAAGAATGAAATTAGACTGTTGTCTTTCACCACTCACCAAAATTAACTCAAAATGGATTAAGGACCTGAATATAAAATCTGAAACAATAAAATGTATAGAAGAAAACAAAGGAACTAAACTCAAGGACCTGGGAATTAAAGAGGATTTTATGAATTTGACCTCATAAGCAAGGGAAATAAAAGATAACATAAATGAATGGGCCTATATCAAACTAAAAAGCATCTGCTCAGCAAAAGAAATCGTCAACAAGGTAAAGAGACAATCATCCGAATGGGAAAGTATATTCGCAAGCAACGCCTCCAATAAGGGCCTAATATCCAAAATATACAAAGAACTCATACAACTCAATAACAACAAAAAATAAACAGTCCAATCAAAAAATGGGCAGAGGACCTGAACAGACACTTCTCCCTAGAGGACGTACAAATGGCCAACAAATATTTGAAAAGATGCTCAACATTACTAGCTATTAGGGAAATGCAAATCAAACCACAATGAGATACCATCTCACATCTGTTAGAATAGATAGAATCAACAGGACAAGTAATAACAAATGTTGGAGAGGATGTGGAGAAAAAGGAACCTTCATACACTGCTGGTGGGACTGCAAATTGGTACAGCCACTATAGAAAACTGTATGGAGGTTCCTTAAAAAAACTAAGAATTGACCTACTATATGATCCAGCAATCCCTCTACTGAGTATTTACCCAAAAGACTTGAAAACTCATATAAGGAAAGATGTTTGCACACCAATGTTCATAGCAGCATTATTCACAGTGGCCAAGACATGGAAGCAACCGAAGTGTCTTACAATCGATGATTGGCTAAAGAAGCAGTGGTACATATACACAATGGAATATTACTCAGCCATAAGAGATGAAATTCTGCCATTTGAGACAACATGGATGGACCTCGAGATAATCATGCTAAGCGAAATAAGCCAGACAGAAAAAGTTGAAAATCACATGATATGACTTATATGTGGGATATAAACCATAAACCTAAAAGCAACAAATGAACAGGACAAACAAACAGAGACTCATGGACATGGACTATATATAGACTAGTGGTTACCAGAGGGTAGAGAGTGGAGATTGGGGGGAGGTAAATGGGGTAAAAGGGGTCAAATATGTGGTGACAGAAAGAAATCTAACTATGGTAAGTGAACACACAGTGTAAATATATATATCTGCCTTACTTAAAGTGTACAGATGAAACTTATTGGATTTCATTAACCAATGTCGCCATAAAAAATTAATTAATTAATTAAAAAATAAAAATAAAAAATAAAAATTCTTAAAAAATAAAAGTACAATGAGATCATAAGCAATTTTTAAAAATGTAATCATTTATATTGAAAAAATGTTAAAAAGAGAGAATAAATAATATCACGTCTCCAAGAAAATAAACTATTATAATTAATGAAGTATTCAGTGAGGTAGCCCCCTAAAAGTCTATAATCAATTGTTTTTATTTATACTAGCAATAACTTACTAGCAAATGTAATGAAAAAAACTCTCATTCTCAGCAACAAAAAAATGATGAAATACCCAGGAATAAACAAAAGATAACAAGAAAAGTATAACAGTCATACTAAGAAAATGATAAAATTACAATTAAGGAGATGCAAAAAGAACTAAATCCTGCCTGAGAGATTCAATTTAGTAAAGATATTAGTCTCCAGAGATCATTTATAAACATAATGTAATGCCACTCAGAATTCCATTTTTTTCAAAATTATAGACAAAATAAATTACATATTTATCACAGATTTAAATAATAATAATAGCTATAATTTATTGTGGACCATGTACCAAGTATTGGGCTGAGTTCTGTTAAACAAAGTAAAATTAACTTTGTTTAAATCCTTGGAAGACTACTTTTATGCTTATTTTACAGATGGGGAAATCAAGGCACAGAGAGGAAAAGTGACTTGTCCATGGTCACATAGCTAGAAATTAATAGAGAAATGACTCAAATATAGCCTTTCCTATTTCAATACCTGTGGTATTTTTTAAATTTTATTTTTGACAAATAAAAATGGTATATATTTAAGATATACAATGATGCTTTGACATATGTATATATTGCATAATGATTACTGTAAACGAACTAATTAACATATCCATCACCTCCCAGTTACCTTTTTTGTGCATGTGAGTGCATGTGCGCATATGTGGCGAGAGCACTTAAGAACTACAATTGGTCACTACACTCCTTGCCTATTTAAGTGTGTAAAAAATTAAAACCATAAAAATAGAAAAACATATAGGAGAGGTTTTTATTTTGTTGTTTTTTTAAATTTATTTATTTATTTAAGTTAGTTTCAAGTATACAATACATTGGTTAGACATCTAAATAGTTTATAAAATGATCCCCCCAATTGCTCCCTCCCTTCCCTGGTCCTCCACCTAGCCAATGTATTAATGATAACTGTATTCTGTTTTGAATCATGGAGTAGAAGGCCTTTATTTACAGGAAATAACAAAGAAAAACATAACAGCTCTGCTTATATAAAAATTTAAAACTTCTGTGTAGGAATTAAAAAGACACCAGAAACAAAGGTGAAAAGAATGACAAATGGGAGAAAATATTTGCAATGTTTATGACAAATAGTTACTAGCCATACAATGCAGAAAGCTCCTACATATCAATTTAAAAATAACTAAGAAAAAAAAATACAGGGAGTTCACAGAAGAAAGCTACAAAATATCAAGAAACAAAAAGATACTAAATGTTATCGAAATCAGTATAATTCAATTTTATGGAACCCTTAAAAAAAGACAAGGCATATTTATTTGTCATCACATAAAAAATGTTCATGAAATGTTATGGAGTGAGAAAACAAAGTTATAGAGTACTATGCAAAGTACAATCCCAATCTATAATAAATTTTAAATGTGTGCACGTTGTGCTTAGAGTTCAAAAGGGTATACACTAAACTGTTAATAGTGAGAATTTAGAGAAATAGGATTATAAGGTAGGAGAAGGTGGAGTTTCATTTTCTGTTGCATGAGATTTTGTAGGGGTTATTTTGCCACATGTATGTACTCAGATAATTCATATGTATTAATTTTATAATAATATTAATTAAAAGTAATGTATATTGGAAAATCTACAGAATCACATGGTCTAGATTATCTGTTATATATTATATATTAAGCATTATATGTATCAAATATATACATGAAACAAGCAAAAAATGTCCCTCTTCCTCTCTAAGCTTCCAATTTTCTTATCTATAAGATTGATTCACTCTATCCAAATTTCTAAAGTTCTCCCAGTTCTAATAAGCTACCGTTTTATGATTCTACATAATTCAAATTTCATTCATTAGAAAATAACATTATCAGCATTTGAAAATTTCCTAAAAATAACACCTCATTAGGAAAAACTTAAAAACTTGAAGATTTCACTATTGCCATCCTCAATTCCTGTTGTATACCCATTTAGATTGCTTCACTAGACAATAATCTATATTCTAATAACTGGAATCAGCCAGCAAATAGAGAGACTGGGGTTTCCACAATAGGAACGACCTCTGGTGGTTTCATGATCTAAACATAGCACGAGTCGAATTAGAAAGCTGTTTTTTTGTTATTTCGTTTGTTTTGTACTTTTGTAAATACACGTAAGTCAGATATTCAATTTCTACTTTGACATGTTTCTCTGTTTTTACCAGTTCACAACCCCCCACACGCCATGCCTCCTCCCCTATTCCAACTCCCTGCCCCATTGGTTCCTTGTTAGCAGCATTCACTTTCAGAGAGATTGTAACGTTACTGAAAGAACACCAAAATACAATTCTGCTCACCATTAATCCTTGTCTTCTCCAGCCCTCCACAGTACAATTGCCTCTCTATTTCATTCATTGCTCCCCATCTACAACCTGCACATATTTGCAGTCAATCGGAGAAGTAATTACTCTTGTACTTTGAACATCACAAACCAACTCTTATTTCCACTAGACACAAATATCAATTAAGCATAAAATTCAATTTAGGACTGAAGTGCTGCAAAACCTCCCACCAAAAAAAAAGGAGGGGGAATTCAGTCCTATTCTTTAACAGGATTTCAGGCCTCGTTTTTTTAAAAAGGAGAGAAAAAAGAATCCCTTCAAACAGCTTAAATTGTCCTATTTTACATGTATGGAGCAATTTTTTGGTGCAAAATTAGTTAAAAATCTGCAAAAAATATATCTAAAAATATATATAAAATGATGCTCTACATTTTTCAGTAGCCCAAAAGATGTCTTTTAAAAATCAGATTGAAATTACCGTTTGAAGACTACTTGGATAATAATGACAGAAGCCCTTTCAAGGTAAATGAGGGTTGGTAAGGATTAAATCTTCAAAAATGAGAAACTTTGTTCTTGTGATTGATTTTACCACAGCACACAATCATTTGAAATGCATATGTTGATAGAAATCAAATATTGCAAAAAAAAATGTGAACATCAGATTTCATTACATAAGTAATCAACTTCTCTTATAATTGCTTTCAAATACTTGAATTTAACAAAACCACTATCCTGGCAAATACAAGAGAATCCTCCTAAACTAATATTGCATGAGGATAATTTGTCTTGAGAAATGGTCCTCCCTTTACTCTTCCAAGTCGTGTTACTCTCTTAATGATCTATTTTTCATTTGAAGTTATGTATGTGTGTGTGTGTGCATACATGTACACAATACATCTACACAGAGACAAATGCCCACATACCTGATACAAACAAGGGGGCTGGTCCTTGACCGGCTTGTCTTCCTTCTTTTATTAATACAACTTTTAATCACACACCAGAGCCTATAATCTTGAACTCTGAAAAACAAAATACATTCATCAGTGTTTGGAAAGTAACACCCAAGAAATGCATTCCTAAATCCTTTAAAATAAACAAATTAAGAGTCCAAGAATAGGAATTCAAGGAGATTTAAATTTGAATTAGCTTAACTACTTTTGACAAGTTTACACATGAAAGACACCAAGATTGTATGTACTACTTGCTGCTTTAAGAAGTTTCATTCTGTCTGTCTATATAAAAAGTTTCGGCCAAAGTTAAATCAATCTCCTCTACTGATTTTCAACATTAGACAAATACCCAGCCTTTTTTTTTTTTTTTTTGAACTCTGCTTTCAGCCTGACTTTTTCCCCAATTGAAATTCAGGCCTTCAATGGTTGGTTTTTCTTGGTTCTAAATGTTGATAAAAAAGGGTTTTCTCCACTCCCTCAATTTGATGTGACAGGCTTCTGACATGAATAATGGAAGCATTTCTTTCACAAGCAAATCAACTTAATTTAGCAAGCCTTTATACTCTCAGTGAGCAAGCCACAATCCCTGAGATTCCATGAGAGCCTTTAAGTTAGACAAAATCTTTAGAATTTGCAGAAAATGTATAAAGTAAACAACACTTATTTTGTCACAATACTTGAATAACTTTTATGCAGGAGTTACAGATGAATATATTACTTCCTAATCAGATCTTGATTTACAAGCAATTTGTGATGAACCCTCTAAGCTCAAAAGAAACTAGCCCTCAGTAAGAAAAATAAGAGAAATCTCTAGACAAATAAATTTAAAAGCCTGAAAATTAAAAACAAAACACAACAAAAAAGAAAAAAAAAACAAGCCCCCTTCCCCCCAAAAATGCAAATGAAAATCAAGGTACATATACCTTGTAGGGTAGACTTTAAAACAGCATTAGAGAAGACCTATTCTTAACAATTCTTTTAAGAGAACTAAACGGGTTACCACTTCCTAGCCATCAGATTAAAAGGAATAGATCTGACAGTCATTTCCACTTCCCAATTCAGGACACAGTTATTCCTCTGAGAACATTTCAGAACAGAAAGAAGACATGTTAATAATGCATTAGTGAAAGGGATGAGACTCATAAGAATAAAACTAAGACACATGCCTTGGAGTTGGCCATTGAGGAATGATTAAAAAAATGAAGGCAACCAGACTTGGAATGCAACAGATTTTGCATTAAAAACAAACTCTAGCAGAATATGGCAGTTGGCATTTGCCCTTTGGCCTTTGGTATCATTTATATAAGGGGAAGAAGGGAAGAAAGGAAGGAACACAGGACTACAAATCTGTAGACCTGCTCCCCGGCTCAGCCAAAAAATTTCCTGTGACCTTAATCAAGTCCCTTCCCCTCCCTATGCCTCTTATTCTTCTTCTGTTCAATGAGAAGGTAGAACTAGGTGATCTCCAAGTTTCCTTCCAACTCTAAAATGCTTCATTTCCATAGCTTGGTGATAAAAGTCTAGATGAGTAGTGATTAAGGTACTAAAGTATGACATATAAATCATAAATCTTAACACAACTCTGGGAGTGGGGCTTGAACAGGTTTAGCAGATCCACCTTTAGCTCCCTCTAGCAGCTATCCATAATTTACTGTTTCTAAATATACATATATAAAAAACAATGTGCTTACACCTACAACAAAAACCCCAGCAACTGAGATCTTGGAGCAAAAAAAAAAAAAACAATTATTTTTTTCTAAACTGTTTTTCTTATCATCAACTTCTGAGCATATTTATAAAACAGAAGGTGATAATAGAGAAGAGAATTTTACCTACATGCATACTTTTTTTAGTTCTCTTAATGTATTACCATTTTCAGCATACAATAAAATATAATTCTGCCCCAATAATATACTCTTTCAATAAAGATAGCTTCTGCTTTACTGTTCTTAAAAAAAAATTATGAAGATATGTTCAAGCCAAAAATAACTGGCTTCCTTAATGTCAGACTTTTCACAATATCTTTCAATCTCAATTTCCATGTTAAGATTGTAGGATTCATAAGTTAGGAGGTAAGTAACTGTTATAGTAAAAAAAAAATAATGCTCTAAATTTCAAATAACAATAAACCCTTAACTACAGTGAACTATTTTCACATAAATAGTATAAAAAAACATGTTTTTTAAATACACTTTCTACACATTTTTAAGACTCTCTCTCTTTCTCTCTCTCTCTCTCTCATCTCACCCCTCTCTCCATCCCTCTCCCTCCCTCACAATTAGTTAATCAGCCAATTAAGGTTTCCAACAATTACAAGTGTCAGGGAAGGGAGAAAGGAAAGAAAAACGGGAACCTAGTCAAGGTAGAAGAAAATTCTTTTACTTTAAAGAGTGTCCACCATTAACCTCTAAAGAATTCTACTCTACCTTGATGGATTTGCTATTGCCAGTCTCAACTCCTCCCACCTTCTTTCCGTATTATAATTGTTAGGTCAGTTAATTGGCTGATTAAGGATACCCTGGAATTTTTATTAACTGGCAATTAGAATCAGACCCGAGGCATATAGGATCCTTTCTGATTGTAGTGTCACTTGAGTTACAAAGATTAATAAAATCAAATGTGTTTTAAATTCTAATTTTGTTAATTTAGCCTCCTTGTATGGATATTTTAGCATCATCCATAGCTATAATATTATCTCAGTTGATTTTGAATCAAACTGCATTCACTTGAGAGCAGCCATTATTTAGTCTCTAAACAGGGGGGTAAAGCACATCTGGTAATGCTGCATATGTACAAACCCTAAAGGTGTTTCCATCTGCTATGATAACAATTCTTATATTTTATTCACACTTAATTTTTTTTCTATTTATGTCCATTCCAATAGAAGACCCAAGTTC
The DNA here is from genome assembly GCA_028627145.1 of Eidolon dupreanum. Lineage (NCBI taxonomy): Eukaryota > Metazoa > Chordata > Mammalia > Chiroptera > Pteropodidae > Eidolon > Eidolon dupreanum. Next base: position 87,420,470 of record CM053505.1, on the reverse strand, counting down.
CCCATTCAAAAAGCCCACAGGAGTATGATATATGACATGATCTAATCCCCTTGGCCTAGTTAAATCCTCTCACAGTCTCTTTCCATAACTTTTCTAAGACAGGCTGGCACTTATGAAGATCTATTACACAAGGTGTCCAGTTATGGGCAAGGCAAAAACTCCTTTACAATCCAAAAACTGTTTGTGTTATTATAAGAAAATGGCATTTTTCTTTTAAAATTATGACCCAGTGAGAGAGAATTGGGCATATCAATAATAACATGAATAGACAGCTGCAGAATGTACATATGGTATTGGGAGAAGACCTAGAAAAATGCTAGAGGCAGTATAAAATAGTAGTTAAACCAAGAACTTTGGATCAAATACAGCCCAAGTCAAAATTCTGGCTCTACCAGGTACTTAAAAGTGTGACCTTGGGTTAGTAACTCAGCCTGTGAACCTTGGTTTTTTCATCTGTAAAATGAGGATAATAACAGAAGCCATCTCATAGGTTTAATGGGAGGATTACAAGATAATGCATGCACAGAGCTTATCTCAGTGCATGGCACATAGTAAGTGTTCAACAAGCAACCACTATTATTGGCATGACTATCTTTCCTCATTTGATTTACTAGCTGGTTGAGTAAACCAAGAGGCTTAGGGAATGTTTGATATTTTGTAGATGAAGTCTAAGAACTTGAGAAAACCTATAGGACAGACATCAGAAAGCACAAAATCTTAGTGTGTGAAGAATGGAAAGAGTTTGACCATGGAAAACCCAGAGTTGGGTAAATGTAACATTTCTGGGCTCTATGTCTAAGTCAGGTTGACAGGACTAAGGAGGCCATGGCCCTGTCCAATTGCTGAGGTCTTCCAGATACTTATAAAACCCACTATAACTTTGGAGTGATGCACATGGACAGTTACACCAGGCAATTTAGTAACCCATGGGCATAGAGGTTAAAAGCATGGACTGTGGAGCCAGACTGCTTGGGTGTTAATCTCTGCTATTACTAGCTGTTAGACCTTAGGTAACGGAGTTTTGCTTCTCTGTGCCTCAATTTCCTCCTCTGTAAAATAGGTGACAGTATTAGGTCCTAATTTATAATACATGTTATAAAAATTAAATTACTTAATATTTGTAAAACTCCTAGAAGAGTATCTGGCAAAAATTAGTTTTATATATTTTTGTTAAATTAAATAAACAAAACCTGTAATGTACTAGTAGTATTCACTTTGCCCTCATGTCACCGGCATCTTGCCCTCCAAATGGTAAGTGTGTTAGGAGACATGATGATGTATTTGATCCTTGGACCATCTTTGCAAGATGACAATCAGATGACCAGAGGCCAGACAGGGAAGAGTGATAGAGACAGGAGTTTAAAAGCCAGTATTCAATTTTCTCGTTTACTGGTTTAATATCTCACTGACACACAGTGGCATATAGTATCCATCACCTTTATCAGTCATTTAACCTGAAAGGAAAAGGGTAAGGAGCAAATCTATCACTGGACAAAATTGGAAAGGCAGTAATATCTACCTTTGAACCTTAGTTCTCTCAGAACTCTCCCTCATCTCAGAAATTGCTTTCTCTTTTTTCTCCAACAAGTGAATGTTAAACCCGTTCCTTTAAAAATATACAAATGAGAAGTCTATGTCCAACTTTTATGGCCTCAGATGAGGCCACTAGTGCCCATAAAAAGGAAGGAACTTTAGTTAAATGATCAAATTCATATTTTCCCCAGTCTCTTCATATTCATCATCAGTTGCATTTAGAAAAGAACAATAAACCACTCTCATCCCAACATTTACCATTTAGATTCTTTGTAGACTGGCATGCCTTCTGAGAGTTCAAGCCAAATGCTACTTCATGAGTTCTGATATGCTGTTTGCATGCGGCATTCCAGTGCAAACTGAGTGTCTTGGTCCTAACATCTAGGTCTGGTTCTTCTCCCAGATTTGCACCACTAATATATGCAAATGCCATATAGTTCAAGGGCATCTGGAGGGTAAAACTACATAGGAAACATTGCCCTTTCACAGTTCTGTTTTCTCAGAGGAAGTTAAGTTACTATGGCAAGTTTCCCCAAAATAACATTGTTACTCCAATTGTGAACCTGAAAGATGGTTAATCACATGACCAACAAATAAGTTTTGTATATCATACATAGTAGTGTGGAAGCAAAGGAGAGGTATAATTTAGAGATTTAAAAAAAGAGTTTGTGACTCTAGTTAATAATATCATATTGTGGAATTGAAATTTGCTGAGAGCATAACTTAAATGTTCTCACATGTACAAAAAGGTAAATATGTGAGATTATGGATGTGTTAATTAGCCCAATGGAGAGGAACCCTTTCACAATGTATACATATATCAAATCATGAGGTTGTATGCTTAAAATATCATAATTTTATTTGTCAGTAAATTATTTATACCTCAATAAGGCTGGGGAGAGGAGAAAAAGGACTGTTGAGTCTAGATTTCTCCTCATTTCGTATATGAGGAAACTTAAGTCCAGAGAAGGCAAGTCACAGAGCTAGATAGGGCCAGAAAAGGATAAGAACCCAGTCTCCTAACTCTTAGTCCAGAGTTCTTTCCAACACACAATTTTGTGCAAAAATTTTAATTTATGTGAAAGTCCTTCAGCAATAAACATGAGTTGGAGTAAGGTGAATCATGTTATCATAGAGTACATTATGGGTATTTAGTCTAACTTAGATTCACAGTTCCCTCTGTGTTAAATATGTTGTTTTTTTGTAGTGGGCAGAAAAATACTATAATTTCAGTTAAAACCTTTTCAGGAATTCTGAGTATGGAAGATAGCTGTTGCTGGAGAATGCTAATAATAGGTCAAAATAGCACTCAAACTCTCTATATGTCAGAACAAAAACTCCCTAGAAATATTTACTCAGCACTCTACCTTTTATCATTTGAAAATGCTTGATGATATTTAATTAAGAGTAGGGCTCTTTTTAGATTGCTATACCACATTTAGAGAAATCAAGTAATATAGCATATTAATAGTACATTTCTTCCCCTAATTTTCTTATTTATCTGCTGATTTTTATTTGTCAATGAAAACCATACATTAACATTGTAGTTTGGAAGAAAATGAATAACATTTCTTGCTATGTTATAGGTCAACGGTTACAGCTGAAGTTTCATTTCTCTCTCATTAAATTTGCTTATTTGCCTCATCTCAATGTATATCAAATGGTAATAAGATACAAAATATATAGGTTGTGACCCATCCAAGTAGGTTTTGCTGTTTCTAGGGTTTTCTTGTTAATTGGTTGCATCATATGTCAGATCAGATACTTCCATGCCATCATTAAGGCTGACGATCCTTCAGAATATCATTGAAAAGAGAACTAGAAAGAGTTTCACCAAAACAAGGAACTAGAAGTGAAATTTCCTAAAGGCAGAGAAATGGTTTTTGCTTTCACGGTTTGGAAAATAAAATGCATTCTATCCTGTGAAACTCCTTGAGTACAAAAAACAGTGTTTTGCCAGGAAAAAAGAAAAAACTACTCAATTTGAAGTTCTGCACTGATTTTAGATGTTTCAGGTTAAAACACATTTCTGGAAACAGAAAACTGACTAATATGAAAAAATTACTCTTGCCTATGTCAAATAATGACTTGCCACATAGAGCTATGTATACTTTACTTCACTTAATAAATGTGCACCTTAACTGTTGGGTGTAAGAATATTTTTTTTAGAAATGAAATTATATGCTAATTTCTCTAGGGTAGCTCACTTTTTGAATCAATAGAATAATTGTTTTATGATGTGAATAATCCCTCTCTAACTTATATATTGTTAGGTCAAATTTTTGTTCATTAAATTTCTTAACAGAGAGCTAACCTTCATAGCCTTATCTTTCAGCAGTTGAAGAATAAAACTTATGGGGAGCAGAAAAACAGGGTTGGGGCAAAGCAAAGACACTGGTTACGAAGTCAGAAGACTTTGGTTGAATCCAGCTCCACCACTTACTAGCCAAAGAACTATGGCCAAATACATCTTTCTGGCCTCAGTTTTCTTACCTGTATTATCAGAAAATGAGACTATGAGAAAGATTTCCAGCCAAAATGGTAAAGTAGGTAAACACTGTGCCTGCCTCCTCTCACAACCACATCAAAATTACGACTAAGCCAAAGAACAGCCATTATAGGGAGTCACCTCAAGTTTAGCTCAGCAGAAGTCCTACAACTGGGAACATACAGAAGAAGACACCTTGAGACTTGTAGGAGGGGCAGAGATGTGGAATGGGCTGGTTTCGCACTTGCATGTAATGGTTAAAAATCAGGAGGAATCAGAAAGTCCACCTGGAGGAGCAAGGACTTCCAGGCCCACACCAGGTTCCCCAGCCCAGAATTCCAGTGCTGGGAAGAGAAGTCTCCACAACATCTGTGAAAAACAGCAGAGATTGTGGCTGAGAGAGATGATGGGCAGCTGGAATTCCATTTAAAGGGCCTGCGCACAGATTTACTGACAGACTCACTTGCTCTGAGCTCCAGCACTGAGGCAGCTGCTCAAAAGCACCAGGGACATATGGGGAGGAACTGAGTTATCTGGCTTCAAGGTGAGGCCTGAAGGGGCAACTTTCTGCCAGACAGAAGTGCTGGCAGAATCCATTGTTTCTTTGGTGAGCCTTCCCCTGCCCAAGCATGCAGATGTAGGTGGTCACCCTATCTGAGTCTCCATCAACCTGACTAACACCATTTGCCCTACACTGGTGATTCCCTGAGATCCTGCCCCACCCAACTTATGGGCCCACTGAAGCTGCTTCCACTGGCTTTTCCATACAAATGTCCTGTCTTGGCTCATGCTTTGAACTTTCCTAAAATCTCTAAAAGGTTCGCAAAACCCAAACAAACACCATCTGGTCTCAGCATACCCTATACCTCTCGCTGAGCAGCCCCAAATTTGGCACTAGTAGCAGTGGGCCTCAGTTCGTGACTTGGCCTCTCTAGGCACCTCTAAGCCCAGAGTGGGTGACAGCCATCTGGGAATTTTTTGGTGGCTTGTGCCAGGTGGCTCTGTGCAGGGCACAGGTTGCAACTAAACATGGTCTGTGGCAGGGCCCCTCCTATTAGGCCCTGAGGCCAGCAGCCCCAGTAGGTGGCTTCAGACTAAGCTACAGCACTGCCCAAGGCTGCATCCAAAAACAAAACACTCAAAGGACAGAGTGGGCAGTGACCATAGCTCTGCTAAATTGAATCCTGCTTCATAGAGTCAGCTCCTAACCAGCCATACCTCATAACAAATCAGCTTGAGGGACAATCTCTCCCATTTACATGCAAACAGCCACCAAGGCTCAACTACAATAGGAGGACATACATGACACATTCAAGGAACACATCTGGAGCACCTGACTTAGGTGAACAGAGAAGACTGCCACTGGGCCCCACAGCACATCTACTATATAAAACCACTCTACTAAGACCAGGAAACATAGCAGTCCTACCTAATACATAGAAACAAATACACGAAGGCAGCCAAAATAGGAAGACGAAGAAACATGTCCCAAATGAAAGAACAGAACAAAGCTCCAGAAAAAGAACTAAACAAAATGAAGACAATCTACCAGATCCAAAATTCAAAACAATGGTGATAAGGATGTCCAATAAACTTAAGGGAAGAGTAGATGAACTCAGTGAGAACTTTAAAAAAGAAATAGAAAACATAAAGGTGGAGATAAAAAAAAGAACCAGTCAGAAATGAAGAATACAATATCCGAAATGAAGAATACATTAGCAAGAATGAGCAGTAGTTTACATGAAACAGAGGATCGAATCAGCGATTTAGAAGATAAGGTAGCAGAAAACACCCAATCAGAAGAGCAACAAGAAAAAAAATCCAAAAAAAATGAGAATAGTTTAAGAGGCCTCTGTGACAACATCAAGCATACCAACATTCATGGCATTGGGGTACAAGGAGAAGAGAGAGAGCAAAGAACTGAAAACCTATTGTAAGAAATAATGATGGAAAACTTCCCTAACCTGGTGAAGGAAATATACATACAACCCCAGGAAGTTCAGAGAGTCTCAACAAGATGAACCCAAAGAGACCCACACAAAGACACATCATAAGTAAAATGCCAAATGTTAAAGAGAGAATCTTAAAAGCAGCAAGACAAAAGCTGTTAGTTTCCTCCAAGAGAGCTCATAAAACTGTCAACTGATTTCTCAACAGAAACTTTGCAGACCAGCAGGAAAAGGCACAAAATATTCAAAGTAATGAAAGCAAGGACCTACAACCAATATTACTCTACACAGCAAAGCTGTCATTGACAAAGGACAGATAAAGAGCTCCTCAAACAAGAAAAAGCTAAAGGAGTTCATCAATACCAAACCAGTATCATAAGAAATGTTAGAGAGGCTTCTTGAAGAAGAAAAAAAAGATAAAAAATATGAATAATAAAATGACAATACATATCTATCAACAGTTACTTTCAATGTAAATGGATTAAATGCTCCAGTCAAAAAAAAAAATAAGGTAGATAAATCGATCAGAAAACAAGACCCTTACATATGCCACCTACAAGAGACTTCCTTCAGATCGAAAGACATTGAAAGTAAAGGGGTGGAAAAATATTTCATAAAAATGAAATACTAATACTAGAAAAAATAGACTTTAAAACAAAGACTATACCAAGACACAAGAAAGGAACCAGTAATCCCACTTCTGGGTATTTTTTCAAACAAACCCAAAACACTATTTCCAAAAGGCATGTGAATTCATATATTCATTGCAGCATTATTTACAGTAGCCAAGCTATGGAGGCAACCTGGGTGTCTGTCAATGGATGAGTGGATAAAGAGGTAGTACATATATACAATGGAATATTACCAGCCATGAAAAAGAATGAAATCTTACCATCTGCAACAACATGGATGGACTTAGAGGGTATTGTGAGTGGAGTAAACCAGACAAAGACAAATGCCATATGATTTCACTTTTACATGGAATCTAAAGAACAAAATTAAAAAAAAAAAAAAAAACAGAAACAGACTCATTGATGCAGAGAACATTTTGATGGTTCCGGATTGGGGGGGGGGCAGGGGGATGGGTGAAAAAGGTGAAGAGATTAAAAAGCACAAATTGGTGGTTACAAAATATGGGAATGCAAAGTACAGCATAAGGAACATAGTCAATAACATGGTAATAACTATGTATAGTGCCAGTGGGTACTAAAATAGTCAGGGGGATCACTTCGTAAATTATATAAATGTGTAATCACTATGTTGTACACCTGAAGTTAATATAATATTGCATGCCAGCTGTATATGAAAAATAAAAATATTTTTAAAATTACACTTAAAGGAACTCAAAAAAAGAACTATGAGACTCAAATGTAATCATCTGTTAAAAACACTTTGTAGACTGTAAAATACTAGACAAAGTTGATAATTTATGATAATTAATTGTATTCTCTCTACTTCTCCTTCTAAATCTGACAATGGAAATGATAATCAGTAGCTCCATAAACAGAAAAACCCACATTAAAGAACATAATTTTAATCAAATAGCCTGGCTTGAAAATGGAAAGAATGCAGTCAGGAAACATCAGAAAAACCACATTTAGTTGGTGCCAGTTTTAACCTGTATGGAGTCTCTGACACTGGCACATTGTAGAAATGAAAAATAATTTCACTCTAAATTGACTGAGTGTGGAATAGGTACACATAAATTCCCCATGTGATCAGTAAACTTCAACTCTGTTAGAATCTACTTCAAATTTGATCCTGTACAGTATGCTGGGAGTAACTCTTTAGATTAACTGACTTGAAAGTACTGATACTTTAAGGCCCAGTTTCAATTACCTCTACCATAACCAGCCCCTGAATCTCTTCAATTGGAATTAATCTTTCCCTAGTCTGAGCCCCAAATACAAGTGTTAGGCCTCTAGTATGGCACTCATTCAAACTTAGTTTATCTTAGAGTTAGTAAGTGTATATTTGTGTGCAAGAACATGCACATGCATGTGTGCATATATGCTTGTGTACTGCTTCACTCACAGAGTATAATCTAAGCTCCTGAGGTCAAGAATCATGCCTTGGTCATTATTATACATCTTTCACAGTATCTAGATCATTGCCTTACACATGGTAACTGCTCAATAAGCATTGTTGACTCACTGTTAAAGGAGAGTACATTTACTGTTAAGGGAATTATTTCCTTTTTTTCTGTACCCTATGCATTTCAATGCTTAAGGTGTTCCCCTCCTTATTGAATCCTATAATTTAGGGAACAAGTCCATGAAGTAACAGCTTACTGTAGACATATTTTTGGAAAAATGGAAAAATCAGTACATAGCATAAGAACCATAATCACTGTTTTTTTCATGCTTTATTATCTTTAATTAAGTACAAAAACTCTTCCAATAATGTCACCTAGAGATCATTTCACCCTCTGCTCTGCTTGGCCACCAGTCTCTTATTTCTGTCTTCAGCAATGATGAGGTAGATAGCCTATTCCAACAGGAAAGAGAAATCAATGGTTTGTTGCCTTTGCCAAAAACAAAAATGTTGGAGAGCTGGATGACAAAGCCGTTGTCACTGGCATCTTTCACATGAACTACATCAAAAGAACCAGGTGTCTCTCTGTGTTGGTGGTCACACCAATTCTTCCCAAATTAGCACCTCTAGTCACCATACATAGGTTACCAGTGTCAAACTTGATAAAACTAGTAATTCTGTCGGTCTCCAAATTAATCTGAATGGTGTCATTCACCTTGATAAGGGGATCAGGGTAGTGAACGGTACAAGCATCATGAGCTACCAAATGAGGAATTCCTTTTGAGCCCACCCACAAAGACCTTTCTCACTTTGCACAAGTTGTATTTGGCCTCCTCGGGTGTAATCTGATAAACACCAAAGTGACCCTTGATTGTCACAGATCAGACAGAAATTCTCTCCAGTCTTGTAAATGCTGATGACGTCCAGAAAACTAGCAGGGTAGGTTATATCAGTTTGAATCTTGCCATCAATCTTAATAACCCCCTGCATGCAGATCTTTTTTACTTCATATCTTGTTAGGACATACTTAAGTCTGGTCCTTAGGAAAATAATGAGAGGGAGACATTCTCTCAGCTTGTAGAGACCATTGGATGGACAAAGAGCAAGCACATGAGTTAGGTTACCCAGCATGCAATGTTTTGAAGCTGCAACATACTTCAGATGTTTCTTTGGATTACAAACTATGGCTGTGCTAGGCACAGAAAGAGCCATAATCGCTGTTCTTAAAGCAAAGTGGTTGATGCTCCCAGATGTGACAACAGGGATTCCCATTCTGAATGGAACTGAGTACAGCAGTGTTGTTAAATCCCTTAAAGGAGGTCAATGTACTTGAGTTACATAAGCCTCCATCCCAACGGGAGTCAAGGTCCATCTAGAACAATGTTGTCCAATACAGTAGTCACTAGCCACATTGAGCACATGAAATGTGCCAAGACTGAATTGAGATATAATGTAAATATGAAACACACCAGATCTAAAAGACTTAGTATAAGAGTTAAAAAATAATATAAAATTTTTACTAGTAATTTTTATATTGGTTGCATATTGAAATGAAAATATTTTGGATATATTGGGTTAAATAAAATATATTTTTTAAATTCACCTTTTCATTTTTATTTTTCTAATGTGCCTACTAGAAAATTTAGAATTACATGTGTGGTTTGCATTATATTTCCATTGGACAGTACTAAAATTGCACCTCTGCCCCAGAAAAGGATCTATCCTTAAAACAACCTAAATGCTAATAATTAGCACATCCACCATCTCCTCTTGAGGCTATCAGGACCTCTAAAACCAAAGGGCTGTGGCACAAAGCATTGATACAAGACTACATCTTCATCTCCAAAATATCTGAGTCTGTATACAAGCTATGAATAGGAGTTCCGAATAAAGGCCTTCCAAGCACAGAAGAAAATTATAAAATTTTCAAGAGTTACAAGCAAATAAGAAAAGGCATTCTTGAAGTTCTCGAAGAAGAAAATCTCAGTATTTACCAAGTTAGCTTGTGCTGACACAATGCCACAAGAAACCAAAAAGGAAAAATAAACTCTAAATGCTTTGCATGAGGTAGCACAGTGTCTTCCATTCTAACAATGTTTGTTGAATTGAATTGAATTGGGAAGAGGTTATCTAATTGGATTTGATGTCTTTTTAAATTGAAGTCAATGAACCAGGGTATGTCCATACACAATCCTAAAGCTCTCCACTGAGTCTATTAACAGGTATTGAGAGTGGATACTGTGCTGTCTTGGCTCTTTATATAGCAACTACTGAATCCCTGCTAAAGCCTTAGTGGCTACAGGGCAAAATTAGGTATAAACTTTACCTTCATTGTAATAAATACCTTTTTAAATCCATGTTTCATCTAAAGTAGGAGGGCTCCTGTGACATGGCCCCTAAAAACAGCATCATAACAGAGCCTCTGACGATTGCACACATCTTCAGTAGTTATATTTTATCATTCATGAACTTTGGACTCCAAGTATAAGGCACAGATAGCACCTGAAATTAGAATGTCAAAAAGAGACTTTAAGAGATTTTAAGAACTCATTAATCAACATTTTCATAGTGTATACACACATCATATCATTAGATTGTACAGTTTAAATATCTTACAATAGTATTTGTCAATTATACCTCAGTAAACAAGAGAAAGATAGGAAGAACAGATTTTTAAGCAAAGGGAATGTAAACACTTGAAAGAATAGTCCTGTACAATTGTACATAATTCCACTTAAAACATAAAAAGATGAAAATGGTATCAACAGGTCTATTCAGTTAATTTAGTGATATATAAAAAGAAAAACATGCAACCCAGGCATTTGGTATTGTGAAAACAGACTAAGCAGTTGATTGGCTGATCTTTTTTCAAAAGGTTGTATGACTATCCTGTAGGCATACTTAGTCTGTGGCTATTTCCTTAAAAGAGGCAAAAATCCAATCATATACAGTAAAGTGGAGATGGTCACAGTGACCCAGAAACCTATGTTCAAATTACTCATATTAGGACACTCTTACACTGGATTGTTTTGAATGAGATCCAAATCTATTTATGTATTTCCTAGTCTTCTTTATCATCTCCTGGTGTACCATTGAGCAATTTTTGAAGAGACAAGCCACTATTACAGTATTGTTAAAGCCCTTCTCATTTTCTAGTTCAAATCCTTGTTCATGCTGTTTGCTAAGTACTTGTTCCCTGTGACAGCTTTCAGCCAAACAGAATACACTGAATGTGCATTCCAAACCACCCTGTCCTGCTGGGCTCCAAGTGAAACAAGCTCTTCAGACTCCATCATGTGAACTTTTCACAAGAAACAATCTCTCTCAGACAATTCCATTCAGAGATACTATCCGTGAAACTGGGACTCAGGGAAGGGGTGACATCACAGGCTTCCCCCTCTGGCCAGGGTCATGACCACCAAGGTTGTATTTAAGAGGCTCCCACATGGTCTTGCACATGATTTTCTTAATGATCTAACATTTCTCTGAACTTTCCCATAAGCTTCCAATTTAAGATATTCACACTTAAACACAAAGTTGGGTACTGGTGTCAAGAAAGGATGGGATTTCAGGAAGTAAATAATGAGAAACGTGTAGCTAGGGTCTCTCTTAGGGGCAGGAAAGTAAATGTGAGACATGCTATATAATAGATGTGCCATAAATGCAGTTTCTTGGCAGTGTATTAGGAATCATAGAAATACAACAAAGTGTATCCGACCAAGAGGCTGAAAAATAAAATAAAAAATAAATTAAAAAGTGAGAGAAAATGTTAAAGATTTGTTTTAAATGTCTAAATCAAAGTTTATAGATGAGAACTTTGCAAAATGCAAGAGGATTATTCCACTGAGATGGATAGCCATCTTGTTTGCAGTTAGGCTAGAACAGAGGAAGAGCAGCACACCGGGTTGGATTCTGAGGAATCTGGGGATGTTTTCAGAAAGACCTGGCTGGGAGCTCCTGAAGAAGGCTTTAGATTCTGGAAGATGTGGAGAGCAGCTCGTGGATCCAGGATGGTTTACATTCTAGCTCACACCAGAGTTGGGGCATGTGGATTTGGTGACCTCTCAGGTCCCTCTTTAGTCCAATGAATCTATGAACTCATCTCTCTGTGTAACATTATCCTGCTGAACTTATTAATTTTGAGAAAGAAAAGTGCCCAAATAAGGGGGAATTTGACTGTAATATGCCCGTTAAGCATCAGATTTTTTTTTAAGTTCTTGACTTACTAAGGAAGATGGAATCAAAAGAAAGAGAGGTAAGCCTGCTCTGTGCATACACATTCCCATCTTATAAGTGGCCATGACATTCCCACCAGGTGAGCCTCTTATCTCGGAACTGTTTCAACATGGCAGTCCTGATTTCAAGGGCCTCACAGAATTCAGCTGGTTAGACACCAGATTATCAAAATGAGGATAATAGAAAGTTTTTCTCTACCACTGCATATTGAATTAAATCACAGATCAGAAAGAGTCCGAGCTATGGAGACCTCAAAGATCATCTAATACAACTAACTCCTTTATTTCATATACCAAGCAATATGGGGCTGACTTGCTCAAGTTCAGTTATTAGGAAAGTCAAGGCTTAAACCTGGATTTCGTGTGCTTACCACTGATGCTTGAGACACTATAATCATATCTACAAATAAGAAAGAACATTGCCAACTTATTATATGCTACACATTTAATGCCGCATAGAATAAAAGTGTTCTTCTGAAGGTTTGTTTTGAACTTTCCTTCCCATAATATAATTTTATGACAAAAATAATTATTTCATTTACAAAGATAAAAATGCAGTGTAATGTTGAATATGGCTTTTCAACCTACATGTGAAGTAATGGAATTTGTTATACACCTCACTAGAGAAGAAATCCCCTTGGGGATTCAAATCTTAATGGTTTAAAGTCTGATGGAGCAGACAAAGAAACAAACTGACAATTACCATGATGAGTCTGAATGGGAACTTTGGGGAGGGACATTTAACCTGATCTTGGAAGGTCAAAACAAAACAAAACAAAAAAAGTAAAGCCTGAGGTGTTCCCTGAATGCACAACTTGAACAGTTTCCCCCAAATAAACACAATATAGTAACAACAGTATGCTTGCCATGCCAGAGTGGCTTCAGGATACAAGTTTCCTAGCCCCACTCAATCATCAATATATTAATTAAAATGTAATACACAATATAACTAAGGGAGGAATAGTGACGTGAGTGACGGTCATCCCAATAAGTCACTGTGGCTCTCCCTAGTGAGGTCAGTTAGACATCAGAAAATCAGAGCCTTCACTTGGGCTCCTATAAAATAACAAAAATGAGGAAATTTCACTTAAGTTTTTGCCTCAATCTTCCCATCTGCTCTCCTTGAAGGAAATTGTATGAAATATGCAAAGTGTTAACAAAGATAGTATGTAGAAATGGGGAGATTCATTTTAAGCCTACAAAGATGTATCACCAACAATGAGCAATTTAAAGTTAGCTTCTGAATTAATCACAAATCTCACAAGGTCAACTCGGGTTTCAAACTTCACTATCATTCTTTAAATATGAGAGGGGGACCAGAGTTTGCCATCTTAAAATATGCTTTTGGAAAATCGATTATTTTATGCTGGTTATTTTTAAAAATCAAAAGACCGAGAAAGAATCTTTGACTCTTCCCCTTTATTTTCCCAAAGGAATTTAGATAGAAAAACATGCTTCAAGAAGGGATCCTTAGCATAAGCACCTTATCAGATGTGAATTAACTGTGGTAGACAGGAAGAAATCTACCAAAGCCTGTTTGTTGGACCCCCTCTGCATCCCATTGTTTCTGAGTGGCCCTGCAATAATTTCTTTACAACTTGTTTGCTCTTTCTTATCTACCTGTGAATTGCCTACAAACCCTTTGAAATGCTAGACCCCTGCCTCCTTCTCTTTAGTACAGAATGGCATATAAGCCTCAACTGCCCAATGTATACTTAGGTCTCATATTCTTATGGGACTCCCATTTGTATATATGTAATAATTTGGTCATTTTCTTTTATTAATCTGTCTCATGTTATTTTTTTTAAATTTTTATTAGTTTCAAGTACAGTACATTGGTTTAACATCTATATGGTTAGTAAAATAATCCCCTCAATTGCTCCCTCCCTCCCCTGACCCTCCACCTAGCCAATGTTAATGCTAATTGCATTCCTTGTGCCATGCTTCCCCTCCCCATGAGCATCCATCACCTACTAATTTGTACTCCTTTAACCCTTCACCCCATTCTCCCAACCCCTCAAACTCCTATCCTCTCTGTCCATCACCAAATTGTCCACTATGTTTGCAAGTCTGTTTTTGATTAGTTTGTTCTTTTTATTCCTTACCTTTCATATATAAGTGAAATCATATAGCGTTTATCTTTCTCTGTCTGACTTAAATACCTTCTAGGTTAATCACAGCAACACCTTTTTCCATCCCCTTCCTTTTCATATGTAGGAGTCTTGTTTTCTTATCCTTTTAGCCACTCCATCCCTTGGTTGGAGCACTTAATTCCTTTTCATTTAAGGTACTT
>CM053505.1:87376749-87405438 GCA_028627145.1 Eidolon dupreanum | reverse complement strand
ACGTCCTTGCCCCATCCTACCTTCTGCCATTGCAGAGTGCTGTCTTGGATTTCTCCCTAGTTGTATAGCCTGTTCATCTAGACCCCAGGCAATTTTTCTTTGCTGCTGCTCCTTGTTTCTGTCACAACTTTGATTTGGTTGCCAGAGGGATGAACAGAGCCTCTATCATCTATACCATTTTGAAGCATTCCCTCTGTCTCATGTTACTTTGATTATTAGTCCAGCCATAAGAACTTAAAAAGTTAGGAGAAAAAAAATATTTTTTCTGTCTCCACAGTTTTGGCAAGCCAGACAGAAGAGAACGATCAAATTCATTACATAGATACATACAGGGGTTCCATAAGAATCTGAGACTCAAGGAGGCATTAGGAAGTTGAGGTTTATATACCATTCCAACTAAAGAGGGGGAGGCAGGAATCTTGAATTTTAAAAGGGTTATAGGCAATTCAAAAGTAGATAAGAAAGCAAATATGTGGTACAAAGGGCTCCCATTCTTGTGGAACTCCCTTATGTACATATGTAATGAATTTGGTCATTTATTCCTGTTAATTTAATCATTAGCACAGCCAGAACATAGAAAGGTAAGAGTAAAATTATTTTTTCTGCCACCACACATGTGAGATTCCAGTGGCATCACATGTTAAAGTCACAAGATTTCTGATTGTCTGAACAATCACTGATTATTCAGGCTCTTCAAAACTGAAGAGAGAGAGAGAGAGAGAGAGAGAGAGAGAGAGAGAGAGAGAGAGAGAGAGAATTAGCTTCTTGAATCAATCACAAAGATCACAATAAAGTTACTCAGGTTTCAGACTTCACTGTGCATCACAACCATCAAGGTCCCTTCCTGAAAGCAAATTGCTTCTGCTTCTGGGACCTTCCCTTTGAGATTTTAACTCACTTAGAGGGCAGTTCTAAAGCTGGCAGCTTTATAAGCAACTCAGGAGATTCTCAAGGATGTGGTCATGGGACTGACTACACTTTGCAAAAAGCTGAATCCAATAGTTAAAAATGAAGCTAAAGGCATGCAGGAGACAATCATCTAGAAATTAGAGCATGAGCTTTAGGTGCCTTTACTGGGCAGTAAGTAAACAGAGAAAAGAAGCAGGTGAATGGCTATACCTGGGTCTGGATGGGGGCTTAATCATCCACTAATTTAATAAGTATTTATTGTATGTGCATATGGATGAGGCACTGTGCTAGGCACTGAGGATTACAGGAGGAAACAAGACAAATGAGGTCCCTGTCCTCTTACTGACATGCTTTCTTAAAAGTCTCCATACCTACCTGTTAAAATTGCTGTGGCTCCTCAGTCCTATAGCCCCCAATGTTCCAATGATTCCACTGAAGGAGGGTTCTCAAACACAAGAAGAAGGGAGAATGATAAGAAGGCATGGCTATTTTGTTTTGTTTTGTTTTCAAGACTAACCCTTTAAGAGATTTTGCAGCTGGAATTGAAGGCTTTCTCAGCCTTTCAGAAGCAGTGCAGAACACACTGGAGGTGCTTCCTACTTGGTATGGTTTGAGTTATGGGAGGGTATGAGAGAGCAAAGCCTTCCCAGAGAAAGCCCTGTCAAAGTAAACATCTCCACAACCCTGGTTAACCAAGTGCCAATGTCCCCAGGAAAGAGCATCCTACAATGATACTGTGTGCTATCCCTGCTCCAGTGTCTCACTGGACAACCAGGAATCCTGCTAGACCAATGTTCCTAAAGTACAGATTGGATGGTGTCATCACTACCCCAGGATAGTATCTAAAGTACAAGGCCACACATTTGAGACCCTCTGTACTTTCTCTGCCTCCCCTACCCAGTTCCTGTGATTCCCTGAACCCACTTTACTGTTTTCCTCCTTCTCAAACT
Organism: Eidolon dupreanum; assembly: GCA_028627145.1. Lineage (NCBI taxonomy): Eukaryota > Metazoa > Chordata > Mammalia > Chiroptera > Pteropodidae > Eidolon > Eidolon dupreanum. The sequence continues at coordinate 87,403,579 of CM053505.1, read as the reverse complement.
TTGTTAGATATCCTTCCTCTGCTGTTATCCCATGTGCCCTCCCCTTTCAACCCATTTTTCTGGGCCCAATTCCAATGGCCTCCAGAAGCTGTGATCCTCTTGGCAAGGAGGGCATCTGTCCTCTGAATTCTTCTACACAGCCCTTGGGTGCTTTTCACACAATTAAAAGTGCCTTCTTGACTACATTACTTTATCTTCCAAGCAGGATATGCTCTTTGAGAACAAGGATTGCTTTTATTGTTTTTTTTTTTTAAATAACCCTTCTCAGAGCCTAACCCAGTGCCTCAATAACTACTTGCAGAATGCTTCAATGGCGAGTTTTTATTCTATCACAGAACTCATCATATTTTGTTGTATTATTATAATGCACTGGTCAATTACAATTCTACTCCAAAGGCCACGCTAATGAAATAGAAACAACTCTGATATGAACTTAAAGGCAAAGTATCTATCTATATATGTTATACATTGGTTTTTGGAGAGCCTGGGGAGATCTGGGTATTTTAACTACCTCTACCCCTTCCATGACTTCACTCCCACCTCCTCCAGCACCACCCCACCCACTCTATCTCTTTCATCACCTCTACTCCATCCCACTCCTATTCACTTTAGCCTTTTAGGTGTCCCTAGGACTTTCACTTCCAAATTCTTTCCAGTCTTTCCCATATTCTTTCAGACAAGGAGAGTTAGTTCTTTCATTATTCCAGCTGCAAGGTGCATCTGGTTGCACCCTCAGGCAATTTCGGGAATGCCAAGGCTACCCTAATATCCAGAGTGATGATTCTGGGTACTCATGAGCTAAACAAATCTATAATTAATACAAGATCTGGGATATTTGGGCAAGTTTCAACTATATAACAGCAGCTTCCAGCTCAAACACAGAGATTGTATGTTCTTATTTTTAAATTGATCTATTTTCCTGTTTTGTTTTCTAAAATATAATGGATTTTAATGTTTTACTGATTATTTATACAGAATGGAGAACATTTATTGAGTACCTTTAGGCGCCAACTATTGTGCTAGATACTTGAAATATGAACTTCATCTTATCTTCACAACGACCTTAGGAGACCCATTTTTCCATTTCACAGAAGTAAAACTGAGGCCAATAGACATTAAGTGATTTTCTCAAAATCATGCAGTGAATTCGTGGGGATGGAATTCTTCTGGTCCTTCTAATAAAAGCTAATGCTCTTTTAATTATATTATGCTGTACCCTCAAGTTAAACCCAGAAGTTCACTATATTTCATCTTCTACTTCAAAATAGAGATCACCAAAAAGATATAACCTCAGAAAATAGAACTTTTTACATTCGTAAGAAAAAGAAGCATAACTGGGCCACCAAGAGTGCCAACATTTTTTATCTCAGGATCTCAGTTGTTAGCTCAATTTTCCTAAAAAGAGCACTGAATTGACTCAGTATCATGTATTACCTGCCCAGCCAACACAGCACCTCTTTACACCATCATATAATCGCCAAAAATAACCAACTATTAAAAAAAACTCACAGTCTAATAGGTTACTTGAAGTTTCTTTCTAGAAATTAGATGCATGGTACAGTGGAGCAAAAACAGAAGACTCCAGATTTCACAAAGATGTCTAGTTTTACATTTTGATAACATGTCATTGAACTGGCCATACGGTTAAAGTAAACAACCAAATAAAAAAACAAAGGATAAAAGTATCCTGTAAACAAGTAAACATGTTAGTTCTTCCCCTTTAAGAATTTTAAATACAGTCACATCTATTCATTCAACAAACATTTATTGAGCACCAACAACTGTGCTAGATGCTAAGGAATATAACTGTGAACAAGATAAACCAGGCTGCCACCATGACTGGACACTGCTGCTTTAAATATTCTTGCTAACTACTTGTTCTCTGCTAATATTTTATTTTTGGGAAAGTCAGAAATATATGAGGCCTCTTCTGAAATACTTTTAAAGTTTCTTTATGGCAAACTCAGTAGAAATTTCAGTTAAATTTAGAGAAACAAGAGATGGCCTGGAGTATCTTTTCGACAAGCACGTTGAAGGCTGAGTTAGCTTTCAAGCCACATGTTGGAGGGCTACCAAAGAGGCAGTTTAGATCATTCGGGTGCGCTTGTGGGTTGGAGAGTTTGTGATGCCATCACTACACTGGTCCGAGGTGCGTTTGCGCGTCCCCTCAATGTCCAGGCGTAGGGCCAGTTCTTCTGAGTTGTTGGAGTTCAAGTCGTCCTCAAGGATGCTACTTTTTCGGAGCCCGCCACTAGTGTAACTGCTGGCAACGCCACTGGCTTGAGGTGGGGAGCCGGCTGCTCCTGATCTCACGCTGATGCTTGCCATGGCACCACTGAGGCCATGCAAGGCGACAGCCTCATGGAAGGGCTGCAGGTCGACGTCCACCGACGAGCTGGATTCGGTGGCCGTGGCCTGGCTGGGGTCTCCGGTGGGTGGCTTCGGGGGCATCCTAGGAGAGCGAGATGGGGGAGGAACAGGGGGCACTTTGCCACACAGGAAGCTAATCAGGTCTTCTCGGAGAATGGTGCTCCGGCCCTTCTTCACCCACTCTAGCACATCTTTCATGCGACGCTGGTGGCCAACCTGTATGCCCAGGTCAAAACTTCGTTGGTGGGCAACCCCGCTCTCTTTGTAGAGGCTGGTGACGGCCATGGCCGCACTCTGGAAAGGGTCCCACATAGAGAGTTCTGGCTGTGGGCACCCCGAATCCTTGTAGAGCTGGGCTACTGCGGTGGCCGAGATCTGAAAGAGGTGCCACAGCTTCTGCTGCTCTCTCTTGAGCCCCGCTGCCTCAGCGGTCGCCTCGTCCTGCAGCTCGGGGGGCAACTGCTCTTTCTGCTCGGCCTCGGCCAAGCACTGGCGCTCCCACTTGGAGAACCAGTGTTCCGCGACCCCGGCCTCGCCCTCCTTCGGCTGCTCCTCCATCCTTCTCCTCCTGGCCACTGGCCTCCTGCTCTGCCTTCTCCTGCTCCGCCACCGCCACCTCACCTCCTGCTCCGAGCTCCCCTTCTCCTTCTGCGGCCACCACCTCCTCCGCGTGTGCTGGCGGCGGGTGATCGGGCAGTGGGAGGGGCCCTGCGGCCAACTGCCGCGGTGCGCTGCCCGCTGTCTGGGTGCTCGCCCCGCCCCGCCCCGCCCCGCCCGGTCCGGCCCCCAGATACGCCGCGGAGATAACTCTGCAGCCGCTGGCGCCGCCTCGCTGCCACCTTCCGGCCCCACGGTCCGCTCCTACGGCCCCCCCATGGCGCCGCGGCCTCCCCGAAGCTGCCGCCGCCGCCGCCGCTACTGCCTCGGTCACCGCCGCCGCGTCCCGCAGCTCGGCCCCAACCCCCACTCCGCCGGGGCCGCTACACCTAGATCTTAGAGGGGGGCCAGCTGGAGCTCTGCCTCAACACCGCGCTTGCCTACTGCTTGGCCCCCTTTTCACACATTTTTGAGACTTGTCGACTTCATCCAATGAGCTGATCAAATTTTACATCCTATGTTGCCAGAGAGGATTATGGGGCAACTTCATAGTGTCGATCACATCCAGGGCGCCGATCCGGGAAGGCCAGGGGGTAGAGTGGAAGGAGCACAGACCTCGTGAATAGGCAGGCATTCTGAATCCCAGCATGCCCACCACACAGTAGGTGCCCACGAAAAGTGTTTTCCGTGAATCGAAACAATACTTTGCGGAGAGAAAAAAATACTCACAACACACGACCCCTCCTCTCAGCCCCCCGCACGTCTTGGGTCTCAGTTTCCCCAAGTGCCCGATGAGGTTGTTGGATGAGGTCTCTGGAAGGTACTTCCAGTCGTGATTTAGAACTTTACTGCTGTCCCTGCAAAGCACACCTTCTGGGCTAGTTGCACACTTAACCGAATTCTAAGTCGCGCTCCAAAATGGTATTGATTTTTTTCCTTAGATATTTTTGCAAAGTTTTTTTTGTCATTAAAAAACGGGTTGAGGTTTTCTGTGTGATCTACTTTCAACTATTGAAAATTCCAAGATGAAGTAAGAGAAAAGAAAGAAAATGAAATCGCAAACACGAGATTTTCTGCTCTAGTGTAAAATTCAGTACTTTTTAGGAAAGAAAAAAAAAAACCTTAACTAATTTCCAACACGCAAAAAGTCTAGCTACTTAAAACATCATAATAATACAAAACTTAAGCCTAAAAAGGTATATGATACAAAAGTCTTTTTCCTTGGGTTCAATAACAACCCCCTTTTTCAGTGGTGACAATTTCACAGCAAACTGTGTCCATAAGAAAAATTAACACTGAGCTAAAATAACATAAAAAACGGAAGGAAGAAACATAATAAGTTTTTTGAATTTAGGAAAAAAAAGTTAGAATTCAGTTTTTGTAGAATATTTGCTAAGTCTCCAGAAGTCTTGCAATTTAGATAAAGAGAGCTAAATCATCTGGCAAAATAAGTTTGTTTAAAAATTCCCAAATATGAAAATTAGTATTTAAAATAAAATGATCTAATAATTAAGCTTTATCATCACCCTTTAAAAAATTACATGTTTCTAAAATATGAAAGAGAGAAAAAAGAAGAAGGAATTGTGCGCTTTCTCAGCAAACTGGGCTTTTTCACGATTCATTAAACCCTTTTTCCATATGTGTAATTGGACTCTTCTCATTTACATAAAGGAGGGTCGAGGCAAAAGACCTAAGATCAGTCCAAAAGGAGAAATACATTTCTCATTCTATGTTAAATAATACTGTAGACGAAAACTCCAAGAAGGCAGAGCTCCTCCCCTCCATCCCAAACACACAATCCACATATACCAGCCCTGAGATAGTTCATGGCCAAGGGAGTTAGCGGGTTTGCCAGAGCCTTGAGGATTGCCCTATGCACAGTGCCTCACAGAACTTATCAGGAACATGTTTTTATTTTATCTTCTCTAAGTAAAAAGCTTGGACTGAAATGACTGACGTAGAGCACTGTATCCTATTTTCTCTTCTCATTTCTGATTGGCTTTAAAAAAAAAAACAAGAAGAAAGAAGGCACTGTCTTTGAAAGAGCACAACCCTCTGCTTGGGCTTGAGTTGTCTGGCTGGTATTCCCCTTTCAGTTGGATTCAGCACCTGATTAATTAGTTAATTAGTACTTAGAGCTGACTAGCCCCGGTCGGCAATTTTCATGCCCTACGTGGTGAAATGTTGAATTCAGCATTGAAATTTCTGTCGCACACCCTAATTATTATCACCCCACTACTTTTAAAGCCATTGCACCAAATTATTATAATAGACAGAGCCAGACAACTGTGTGGGAATATGTTCTTTCTGAGAAATAATGGTAGACTTAATCAATATTTTTCACTGTTGCCCTTAACACATTTAAATAAAACAACTGAATGGGAAAAATTCTAATTCAATTAGCCTCCAACTTCTTTCATAGAGAAAATGATTTTATATGGAAATATGTTAGAAAAAGCACACTAAAAAATTGTAATGTTTCATCATTCATTTCTCAGATTGTAAAAAAATATGTTTACAAGATATCATATCTGAGAGTAGCATTTGTTCATATGTGTCTAAAGTGTCAGGAATTTTTTTTTAAAAAAAGAATAGAAAATAGAAACAAAACAAAAAAAAAACAAATCATTTTAAGTAGCTGTAAGAAATCATATTCTCTGTATGTTTGGGGTAGAGGACTTTTGATGTTTAAAAATACTGACATAGTTTAGGAATGAATTTTTCTATGGGAAAAAATATTCCTTGGCCACTTTCCCATTCTTCCATAAATTTGATGTCATGGCTAATGTTAAGTATCAACTAGGGAAAAATAGTTTTAGAAAATAAGTTAGGACATAAACCTACAGTAGTCTAATTTTTAGCATTTCTCAATATACTGTTACCAAAAAAGGGTCCCAGTGTGTCAATGATTTTCAACATTATTGGTAGCTATTTTTACCTGAAATAATCTTATATATCAGTAGTGAGTTGCCTGTAATTGTAAGAGCTAAATGGTACACAAAACTGGATACACAACCACACAGATCAGTAAATGGGTTGGACTGAAAGCAAAAGTAAACACCAACCTTAGGAAATGAAAGAAGTTAAAAGATAAGTGTTAAGGACCTTATTCTTTTTGGAGAATAAAACAAGATTTAGTAGCTTTCCACTTAATTTAAATGAAAAGAATCACTACCTTACATATTGCAGTGATAATGTAATGGGGAAAGAAAACAAAAAAGTCTTTGTACAAATGACACCTCCTATAGTTGTTGTGAAGAAACTTTTCCCCTTGGTATCTGCTAACAAATTCTAATTAATGCTGCACATTCCTTTACTGAAATCATTTAATGCGTAACAAGGGGGGTAAAAAGAAATGCTGAATGCTCGTGATTGCCCTGTTAGAATTATGGGAGTGAAAGCCTGGGGCCCCAAACTTACTGTCTATTAAAGCCAAGCTTTGAAAAAGAAATGCAACCTACAAAAGCTGTCAATCTCCCTTGCCCCTAAAGCCTGGGTTCACATGGATTCAAGTGACAGCCCTCCTCCCCCATGCACAATACATCAATCTGTCTCTCCCACAAGCACCCACAGCCCATTGTGCTGGCCGCAGGTGCCTATTATGGCACCCATGGCTGCCTCCCACAGCTCCGCCCCTGAGAAACAGGAACTGCAGACAATGGAGCCCTGTGGGAAGACAGAGGTGGGTGTTGGGAGGGATAGCAGACAGATGGTAAAGGGTATAGGGTAGTAAGGTAGTTTCAAAACAAATGTCAAACATTCAAAATTATTACTTTCGCATGTCTCCCCTTTTGTATTGCCTTTGCTTCAATCACCATCTGCCATAATCACAAAAACACTTACCTGTTATAATGAATGTTTGCTCCCCTTTTTGTGTGGTGGTAGAAGGGATGATCTTCAATACTGTACCCTCCTATTTAGCCTCTAGGTTTCTCAAGGTCACAGACAGGAGTTTTAGTTAAGTGACATCAGTAGAACAGATAGGGGAAAGGATTTCTAATTTTTTTACAAGGTTTGTGATTTCCCTCAAGCTTAGTTTTAGGCTTCTTAAAGGGCAAAGATTATAAAAATTAGTTACTTTGGATAACATATTTGTGAAATCAAAGTACTATAAGACTTACAAGTGTCGAATCAGGCAGGTGGAAATTCTTAGGACATTTCTTTTCTGGTCAAATGTCACATAAATGGAGATGAGGTGGATTTAATAATAGAAGTAGTGAAGGTTTCTGACTAAATTTCTTTTTCTATTTCTAAACATGTTAACAAAACTAAGTAAAATTGTAAAAAAATGTTATTCATATCGATTGCTATTATCAGGAAAAAGTACATTTTAAACATTTCATTTCATAAATTGTCATTTGTGTATGATATTTTTAATATTCTGAGTTATGGACTAATTAAGAAGTAATAAATTGAAGAATTAAGATGTGTGCCAAAAACACATATATTAGTTCAAGTTATATGATTTAGCTGCTTTTGCCCTTACTTTGTCATCTCAATATATAACCTTATTCCTATTTCCAGGATAATTTATCATAAATTAAAACAAAGCTAACAATAACTTCATCACTACCACTACCACCTGTCTCAAACAAAAAACAACCAAGGAAAATCTGGCACAAAAATCTGTAAGTCATGGTCAAGAGGACTGGCGACTTGTTAGGAAGAGAGTACTGCCAAAATAATGTCAGGAACTAAAACCAGCCAGTTTTCCTGAAGCAAACAAGAGGGTCTTGGTTTGCTGTCAAAAACTACAAACTAAGCTTTAACAGGGACTGTCAGGGATCCAAATGAGCTCCTGGCCAGAGAGAGCTTAATTAGTAGAGTTGGTTTGGGTTTTTAAAATTACACAAGAAAAACAACCAATACAGTATGAAAGCATACAGTGGTCTAATGTAGCACAAAATTCACTATTCTATTATGTGTGTGTGTAGTCATTTTGCACATTATGTTAACAATATAAATTTAGGTTTTAAACAATATTTTTGTGCCCATTACTAGGGCATGTTTCTTTTCTTCTTATGTATTCTTTTGGAGATTTCAATATATTTATCACCAAACACAAATACGTATGCTTCCTCCTTTTCATATAAATAGTAGCATACTACATACACTATTATTTTTTTTACCTGAGAGATCTTGGAGATCAGTGCATGTCAGAACACTAAGAGCAACTAGGGCATACTTCTTAAATGTGAATAGTTTCAACTCATACTAGGTATTTGTAAAAGACTCTAGTTCAACAGTAGGAAAATATTTAATTCCAATATTTACCTACCAAAGTGATCAAACCATTTGGAAACTACTCTTATTTCTCACCCACAATTGAATTAGGAATTCCATTTCTAATACTCAGAAATTAGTACAGCTAATTCCAATTATCCATCTAAATGGGAGCCAGAGATAATGTGGAGGAGAAGGTTGCAGATAACCCACAGATACGAACTTTGTTAGAGATGCTTACATGGGAAAATGTTTAAGGTATTTATTGGTAAGGTTTATGAATTGTTTCTATAGTATCCAGAATATTCAGAGTTCAATAGAAATTGCTAAGGCTTCCCATTTGATCCATACTCAATTATTCAGACTTCTGGTATCTCACAAAAAAAAATGATCTTGCTTAGTCGATTTAACTTATCAAAAGAGGCCAGGTTTTAGCTGTAAAGTTAGTTTACTATAGACAGTCCTATTGTCTGTGCTACCACATCAAGTCCTTTCATTTCTAGATGTTTTCCATGGGTCTCTTGAATCTCTTCATTTAAAAATTAACATAGTTTATTGGTTAAAATCTAAGATTTTATTGTCAGACAAATCTGGCTTCTAATCCTGCCTCTGGAGTTTAAAAGTGGTTTGACTTAATTTCTCTTATACTTGAGGTTTCTTTAAAATGGGGTTAATAATAGAACACCTAAAGATTAAATGAGACCATGCATTCACTCTTTAAACAATGCCTGGAACATAGTAAATCCTCAAAAAACAGTACCTGTTATTATGATTAATAATATCAGTTATACGAATGCAAGGATTAGCTAGATAGGTTCTCAAATCTGACTGATCAGCAAAATCAAAGGTTTTTGTGTGAACTTAAATCTTCATTCTCTGGGTTCAGCATTACAACTGCTGGGATGTATAGTGCTTCCATGTTTCATTTTTAAAAGAAATTGCCAATTTTTTTTCTGAAGAGGCTGTACCATTTTATATCTCCACCAGTAATGTATGAATGACCAAGTTTCACCACATCTTCATTGGCATTTGTTATTCTCACTAATTTTAGCTCTTCTGATAGATGTACAGTGATATCTCGTCATAGTTTTAATTTGTTTCCCTAATTAAAAATATTGAACATATTTTCTTATGCCTACTTGCCATCTATATATCCTCCTCAGTGAAATGTTTCTTCATGTCTTTTATATTTTGTTTTTTTTTAATCAAGCTATAGATAATGCATACCAGGATTTAATTAGAAGTGTAAAACAGACTTCATTTTACTTTTAATTTTGTCATTTTATTTTTTAGTTTAGCACTTAAAAAGCACTTACTATATACCAAATACTCTTTTAAGCGCTTTGAAATATTTATTTCAATTTAAGTGAAATTTAATCTTTCGGTAGGCCTGGAAGTAGATACTGTTACTATCATCTCCATTTGACAGTTGATGAAACTGAGGGCATAGAGAATTCAATAATTTATGAAGATTACACAGATAGCAAGTGGTGGAGCTGGGATTTGAACCTAGGCAGTAGTTGTTACAAGCTTAACAACGTACACATAATACTATAGCTGACAGAAGTCAAAAGCAGTGGGAGGAGAGAGTATAAGAAAGTATCTCTGCAATGAGTGTTGACAAATATTGTCTGGAATTAATGGATCCAGAAACAGAGATTAAAGTATATTACTTAAAGTTATAAAGGTAATCTCTAAAAGTCCTGATACAATAATAATATCTAATAAAATTTGGGGAAAGTCAGAAGTAGGTAAAAGGTGGCATAAGTATACTAAATCCTTCATTTTTCTTAGGGTCAATAAATACCATCTAAAATTGATAAAGTAAGAAGTAGAAGTATAAACAGTTTTTAGAGTAATGATATTAATCATCAGAAAATTCAAAACTAGAAATAGTTAAAACAGTTACCTCTGGAAATTGGAAACTAGCTATTAAACAAGATTTTTTTTTCTTCTATACTGTTTAATTTGTTAAATAATTGTATGTAGATATTATTTCTATAATAAAAACAGAGGATGTTTTAAAAGCACTGCAGGTGATTTTGATGGGGCTAGGATTGATAGCCACTGAGCTAAATTACACCCAATATTTTGGGGGGTCTGCAAAGATAGGTGAGGATGAATGGTTTAGCATGTTGCATATTGGTCTGGAGTTCCTAGGTGTTTTGGTTCTACTTGTGGTACACTTAACTTCCAAGTCTCCCTAGGATGCTAATTTACCCTCCCCCTAAAACCTATATTTGACCCCCTTTACCCTGTCTACCTCCCTCCTCCTCCCCTATCCCACTAGTAACCACTAGTCTATAGTCTTCTGGTAACCACCAACCTATAGTCCATGTCTATGAGACTCTTTGTCCTGTTCATTTGTTGCTTTTAGGTTTATATCCCACATATAAGTCATATCATGTGATTTTCAACTTTTTCTGTCTGGCTTATTTTGCTTAGCATGATTATCTCGAGGTTTATCCATGTTGTCACAAATGGCATTATTTCATCTCTTCTTAAGGCTGAGTAACATTCCATTGTATATATGTCCCATAGCTTCTTTAGCCAATCATTTATCATACGACACTTTGGTTGCTTCCATGTCCTGGCCACTGTGAATAATGCTGCTATGAACATTGGTGTGCAAATATCTTGTCAGACATGGGTTTTCAAGTCTTTGGGGTAAATACGTAGTAGAGGGATTGCTGGATCATATGGTAGATCAATTCTTAGTTTTTTGAGGAACCTCCATACTGTTTTCCATAGTGGCTGTACCAATTTGCAGTTCCATCAGCAGTATATGAAGGTTCCTTTTTCTCCACATCCTCTCTGTCATTTGTTCTGTTGATTATAGCTATTCTAACAGGTGTGAGATGGTATCTCATTGTGGTTTGATCTGTATTTCCCTAATAGCTAGCAGTGATGAGCATCTTTTCAAATATTTATTGGCCATTTGTATGTCCTTTAGGGAGAAATGTTTGTTCAGGTCCTCTGCCCATTTTTTGATTGGATCATTTGTTTGTGTTGTTGTTGTTGTTTTTATTAAGTTAAATGAGTTCTTTGTATATTTTGGATCTTAGGCCCTTATTGGAAGCATTGCTTGCAAATATATTTTCCCATTTGGATGGTTGTCTCTTTACCTTGTTGACAGTTTATTTTGCTGAACAGAAGCTTTTTAGTTTGATGTAGTCTCATGTATTTATTTTAGCTTTTTCTACCCTTGTCTTTGAGGTCAAATTCATAAAATCCTCTGTAAGTCCCAGGTCCTTGAGTTTAGTTCCTATGTTTTCTACTATGCATTTTATTGATTCTGGTCTTATATTCAGGTCCTTAATCCATTTTGAGTTAATTTTGGTGTGTGGTGGTAGACAACAGTCTAGTTTCATTCTTTTGCCAGTGGCCTTCCAGTTTTCCCAGCACCATTTATTGAAGAGGCTTTCCTTTCTCCACTGTATGTTTTTGGCATTTTGTCAAAAACTATTTGTCCATATAAATATGGGTTTACTTCTGTATTCTCGATTCTGTCCCACTGGTCCATGTGTCTGTTTTGCTGCCAATACCATGCCATTTTTATTATTGTCACTTTGTAGCATAATTTGAAGTCAGGCAGAGTGATACCTCCAGCCTCATTCTTTTTTCTCAGGATGGCTTTGACAATTTAGGGTCTTTTGTGCTCTCATACAAATCTGATGATTTATTTGTTCTATTTCTTTAAAAAATGCCAATGGGATTTTGGTGGGAATTGCATTAAATCTGTATAATACCAGCAGCATTTTAAGCTTAAAAAATGGAGGAGGAAAAGAAGGATGCAGTATATACTAGAACATGGTTTTCTTTTTCTACAAATCTATGCATAACATAAAAACTTAAGGCTACAACTTACTTAACAAATAGAAGCTTATTAACCTAATTCTAGTAAGCTAGACATTTGAAATATAACCTAAAACTTCACATCATTATTTGAAAATACATAAAATTTACCCTCTCAGGGCAATTGTACAAGCAACACACAAATAACAGATGATAACATCAGCGCCAAATTATAAATTTATGTTCAGGCTCATTCCTGGGTCTATTTTGCATCTGCTAGCTTGATTTTTCCATTTAACTTTCTCACCTACTTCTACTTTGTATTCTGTTGTATTTCATGTATAACTATAAGTCACCTTATATCCTTTTTGGAATCAATCACTTATACCCTATAAATAAATAAACTAGAACCCTCCCCCAAAAAAAGAAATGCAAACCCAAACTATAATACTTCTAGAAGAAAACATAGGAGAAAATTTGGGACTTTGCAGTAGGTAAAGATTTCTTAGGACACAAAAATCATAAATCATAAAAGGCAAAAACTGATAAACTGGACTTCATCAAAATGTAAAACTTCTGCTATTCAAAAGTTACCATTAAAAAAGTAAAAAGGCAAGCTATAGACAGGGAGAAAAAAAGTATTTTCAATACACATATCTAACATGTATCAAGAATATACAATTATCTCCTTTCATACAATAGGAAGACAAATAATCCAATTAAAATTGACAAAATGAGAAGTATATTAAATGGAATAAACAAAGGAATAAACAAAGTGAATAAAGAAGAGGATCAAATGACCTATCTAAAAGATGGGAAAGCCAAGGACACTCAATCAGAATGGCAAGAAAAAAGAGGCCAAGACTATAAAAATAATTTAAGGAGCATATGGGACACTATTAAAAGTCAAAATATCCATCTGATTGGTATACTTGAAGGAAAACAAGACGTTGAACAGCTATTTGAAGAGATAATGATGGAAAACTTCCCTAACCTGGTGAAGAAAATGGACATACAACCTCAGGAAGCTCAGACAATCCCAAAAACCAGGGATCCAAAGAGACCCACGCCAAGACACATCATAATTAAAGTGCCAAAGGTTAAATACAAAGAAAAAAATCTTAAAAGTAGCAAGAGAAAAGCAGATGGTTACCTACAAGGGAACACCAATAAGACTGGCAGTTGATTTCTCAAAAGAAACTATGCAGGACAGAAGGGCTTGGCACAAAATATTCAGTGTGAGGAAGATGCAGGATTTACAACAAAGAATACTTTATCCAGCAAAGCTATCATTTGGAGTTGAAGGACAAATAAAGAGCTTCCCAGAAAAAATAAACTGAAGAAAATTTATCACTACCAAGCCAGAATTACAGGAAATGTAGGAGGAACTTCTTTAAAAAGAAAACACATGTATCAAAAACCGAGGCTGAGACACAGTCCCCAACCCCCAACCCAGAGAGAACTTCCCCCCATACCCTCTGAGACCAGTTACCACAGAGACCCAGGGGAATCTGAGCAAACAATACCGAATCTGTTGCTAACACTGACAGGGACTGAAACTGAGAGTAGCAAGTGTGATTAAATATGTATCAGAAAATAAAAACATATTTTTTAGGCTTTATACAAAGCAGGGATTGAAGGAGCTTAGAGGACACCCACTGGAACTTGAAAGAAAAGAGCCTTCTTTCCAGCAGGCAAAAAAAGAGACCTTTATATAATAAATATCTCTGGAAAAAAAAGCAAAATATAACTCCACTAATGTCAAGGTAGAGAAATAGTCCATTAAACACCATGAACAACCCAGATGACAAGGCATCTCAGAAAGAAAGAAAAAATCTCCAGAGAATAAGCTTACAGACATAGAAATATGCAATTTAAATGACAGAGAATTCAGGATGGTACTTCTGAAAAAACTCAGTGAGTTCTGAAACGAGTAATATCAACAATTTCAGGAACTGAAAAAACACCTAGTTGAGCAGAGCAAGGAGAGTGAAACCATCAAAAAGAACAAATAGAACTTCTGGAGATGAAGAACACACTGCAAGAGTTGAAAAAGGAAATTGCAAGCTAAGGAAATAGAGTCAACTAAATGGAGGAAAGGATCAGTGATAACGAAGACAAAAATCTAGAAATAAATCAAAAGGAAGAAGAGAGAAACAGAAGAATGAAAAATAATGAAAGAGAAATTCAAGAACTAGATGATACCATCGGGAGAGGAGATATAAGAAGAATAATGAGCATTATCAAAGGCAAGGAAAAGGAGCAGGGACTAAAAAGCATTTTCAGAGAAATAGTTGATGAGAATTTCCCAAATCTAAGGAGTAACCTGGAGCTTGGAATTCAAGAAGTCAACAGAACACCCAATTATCTCAATCCAAAAAGGCCTTCACCAATACACATCGTATTAAAATTATTAAAAATCAATGACAAAGACAGAATTCTCAGGGCAGCCAAGGAGAAGAAAACGGTAACTCATAAAGGAAAACCCATTAGATTATACTCAGACTTCTCAGTGCAAACCTTATAAGCCAGAAAGGAATTCAATCAATAGTTTAAGTTTTCACTTAAACTATTAAGTGAAAGAAACTACCAGCCTAGAATAATGTATCCAGCTAAGCTCTCCTTTAGATATGAAGGGGAAATTAAGACCTTTCCAGACATACAAAAATTGAGGAAATTCTCCACTACAAGGCCTGCACTACAAAAAAATACTCACCCAAGGAGTCAGCTCACTTAAAACAAAATGACAAAAAAAATACATAATTAAGAGTAAGGTGACTAGAAGGTAGATAGAAGCAGAGGAGTGCAATGCTTACTAAGAAAATGGCATTATAAGCTTAAATAATAAGAAGAGAATTGTTACAAGATAATAATGAATGTTCAGCATACATAGGGACAAATGGAGATAACAATCAAAAAAAGGGGAAGGATTCAAAGATCTAAATTCACAAAGGGGAATGGAGTTAAGACACATGCAGAAGAAGATGGACGACTATGTATATATATAAATATCCTTTACATATCCATAATGGTAACCACACACAGAAGATTCAGAGCTGAAGTATATAACATAAAACAAGGAGAACCAGAGGCAAACCCTCCCTCCAAAAAAAAACAACCAAATTAAGAAAACAGAAACACAAGGACAAGGAAGCAGTGAAAACCCCATGTTTCCAGAAGCAAAAGATAAAATGGCTATAAGAGGACTTCATATTTTGATAATCACCCTAAATATAAATGGACTGAACTCACCAATAAAAAGGCACGGTTTTGCAGAATGGATCAAAAAACAAAACCCAACTATATGCTGCCTCCAGGAGACACATCTCAGTTACAAAGACAAATATAGACTCAAAGTGAAGGGGTGGAAAATAATATTTCAAGCAAATGGCATTCAGAGGAAAGCGGGAGTAGCAGTACTAATATTGGATGAAATAGACTTCAAAATAAAAATGATAAAGAAAGGTACTGAGGAACACTTCATATTGATAAAAAGAATCATGCACCAAGAAGACATGACACTTATTAATATCTGTGCTCCCAATCAGGGAGCCCCGAAATATGTAAAGCAATTACTAACAGAACTAAAGGGAGAAACAGACCAAAACACTATCATAGTAGAGGACTTAAATACCCCACTGTCGGATATGGACAGATCATCCAAACCGAAAATCAATAAGAAAATAACATCCTTAAATGACACATTAGACCAGCTGGACATAATTGACATTTACAGAGCCGTCCATCCCAAAACAGCTGCTTATACATTCTTCTCTAGTGCACATACTGGGACACAGAGATAGCCTCAACAAATATAAGAGGGTTGAGACAATATCAACTATATTCTCTGATCATAATGCTTTGAAACTAGAGATCAAATGCAAAAAGAAAGCAGAAAGAACCACAAATACATGGAGATTAAACAACATGCTACAGAAGAATAACTGGGTCAGAGAAAAAACAAAAAGAGAGATCAAGAGATTCATAGAAACAAATGATAATGATAGTACAACATATCAAAACCTTTGGGACACGACAAAAGCAGTCATGAGAGGAAAGTTCATATCATTACAGGTCTTTCTCCAAAAACAAGAACGAGCCCAAATAAACAACCTAAAGCTTTATCTTAAAAAAAAAAAAAACTAAAAAAGGAAGAGCAAATGAAGCCTAAAGTCAGCAGAAGGAAAGAAATCATCAAAATAAGAGTAGAAATAAATTAAATTTAAAAAAATAGAAAAAATAAATGCAACAAACAGCTGGTTCTTTGAGAAAATTAATAAAATTGACAAACCCCTGGCTAGACTCACTAAAGTGAAAAAAGAAAGAACACAAATAAACAAAATCAGGGGTAAAAGAGGGGAAATGATGACATACACCACAGAAATACAAAGGATCAGACAAGAATATATGAAAAAATATATAATATCGAATTTAACAACCTAGAAGAAATGGACCATTACTTAGAAAAATACAACCTTCCTAGACTGAATCAAGAAGAACTGGAAAATCTAAATAGATCAATCAGCAGTATAGAAATTGAAACAATTTTCAAAAACCTACCAAAAAGTAAAAGTCCAGGACCAGATGGCTTCACCAGTGACTTCTACCAAACATGCAAAGAAGATTTAATACCTATTCTCCTCAAAGTCTTCCAAAAAATCAAAGAGAAGGCAATACTTCCCAACTCATTTTAAGAGGCCAATATTACTCTGATACCAAAACCTGGTAAATATAACACAATAAAAGAAAACTACAGACCAATATCTCTCATAAACACAGATGCAAAAATCCTAAATAAAATACTAATGAACTGAATATAGCAACATATTAAAAAGATTATACACCACAATCAAGTGGGCTTCACCCAAGAGGTACAGGGATGGTTCAACATATGCAAATTGATCAATGTGATACACCACATAAACCAATTAAAAAATAAAAATCATATGATCATATCAATAGATTCAGAAAAAGACTTCGACAAGATACAACATCCATTAACAAATTCGGTGTAGAAGGAAATTACTTTATCATAATAAAGGCTACATATGACAAGCCTTCAGCCAACATTATACTGAATGGTGAAAAACTAAAAACCTTCCCTCTAAGATCAGGAACAAGGCAAGGCTGTCCACTATCGCCACTGTTATTCAATATAACATTGGAGATCCTAGTGAGTGCAATCAGACAAGAAAAAGATATAAAAGGCATCCATTTAGGAAATGAAGAAGTCAAACTGCCCCTATTTGCGGATGACATGATTCTCTACATAGAAAACCCTAAAGACTCCACAAGAACACTACTAGAAAGAATAAGCAAATATAGGACAGTGTCTAGATACAAAATCAACGTTCAAAAACCCATAGCATTCCTACACTCTAATAATGAAGTGTCAGAAAAAGAAGTGAGAAAAATAATTCCTGTTGCAATTGCAACCAAAAGAATAAAATACCTAGGAATAATTTTAACGAAACATGTGAAGGACCTATATAATGAAAACTACAAGACCCTATTAAAAGAAACCGAAGAAGATACAAAAAAATGGAAAGATATTCTGTGTTCTTGGATTGAAAGAATTAACACACACACACACACGCACACACACACACACACACACACACACACACACACACATACATATATAAATGGTACCTTATTGTAAGGAATATAAAATTATATATACAACCCAGCAACTTCACTTCTAGGTCGCTATCCAAAAAATTAAAAAATTAAAAAAAATATATGTCCAGAAAGACATACACTGAAAGTTTCATAGCAGCATTATTTATAATAGTTGCAAACGGAAAACAATTTAAAGGTGCACCAACTGATAAATGGATAAATAAACTGTGCAATTAAAAATATATATATATATTACTGACAGTCCCAACAACATGAATGAACCTCAAAAATATTTGGCTGGGTGAAGTCAAGCAGAAAAGAGTACATTGACAGAGAGCAAATAAGTAAATGCTTGAGGCCAGGGGCCATGGAAGAGTATAAATGGGCACAAAAAAATTTTTAGGGTCATGGAACTGTTCTGTAACTTGGTTATGGTTACATCACTTTACACAATTACTTAAATTCATCCAACTATACACTTAAAATGGTAAATTTTATTGTGTGTAAATTACAGCTCTATAAAGTTGGAAATTTTCTGAAGAGGAAAGATTTTTGGGTTTCCACTTTGCCAAAGTGCCAACCCATGCTAGTTGTCCAGAATCAAGGTGGGAGAAACCTGCCAAGTAGGCAATGACATCAGAAAGCTGCCATGTTCAGAGTACAGGGAATCCACGACCCATGTAGGCTGCTTTCTTCTTGGAAGGTGGCATGTGGAACTTTCTTTTAAACTTTAGCCAGGTCTCTTCTGAGGCTTCCTTCCTCCCTTCAGAGTCTAAGCAATATATATATATATATATATATATATATATATATATATATATATATATATATATGTATATATTAGGAGTTTAAATATATATATATATATATATATATATATTTAAACTCCTAATTTCCTCTTTCACTTTTCTTTCCATGTCTGTGTCCCCCACATCTCATACACAAACTTTGTGTGGGCTCTACCCAGGAATACAGCTTGCATTTTCACTTATTAGCATGGTCCTCTACATTTAGAATTTTATGTATCTCTCCCCAAACTCATGCTTTCAATCCCTTTGCCCTCCCATAGTCCTGTCACAACTCAAAGGTTCCTCTCTACCACCTCTTTGAGGAGGTGGGAAGAGAGAGACAAATTCTCTTGAAGGATAGGGCGTGTGGCCTAAACTCCTCAAATGTTGTTCTCCCAGGTAACCTTAATGGGTTTAAACATTAAACGGCCCAGCCCCAGGAGTATAACTGCAACTTGGAGGAGAAACATGTTAATGGAGGGTTAGAGAAGTCCAGCAAGCTTCTTCACAGAGTGACCTCTCCCATCCTTGACAACAGTGAGATGGGCTTTTACATATGTATCTCTGATGGTGCCCACAGAAGCTTCTGAACTGCATCAGGGCTTTACTTCAGTGAAGTTCACACCAAGCTAAGAGGTACCCATTCAATTTCCTGTCTCAAATTACACTTATCTCTGCTGACCAACTCAGCACACTAGACAAGGTCAAAAGATGTGCACCAAAAATAACACAAGGACTGACTATCAGACTGACAAAGATCAAGCAGGTTCACAAGGCTCAGTTGGTAGATTTATGGGGAAAGTGTATTTTTGTACACTGTTGTCATATGTATACATCGTGTTAACATATACACAAATACACAAAAGTATATAAGAATATGTGTTGTGAGTCTGGGACAAGAATTTAACAACAGAGAAATTTTTCACATGCATACTCTTTGACATAGCATTTCTACGTCTAGGAATTTGTTAAGAACATAGGATCTGAAGTAAGACACACCTGGATTTGAATTCTGACACCACCAACTTCTTCCTGACTGTATGACCTCTCTCTGTCAGTTTTCCCATCTATAAAATCAGGGAAAATAATGGCGCCCGGAAAAACTGGAAAAAACATGGGCTTATATTATACTGTCTTTACCAATAGGATAACCAGCTACCTGGAACTAAGAGGGTATCCAGGATGTGGAACTTTCAGTACTAAATTCGAGAAGATCTTGGCCAAACTGGAATGGAATACTGAATCCATGTCACCACCTTCAGGAACCCAAATTTCTTGACTAGTCAGTTCTACAAAGTATCAGAACCATTCCAAATTACTGTGTTGACCATTTATAAAGTGCCAGCTATACCCCAGGCCCTTTATATAAATCAATGGTTCTCAAACTTGAGTGTGGATCAGAATCACTTGGAGGGCTCATTAAAATGCAAATAGCTGGGCCTAACTCCAGAGACTCTAATTCAGTATGTCATAGAGACACATACCAGACAGCCAGAATTGCAATCAAAGGCAAGAAGGTGGGGATAAGTGCGGACTCAAAAGACTGAAATAGCAGGTACACACCATGAAGTTCACAATTGACATTAGTCTCCCTCACAACACTGTTTCCTAAAACAGGGACCTAGTCTCATTCATCCTTGATATGTACCCTTAAGCATGCCTAGCCCCGTACTGGCTGCACAGCAGATATTTAACAGACATCAACAATTCTTTGCTTTGAGGAGGTGGGCCATTTAAGCACAAGCTGTAGTCACAACCTTTATCCCACTTGACTGATTTGCTATCTCATTTCAGGATGCTTACCCTGAGATCTACTAGTACTGACACAGGGCAAGCTTCATTGAGTGGCCTTTCATTCATTCATCCATCACATATTTATTGAGCTGCTATCTAGGCCCTGGACAGACTCCTGAACATGAGTATGGGCTTCTGCATCAGCCAGACATGGATGCAAGCCACTGCTCTACACTGACCAGCTCTGTGTACTTAAGCAGCTTCACCTGGGTCACTTTATCAGAAAAAGGGAGATGTAAATCCTATCAATTTCACAAGATGCTGGATGGAAAGAAATGAGAGGATGAGAATGGCACTCTAACACAGCTGAGTACAGTGTCTGGCACCAATAGGCTATCATAGATGTCAGC
This sequence comes from Eidolon dupreanum, assembly GCA_028627145.1. NCBI lineage: Eukaryota > Metazoa > Chordata > Mammalia > Chiroptera > Pteropodidae > Eidolon > Eidolon dupreanum. Next base: position 87,383,040 of record CM053505.1, on the reverse strand, counting down.
AATTTATATCCAAGAACTCTGGCCTGCAACACTGCTGTGCGACCACAGGATAATGTGGGTGGAGTGAGCCTACAGTTCCCACAGAGTCATACTTGGCCACTTCCTAACTGGCTAGAAATCCTGGGACACAGGTGGGAGAAGCTTGAGGGGAAGGGATGCTCAGAACCCAATACCAAGTAACTCTAGGCTGCTCTAGGAAGAACTAGGTATCAGCCAAGGGTCTAGTGGACAAGCATACCTAAGAGGCCAGGATTGAGGCATCTGGGCACCAGAAAGCCTGGTTTTCAAAAATAAGCAATGGGGCTGTGATAAGGATTGAGAAAATTAATTCATATAAAGCACTTAGCACAAGTCCTGGCTACAAGGTCATATTCAACGAATATCAGCTGTTATTAGAAGAGCCATGGTTCCTGTCCCTTAGTGAGCAGCCAGTGTAAAAGTCTGCTCACTAATGGGACCCTGACTGGATTTGTAGGAAGTGGCCTACAATGGTGGGATTTATAGATCACTAACCAGGCCCTACTGCCTCAAAACCCCCTCCCCAGCCCCAGATGTCACAATGCCACACCATCATCGTTAGAAATACACTCCTCATACAAAGGATTGCAAATACATAGCACTTGTTCTCAGGACTCCTCCTCCTGCATGCTTGGAAGACATCATAAATGAGGTACTCTGTCCCGCAGAGCCCAGACAGGACCTCAGATAAGGCTCCTTTACATGGTATTCCAGGCAGAAATTGCCAAAAGACCTATGGTGGTCTGGGAATCCTGTCATTTGCCTCCCTGACTTACAGGTTCTCATTTCTTCTTTTTAATTTTCAGATTTGGCTTTACAATTAAGTTCATCTGTCACCGTTTATATTTTATTGAAACATTTATTGAGATAATTCTAGATTCATATGTAGATGTAAGAGATAGACAAAGAAATTTCATGTACCCCAGGCTCCCCCTAAGGGTAATACCTTGGAAACAACAGTACAACCAACACATTGATATTAGTATGATCTACTGATCTTATTCACATTTCTCCAGTATTACATGTACTCATCTGCGTGTGTACATGTATGTGCATGTGTGTATTTAGTTCTATGTAATTTTATTGCATTTGTATATTCATGTATCTACCACCACAGTCAATATACTGAGTTGTTCCTTCACCGTAAGGATCCCTCTTATTGCCCTTTTATAACCAAATGCACCCTCCTCCCAGACCCATAATCCCTGGCAACCACTAATCTATTTGCCATTTTTATAATTTTATAATTATAAGAATGTTATATAAATGAAATCATAGAGTATGTAACCTTTTGAGACTGGCTCTTTTCACTCAGCATTATTCCCTGACGAGTCACCCAGATTGTCGCATGTACCAATAGTTCATTCGTTTTCATTGCTGGGTCATATTCCATGGTAGATGTACCACAGTTTAACCATTCACCCATTAAAGGGCATCTGAGCTGTTTCCAAGTTTTGTGCTATTACAAATAAGGTGCTGTGAACATTCATGTACAAGTTTTTATGTGAACGTAAGTCTTCGTTTTCTGGAACAAATGCCCAAGAATGAAATTGCTAGATCATGTGGTAGTTTCATGTTCATTTTTTAAAGAAACTGATAAACTCTTTTCCAAAATGGCTGTACTACTTCACATTCCTACCACATTCCCATCAGTAATGTATGAGCATTTCTCCATATCTTCGCCACCATCTGGTGTTTTCACTGTTTTTTATTTTAGTTATTCCAATAGGTATGTAGGGATATCCCATTTTGGTTGTCATTTGCATTTTCCTGATAATGATGTTAAGTTAATCATGTTGGACATCTTTTCATGTGCTTATTTGCCACTTGTATATCCATTCCCCTTGGTAAAATGACTATTTGTGTCTTATGTCCAATTTCTGACTGAACTATTTATTTCACTGTTAAGTTTTGTGAGTTCCTAGGGCGTTGTCATATGTATGGTTTGCAAATATTTTCTCCCAGACTGTAGATTATCCTTTCACCCACTTTGCTCGGGCTTTTGCAGAACACATGTTCTCATTTTGATGAGGTTCAATTTATGAATTTTTTATTTACAGATGATGTTTTGGCTCTAAGATTTCCAATAAGGCACAGTGGATCTGTCTGTCCTCTTCGTCCTGTAGGCTAGCTACCTTAGAGGTTTTGTGGGTTGGGGTCAGTACCTAATCATTACATACCAAGCATACACCAAACATTACTTCATTTAACCTTTCCAACTACCCTATTAGAGAGATGTCATTACTATCTGCATTTTATAGATAAAGAAGCTGAGACACAGAGAGACCTGGGGATTTGCCCAAGGTCCCACAGCTAGGAAGTGGAAAAGCTGGCACAAAATCATGTTCTGTTTTTGCTTCTAAAACACCTGACCTTGTGGGCATCTCAAGTTTCCAGCAGGCTACATAAAATTCAACTTCTAGTGTACACTGTTTATAAATCTGACTTTAGATATGACCATACAATTAGGAATGTTCTTGTTACCAGGTCAAAAACAACAGACAACAATTAACACAAAGGCAGAAGCATGCCCAGTTCTCCAATCTTTGCTGTGCACTCTGCCTAGTCCTTCATTCTCACAATCCAAAATACTACTACTAAACACCCAGTGTGTGGCCCCATGCCCTAAGGCCAGCAAAGGTCTGGTGGCTCAGTGGCAGTGAACTTTCCTGGGCCACTGCTAGGCCCATGTACATCAGTCTCTAAGAAGCCCTCTAATTTGGCCCCAATCATTATTGAGGTTGTCCAAACTCCTAGGTTCAAATTCCTGCTGACTCTATGTCAGTAGAGGAGTTGCACACCCACCAATGGCTCTAAGGCATAAGTTGCCCTCAAATCAGTCATTCCCCCATATGCCTCAAAATGACTCCTCACCAGCTCAGCTGATCACGGAGACAGCTAACTGCCCACATTTGTATCCTCCCACATTTCCTTTACTTCTGACCTGTGGTATGGGTTAAGAAGCTTATTTTGGACTCAGCCTCCTGGGCAAAGGATATTCATATTCCTCTGTTTTGATGCATACATTTGAATACTTTCCAAAGACATAGCCTACCTCTGTGACATTTAATTTTACACCCTTCTCTCCTTCAAAAGCTTCTCTCTTGACACCATAGACCAAATCTCCTTTTAAGATCCTTTCCTAAAAAGTATTTGTTTCATTCATTCACTTAACATTTTCTTCTTGAGACCCTACTGTTTGCTAAATACTGTGCTAGGCACTGGGGATACAGCACAGAACAAGATAGGCACAGACCCTGATGTCCTAATGCTTGCATGTTATTTGGGAGAAATTAATATTAAAGAAGTTATTACAGAAATCATTATTGGTTCCAGTCTGCATCCCCTGGACTTTTCTCCTATTTGCATACTCAAACCTTATGCTTTACTGAAACTGGATTAATCACCTTTCCCTAAACATGTATTGGGCTTTCCTTCTCCCAGCCTTTTTACATGCTCTTTGCTAATAATTTGCCACCCCATTCCTAGTAATCCCCACCTACCACAGTGTCTATGCTGTCCTCAAGACCTAAATTAAATCCATCCTCTTTAGTTGAGGGTTTCTCCATGATCCCTGCTATATGGGGTTTCCCCCTCTATTCATAGAGTTCTGACACCACCTGTGACACTAACTATATACACATTGCTTTATGTTCTAGTTATTTTCATACCCATATTGCCACACATGAAAGACAGTAGAACCCCTGAAGGCAGGGTTTACTTCTGACTTGTCTTCATGCCCCTTGCACCTGTCACAGTGCCTTTAACATAGCAGGCATGAAATGTTTGCTTAGCTGGGGAATGGCTTACCCAGAGCTGTTTGTTTAATGTAACAAACAGTTGGGTAGCAGTCACTATGTACTGCTCACTTAGATGGCATTTGCCAAGTGTCAGACACTGCTCCAAAATCTTGATAGACATCAACTCCCTGGATTCTGACAATAACCCTAGGTGGTAGGTACAATTAGGAGATACATTTGACACGTAAGTAAAGTGAGACTCAGGGAGGCTAAACATTTTGCCCAAGTCCAAAGTACCCCACTTGGTATATGTCAAAACTAGGATCTAAACCCAGGCAACCTGCCTCAGACCTGAGCTTTTAGCCCTGGCCCTCTAATAAGGCCTGGAATGATTTTCCCAATGTGGAACTTATAGCTGCAGGACAGCAAATATGGAATCCAGATCCAATTCTTTTTGGCATATCTTGGTGCCATTTTCCCACTCACGTTCTTCATAGGAACTATACTTCAAAAGGTTGCTGGGGCAAACTAAATTACAAAAAGTGCTGAATTAAATTGAGTCTTTCTGAGGCCTTTCTAAAGGGCAGAACTCCTCCAGCCCTCTATGTCAGTGTCCCAACTTTCATTTTCATTAGCTCCCTCCAACTCCCAGGAGTCTCTAGACAATTTTTCCCTAATTTCCCACTCATGAAATTTTAATATCACAGATACACTATATATCTGTTTATGTACCATATGTATATCTGTGTTTTCCAAATAAAGTAAATTTTTTTTCATCATTCAAAAACCAATGTTCTCCTCTATTTGGATGAGATATCGCCTTGTTGACAATGCATACTTGATGTCAACAAGTGTTGAATCCTTCTAATGTCTAACATGTGAGTGTAAGTGGGGATTCTCACCCCTCTTCGACCCTGTGGAGCCAAGATTTTCAGGATCACTTCAGTGAAGCAACATACATTTGCAACATTGCTTAGAGCTAATAATAACTATGATAGCATCCCAACACCAAAAGTCTTGTGATAGATGTTCAGGAGAGAGGATGATTCAATCCTAGTCTCAGGTTCTGAAAGGCCAAGTAATCATGGGTAAAATACATTTATTACAGCTCTCAAGCCCTCAGTTTCTTCTTCTATAAAATGGGGCAATAAGCCTGAAAGTACCCACATTAAGGGGCTTTTGTGAGACCATGAAGGTCTAACCTTTGCAAATTGTTAAACAATATGCAAAGGTAGGTGGCAGGATTACAGCCACTTAAAGGGAAATGGGCTCAACTGTTTTCAAAATTGCATTGAAAAGTCCATTTTACTTCATGTTAACTTAAAATAATAACTCTGCAATGTCTGGCTAAATATGAGATCCTTCATATGTAAAAGCTTCCTTTGCCTAGACTAGATTCTCTAACTATAGCCACAGGAACAAAATTCACATAATTCAAAGTTAAATAGGATCCATTTATTGTTATCCCCTTATAGAATGCAAATTTTTCAGATGGATAAATATATTACATGAAAATGAATTGTTTTGCCCAGCATTTCCCAAACACTTCCAGCATCCCCTCCAGACTGTGGGAGTGGGTAGGTGTGGCTTGGAAATTGTATTTTTAATAAGTTCTCCAGGTGAGTCGCATATCTGCGTGTTAGGAAAGTGCACCCTTCCAAATCTGCTGGCCTTATAAGCCGTGCCTTCACCATTTTTTTTTTTACCAATTTACTCCTTCATTAATTTCACAAATTTTCTAGAGTGAGTCTCACGAGCTAGAATTCATAAGGTACATTGGGATACAGTCCCTGGGCCCTTTCTCAAATGGAGCTTGAAGTCTAGGAGAGAAGACTGATATTGAGCAAGTCATTATAAGGCAAAGTGTGTCACAAGATGGGAAGTCCTGGATCAGAGGAGAGTCTGAGAGGTGTATGAGCCTGGTGAGGGCTTTGGAGGACACATTAAAGATATTGTAGGGAAAAAATGGCATAGATGATAGAGGCTCTGTTCATCCCTCTGGCGACCAAATCAAAGTTGTGATGGAAACAAGAAGCAGCAGCAAAGAAAAATCACCTGGGATCTAGATGAACAAGCCATACAACTAGGGAGAGATCCAAGAAAGCACTCTGCGACAGCAGAAGGTAGGATGGGGCAAGGACACAGGGCGACCTGGTCCCGAGCAGCTGAGTGAGACGAGGTTGCAGCAGTGGCAGAAGCTTCTTAAAGGGGCCGCATCCGTGAGTGGATTCTCATGGTGACAAACCTGCTCGCTCTGAGCACCAGTGCTGATTTGGCTGCACGTACGGGGCACTAGGGACTTACAGGGAGATATTGTCAGAGCAAGGTTCGAGGTGAGACTCTCTCAGTACAGAAGTGCCGGTGGTATAAACTGTTCCCTGTTGGGCCCTACCCCCTCCCAGTGCGTGGACACAGTGTGACCATAGCTGTGACATCATCAGACTGCATAACAGAGGTTGCTCTGCCCAGAGGATTCCCTGAAACCCCACCTACCCCAACCCAGGCCCCACCCAAGCAACATCCAGGTGTATCC